>OY728163.1:220352912-221602912 GCA_963277665.1 Viscum album
AACTAAACCATATAATTAACTAAAAAACCTATAAACTTGTAAAAAATATATATTTGTTCCCTATAGATATCCTATAATCCCTTGGATCTACTTTGGAACCTTATTTGAGCTACTTTCCATAGGAAAAAATGTGGGTGGAATTCCCTTTCCAAAACATTTACAAGAATTCTACTCCTCCTCCACTATAAAAAGGATCTGACCCCTCAAACATCCTCAAATCTATCAAGACATTTCAATAGAACAATATCTACACATATGTATCCTAAAAATACATACCCTTAACCTATAAACCTCTCCTTAGGAAGAAATCTATCCAATGAAATCCTTTGTGCAAACCAAAAGGAGTTACCCAAAAAAGAGGTAACATCCATCCCCAAGATCTTTAGTGTTATTTTCATTATCCACCCCATAAAATTGTATTATTACATGATTATATAAAATAACACTGTTCTAAATATATTGATATGTTTTAATTATAAGGGTTCAACCTACAATTTCACAGACTTCCATCTAATGGGTAACAAACTTACCATTCGTTTACAGTGAACTACCACATTAGATGATTATTCGTTTTTCCTTTACCACCAGTCATGGATAGAAATTATAATGGGAAATATATTTATATATATTATATATGTATAATATTTCTAATTTATTTAATCTTCTTTAATTCTGATATAATACATACCTTTAGGTTTTCCATTTTGTGTAAATACAATAACATCTCTTGTGGAAGTGTGGACTGCCGCCTCCTCAAAGCAATGTTGTTCATTCACACTATACATTAAAAGTATACTGGATGGTTTTAAAAAAACAAATGTAAGATAAATTACATATATATTATATTAATTGAAAAATTATTTTTCTATTAACAACGTATATCATTTTCTTTATTACCCTTTTCACACAGAAAAAATTGATAACGTTGGTCGTTGATGTGTGGACTACCAACTCCCCAACATGATGAGGTTACTTTTACATAACAATAATTCTATGCATAAGTATATACGATCAGAAAACGTGGTATTTATGATATATTGATCATTAATTAATTATATATTGTTACATTCTTTCCATAAGGACCACTAAAAATGGGAATATTACCAGTGCGTATGTATAACCTACCATCTTCATGATTGTAACGTTGATTCATTTTTATGGACATATTTAATTGTTGGTATTAAATGTAAAATATTGGTAAGAAATGATAATTATGTCATGATTCATATTCTGTATATGTCTATATAATGACTTCTTTGACCATATTCGACTGACCAAAGTCGTTTTTTACACATGAACCGAATTTGGTCAGAAACACTCGACGCAAACTTAATTGTTTAAGTAGTTTTATAAAAAAATTTAGTAAGTGAATTAAAAGTAATAAGAAACTTGAAAATTTTTCTAAATAAAGTATGTAATTAACATAAGTTAATTATTCAGGAATATATAGACACACATGCCATGTCAGACTCAAGGTAGGGGATTTCATCTCAATTTACATTCCATTGAGAATTATTTGTTGTTATACACCAATTCACTTTTATATATGGTGTATATACCTCCCTTTGACATTTTATATCATGAATATTATTATTATAATGATATTATAATTTTTATTTAATGTTATTCATTCATGGGGATTACAATTCAAATGTTTCAAAGTGGTATGAGAAACTTTGGAATTTTTAAAGATTATATTTCTCATGAATGAGTTTAATAATTACCTTTGTAATGTCATTTTCTTTTGTAATTGTTAAATTTGTCTTAAAACAATAAATTTATTATTATCCTTTTTATGGTACATTAAATTTGTCTTAAATATCCATATTATTATCCAATGGATATTATTATTTCCGAAATTGTATACCATTTTATATTCATTGTTCACTTTGACTATTATTTGATCAATTGGGGAATTATTGATAAATATGTATATTTTTTTCAAAATGGATATTTTATAAAGTTCATTTTTCATTATTTAAATAGATTAATTGATATATTATAATTATTTGGTTATAGATATCCCCTCAATGTATTGTTTGTATCATGAGATGAATGAGTTGGACAAATAAAATGAGTTTTTACACAACATGTTATAAAATGTCTTATGAATGGTCTTAATGGTTAAGGTACCATGTAACTAGAAAACATGGAATCCAATAATTAATCATTTCCCCCATTTAGATTCAATTATTTTTGTCCATGATATTTTTTCATTGGCGTATCTATGGATGCATTCTATTATAAGTTTATTGATTAAATTCAATATATTTCAGTTTATTACCTTGAAATATTGATATTTTCTTATCTAGTTTTTAAAATGACATGTTTTATCAGTTGTTTACATTTCCATGTTGATTATTATTATCAATTAATTATTACTACTTCTTTACATTCCTTTACTGATCATTTGAGATGGCCCTTATTATGTTTCATTTCCCCATGTCATGAAGATGATTACTTTGAATGAGTTTCCAGGATGATGTTTATTTCATTTTATTATGTTTTGTTTTTTATCTTTTACCAATGTATTATGGGTATCTATTATGTAATATAGTTTTGAAAAACTACTAAACTATTTGTTCCTTTGTGATTTAAATCTTCCATATATGCCAATGTAATAAAGCAAGACATCGACTTTGAGCTTCTGGGATCACTGTGTTACAGTGGATATGGTGGATATCCCTAAGATCTTCTTTTTTTGGATACTTTTCACTCATAAGAGGTCTGATTTCAGTTCCAACTTAGGAATAGATCAACTCTCTTTTGGGGTTTTCGACTAGCATATGATTAAAACTTTCTTATATGAGGTTCACACTTTTATTTTTGATGGTCCTGTTATATGATCCTCTTGCATTAAAGGTGTTTTTTTTTCTGAATATGAGACAAGCTACTATGGAAACTATTCTATAGATTCTCATAATTCCTTTTTGACCTCAAATATCAGGAAGAAGGTGGATAAGTCTATCTTTCCACAGATCTTGTTTATAGATAAATGATGATATTCATACCCCTTATAAGGGATGTGATTATCCTTTATCCATTGCAAATATTATCATAATATTTGGTGTATATAAGTTATACATTCCATATTTTATGATATGTGGGTCATCATAAGTGGATGTGGTGATGGGTCATAAAAAAGTTGAGAGGTTGTTCCAACCAAATCATTCTATATGTCTATGCCAGATTCATTCTTATCGTAGTTAAATTATTCTACCTGATAGATGAAAAATGTCACTTATATGTGGAAATAAAATAATGTCTTGTTGATGGTATGAATGGTGGTTAATGCTCTAGGTCATATAAAACACTTGAATTTTATGAAATATTTCCACTTAAATAATTTTTTTCCATATCTTTTGAAACATGAAACCCTGAGTCTAAATAAACCAAAATATTGTATGTCATTCTAACCTAGAAATTAAATTTGATGGATTGAATAATATTAATTAATTTATGAAAATTTATGGTTTACATATTGGTGAAATAAATTCATTAGTTATCTGTTGAATATAAAGAAAAAATGAAATCATTTTAAAGTAAAATTGATGTTTTATAAAATAATTGATTTTATGAACACAATGTATTTTTTTCATAATAAAAAAAATTAATCACTATTGGTGAATGATTCTAATGATATATATATATATATATATATATTACATATTAAAAAAATCTTATTACATTCTTATAATATTTTTTCTATGCATGAGATAAGAATAAATCCATTTTTATGCTTAAAACTATATTTTTTAAAAGTTTTCTTCATCATGTTTTGCATATTTATTTTAAAATTAGTTTTTACCACTTATTTTTACGGAATTTGATAAATTTGTTTCCATATTATAAATCTAGATAATCAAATTTATAAAAAAATTCCCTTTTATTTTTAATCATTATGAATAATAATAATAATGGTGAAATGTATCAAATCAATAAATGGTAAATTAGAATAATATTGGTTAAAACTAAGTGTTAAGGTCACCATTTCCATCTAAATTCCCACTGTATTAATGTGATTATACCCTTATCAAATTGGGATAAAAATTTAAAATTTTAAGATAAAAATTTCCATGAAAATTAAATATATATTATTTAATGTAAATAAAGTTAGAAAATTTCACTCTCATAGTTTTAAATATATCTTATCTGTTCAGTTAGGGAAAAAAGATTGTTGTAAATGATTATTAATGGCTATTATATTCATAATAAATTTATATTCATGATGGTAATTTTTTTGCAAATTTTTAGTTATTAAATAATTTCTTTAAATATTTTTTGTAACACTATTACAATATTTATCCAATTAATTGAAAAAATAAAGTTTCATTAAAAATATTAAATGTAATATAATTTATGTTATTTATAGTGTTACACAAATTGTTTAGATATATATAACATATTAGTTATTTTTGAGAGGATTTCATTATTATTTCATCTTTATCATGGTATTATTAAAGTAAAATTATATCAATAGTTCCAAAATTTACATTAATGATATTATAAAATCAATAATATTTTCTTAAATGATTTAAAATTCATAAAAACATTTTAATTATCCATTTTAAATGAATATGGTTAAAAAATAAAACATTTTCTATTTTTGAGTCACCTTCTCATTTATTGTAACATTATTAACCCTTTATGATAAAAATAGTTGTTACCACAATTGTGGTAAAAAATAATAATAAAAGGTGTTAATCAAAAATATATTGTTTAAAATGACACCAAAACCAATGTAAATCTCATTTTCTAGTGTTATTTCTTCCCTAGAAACTTTTTCATTGAATTGAAGTCAATTTGGAATAATTTATATTAATAATTAAATTATTATATTTTAATCCTTTAGGAGACTCCAGGTGTGTTCTACCCCTCCCTTTTATTAGTACACCCCAACTTAATCCTTCTTACAACACATTGAGCCATATAGATCAACCATACCCTACCAAATTCCGTTTTCAAATTCCTTATACAAATTATAGAGGCGATGTTAATATAAAAAGTCCAACCCTAGGATCCTTAATAGTAGATATAAAGGAGTTATTTCAAAGAAGGGGTGATCACCTTAACCGATCACTGTATTTTTTACTTATTATTTAAATCTTATACATATATGTTATTTATAATAAAAAAATTATATATCCTAAATATTATAATAATTTTTAATATTATTAAATCACTATTATCCTCATTCTTTTACATAAAATGAGGAGTGAAAGTATTGCACGTGCTTACGTACAGATTAACGTCTCCACGTAGAGATATAATTCATTTTTCATAACCACATTTCATGGAAGGTAATATTTATGGGATTAATTTTCATATATGATACATAAAACATAATTATAATTTTTGAATTATAATATTAATAAAACCATATTTCCTTCCCATCCATTAAGAATAAATAACATTGCTTTTACATATGTGTAGACTACTACCACTACAAAGCGATGTGATTTTTTTATTTCCATTTTACATTGATTCTAATAAGTATATATTTAACTAATATACCCAAATTATATGAGATAATAATGATTTTATTATATTTTATTATTATTTACCTTTGATTTCTTCCATCTATCAAAAAGATAAAACTAATTTCATGATTATGTACAACCTAACATCTATATGAATGATGTAATTCATTTTTCTATCTATAACTTTTATAGATTACTATAATTATATGTATATTTATTTATTTATATTTAATATATATCCTATTTATATCCTTTTTATTATTATAGATATGATGAAGCCATGATTAATATATAAGGACCATAATTACTGAACTAAAATACTCATGATAAAAGAAACAGTTAACACTCAGAAATGATTGTTTTAGTAAGGAATAATTGATAAATGGTTTCTTAAATGTTATAAATGGATCATATATGATACTATAATTATGTTAATTATTCTAATATATAATTATAGTAGATTTTAATTTATTATATTGGGGATTTGAGTTCTTTTGAAGCATTTAGTACTCAAGGTAAGAGTTTATTACCTCAAATTATCTTATTTGGGGCATATGTTATACCATAGACCCATATTTTTTTATTAGGTGTATATTTTTCCCTTTTACATGTTATATAATTATTATTCTTTTGTTAATGATATTTAATTTTCATTTTATTTTATTCTTTCATGATTTATATGACTCAAATATTACTAAAGAGTAATGAGTATTATGTTAAAATCTCATTGTTTATCAAGTTATTTATGATTATTTTTTTATGAATATATATTATGATCAAATACTTAATAAACTCCTGATATTTTCCCAACTAGTTATTTATTTAGAACACATTTTTCCATTCATTTTACTCACTTTAGGAATATTGGATACTAAAATAGAATTTGAAAATAAAATTGATTTTTTTCCCTCTTCAATCTAAAAAAAGTTTCTCCCATATCAGTGTTTTCTAAATATGTTTTAAAGAATGATTTTTAAAATGTAATATAATTTTTTAAAGTCATTTTTTTCCTACTATTGACATTTTTAAAAAATGTTTTAAAACGTATCATTTAGTCATTTCTCGAATGAGGTTCTTTTTTAATTAAAAAAATTGTGAAATTAATGATTTATTTTATATTATATGGAGTGAAAAAAATTCATGCCTCCATGACCAGAAAAAAATTTAAAATTTTATTTATAAATTTCCAAATATATTTTCAAATAAAAGTAATTTCACTTTTTTTCTGAAATTATATTTTTTGAAAAGTGATTTTCAAATTTTAAAGGGGCATTTTCCTAAACACAATTTTAATGATGTTGTAATGGAATTTCTATTCATTAAAGGAATAAACCCTTGATTTCTATTATTAATTTTTGAGGATATGATCCAATGTCACCAAAATTTTTCTTTCTCTGGATAGTTTATTTTTTTATGGATATATGTTTATGAAACCCATTTCTTTTCTGTGGGTTATACTATGATGAAATTATAAATGTTTATGAAACCCATTTATTTTTCATGTGTTATGATATGATGAAATATTTTTAAAACCCATTTCTTTTAATGGGTTATGATAGAATGGATATTTTATGATATTTTTGAAAACATATGTATTATTTTAAATATGTGATGTACATGCCCAAAAGTATATATCCCTATAATGCATTTTGTTAAGATGGATATCTGAGGAGAACAAATAGACCTGAATGGGGAGAAAACCTAGTTAGTAAGAGGCTCCATCCACTCTGATAGTCTTGGGAGTCAAACCTGATTACTATTATGGTTTTGGGAGTGAACCCAATCCACTATGACTGTATTTTAAGTGAATCTTGGATATTATAGAAATAGTTTTATATGCTTATGTGTATGCCACAAATTTATGTCTTATACCAATGTTATGCTCTCATGAACCATTTTATTTTATTCCTATACAACTCATGTATAATAAACTTCCAATATTTTTACCATGACCAAAGATTATGTTATATGATAAATAAGGTATGATTTTAAAATGTTATTATTATGTTCTCAAAACCTTATGGTCATATTATACTCAAGTGATTGTTTATATCACCCTTGTTTACCAATACTAAGTATTTGAGCTCACACTTTTCTTTATTTTCATTTCCCTATGTTATGAAGAAATATACTTGGTATGCTATGTCTAATAAGGCTTATAGTTATGAAAATTTTAGTGGGAGATGATGTAGCACACTTTTGAACTTCTTTTCTATGTATCCAAGTTTCTCTATGCACAAAAATTATATTATTTTGTCTTAGATCATTATGATATATAATGAATATTCATATAACAAGATGTAATATCTATGTATGAAAATCATGGGTCTCTATAGGTTGCCTGAAGATTGAGGTGGTGTGTTGATGCTGGTTGATTGGGAACTATAACTCTAGTGTTTAAGGAATGTATAAATATATGAAGGTTCCCAAACAAGGTTAGGATATCCATTCCTGGTTGATATGTTACCGTCACAGGATTTATGTGGGCTATTTTAGAAGTATGATTTCCATAATACTTCTCTATGTTATTATGAAGAGGAATTTCATTGTAGGTATGACCATCTACTTCAGATAAAGAGTCAAAATATCCTAGAGATGATGTATATATAAGATGTACGTCATTAAGGAATTTTTCATTACGTAGGGTAGGAATATGAAGCTCTTCCAATATCATGGTCAGAATATAACGACCTTCTATCTAGGATTGAGCTGGAGTATGATCCTATTGTGTGTTAGTTGTTGGAGTACACAAACAACAATATGTTACCATGAGAATATAGTCCCACTACCATACTATAGTATATTGATGATATTATATATTATTGGAATTAATATGATTCCGCTTTTAGTAATTTCATGATATATAGTTATCAAACCTGGTCAAAGTGATAATAAGATCCCTATTTAGATATGAATTCCCTACCAGAATATACTCATGGACCTCTAGAAAGGGAGAAGGGAAATGTGACTCCTCCATTATAGCCTCTGAAGATGCTGTTGTAGTGTTTCATATGTGGGAGTAGAAATTTTTGACTAGATATTGTAAACAATTTGAATATATCGAGTAGAATTTATGGAAAGGATACGAGCCTAAACTGAGTGGACTATTGACATATATTGATAAAACATAGTTGGAGAGATAATATAGGATCATTCCTGGTCAGAATTTTGAATATATCTATATTCTTGTTCAAAAGGGATTAGTGCCATTCTTGAGGTGATTGATAAACTATGTTGACTTACCCCAATCATAATGGTAATATGTGCTTGATTCTGTGCCTCATACTTTACCAGAATAAACCGATAATCCACCGATATGGGATAAAGAATATGTACTTTCTCCAAAGTATCTATTTGATCATATTTTACATGTTGATATGGTAATATAGTAGATGAGACAAGAATATATAACCTACTCTATATCATCACCAAAATATACTAGTGAATCTCATATATCACTGTATGAATTTATTTTCACTTTATAATAGTATATGTAAGAATATAATCTTCCACTTCCCCTATTTCCAAGAGACATCGAGAAATTTATTATATTGGCGTGGAAATATCTTCCCACATATTTCTTCAACTTTATTTCATAATATGCCAATGATTTTTTATGTGTGAGGGAGAGAATATGATCTTACCATATGTTTTTTATTAAAATATATGGTAAGAATTGGTATACATATATAGGGTTATGAGATTTCCTGGTGGTTGACACTGTAGTGTGTTGGAGAACTTGATATGGGAAAGCAAGGATATAACCCAGGTTACATGTTCAAACATGAATCATCTAGTGGGCTTCTTTGCTGGAAATTAGAATATAGGCCAATTCTGAATGATTTAAAACATGTGGCACCCGATAAGATCTCCTTGATTCCTAGATCTAAGTGTCCTAGGAGGTGGATCATTGGGTAAGACCCTCTACCAGGGACTGAGGGGAATTTATCACATGAAACTAGTATCATTGAATAGGAGATATCCCTAGTGACTCCTGCAACTATATAGAGTCATGGTAAACCCCTTGATCAAAATTAATAAGGTAAAGAGGGTACATATTTTTTTAATTTAGGGATAAACTGTTGAAGTAGTTAGTAGTGGTGATTGGTGTTTCCGTCTTTATCATTAAATTCCTTTAATTTGGTGCGTATGTAAGATTTAGGGACTAAAGTACCGTAATTTAGGTCTCAAGTGTTAGTATTGTAACATTTTTGTGGTACACATGGACCATCATGTTTTCCACATGATTCTCATAGCATTGGGTAAGTGGTGTTGTTATGAAGTTCACAAGGGTAGTAACTACAGCTGAAGCACAAAAAATCTTACTCGAATATGACCTTTCCTGATTCAAGGTGAACTTTGTGAGAAAGTTATATATTATCATAAATTCAACAAGAAATAAGTCTATTGATCAGTGTATCATCATAAGTAATAAACATTATTATTAACTTTGTGTAGGAAACATATTTATTTATTATTTTTTTGGTTCTACATTTTTGGTTTCCAATGTAGTGAAAAATAAAATTTACCAGTGTGTGGTCAAACCTATTTTTCTTTTTTATAAAAGGATTTATATCAATTTTAACATGTTTTATTTCTCGAATGATGAATATTACCATTTACTTGTTTGTAGAGGGTTTAGTATGGTTACTAAATATATTTTTCCGATTTAGTTCCTCATATCTAATCGAAACTCCAAATGAATTCCAAATCTATAACGAGTTACAAGTTGGATTTCCAAGCGATGGTGGTCATTGAGGTGTCTTGTAAATTATACCTTGGAACTCAAATTGTACTAGAGGATGGGATATTGGGAATATGAAACCCCATTGGGGAAAATTATTTCCTACTCTGAAACTCTCTTATAAATTTAATATATATTCCTGACTCTTTCCAAGATCCCAATTTATGACTAGTTACCCAAAAAAATTTAGAACCTGGTGTTGACCATCGATATGGGAATAGTTACATTTCTGAGTTATCCCATCAACATAACCATCTATAAAGATCCAATTTTCTCCACATTGTTACCCTTTATTACTCAGTGATGATGGTTTAAGGGTTTACTATGTTTTTAAATCCATAAAATTGGGAATTCTAGATTTTATCACTATCTTGGAGGATAATACGCATTTTGAGTATCATAAAAAAAGATAAAGGGGGATTATTTGGTATCTTGGGGGAAGGTATCTGAACCCACATAGTTCAGGATATTTTATTCCTTTCAGATATGTGACAAGGAAAAATCTGTGTAGATTAGCGTTATATGATAAGGACATCTAGACGAAAGGTGCCTAAAAATTATTGGTGTGATACTTATGCATTATTTTCCCTTATTGGTTGAATTTAATGAGAATATTTCCCAATAAGGACAAATTTATTTTAGAAGTATTGTGGGATCAGTGAGTTCATCCCCATCGGGAATATAGTCCAATGAAGGATACCCATATTATTGGTATTTCAATATGGGATCACACACTCATTTTATCCTTAGGGAAGTATGATTATGAGTCACATGAATGATATGGATCCATGGGAGAGTAAATGAGATTTTATAATGAATATTTCAATGTGAAAAGATGCCTGAGGGTGTTCTAGCCTTCATAGTGGATATAGAAACATGTAATGTCCGATATATATGGGGGTATTAAGGTATGGAGCACAATACGTGAATGGAATCCTATTTATCATAATTATGATAGGAACAAAAATCCTCATATTTCATAAAATTTGATCATTTATATCAAAAAAGGTTTAGAAAAATAGTTTTGAGTAGGAATTATTCATATAACACTAACTCGAGTTGCTTAATTTGGCGTATGACCCTTTGAAGGAATTGAATATTTGGTAGAGTGTTACACCAAAGAAGGATTCCCATAATGGATGATTTTTTATGCTATGGACATGGTCGTTTCAAGTATCTAATCCCATGTGATTCATGATTAGTGTGATAAATAAGAGATAAAAGAAAATTAGACGTGCTTTATATGGGTGTGGGTTTTTTACATGAATGTTTCCTTGTGGGAATATGATGATAAGACCCATGGAGGATTTAGCTTGGTGAGGAAAGGTATAATATTTCACAAGGAAAATTAATAGTATGGATTCTATTTTTGTGTCACAGTTTTTGTAGGGGATGTTCCCTCATATAATAATTTATTATAATGATATTTATTCGATATGGTTGGGGGGTCAGGCATTAGTAATACATTCTTCATTATAGTCCTCATAGTTCATATGGTCACTTAAACACTAATGGGTAATGGATGGGACCAGACTAAACTGATAAGTTTTATATCCCCCATGAGAGAGGGAGTTTTAGAGTACATTAAGGGATATATCCATAATAGAGAATAAGGACTACAAAGAGTTTGAGTGACACCCTTGAGAACTTGGAAATCACCAAAATTTCATAAGGTCGTGCACTCCACATGATGTAAGTGAAGTCATGCACACCGCACGGAGACTATGGAGTCATGTAATCATCGAAAGGTGTATGGGCCATGTGATAATGTGACCAATATGGATTTTGTTGATTTCTTGGACTGGTTGAATGACCAAGAGGACAACTTATGATTGTATGATAATCTCATGATCACATGACCAAAAATTCATCATGTGATATTGTGATAGGGGATCATTATGTGACCAGATCTCATAAAACGATCATTCATTCTTATTTAATTTTATAAAGTGAATCACCAAGTTTAATTAAGTGGAATTCCTTGAGATCACATAATTCCCCTACTCTAGAAAAATTAATTTGCATTCTCCTCTATCTCTATCCATCACTCTCCTACTGTTTCTAGTTCCAAGGGGTTGTTTAATATGAATCACCCCATTATATCTAGGTTTATTTTCAATTTGGAAAAGACATATACCCATACATAGGTTGGTTGAAGGAATGTATAAATTGTTTGGTGATGTCTTCGGTGCCACATATGACTTGGTTACAGATCATCGGTGACATCTTACATGATTTTTGTATGTAAAAAAATTATTGTGAAAGTGGTCCATCTTGGATAACCTCATACTAGAGTTTTTAACATGATCTAGTTGTCTTAGGTCCCTCACAGGACTTCACAATTATCTCATAATTAATGATGACCAATTGAAAGTCCCATAACATAATGCTTTGGTCACCTCAGGCCTTTAGATTTTGGAGACCACATATATATGGTAAATCACATCAGTATGTCTGTGTAATGAAATTTCGTGTGAATCCCATAATATAAAAATTGTTCTCTTATCTTTGATACGCTACATGAATTAGTGGGGAGTTATGAGATCACATGTCCCTTTAAGGATTATGAAATGTCATAAACTTGTAGTATTACCCTCAAGTTTCCATGATTAATCATCTTTTCCATTTCACTTAATATGGAAGTTATGTTCCTGGGTATTCTTCTGACAACAATTTTTCCAATGTTATTTTGGGGGGGTGTTAATAGGAGCAACTAAAAAATCATTTGAATAAATAATAGACTTCATGTTTAAAATTATAGAACAATCTTATGTGTTCAATTACCCAAATGAATGAATTGTAGGGAAATAATAAATAATTGGATATATCAAAGTGGAAGTAGTTTTACATCAAATGAAACCTGAATTTGAAATGAAGTCATTTGGTTCAATTAAAATGTTTTATTTTTAGAATTACTTGGATGAGGTACTAATGTAAAGGAAAAAAGGAGGCATAAATAGTGTCATGAAATAGTTTAATGATCAAACACACGATTACATGGGTAAAATTTGAATTTTAATAAAATCTGAATCCTTAAATGTTGTAAAATTTAGAATGAAAATAAAAGTTAAACATAATGTTGTATATGTTCTTCAATTATGAATGGATAATGAAAAAACAAGGAATTTTTTATAAATTGGGGACATGTAGAGAGAAGATGAAATTTTTCCCCATTGATAAAGTACTTATTATATAACTACATAGGTCATATGGTGTCATATTGTGATGAGGATAAGATAAAATTTAATGGAAAGGCTTGTGGTAGTCAAAAAAGGATGTTTATAGTATATCCAATGCCTCAAATAATAAATTCTTTTTGTAGTCATTTTTTTACTATTCAAATTTTGGTATAAATCCATTGATTTTAGAAAAATTATTACCAGATATTAGTATCTAGGTTGTAAAACAGGTTGAATGTAGGACAATAAAATATGATTCACCTTGAATTTTTTTTCCTGTATTGGAAGAATATGAGTATGACTTTTTTACATGTGATTAAGACAATGAGAAGAGATAATATTATGCCTTAACTTAATATGGATTTTTGTATAAATAGTTAATTAATATCAATAAGGATTTTTTATTGATATTCCTCTAAAGAAAATGAACAATAAAAACATATGGATTTTATATAGAGAGTACTCTCTCATGTGTGAGACAATTATATAACTTGAGACTTAGAGTCAAATTCAATTATAAGGGATTTTCAATAAAAGGTTAGGCAATAAATTTCATTATGAATGTTTGGATAACATTCAACCATCTATATCAAGTGGATATATAGGATAAATATTTTCTATTTGTAGAATAATAAGTTAAAAATATTTGTAAATTATGTCTTTTAAATATACATCCACAAATAGGGAATTTATATTAGTTAATAGTGGTGTTTGAAATTCCAAATCTGAAGTATTATCAGAAGAAGACTTGTGATAATCATATGATATGGATTGTGGTGAGAAATACTTATCTACTGAAGAATAAAATGGAATACATTTTTTTGATATTATTCACAGTAATGTGTGTGCTCTAATGAAAATTACAAATACACATAGTAATGTATAATTTATTTTTTTTATTTATTATTATAGAAAAATTGGTTTTAGTATAATCATGTTGATCCTAAAATATTTCATAGGGTGCATAAAATGATTTAAGAGTCAAGTCCAAAATGAAAATTGGAGGTGAATCACGATTATGAGATTTCATGATGGAATAAATTAAACTTCCATTTTGGTTGACAATTATTTTCAGAAATATTTTATAATGTATGATATTTTATCAACAATGAAATCATAATAAAATAGTTTCATGGAAAGAATGAATCAAATGGTGATTAACGTGGAAATGAAACCTCTCATTTTGAGTGGGGTCCCTCAAAATTATTGTAAGGAAGCCAAATATGTGGTTATGTACACATAAATTTATTCTTTTATAAGTATTTAAGGGAAGAAGATTCTATATTAAATATGGAATGGAAGGATGCTAACATTGAAAAACTTAAGATTTATCATAAGGAAAATTTATATATGAAATAAAGATAGAATCCAAATAAAATTTTGTGATATAATGGATGGAGGAATATTTTTCAACTACTCAAATAAGAATAAGGCCAGTAAAGGTTCCATTAAAATTCATAATAAGAGTTTTGAATTCCTCATTATAAAGCTAATTTAATACATAACTAGAAATAAATTAAATGATTTTGTTTTGGAATAAGTTTATGATAAATAAGTCAATATCTAGTCAGATTATAGAGTTCTTAATGGTCCATCACATAAAGAGAATTTTTAGTAAGATATGAATATGAGGAAACTATTTAAGAGATTAAACCACTTACTTAGATGGATAATAAAATATCTAGGGTTAATGGGTCAAATATAACTAGTAACAAATGTTATCCAACACAAACATGAATAATGAGAAATATAGGGAACACATTTCTATTATCACAAAGTGAAGACAACATCCTTTAAAGAATAAGATAAGGATAAATCATTGGTGAATTCCACGAATGAGAAGCTAGATTAAATTTAAAATAATGAAATATGTGAACTTTTGAAGTGGTTATATGACCATAATGTCTACAAAATGAAGAGAGAATTCATAAACAAATAATATTAGAATAGAAAGATGATTTAAAACATGGAGAGTTTAATTTAAAAGGGATTTAAAAAGATAAAAAACATTGATATATATGAATATGTTACACAAATATCAAGAATTTAGTAGAAAAGATTATTCTTTAATGTAGAAATTAAAAGAGACTTTAAGTCTGTTCGAATGGATTAGAACACATTATTCTTGAATAGAGTACTCAAGGAAAAAGTTTACATTAAAACCCCAATGAGATTTCTAGTTGGTGATGATGTTGTGAAAATTCCATAAGAAACCAAGCTAGTTGATTGTGTATTATAAGAGTAAAGCGGAGAAAAAATAAAAAATAATAATGATAATATAAAGAACACATTGGATTTTTGTGGTTCAAGAGCAATCCTTACATCCATAGATAGGTGAAATGATTCACAATTTTTGAGCTTCAAAATTACATAGAAAATTCATAGATTCAAAAAACCATAGATCAAGGGGGAAGATTAAGTAATATAATGATATTATAAACCTCATATATATAGTGTTAATTCATACATTAAGTACACTATGCTATAATAGCAGGGGAAACCATGTCTGAGATGTTACAATACTACAGTTGGTGTCCCTATCAATTTAGCATAACATTATCCAAAGGGATTGGGCTCCACCATTCAAATAGATGATGAATATTATGTGTGTATATTTAAAAAAAATATAAGTCTTAAATCATGTATCTGGGTCTTGGTATATTTGGTTGCATATTTATTTGAAGAATCATGGTTTTTAGAGAGGTGGTCTTGATCATAACCTTTAAATCTACCTAATAAGAGAATTTTACTGAACTCATCTATATTGATGACATCGTATTAAGTGGAAGAAAGAATAATTCAATGCAATAATTTGAAATAATAATGAGTTTTGGATTTGATATGTATATTCTTGGAGAGATTATATATTTTCTCTTTTTAAAATAAGTCAAAATAAGAAGTATACATTTACTTATCTTGTATAATATGTATGGGAGTTGCATAAAAAGTTTGATATGTAGGAGAGAAAATAAATTTTGACATCTTTTCCATTAGAAATATGATCAGAAATGTTTTGTATTCAGTAGTGACAGGTTCAAAAATTTACTTTTCAACTTGTTTAACATCTTGATTTTAGAGTGATCCAAAGGATGATCATATCACTACTACAAAATAAAAAATTTGGTATTTTTAAACCACTCCCAACTATAGTTTGTTGATTAAAATGAAAAAAATTGAGATTTTATCACATATGAGGATTTAAAATACGAAAGAGATGTATTTGATTGAAAATAATTTGGTTGATGATGTTTCATTATTGGGATAAACTATATTGGATGGATAATAAATACGCATTCTTGAGAGAAACTTCATTAAATTGATAATAAATAAGTAAGGGTGTACTTATATATATATAAATAATATGTATTAAAACATAGTTATGAAGGCATACACTCAATTGATATGGATTAAGTAACAATTGGAAGATCTAAGTGAATACCTATAACTTCCAATGTGGATCTATTGAGATATCCAAATTTAAATAGAATTGGCGAAGAATATGAAATAGTACTCACACATATATAATTTTGATATTTAGTATCAATTTATAGAAAATGAATAGCATGGAGGGATAAATATGGAACATGTTGGAAGAAATAAATAAGTGGATGACATTTTTACACAATATTTTGGCCACAAAGGTTTTTTAGAAGAATCAGTTGAACCTCAATGTTGAACCACCAATCTCATCTCAATGAGGTTAAAAAAATTATTTTCTCCTCATATTAATTTAATTTTTGACATGGATGATACATTATTTATGGGTCATACTCCTTTTGGTTTATTTGTATTGGTTATAATTTGGAAGAGTTTTAGGAAATTTATAGTAATGTTTAACTTAATATATGGGTATTATACAAAAATGTATGTGGTATATAGTAGAAAGAGATAGAATACGTGGGAATATATAAAGATGAATGTTGAATGAATGATGATAATGGGATTTTGGATTAAGGGAGAAATTCCTTGAGTTTTGTGAAGAAGTGACACGGTATGCATGTTTTTTATTGTTTTATCTCCTAATAAGGTTTTCTACAAATATCATTTCTCATATAAACATAGAGTGATAGAAGAGTAATTCCATTTTTATTTGGCATTACTAGATCTTATATAGATTTAATTTTATTTGAGATACCATGTACAACCAAAAAACCCAAAGGGTTGAATGTTTGAACCCTGGGTTGGTTTTGAGGATTGTTAGAATGGAAGAATAGTGGAAGTCTTGTGATTTTTTTGGGTTTCAATTCACGAAAAAAAATCAAGTGTACTTGATGATATTTTTTTTGACACAAGTCATAGAAAATTTTAGATAAATATAATAGATATTTTAGGTGTTTAACGAATGTTGACCCCACCCCATGTGTTTTGGATTAATCTATACAATGGTTTATATATAAATGGTAAGTTCAATGGTCTTGTGGGTGTTTTAAAGATCATAGTGTGAATTTACAATTTCAATATAAAAAACATGTTCTTTATTATTTGTTATAAGTTATTTCAAATGGTAAAAATGGTGAATATAATCAGTGTTGGAAGGAGTTTCATAGTGGAAGATATATTGGTGTGAATTTGGAGCGCATGGTTTATGATGGAGTTATAGAGATGTGTTTATTTTCTTGAAATAGGAATAACATATATATTTTTGTGTTGTGAATTGTCCTTCATGAAATGGGGAGCTCAAAATGGGAACTTTGGAATCCATAATGGTACGTATGTTTGAATACCATAAATATGATGTTGTAGATTCCCAGTTACATGGGAGAATATGTTCTGAATAATTAGTTGCACTGGGTTAAACTGGTAATGGTGGTCTGGACATGGAGGTGTCCATTTATCTTGGTATTTTTACTAGATATAGTCTATGTCATGGTCTGATATAGAATAAAAAATATATGGTCATGATATATTTATTTTTAATGTTTAAAACAAATGATATGATCTAGTAAAGAAGATGTTTATACGACGGACCTCAGAGAATGTGGTTGAGATGGGAAAACAAAATGGGTGTTTGGGGAGAGATCATGATATAATAGTTCATTTTCAGAGCCTTTAATATGGTGAAAAGTGTAAAAATTCAAGGATCCATTATTTTAATTACTAAGACTATTTATTTATAAGATAACGGACAAAGGGAGATATAGATAATCTAAAAAAATAATAATTGGATAATATAGAGAAAAATAAGATCACTTTGAAATTATGTTTTCTTAGGGAATGAATAGGATTGTATTAAATATCTATATTTGATAGTGAATAATTAAACAACATGATAACTTACTTACTATTTGACATTCATCAACTTGATGAGTGTATTTATGAAAAACTATAATGTCATATATTTATTTATATATCTGGTTTTTGTTGTGAGATAATAGGTAGAAATAAGGAGTGATCCTTGAATTTATAATGTTCCATTCCTAAACATGTAATATTATATACCTAGTAGTGATATTATATGCTGCATTGAAACATCATGTCCATATTCTATTTGTAGTATCCATTAGTGTTAAACAAAGAAAAATCTCATTTTTTTATATTTACATTCAGGTATTTAGATAATGTTTATATTTGAGTTCGATATATTCAAAGAACTATTTCCAATTAGAGAACAAGATCTAGTGAAGATGAGGGAAACAAGACACCCAAATTCACCATCCTATTAGGGTTTATTTGGGGATATGGTTTTATCAGTGTAGAATATTGAGAATTTATGGAATTGATGATGAGGTGGTTGGTATAATAAAAAGTAGTAGTTTATGTTGTGTTTTGGAAGTGATGGGGTTATTTTGGTTAGTATAACTATTCATGAATTTATAGTTAGAGACTAACCCAAAAATTATGTAATTTTAATAAACTAATTAACTGATTAATGGATATGTTATGTGAAAATACGGTGATGGATTCAATGAAATGACTAATTGATAGTGGAATTTTATTATTTGAGATGATGATGCGACAAAATTAATGAGTAATGAAGCATCGAATTAGTGACACATGGTAAATTGAATAAGAAATATCATAATAGAAGTGTTTATATGTTGGGTAATGTGGTAAATTATATATGGATTTATGAATGAAATTAATATAGTAAATTTTAATGTTGTTAATAATTAAGTGAGAAAATGAATATATGAAGAATTAAATAAATGAAAATGTATAAAGTGTTTGGTAATTTATTAATGTGAAAATTATGATGAGGAATGAAATAGGTTGTACACACTTTGTTGTTAGATATTGATATTGTGGTGTAACGATGGAGTCGGTTCATGTTGTGATTAAGAGTGGTAATATTGTTGATGTATTGTTGTGGTGGTTATAATTATAGTATCATTTGTTAGGTAGTTGAACCTAGGTTGGGTATGTGTGCTATTATATATTAATTTTATTTTATATTATATCTTACAGACCAAAAAAAAATTATTTCATATATATATCAAAAAAATTATTTAAATCCTATATGTACATCTTGGGATCTTTCATAGGTTTCTGCTCACAGAGCCTTGACAACATTTAATAACTTCTTTAGTCTTACTTATATATATTTTAATTTTAATATTTGAAAGCATAAGGGGTGGTGTGTGATGGAATTAAAATTTATTTTAAATATGAAAATTCAAATTAAGTGAAAACAAAATATTTTTTAGAATAATGAATATATCCCCTGGACTAATTCGTGTGGATTCTTTTACTGCAACAGTAATGTTAATCTCATTATCACTCATTGTATAAACTCTATCATATGTGAAAATATTCATCACTAAACTTGATTGTGTGTTTTTAAATATCACCAAGGAACCCTCTTGTACTACAAATCCGCGTATTTAATCAGGAAAAAATTAAATACTTATCGATTAAGAAATATCCTAGGTTACCTCAAGAAAAAAATAACTCACCATTCTCAATTTAATCTAGTGGTATTAAAATATACCCGAAAATTGACTTGTGAAAGGATATGTGATAGTCTTCTGAGAGAAGAAGAAAACATGGAGTAGGGAAGATAAGAAATATAACTAACCACACAATCATGTAACATACTGAATCCTAAGTGGTCAAGTTTGAAAAGGAATTAAAATTTCAGTGGATTAGAATATTCTGAGAACCTCTAATGGAGAAACCCATAGTTTGGGTCTCCATGACCAAGGAAATTTAAATCTATAATGGAAAGAATTATTTGGAAGCATGAAGAATGATATTATAATGAAAAATTTATTTAAACTAAAATAATTTGAGACCAAATCTCTTATAATATATTGAAAAATATATTTTAATATAAATAACATGGGAACTCATCATGTATGAATACAGATAAAATTATCTTGAGTAGTATGATCCTTCCTCAAGAGAAATAAAATTTTAATTA
Organism: Viscum album; assembly: GCA_963277665.1. NCBI lineage: Eukaryota > Viridiplantae > Streptophyta > Magnoliopsida > Santalales > Viscaceae > Viscum > Viscum album. The sequence continues at coordinate 220,373,676 of OY728163.1, forward strand.
CATTATATTTATAAATTTTAGTGATATGATTATCTCCTCCTCTATTCATATGATTATTCTATATTTCTATACAATTATCAAAAAAATTTAATTCTAATGTGATATTTTAATTCATGACACAACCTAATGATTCCAAAGGATAAAAATATATCTAATTTCTATAATAATTGAAAGATATTGTAAAAATTACCCAAAAAATGTTACACGAGGATGAAAATTTATCTTCAAAAATTTATCATAGAATCTATAAAATAATACATATCTACATTTTAGTTCAGAATAATCCTTGAATATCATCAAATATCTTATATTTTAGAGGAACATCAAACATACCTCAATGAAACTTGTCTATAATTTTCATAAAAAAAGTGAAATTCCTTATGTATCACTTTATCCATATGGAAAATATAATGTATAGTCCAAAATATTACACATTAACCTTTTTTCTTCTAGGGTAAAGGAAATTATCTTGTGTATTCATGCATATTTCATATGGATAACCTAAAATCTTATCTTTCAATTTGAAAACATTACTCATCCTAGTACTTTATCAAATTTTCTATTACTATACGAAGTTGAAAACCATTATGTATGAATGTGGGAAATCTTTTGTATCAGTTGGCTCATAAGTAAGGGTTTTCACTTAAGAATAAATTCATGAAAACATAGATTTAAGCTCAAATTTTCAGAATTTATCATAAAAGAAAATAAAATTTTAAAAAAAATCAACATATCCTATTTAAATTTAATTTCAAATATCCCAAAATCAATGTATGTGTTTTAAATTAATTTTAAAAAATGGGAAAACAATTAATAATTAATATTTAAACAATTTTCATATTAAATTAAAATATATTCATATAATTATTTTTAAAATTTCCTGTATAATGTTAAATTAATGAGGGTTTTTTACTTAATTTTTTTAATGATAAATGAATAAATATATGAACTTTGTTACACCACCACCATATTTGGGCAATGTGGTTGAGGCCCATAAAATGTCTTGGGTTCTAGTAGTTTTTACCAATATTCATGTGGAAGAAAAAATTGATGTATGACTACTCCCCTTTCACAAATTTCTCTTTTAGACATTGTAAAATATTTTATTGCTTAATATTATTTTAGCTATGATCTGTGTTCATTATGGGGGTGTATATAGGAGGAGGGTGTGAGGTTATTTTTTCTTCATGATTATATTAATTAACTTGTAATTATTTTTGGATTTTAATGTGATGTGTTTATTATAACGACCCATACTTTACATACATTGATAATAATTCAAAATTGCAGTACACTTATTACAACATATAACAAAACCATGAATGGACCGTATAGTTATAGTGTATTTAGAAACTGGGAAACATAAACAACTGGTTCATAAATCATCTATGTTGTATCCCATTTATTTCATCATATATAGATTCGCTTTTTGGAATATCCTACTTAATAACGTTCTTCCTGGACTGGGGAAACAAAACCTACAAAAGGGTGAGCTCAAATTCTCAGTAAGGGTAAACAAAAGAAATATCAATCACATCATATTCATAAGAACATAACATTTTGGAAATCTTAAACTGCAAAAGAGATTGTAATTTCATAACATGGGATAAATCATAGTAGTGAAATGTAATCCCAATAATCATAAATTAAAACATGAAACTTTGTGTAATACACACATAATCATATATAATCATTTATTAGTAGTCAAGACTCATTGAAAAGACTATCTTAGCGGACAAAGTCCATTTATGAACCGAGTTCACTCCCCATTTCAGTCCTGTTTCGCTGAACTGGTTTAACATGTCATTTCATCTATGTCTATCTCATGAGATATAAATCATTACCCAATGCATTGGAGGGAGATATAGGTACCTCCCATATCATAATGATACCATTCTTATGTGTGCCACAAAATCATAAATCATGCATCATTGCATAACCCATGTAATAAAAATGGGATTCTTAAACATCGTGACATCGTAAAACAATTCATATAAGATAAAGGAATTCATAAAAATAATTCCATCACAACATAATCAAATCAATGTAATAATATGGATAGAAATATAACCCTATATTATCTTAGATGGAAAATAATTTTGATAAAACACTTAAACTCCATTCTTGAGGAAAATATATTTTCTACTTCAAAAATATTTTTCCTTTCTTAACATGTCATGCAATTTTAAAATAAAAGAAGTTGATTAAAAATAAACTTGAAAACTTGTAAAGGAAGCTTCTTGTAAATACTGTTTTAAAAATACCCTCATTCCGTATAAGTTAAAAAAACATTCTTCTCGTACTTTTTTCGGAAAAGTCAAAAAGTACCTCGTACGAAAAATGAAAAAAGATTCCTTTCATATCTTTTACTAAAAACTCATTGAAGGGTAAAATTGGATATAAAAAATTGTATAAGGATATAAATATTACATATTTAGGAAACATGGATGTGGATGATAAATATTCCCCAGTAAATTTTGAAGTATAAACAATCTCGGATAAATATGAGATTGTGAGATTTTCCCTTACCTTAGGGCCGATTTGCTTCGTAAGTATCCAAAACTCCTATATAATGATTTAAATAATGTCATTGAATTATTCCAGAATCATAATCATTTTTATGGTATCATATATGGCCATATTCTTAGCTTCTTATTAGTAATATTTTGTTGCTACTTGTTATTCGGGTGTTTATTACTTTTTGATCTTATGCATGTTTTGTCGAATAAATTCTTATTCTTCTCTTTAGGTTATAGATACCTCATTTACAGAATGGTATTAGTGTAATATATATCATATTCATTCATTAATTTCATTTATATAATCATTATGCAATGAAGATCATTAAGAACGAGTCGCATCACATCGTATAGACGGTATTCCGTACGTACGCACGAGCGATGATATCGTTCCATTGATCATGGAATTGTATTGGAGTGTATGTATACTATTTCAGAATCAATATCACTTTAAAATAATCATATATAGTTATTATTTACACCATTATACCCATCCAAGTAAGGTGGTGGTGGAAAATAGATTACACCACGGCATGGAGACGGTATTCCGTACGTACACACATGCGGTGATTTCGTTTTCCGTAGGATCGATAGATGATGAAATAGGGTTGTTTCATAATTATAATAACATACCAGTATATTAGTGATGCTGATATTATTACTTCATAATGAAAAAACTAAGGAAGAAGAAGTGGAATAAGAAATGAAGTTGAAAGAATCGGTAATGGACATTACCTCGTCTTTGAATCGCCTCCTTGAGACCTCCTCTTAGGGCACTAACATTGGTCTTTTAAGAAGACCAAGACCTCTAGGATGTTTCTAGGGAAGTGTATAAGATACTTTTTTAGGTTTTTCCCTAGATTTAAGGCTCAAATTTGTGTGAGGAAGAGAGGGAGGAGGTTCCCTTTTATAAGGGAGGAGAGGGGCACCTTTGGAAAAACTAAAAATATTATTTTATTATAAAGTCATATTCGGTTTTTAATAGCTCCAAATTGGTTTATTTAGAAGATAAGGTGGTTATGGGTCGAAATAATCTCATCCAATACAATTTATAAAAGTTTAGTTTTCTATTTTAACCTTATCATTTAGATTTAACTTTAAGTTGGATAATTTAACTTTTACCGTGTCTTCTTGTTTTCTTACACTTTAAGGTTAATAAACTTACTATAACAAGACAAACGAACCCCAAGTTGTTTATTATTAATATATATAACCTTATCTAAGTCATTTGGCCGAAACATAGATTTCTTGGAATAAAATAACAATTAATAATATAATATTTTTTTAAAAATCATTTTATGTCAATTTTGACACTATTTGGTAGTTGATTTTTTTGAAAATTATAACAGAATGATTAGTTAGAAAAAAGTTAATTAAATCAATACTAACATGTCATATGAACCTATAAAAATATTTTAATTCATAAAAAGTGTCATATTACATTTATTTGTGTATTTATAACATCAATTATGTCAATATTTCATTAATAAGATAATTACGGCATCATCATTGTGTCATAAATAAATTAAATTATTTATTGTCTAAAATTTACAAATAAATTACCATTATGTAGGAAATCATTTTATATTTCTAATTAATATTTATTGTCGAATTTATCTTATGTATAACCCTATATTAAAAATGATTTAGTTATTAAACTTTGATTTTAACTATTTAAACCCTTCTTTAAATAAATTAATAATAAATGTCCTAATATAATCCAAGTGGGCCTAAATATTCATATTTTATTCCTAATGTTGTATTTGGTCGAATAACACTTATCCAATAGAATTAGGACATGTTTTAGGGTAATAATAATAACATTTTTACCCTTAATTTCCCTATTTACTTTTAACCGTGGTAAAAAAAACTAAAAAGTTACTATTCACCAAAAATTATTTTCATCTCATTGAACCACATTTTAGTCCTTAATATTAACCGTGTCTCTCGGATTTTCGAAATTCCACTCACAGAAGCGGTAAAATTAAGTTTTATGTAAATTTTCAAATTCTCCTAGGAGGTGGGTAAAAGACGGTGAAAAGTTCAATAAAAGTTTATATATCTAAAATTTTTATAAAATGACTCCAATGAATTGCATTGAACTTATATAGGTATTATGTATCCATTTTGACCTAAAATAAATAATTATTTAAATAAAAAGTCGGTTTTTAAATAGTAACCTAGTGCTTTCACTATTCATCAAAAATTGAAAGTTTTCAGAAAAAAACCAAAATTTCACCCTAGGCTAATTTCGATTTTGCGAATCCAAAAATGAAGTCCATTTTGAAAAATAAAATTTAAAAAATTTCAAAAAGTGGGTATTACTATTCATAACAGCTAGTTTTAGTAATATTTTAATAGCATTTCGTTGTTTAGTGAAACTCGGTATTGCGTACGACGCAAGCTATCGAGGAAGGTCGCGATTGCGTGTAAAGAAAGCCAAGATAGTGTTTTGTGTAGTGAAAGATTTCTTTGATGATTTATATAACATAAAAACAAAATAACTTTCTCATAAAAGTCTCGGGTGTTACATTCTACCCCCCTTAAAAATGAATTTCGCCCTCGAAATTCGTCACTTTGTAACAAACAGATGAGGATACCTATCCCTCATCATATCCTCAAGCTCCAATGTAGATTCTTCAAATTGGTGGTTCCTCCATAAAACTTTCACCAAGCGAGTGGTCTTGTTCCGTATGACTTTTTCGCTATGATCCAGAATCTCTATTGGTTGTTCTTCATAAGAAAGATCTTACTCTAGCGGTTCAACTTCTGAGCTGAGTACATGTGAAAGATCAGGTATGTAATTTCTCAGGAGAGATTCATGGAACACATCATGAACTTGGGAGAGATTTGGTGGAAGCGCCAATTGGTAAGCTACCTTTCCAACACGATCCATTATTTCTAAAGGACTGATATATCTAGGGCTCAACTTTCCCTACTTTCCAAATCTCATGACCCTCTCCAAATCTCATGACCCTCTTCCGGGGAGATATTCGTAAGAGCACTTTATCACACACTCCAAACTCTAGGTCTTTTCTTCGGTTATTGGCATAACTTTTTTTTCGACTCTGAGCTGCTCTTATGTGTTGTTGAATAGATCTGACCTTTTCTGCCATCTCATCAACAAGATCAGGTCCTAATAGCTTTTTTTCCCCAACTTCATCTCAGCAAGTTAGAGTCCTGCATTTCATTCAATAGAGAGATTCATAAGAGGCGATCTGAATACTAGAGTGAAAGCTATTATTATAAGAAAATTCCACCAAAGGTAGGTGTTGATCCCAACCACCTTTGAAATCCATAGAGAAAGCTCTAAAAATATCTTCTAGAGTTTGAATTTTTCCTCTCAGACTGACCATCTGTCTGAGGATGATAAGCAGTGCTGAAACTCAACTCTGTATCCAGAGTATGCTGAAGACTTCGCCAGAACTTCGAGGTAAATTTGGGATCCTGATCAGATATAATGGAAAGTGGTACTCCATGAAATCTTACCACTTCCTTTACATATATCCTGGAAAGCTGATCTAGAGATAAATCCTCTCTAATAGCAATGAAGTGTGCAGACTTTGTAAGACGATCAACTATGACCCAGATAGCATTATTTCCTATGGATGTTTTAGGAAGTCCGGTGACAAAGTCCATAGTGATGTTTTCCCATTTCCATTCGGGTATGGGTAATGGTTGTAACAACCCCTTAGACATCTATCTCTCAGCTTTAACTTGCTAACAAACCAAGCATCGAGAGACATATTCCGCAACATCTCTTTTCATGCCATCCCACCATAAGTACTCTTTCAGGCCCCTATACATCTTCGTGCTTCCAGGATGAATAGAGAATGAAGAACTATGAGCCTCATCCAGCATCTCCTTCTTTAATTCTGGGATGGGAGGAAAACAAACCCGATTCCTGAACATTATTATCCCATCACAATCAAGGTTGAATTCAGGAATATTTCTCACCTTCTTTTGTAACTCTATATTTTCTTTTTGTGACTCTTTAATCATCACATGTCTAGATGGTTGAACATTCAATTGAGAAAGATACTATTTTTCCCCTTTCATTATAATTCCAAGATCCATCCTTTGTAAATCCATAAATATTGGATCTTTTGTGATCCTCATCATGGATAAGCTAGCATGGTCTTGTAGACTTAATGCATCTACCACCTTGTTTTCTTTCCCAGGGTGGTAATGAATTGAGCAGTCGTAATCCTTAATCAGCTCCAGCCATCTTCTTTGGCACATATTCAGCTCCTTTTGTGTGAAAATATACTTTAAACTTTTATGATTAGTATAAATATCACACATTTCTCCATAAAGATAATGCCTCGAAATCTTTAATGCAAAGATTACCGCAGCTAACTCCAAATCATGAGTTGGGTAATTTTTCTCATGGATTTTCAACTGTCGTGAGGCATAAGCTATCACCATATCATTTTTCATAATAACACACCCCAGCCCCTTCATGGATGCATCACTATAGATCACAAACCTTTCTCCACTACAAGGAAGTGTAAGTACAGGTGCACTGGATAACCTTCTTTTCAACTCCTTAAAATTCTCTTCACATTCCTCTGTCCTAACAAACTTAACTTCTTTTCGAGTCAACCTTGTTAGTGGATTAGATAATCGTTAAAAAGCTTTCACAAAACGTCGATAATATCCATCCAAACCAAGAAAACTTCGGATCTTGGTTACTGTTGTCGGTCTCTTCCATCTTTCGATAACCTCTATTTTTGATGGATCCACAGATATCCCCTCTTTTGAGATTATGTGACTAAAAAATGCAACTTTTTGAAGCCAAAATTCACACTTGGTAAATTTGGCATAAAGCTTCTCCTTTCTCAGGGTCTTCTATATAATTCTCAAATGATCATCATGTTCTTCCTCACTATTTGAATAGACAAGAATATCGTCTATAAAGACTACCACAAACTAATCAAGATAGTCTCTAAAGACTCTATTCATCATATCCATGAAGATAGCAGGGGAATTAGTAAGACCAAATGGCATCACTATAAATTCATAGTGTCCATACCTTGTACAGAAAGTTGTCTTTGGTATATCCTCCCTTTTGACCCTTAATTGATGATACCCTGAACGAAGATCAATCTTGGAAAAGTATTGATCTCTGTGTAGTTGGTCAAATAAGTCATCAATGAGCGGGAGAGGATATTTTTTCTTGATAGTGATCTTGTTAAGTTCTCGATAATCAATGCAGAGTGTCATTGATCCATCTTTCTTTTTAACAAACAGAACAGGTGCTCCCCAAGGTGACGCACTAGGGCATATGAATCCCTTATCAAGATTCTCTTGGAGTTTCTTCTTCAATTCATGCAACTCAATTGGGTTCATTCTATAAGGTGTCTTTGAAATATGCAAAGCACCCGGTACGAGTTTTATTGAAAACTCGACTTCATGATTTTGTGGAAGACCAGGAAATTCCTCCGAAAAGACATCATCAAACTCCCGTACAATGGGCATATTCTTAATCGTGAGTTTCTCACCAACCATTTGAGATAAATAAACTTCATTTAGTGGAATCAATACCCATAAGATGGAAGAAATTTCGACTGGAAGGTTATGTTCATCCTTGCATCGATAGAAAATCATAGATTTATCTGGAATATGAAATGTGACTTCCCTTATTTGGAAATTGATATGTTCTCCATATAGAGAAAGACAATCCATTCCAAGAATCGCATAAAATTCCACTATAGGAAGGATCACAAGATTTGCAGGAAGCACTTTCCCACAAACATCAATCGGAGAAGAATTATAAACTTTTGATGCAATTGTTGTGCCATTAGGGGTTGTCACAGCTAACTCAACATCTAATTGTTGAGGTAATACGGTGATACCCTTAGAAAATTCTTCAGAAATAAAATAGTGGGTGGATCCAGAATCAAATAAAACATTTTCTACTTTAGAGTGGATGGTAGGTGTACATTTCACCACTTCGTTGTTGTACTATACATCGTCGATAGTTATTTCATGTAACTTTCCTTTGTCTTTGGCCTTAAGAGTTTGTTGACGTCGACCATCATCATCAACCCTTGGATTTGGGCATTGATTGGCATAATGCCCCGTCTCCTTGAACTTGAAACAATTAAGTGTAGTAGGTTCATTATGTGTTTCCCTTCCTTTGTTTGCATCATTAGACATCTTCTTCCCAATATTTCGACATTCAATTGCCCGATGACCTTCTTTTCCACACTTATAACATTTGCTTGTCCCCTTAATACAATTTCCTCCATGTTTCTTTTCACACTTTGAGCATAAGGGAAAACTCATCTTCTTTTCAGTGTGCTCTTTAGATTTTCCTTTGAATTCCATTTTCCTCTTCTTATCAAACCCATATGACTGATGGGTTACTCCAATCTCTATCTCAACTTTGAGAGCACATTGAACGATTTCATCGTAGCTATTGAAGTCCCTTATGGCTAATGCCCTTCAAAGACTTGGTTTTAATCCACTAAAGAATCGATTGATCTTACTCTCAGGTTGGATAATAATACCAAAAGTGTACCATGCAAGTCTTGTAAAATTTGCTTCATAGGTACCAACAGATTCATCATCCTTTTGCTTTAGTTCAAGAAACTCTTTCTCCATCTTTGTTTGGAGAATAAGAGGGAAGTACTTATTGAAAAATAAGTTCTTGAACTCGTCCCATTCCATGGACTCAATTTCATCCCTTTGCCTCATATTTTTGATAAGATTACACCATTGGTCAGCATCTCCTTCCAAACGATACACTGCTAAGATAACTTTATCATGTTCAGAACATTGAAGAACTGAAAATATATTTTCAATGGCACTGATCCATTTTTCATCCACTAATGGATCAGTAGACCCGCTGAATGAGGGTGGACGCTACCTCCTGAAGGATTCAACAGAGTGTTGCTCCTTCCTTTGCTCGTTTGGAAGTCCTCCATGATTCATAGCTTGAATAAGTTGTGTGATCATGGCTACAAGATTTTTCATTCCAGATCCCATAACGTTTGGTTTCTCATGGGGACAATCATTGCATTGCCCGTTGCATTCCGCATTAACACAATTCCTTCAGGTTCCAACCATTGACTAAAAACAAGAAGAATAGCGTTAGCAACACTAATTATAATAGGAAAAACACATAATCAAGAATAAAATTTCACACTTAAGTTCTTTTCATAGGTTGATCATGGCCATTTCTAAAACACTAAGATTGTGTTCTATGCTTAGATTTATCCTTAGGGTTCTTACTAAGGCTTTCACGTCCTAGTTTCCAAAGGTTGACTATACCTTTCCTCTGATACCAACTATAACGACCCATACTTTACATACATTGCTAATACTTCAAAATTGAAGTACACTTATTACAACATATAATAAAACCATGAAAGGACCGTATAGGTATAGTGTCTTTAATAACTGGGAAACATAAACAACTGGTTCATAAATCATCTACATTGTCTCCCATTAATTTCATCATATCTAGAGTCCCTTTTTGGCATATCCTACTTAATAACCTTCTTCCTGACCCGGGGAAAGAAAACATACAAAAGGGTGAGCTCAAATTCTCAGTAAGGATAAACAAAAGAAATATCAATCACATCATATTCAAAAGAACATAACATTTTGGAAATCTTAACCTGCAAAAGAGATTATAATTTCATAACATGGGATAAATCATACTAGTGAAATGTAATCCAAATAATCATAACTTAAAACATGAAACTTTGTGGCATACACATATAATCATAGATAATAATTTCTTAGTAGTCAAGACTCATTGCAAAGACTATCTTAGCGGGAAAAGTCCTTTTCTGAACTGAGTTCACTCATCGTTTCAGTCCTGTTTCACTGAATCGGTTTAACCTGCGATTCCAGCCATGTCTATCTCATGAGATATAAATCATTACCCAATGAATTTTAGGGAGATATAGGTCCCACAAATCTCATAATTATACCATTCTTATGTGTTCCACAAAATCATAAATCATACATCATTGCATAACCCATGTAATAAAAATGGGATTCTTAAACATCGTGACATTATAAAACAATCCATATAAGATAAAGGAATTCATAAAAATAATTCCAAAACAACATAATCAAATCAATGTAATAATAGGGATAAAAACAGAACCCTATAGTATCTTAGATGGAAAATAATTTTGATAAAACACTTGAACTCCATTCTTGAGGAAAATATCCTTTCTACTTCAAAAATATTTTTCCTTTCTTAACATGTCATACAATTTTAAACTAAAAGAAGTCGATTAAAAATAATCTGGAAAAATTGTAAAGGATGCTTCTTGGAAATAATGTTTTAAAAATCCATTCATGCCGTATAAGTTAAAAAAACATTCTTCTTGTACTTTTTTCAAAAAAGTAAAAAATTACCTCGTACGAAAAACGACAAAAAGATTCCATTCATATATTTTACTAAAACTCACCGAAGTGTAAAATTGTATATAAACAATTGTAGAAGGATATAAATATTACATATTGAGGAAACATGGATGTGGGTGATAAATATTCCCCAGTAAATTCTGAAGTATAAACAATCTCTAATATAAATGAGATTGCGATATTTTCCCTTAACTTAGGTCCGATTTGCTTCGTAAGTGTCTGAAACTCCTGTATAATGATTTAAATAATGTCATTGACTTATTCCAGAATCATAATCATTTTTATGATATCATATATGTCCATATTATTAGATTCTTATTAGTAATATTTCATTTCTACATGTTATTCAGGTGTTTATTACTTTTTGTTCTTATGCGTGTTTTGTCGAATAAATTATTATTCTTCTCTTTAGGTTTTAGATACCTAATTTCCAGAATGGTATTAGTGTAATATATATCATATTAATTCATTTAATTCATTTATATAATCATTATGAAATAAAGATCATGTAGAACGAGTCGCATCACATCGTGGAGACGGTATTCCGTACGTACGCACGAGTGATGATATCATTCCCATGATCATGGAATTGTATTGGAGTGTATGTATACTATTTCAGAATCAATATAACTTTACAATAATCATATATAATTATTATTTAAACCATTATACCCATCCAAGTAAGGTGGTGGTGGAAAATAGATTACACCACGGCATGGAGACGGTATTCCGTACGTACCCACGCGCGGTGATTTCGTTTTCCGTAGGATGGACAGATAGTGAAATAGGGTTGTTTAATACTTATAATAACGTACCAGTATATGAGTGATACTGGTGTTATTAATTCATAACGAAACAACTAAAGAAGAAGAAGTGTAAGAAGAAATAAAGTTGAAAGAATCGGTAACGAACATTACCTCTTCTTTGAAGCGCCTCTTTGAGACCTCCTCTTAGAGCACTAAAATTGGTCTTTTAAGAAGACCAGAACCTCTAAAATGTTTCTAGGGAACTGGAGAAGAGAATTTGGTAGGGTTTGGCCGAGATTGAAGGCTAAAAGTGGTGTGAGGAAGAGAGGGAGTAGGTGACCTTTTATAAGGGAGGAGAGGGGAACCTTTGGAAAAACAAAAAATATTATTTTATTATAAAGTCATATTCAGTTTTTAATAGCTCAAAATTGATTTATTTCGTAGCTAAGTTGTTTATGGGTCGAAATAATCTCATAAAATAGAATTTAGACAAGTTTAGGTTTCTATTTTAACCTTATCATTTAGATTTAACTTTAAGTTAGATAATTTAAGTTTTACTGTGTCTTCTTGTTTTCTTACACTATAAGGTTAATAAACTTACTATAACAAGCCAAAATAACCCCAAGTTGTTTATTATTAATATATATAACCTTATATAAGTCATTTTGCTGAACCATATATTTCTATGAATAAAATAACAATTAATAATATAATATTTGTTTTAAAAACTATTTTATGTCAATTTTGACATTGTTTGGTAATTGATTTTTATAAAAATCATAACAGAAAGATTAGTTCGAAAAAAGTTAATGAAACCAATACTATCATGTCATATTAACCTATAAAATTATTTTAATTCATAAAAAGTCTCAAATTACATTTATTTGGGTATTTATGACATCAATTATGTCAATATTTCATTAATAAGATAATTACTGCATCATCATTGTGTCATAAATAAATTAAATTATTTATTTTCTAAAAATTACAAATAAAATACCATTATTTAGGAAATATTTTTATATTTCTGAGGAATATTTATAGTCTAATTTATCTTATGTATAACCCTTTATTAAAAATTCTTTAGTTATTAAACTTTGATTTTAACTATTTTAACCCTTCTTTAAATAAATTAACAATAAATGTCCTAATCTAATCCAAGTGGGCCTAAATGGTCATATTTTATTCCTAATGTTGTTTTTGGTCGAATTAAACTTATCCAATATAATTATGACATGTTTTAGGGTAATAATAATAACATTTTTTACCCTTAATTTCCCTATTTACCTTTAACCGTGGTAAAAAAAACTAAAAAGTTATTATTCACCAAAAATTATTTTCATCTCATTGAACCACATTTTAGTCCTTGATATTAACCGTGTCTCTCAGATTTTCTAAATTCCACTCACAGAAGCGGTAAAATTAAGTTTTATGTAAATTTGCAAATTTTCCTAGGAGGTGGGTAAAAGACGGTGAAAAGTTCAATAAAATTTTATATGTCTAAAATTGTTATAAAATGACTCCAATGAATTTCATTAAACTTATATAGGTATTATGTATCAATTTTTAACTAAAATAAATTTAAATAAAATAAATAATTATTTAAATAGAATGTCGGTTTTTAAATAGTAACCCAGTGTTTTCACTATTCATCAAAAATTGAAAGTTTTCAGAAAAATACCAAAATTTCACCTTAGGCTAATATCGATATTCCGAATCCAAAAATGAAGTTCATTTTGAAAAATAAAATTTACAAAATTTCAAAAAGTGGGTATTACTATACATAACGGCTAATTTTAGTAATATTATAATAGCATATCGTTGTTTAGAGAAACTCGGTATTGCGTACGACGCAAGCAATCGAGGAATGTCGTGATTGCGTGTAAAGAAAGCCAAGCTAGTGTTGTGTGTAGTGAAAGATTCCTTTGATGATTTATAAAACATAAAAACAAAATATTTCTCATAAAAGTCTCAGGTGTTACATTTATAATATTAAATATTTGGTGGTTGATTAATTATTTTGGTTGCTATATTGATATAAGGTTTTGTAGTTATGAAGTTTTTTGGATATAGTGTTTTTGAGAGAACTAGGATGTATGATGTTAGGTTGTGAGGGTGACTAGTTCAGTATGTAAGTGTCTTTTTGGAAAATTCATATATATATATATATATATTTATTTATTTGATATCATTTTACTATAAATTTATGTTCATTATGATTAGTTAGCCTTAGTGAGGTTTGGAAAAAAATTAACATGGATAGGTAACAAGTTTGTTTCACTGTTTATTCACTAATGAATTAGTATGATTATTCCAGATTTCATGATTGGGTTTGAGGAGGATATTATTGAGTGAACTTGTATGCTCTCCCTATTTATATACATATGATTTTATATCCTCTGAGATAAATTTGGTGAATGGGATTAAAATTAAAATCTCTTTGGGATTTCTTGTTTTAGTTGGTGTTCTTAGAGGTTTTAAATCATTGTTTCCTCATGAAACTTTTTTTGTATATTTTTTTTATGTATGCCATTAAATATATTTTAAAATTTATTTTTACTTATTATATTAATAAAATTATTGGTGGTTAATTTTATTCATGGGATTTATAAAGTTAATGAATCCCATTTTTGTGTTTCTATATCCTCAGTGATAGTTTCCAACAGTTGGAGAACTGGGAAAGGGATTTATGGGTCACACTTGTCTTTACTACTAGCCTAGGAGGGGTTCTAATGTGAGAAGGTCATGAAATTGTGGCATCATAGATCTTGATTGAGAAATATTTCAGAGTTTTCTATTAGGAACTATTCAAGAATATATGATTTGGTTGGGGAATATCCTTATTTGAGATTAGTTGTGGCATATTCCAGAGAGTATTACTTCTGAATAGGTGTTTAAGGATTCATGTGATCCCATATAAGGACCGTAAACTTATAGAATGTAATGTATGATATGATATTGATTATGGGTTAGTGGACTAAGCGTGGTTCATTAATCATGATGGATTTTTCTTACATTTTAATTCTGAATATTTATAAAATAAAAATAATCTAAACAAATGATTTTAATATTTTATATATTCACATTGTTAGGATTCCCTACTATCCTTGTAGATAATACTTGTGGTAGGAATCCTCATGATGTTCATTCTGTTTTGTTATAGTAGGATGTTCTATAAGATCTTTAGAGAGTTGATGTTAATGGGAATTATTCTTAGAAGAAGACATCACCTAAATTTCATTATTAGATCTAGCATTAGTGTAAATCCCTAAACCCACACTTTCGGATTTAGTTCTAAGTTATTCTATGTATTTTGTATATAAAAGATAATAGAAAAATACATAGTATATTATGAATTTGTCAACCATTTTCGGTCTAGGTTCTAGAGGATTAGACAAACAATACATTAAATTAGAATTTACAAAAAAAACATAAATATTCATTTAATTTATTATTCTCTGACTTCTTAATGGAACTTTAAAAATACATAGTACAAGAATTTACCAGAGGATATAAACCAAAAGTGGTGGGCTAAAATCTTAGTAATATGATAGATATGAAAAATATAATAATAGGTGTGCACAAACATAACATAGTCCAAGGATCATGAACCTGATAGGAAGCATTAGTAAAATACTTCAAATTTGGAATTACATAAAAATAAAACATCATGTCTTAGTGGTAATATACCACACAGAGTTGTTAATAATTCTATCATCATGTTCATGCATAATTTCTATTTTACTCATGAGATTAATCACTTTACCCAATGCATTAGAGCGTTGTATAATTCCAAGCGCACCCATCACATCATAACATTCTCATTATCATATGTGCCACATAAAAAATATATCAAATATTAACATAAATAACCCATGTAAAGGATTGGGTGTCATGACATAAGAACACATTCATAAACTTCATATTCCAAAAATAAATGGGGTATAACATACTTGACACAAGAACCAAAAACCTTGTGTGAGAAGTAAAAGTTGTTCTTTTGAAAGAAAGGATATTTTGGAAAACATTCGTTTGAAATGAAATCTATTGGAAAACATGTATATACAAGAAAATTTAAGATAATGATGAAAAAATTATTATCAAGGAGTTACTATGCCAAAAATAGAGTGAAATAGGGAGAACCCAAAGAAAGAAAGTTGGGTTCGAGAATTTCCCCTTACATTGTATCAGAATGCTTTATTCACTTTAATGTAAAGTACAACCACATTAGATTCATTAATTAACAAATACAGAACCCTTTGAATATGGATATCGTTTATTATGGTTTCATTTAGTTATTTTATGGGGCTTTGGATGAGTTATAGTGTTTAAATCCATTGTTCAGGAATGTTCTCTTTTATAGTTTTCTTGAACGGTTCGCTTGTATTCATAAATTGATGTTCGCGTATAACATGGGTAAAATCCCAGAACTGATATTACATGTTATTATTTATAATCTAGGATTTTAAATGATATTATTATTAATTATGTTGTAAAACATGTGGATGAATCATTAGTCAAGATTTAATTATGATCGTTTTAGTTTAATTTGGGAGGTTTTTGGATCACAATGAACATGTTTTCATTTTTCTTTTAGTAATATGTATATAAGTTATTATAGAAAATTAAATTGGATATAATACATATAAAATAATTTGGTTCTACCATAAAAATGTTTTCATGACCAGATCTGAAGGTGGTAAATGGAAAAAGAAAATATTTCGTTCTTGAAGGTGATAAGTTAACACCACATGAACAACGTTTTCTTTTCTAAATTAAAAGAGAAGAGGAGTAGGGGGTTGGATGATATAATTTCCCATTAGTATCATAAAATTATATTATATTTATGATACTAGAGTTACCATAAAATTTGGATGAAGATGGTTGGGGAGAGAATAATAAAAGAACTTGAAATTGAAAGGAAATTAAAGGAAAAGAGGAGCGGGAAATTACCTCTTGAATCCTCCTCTGTAGATCCTCCTTAAGGAACCTAGGATTGGTATTTTGATGAGACCAAAAGCTCTTGGAAGTTGGGGAGGGGCTAGGGAAGATGCTTGGGTAGAGTTTAGACAAGGCTTGAAGGTTGAGAAATGTGAGGAAATGATGTTGTGAAGGGTGGTATTTATAGTGGAGGGGAGAGGGGATTTCTCAATATAAAATTCATTAATTTATTATTTCTCCAAAAGACAAGGAATAGTGAGTCTTCCAAGACTATATACAGTAATATTATCATGTTGATCCAAACCAATTGGGATTACATCTACAGAACATCATACATGACTCTATAACTAGTGTTTTTAGCTTATATTATAAATTAGGGTATTTCACTATTCATAAAAATTCAATTATTTCAAAAAAATCCCAAAAATTCACCCTAACAATTTTTTGGTGTGCATAATCCACAAATGAAATCCATTTTTCAAAAATAATTTTCTATGTGTTAGGAATTTAACTCTTAAATAAAATAATATTTTATTCTATTTTTTAAACATTTATTCTTTTATTCAAGGATATATGCACATCATACTTTCACTAAAATCTTATATATATATACAATCATAGGTAAGGTTACTATTCATTAGGGTATGTCGATATTCATAAAGGTATGTAACTATGCATAAGGGTAGAGTACTATTCACCAAAAATTATGTTTTTCCTATCAGACTCCAAACATCTTACTGATCGCAACTGTGTATGTTCGATTTTTGAAATTCAAAATAGATAAGTGGGAATATCAATTTTAATAACTCTGTTATAAAATCCAAATAGTACATAGTAGTTCATTTAAGGATCATTTTTCATCATGTTTCCTTTTAAAATTTAAAGATGTTACATTCTATCACCCTTAAATGAATTGTGCCCTCACAATTTATTCATTGTACTTATAATTATGAATTTACATATTGGTAATTAAGATAAAATTTTTTCTTAAGATTACTTATTTAACTTGAAGTTAAAAATTAAATACTATAACAAAATAAATGACTAATCTCCAATGTTTTCTAGAAAATTCCTCTGATACCAAATATAAAGCCATAAAACCGGACTTCCGGATTTTGTACTAAAACATGATATGTATTTTTTTATAAAATATAATTGAAAAATACATAGAATATTATTAATTTGAGGACCTTTTCCGGTCTAGGATCTGAAGGATTAGACAAACACAACATTAAATCATAGTTTAAAAAAACATAAATATTCATTTAATTCCTTCTTCTATAGATTCTCAATGGCCCTTGAATAATCCTTAGTAAAGGTAGTCAACTTAGGATATACATCAAAAGGGGTGAGCTAAAATACCAGTAAGAGGATATATAGGGAAAATATAACAATGGGTGATCATAAACAAAACATAGGCAAATGATCATGCACATGATAGGTTGCATTAATAGGAGACTTGAAATGTGGAAATGAAAAAAAATAAAACATCATGTTATAGTGGACTTATAAAACACATAGTTGTGAATAATTATATCGTCTTGTTTACACATCATTTACCTTTTACTCATGAGATTTATCACTTTACAAAATGCATTGAAGTGATGTAAAATTCCAGGCACACCCATAACATCATAACATTATCATTATCATACATGCAACATAGAACATATATCAAATATTTACATAAATAACCCATGGAATATAGGCAGTTTCATCACATAATAACACATTCATAAACTTTTTATTCCCAAAATAAATAGGGAATAACATACTTGACACAAGAACAATCAACCTTGAGTGAGAAGTAAAAGGTGTTCTTTTGAAAGAAGATTTATTTTGGAAAAACATTGTTTGAAATAAAATACAGTGGAAAACATGTATATCCTAGAAAATGTAATATAATTATGAACAAATTATTTTTATGGAGTTACCATACAAAAAATAGAGTGGAAGTTGGAGAACCCAAAGATAGAAAGTTGGGTTCTAGAATATCCCATTACCTTTTATCCGAATGAATTATTCACTTTAAAGTCATATAAAACCACATTAGATTAATTAATTAAAAAATAAATAAACCTTTGTAAATGAATATGGTTCATTATGATTTCATTAAGTTATTTAATGGGCCTTTGGATGAGTCATTGTGTCTAAATCTGTTGTTCGGGAATGTTCGTTTTTATGGTTTTCTTGAATGGTTCAATTATATTCATCAATGGAAGTTCATGTATACCTGGGGTAAAAATACATAAATTTTATTACATATTATTAATGATATTCCAGGATATTAAATGATCTTATAGTGAATTATGTTATAAACATGTGGATTAATCATTATTTAATATTTAATTATGTTCATTTTAGATTAATTTGGGCGGTTTTTTGGATCACAACTAACATGTTTTTATTTATCATTTAATAATATGTATATAAGTTAGTTATAGGAAATTAAATAGGATATAATACATATAAAATAATCTAGCTTAACCATAAAAATGGTTTCATGATCATATCTGAAGGTGGTAAATGAAAAATGTAAACATGTCATCTTTGAAGGTGATAAATTAACACCTCACGAACAACGTTTCATTTTCTAAAATAAAAAGAAGAGGAGAAGGGGGTTGGATGATATAATATCCCATTAGAATAATAAAATTATAGTATATTTATGATAATGGAGTAACCATACCATGTGTATGAAGATATGTGGGGAGAGAATAAGAAAAAAACTTGAAATTGAAAGGAAATTAAAGGAAAAGAGAGGGGGGGAATTACTTCTTGAATCCCCCTCTTGAGATCCTCCTTAAGGAACCTAGTCTTGGACATCTAATGAGACCAGAAGCTCTTGGACGTGGAGGATGGGCTAGGGAAGATTATTGGGAAGAGTTTAGACAAGGATTGAAGCTTGGGAGGTGTGAGGAAATTATGTTCTGAAGGGTGGTATTTATAGTGGAGGGGAGAGGGGATTTCTCAATATAAAATTAAGTAATTTACTATTTCTCGACAAGGCATGGAATAGTGATTATTCCATTAATAAATACAGTAATTTTATCACGTTAATCCGAACCAATGGGGCTTACATCAGAATAACATCATACATGAATCTATAATTAGTTTTTTTAGCATATTTTATATATTATGGTATTTCACTATTCATCAAAAAATTAAAGTATTTCAGAAAAATCCAAAAAAAATCACCCTAAATATTTTTTGATGTTTAGAATCAAAAAATGAATTCCATTTTTCCGAAATGATTTTCTAAATATGAGGAATTTAATTCTTAAATAAAAAAATATTTTATTCGAAAAATAACAAATTTAAAACATTTTTTTTATTTCAAGATATTGGTACATCATAATTTCACTAAAATCTTATATATATACTATCATAGGTAAGGTTACAATTAATTAGGGTATGTCACTATTCATATGGTTAGGCTACTATTCATAAGGGTAGGGTAATATTCAGAAAAAATTACTCTTGTCCTATCAGACTCCAAACATCATACGGATTGCAACTGTGTATGTCAGATTTTTGAAATTCAAAATAGATAAGTAGGAAAATTAATTATAATATATTTTTTATAAAATCCACATAGTACATAGTAGTTAATTTAAGGATGATTTGGAATCATGTTTCCTTTTAAAATTCAGGATGTTACAATAAGTATGATGGTTTTATTTACAAACTTAAGACTGGGTAGTGGTTGAAAGAGTTAGAGGTTGATTTCAATATAATCGTTTCTAGGAAGCCCTATAAGATGGTATCATTTTAATATGAATCTACTCATTAGTGTAATATTTTTAGTTAGATATATTTAAGAGTTAGAAGTATTGTTTTAGAAATTTCATGATTCATTTTAGGATGAATTCCGAATAGTCTTGTATCTATTTGGTCTTTTATAGGGGTGGGGGTGTGAATCAGTGATCAATTTTATTTTTTAAGTTATTAAATTTTTTAACTCAACCTATTAAACCTATTAAATTTCTAGACATTAACAATTTTTTGTCATAACGTCACCTTTTTCATAGTAATAATGAAAGAGAGAAACACATAGTATTTATAAGGTTTGGATTAAAGGCCTACTTCTGAACTTGTTGGTTATTCCTCCAACTAGATTCTACAATATATCCAATCGTATCCTTACAATATAGAGTCCACTATTCTCTCTACACATCCACTACAACCTCTAATTGGTTATACCCCCAACCTTTCTTGATTATTCTCCCAATAAATCCTTCTCAATTTCAATTATGATGATATATGTTTATAAAGATCTATTTAATTTCTTTTTTTTTCTTTTTTTGACACATGAATGTATGATATTTCTATATGATTCTATTAGAGTAGGTTTTATTGTTTACTATCTCAAGAACTTTAGTAGTTGTACTAGTCTCAGGACTCCTTCAAAATCTAGAGTGATATGTGTCCTCTTAGACTTTAAAAATACTCATGCAATTAATAGGTATCCTTCTTCTTCAATGGTTCCTAGAATCATCTCATTCTCTCTTAATGATATAGACGTGTATTGGGTTTTGTTGGCACTGAATTCCACTTGAGTCCATATATGGGCATATTTGTGCAACCTAAATCCATAATTTGACCCAATACACAATTTTAAGAATCCTAAGGGTTCCGCGTGCAAGTTTGTTCATCTGTACACAAGACCAAAATACCTATGCAAGGTCGTTGCACACCCAATGGGACATCAAAGGCTATATTCCACTCCATCATCCCAAAAAATGGCTAAGTCGGAAGCATTCCATATGGGAATCCATGCACAAACCTCTGACATTTCCAATGCATCATCAACCAGCCTCTTCCACGCCGACCTTGTTAGGCGCTGCCGCCTACATTTTCACCTATAAATAGAATGGAAACCTACCCTTTTTGGGAAAATGCTCTAAAAGCCAAACCATCGCTCCCGTGCATGCAAGAATATCCCTACTACGACTGTGTCCAAGTCATGACTTCAAGTTATATGATCTTTCTTGAAAGTTCCCCCATGGTTCTGCCTTTGGGTGGGCCCATAAGGGCTTGACCCTCACCCATTCACTTTTTTCCAAGGGAATTGTCCTCAAAAGATTATTCTTGCATGAAAGACATACCCCCTTGTGCAACACCTCTTTCTCTCTTACCCCTTCATTTTTCATGAAATCTTCCAATATTGTGTGCAAACCTTTATATAGGCTCAATGAGTTGTCTATACCCAAGGACACCATGTTTGAGCTCCTCTTTTATAAAGAAACCACATCTTGCAAGCCCCTCATTCATGTGTCCCTCGAGGCATTTGTTAAAGGATTTCTTGGTTCCTTGTGCTTTGTTTCATGTTGCATTACTCTACCCAATGCTTCTCTTCATAGGTACACTACTAGCTATTGCTACTTTGCATAAATCTGATAACATAGACCCCTTGACTGACCACTCCTCCACCACATTGTATCCCAAAATTGCAGGTTTCATCCCGTCACCAAGGGATAAAGGGTGCCATTCATTTTAATCCAATGGGTGGGGAGCGAGTCCTCATCGTCCAAGTTGCAGGATGTTAAACTTATGGGTAGCATCATCCTCAACACATGATGTCAAATTGTAGCCTCTCCCCATGAAATTCACATGCGGTGTCCCGCCTCAGGAATTTTCCATGCTCACTTGTCTACATGGGAGTCAGATATCCCTAACATGGGATGAGATCCTCTTCATATAGAACACTAGGTGTCCATGGGGAAGGGAAACCATATTGGTGTAATCCCCTAGACTTTCTTGCAGGGGGTATCACTCTTTCTCATCCTTTTTCCGAATCTTCATCTCTTTGGGTGGATATCCATGCTTAATCCCCAAACCATTCCATGCGGACACGTCTATCATGACGTGACTATCTGGTTCACTGATTCCTATTTTTTCTCACACCAAGCATGAATCATGTGCTATTATAGATTAGTAGTGACCATGAAACACTTTTTAGGGCATCAGTCCTAGAGATATCCCCAGCTTCTACCAAGTTCTCTCTCAGTGCGTGAGCCCCAACTCACCAAAATATGGTGGGTTTTATAACTATCTTTTAAATAGGGTATGTAGGAATCCTCCATGAGGATCAATCCCAGCCACCAAAAAACATTCGTTCCTTCCTCTTGGGGGTGTATCTTCTGGATCTCAGCATCCAACCTCATCCATTCATGTTTGGGTCTTTCCCTCGTGCCAATATATCATGGGAGGATCATGTAGTACTCAAAGGTTACATCTGCTTAAAGTCCACATTGGGGGATAACCATTCATATTAAATGACCACATTTTCTATTTTAATTGGGCCTCTAACCATGTGTAAGCCCCAATGTCCCTGTCAGAACTACGTGGATGTTGATTCCCATTCTTATGGTATACGTAGGAAAACTCTTTGAGGTTCAATCTCAGTATCGTCTTATTCACGTCGGTTCCATCCCAATCATTCCATCCACTTCATCTAACCCTCCATCATCCATCTTGATACTTAATCAGTCCACCATGACTCAGTAAAACCATGCCACTCACCTGAGTAGGTAACCGTTCCTAATCCCCAACCATCTACTCCATCACTTCTCCATTATCATGGGGAGGCCACACCATCCTCCATGGGTTTTGTCAATGCATAAGCCCCATTCATCACAATGCTTCTCCTTACGGTACCAAAGGGGATAACCATTCATAAACCCCACATAATCCATATGCATTATACAAAGGGAGATCCACTTGTGATGGTCCACTAGCCATGTTTATGCCCCAAAACAAGCCCCTTTGAATTATGTGGGGTTTTGATCCCTGTCTTCTAAATAGTGTATATAGGAGTCCACCATGCGGTTTAATCCCAGCCAATAGTAAACCTTGGCATTCCCCTCTTTTGGGTTTACCTACATGATTCTCCCTTAGTGGTTTCCAGATTAGCCTGCATGGTCTGAAACCTTCTCTTCAAGACACGCACAACCCTAGGTCCACCCTCATTTGGCATTCTGATCCACCCATCCAGTGTCCCCCACATTGGGTACTGCCTCCCTTGATCCTACCTCAGTGGTGTTCGAACCAACCTTCATGGAGTTAAACCCTCCCTTTATGTGACATGACATTCATGGTCTCGTTCTCCGAGGGTGATCTTATCCATCCATCTGGTAAACCTTCTTGGTGTTCCCTCCCAGTGATGCACCTATTTGATCCACCTTCATAAAATTCCCTATTAGTATGATCTGTCTCCAATAGACATTAAACTCCCAGAATAACCTATTTAAAACATGGGAAGATGGAGAAAAAATGAGAGACATTCCTCTGGAATAAGATACCCCATGATCGATGCGGGATTCCTTGTGTTTCTTTTCCCATGAGAAGCCCTCTGATGAGGAAGAATACATGTGTTCCAGTGTTTCAGTGTCCAGACATTCCATCAATGCCCATCATGACTACTCTCTTTATTGAGGGTGTCTACCCCAACATTACCGTTTTGTAATTTACTAATAGAAGAATCATAATTAAATGACATCCAAGAAGAGATGGAATATGGAATGAGTTTCCTAAACAAAATCTTAATCCATAAGGGATACCCATAATAGGTGTTGAATTTTGAGGAGGAATCCATGGAAGGATAGTCTAACATCCCATCATCCCTTTTTGATCAAGGATAATACATCTCTAAAAAAGTGATGAGTGTCACCCACCCTTAGAAATAATGAATGTGGGGTATATAGTACTCTCATTGAGCATCAACAAGATGACCCAAGCGAGTGTACACTAGAGAAAGATACATAAATAGAACCCAGTGAACCAAACATGAACCAGTTCTCTTACAACTAGGTGGATTAGTAGCACTTGATGCATCGACTGATGATTGTGCCACTAGATCCAGCTATCTGGTTCCAGTTCCTGCTAATAAAATAGTTGTTCTGGTGTGAACTCGCTAGAATTGGGGGCATTTAATCATTGGGTATTCTAGTTTGTGGCTTTTCCATCTTGGATCTCTCTCTCTATAACCGTGGAAGACTGAATGACGCTAGGAAATTGGGATTTTAATTCCTAATATCTATATTTATGGATGAATTTTCCTCTTTTGGAGGTCCCTAGGTATAGGAAACCAGTCACCCCCACCCATAAAAGTAGGGGAAATAGAAACTATAATGTGAAAATCCCACATGGCTCTAACTTAACCACAAATTCATCCACAACCACGACTACCGGGCGTCTGCGCCCCGCATCACCATCCAAATTTTTTTTGAGGAGGTCAATATATATTTTTGTCTGAATATATGAGTAAGAGAAGGTCATTACCATGAAAGGTATGGCCCTCCAGGACCTGGAGGTTTTTGTGCCTCATCGTCACCGCTGCCCAAAAGGGCTGAACAGATAGCCACTACTCCCCACTCTAACATTCAATCATTTCGGGAGCCTCTCCCTAGAACATTCCTATGAATTTATTACTTATGCAAGTGAGGTAATGGATGTCCTAGTCATCTCAGTGAATACTACTAACCGATCACTACCAAAGAGGGATCCCACTAGGCCATGTCAGCACCAATAATTAACTGTCCCTTAGACAAAATAACAGGTGACCTACACTACTTCTTCGTCAGCCCCAGCTAGGGTGACCCGATGCTAATGTCAGGCACAAGCTTAGGAAGACGCCCATCAGGGAGTATCATCTTCTCTAGATTCTATGGATCATGAACCCACCAACCCATATTACTAGTTACCTGATATTTTAGATACGGAAAACTTCAATTCCATGTTCGGATCGAGACTTCATATGCCTCTCGGGTATGATAGGTTTACTCTTTCAGTTGCCGAAACCATCAGCGACTATTGCAGGCCAACCCGTGGGGATGATATTTATAATGGAGGTCCTCCCCATGTTACAAAAATCATTCCAATAATATAACCTCCTCATATTGTTTACAATAATCATGGAGGATCTTCCCATGCTTATTATTCTAGAAACATAGGTCCTCCCTGTGTCTTAGATCGTCAATGTGAAAGACCTCCTCCAGTTACTCTGGGCTCAAGAAAAGTCCCTCCCTGCCGAAGAACTGACCAAAGTGAAGGTCCTCCTCTCTCTATCACCCATAGACATGGAGTTCCTCCCAATGTTCTCACTAGATTCAATGGTGTCCCCCCCCCCCGATCCATTATCCATCCAAGTTGATGTCCTCACGACTTCATTGATGGCCAACACAGAGGTCCTCCATGTGTCTCGTTCATTCAGTATGAAGGCCCTCCTTATGTGACCATGGAAAATCAAAATTAAGGTCCTATCAATGCCACCAAAGATCTACATAGAGGTCCTCCCCATGTTTTCACCAGATCCTGTGGAGGACCTCACCCCCAATCCATTACTCTTCTCCATGGAGGTCCTCTCCACACATCATGTGATCTATACGAATGTCCTCCCCGTATTCCATTCGACATGTGACTAGGTGGTCCTATCACCTCAGCTTAATAAAGTGGAGGTCCTCCCCACTAATAAGAAAACCAATATAAATGTCCTCCTTGTGTATAATATCTATCCTTCCCTAAAGAACCACTTTGGGGTAGAAGGGAGAAACACCACTGCTGAAGAAAGAACTACGAGAAGCGCTAGATCATTGTCAATCAAGTCTGATTTTTAGATTTTGAATAAAAATGTGTCTTGATGATGGATCATTTTCCCTAATACTTTATATCAGATTCATGGGGAGGAACCTATCATGTGAGATTCATGATTCTGAAGAGAGAGATGTACCAGATCCCTAAAACCCTCCACAGGTACATGCGGGGGGGGGGGGATTTGGCCGGCTTTCAGGGTATTGCCTTGAGATCCAATATACCATTATTAGATTCATTATATAGCTCAAAATGATATAATAATGATTTATTATGGTGATTGGTAGATGTTGAGCACTAGCCAGATCCTCCACCAACAGTCATTGCCCTTACACATGAAGTGGTGGTCAGAACCCTATCTTACAGTGATATGATGATGCATACAGTAACATCCCTGAGAGACGGCCTAGTCAACAAACACTTGTCAACTCGAACAATGTTTTCTACAACAACCAGCTCACTAATAAATTGGTCTACATTAGTGTTGTTTAAAATTCCTCAGCCACCCCTAATCGGAGAATGGGGAAATGATGATCCAGATCCCACCTCTGAATGATGAAGTTTGTGGGACACCCTTACAGTAGAACAATTGTCTCAAATGTTCTGGCAGATTGTTACTCCTAATTTAATTATACCAGATTCTCTCACCAAGGATGAGGTCATGTGATTTCCACAGAACCGACTCGGTGATGCATATTCATCTTCATAACTTCCAGTTGGCTTATCACAGAGTCATGAGAATTATGACAACAACGCTCAATAGTGTCGAATGATTGACCTAGCATCACTTCTCATGGAATAGTACCCCACATCACCCAATTGTCACCAGACCCTCTAGTAATAATGTGTACAGAGCTTCACTATTCCCCATATAATTATCACAGAGGCATCTTTGCATGAGATGATCCGAGGTTAGGGGAAATATAATACTCTCCACTTCATCCCGATCCAGTGATAGCCAGACCAACCTGGTGAAATTAAGGATATGCATCTGGGCACCGTTGCGGTAAACATGGTCATCCCCATGATATAACCAAAAGGGGGCATTAGAATATGTTCCAAAGAGGATTAACCACCCCCTATGGTATCACACCACCCGACGGGACATAAATTTGTCCACATTTATTAGTAGATATAGTTTCATGGACATGATGACCCTTCGGTTTCATTTCTCATTGGTAAAAATACCAAAAATGGAAAAACCATATTGTTACCCTTAATCCCTCTAACATGTCTAGTTAAATTCCAAAGATAGAGGATGATACCAATAAGTCCGTGTTACTCGAACATCTTGCAGAATAGAAGAAACTCATTGAAGAGCTCCTTATTGAGATCCTGGAAGAATGAAATCTAGACTATGGTGATCCTCTTTATGATCCCTTATATCGTCCAATGGGGAATCAGGGGCAGCCACAAGCTCTTCCCAGTGAGTTATTTCCCATTGATCCTGACAACCCGGTATATCTCAACAAGGTTGGGGCCAAGGATTTTAGCTAATGGCCTTCATGTTCATCACCAAATCCCCATTAACCATGAGACAATCATCCTTGAGACCCATCTAAGGTCGTTCCCCAAGAGTTTTCTCAGGTTATTCCCTTAGTGGCTCCACAAGACGCTCCAAAAGCTACTGATCCAACCTATCAGGTTAAAGAACCTGATAAGCACTGGTGGTTAGGAATCCGCACCATGGTGATCCCATGGTGACTCTCATTTCCCACCTTGAGGCCCTTGAAATGTGACAGGAGTAAATCCTTCCTGATGGTAAGTTGTATCCAGCATGGCGACACGCCAGTATTTTGGGGACCTTAACTTTTCCCCTTTCAATGGGATGGTTGAACTGATGCAACATATCGACCACTTTATTTCTATGTGTGGAGATATGCTAGGGACTCTAGTGTAGTAAGATGCTTCCAAGATCCAGTGTTTCTTAATGAAAATGGAAGGTCCTATGTTTATCTGGTACATCTAGTTACCCGTTGGGTCCATAGCTATTTGGGAAGATCTTCACTACTGATTTTTGTTTCTATTCCGCTCCAATACTTGAAAGAACATTATTGTTTAACAATTAAACTGTAAAATGGAAATATGATTGAGTCATGGACTTTGTCATCAAGTGGAAGGGCCTTAAATATTCAATAGATATTCTGCTGATTGAGGAAAAACTAATAAAGATGTGCATGGGTAATGTAAACAGAGAATTGGTTCCCTACCTTATCACTCAAAACTTCTTATGTGGATTCCTGGATTTTTTTGATAAGGTTCAGTGCTTGGAGGAGGTCTTGCAGCAAGATAAACAGGCACCCATATTGCCTCCCACAACTCATGCAAGAAGACCCACCAAGGTTGAGACTACTATCATTGCTTATGTAGAGGCACCCAGACCGTTAGAAGTTTTACTGAGTCTCATCCACTGCCTCATAGTGGAAAACAACCTCAATCCCAGCCTCAGGTTTAGCATCACCTACCTCTAAATTGGTCAGTGCCATCCCGTTAAGCACAACCATCTAGGAGAGGCAATTAGGCTTCATCCCCTCTTCAACGCCTGGGTCCAAGAGTTCCTTTTCCATATTAGAGAAATTAGACCTAAAAATTGAATTGTGATCTTGTCCCCGGTTATTTCTGAAGTGCCTTTGATCAGGAAATTCTGAGTTTCTCGAATTCATGAATCCCTAGGAGGTTAATCTCACTAATCACCCGGATTGTTACCCTTATCACATGATCCTTGGACACACAATTATGTGATTATTTGTGTTTAAGGAATGGATATAGGATCAGATTGAAAATAATGTAGTTAGGTTGGGTCCTGCCCTAAAAAATGTGGTGTTTGTTTCTATAAAGCATGATAGCGACAACAAAGGTGAATGAAAACGGGTCTCCAGTCATGGGTCTCAAAAGTATAGTGATTGGTTAGCCTACAAAGAAGTCTCTCATGCCCATGGTGTTTTTCATGCCTATTTGAATCAGCCTGATCCCTATAATGTTT
Organism: Viscum album; assembly: GCA_963277665.1. Taxonomy (NCBI): domain Eukaryota; kingdom Viridiplantae; phylum Streptophyta; class Magnoliopsida; order Santalales; family Viscaceae; genus Viscum; species Viscum album. The sequence continues at coordinate 220,402,847 of OY728163.1, forward strand.
CCAAACCTCGTCAAGATGCCTCATATGCATCCACATATCAGCCTTTCACTTTGCAGAAGAGTAGGAACTGATAGTGAAAGGGAAATCTGAGCCCCCCGCTAGTGATAAAGCCATCCTACACTCTTGGAGACTTCATTAATCTAGATATGGGAGTCGTAAAAATAATTATACTTTTATTTTAGGATTCCTCATGAGATCCTCAGAAGTATGCCTTAGTGAATAATATCGATTTAGTGGAACCTTACATGGTTCCTAACAATGGGGGATGTCAAGAAACTCCTCCTAATTATCATAGTCAATGCCATCATCAATGAGGATATAGACATATGAACCGTCAAAATGATCAGTACAATGCTTCTAGCCAATCCATACATGATACTGAGACTAGATAATAGGCTAAATTCATGGATTATCATGTGGAGTCCTCTCATTTCACCTTGTTAGATCCATCAACACTACCATTCATACTGCTCTACCAGGAAGAGTTGCTATAACCGCATCATGATATGTTGCATCCAGTTATGGCCAGGACTCAGGAATATGATAGCCATCTAGTAGTATTTCTATGTGGTTTATCTAGTGAGAAATGGGGTATCCCCAGTACCCACTAGAATCTTCTAGTTCGACCAACAATAGTTTCAATCACAACGTTTATCGATGGGAGACCTTATGTCAGAATATATATGCATCTAACATAAAATTAAAATGTGGTTAAGAATTATTCCAACATTCCAACAATGCATTCAATCTTGGAGGCCCTCCTCCTATCAGAAGAGATGCATGAGGACCTCACAGAGGCTTTGAATATCCCCCTCTAGTTTGAAATAGAGGTAGCGGCCATAGATGCCTTCCATGATGAGGAATTCAAGAGAGAATAATTCCAAGACATCATATCATTCATAGAAGAATATGAAGGATCACCTTCATAGGGGAAAACCTCCTACTATACATCACATACTATCTCAATGCTGTGTAAGTCTATAATTGTCTCATTGATACAGGTTATGTGATAAATCTCATCCTGACCTGAACACTATAAAATCTAGGACGATCCAAAGATGATCTGAATCCATCTAACCTAAAAATTCAGGGTTATGATAGGACCGAGTAGAGGCCGTTTGGAACTATTTAACTATATAACCCGTTTAGCGTCTCAATTCTTATCACTGAATTGATGGTCATATTGGAGGACACTATATACAATGTGTTTATGGGTATGCCTTAGCTCCATCTTCATGCAACAGTTCCCTCATCATATCACTAATTCCTCAAGTACTCCCTTAATGGTCGAGTGGATGTGCCCCAAAGTGATGTATCTCCCATTTCCTCCTATAAATCCTGTTATTTAGTTGGAAAATATTACAAGATCACAGACATGAATGTTCCAAGAAATGATATTGAGTACACTACTACTATGTCTGACACGTGTATTGATTTGGATAGTGCATTCACTCTCCCAATTCACCGATTGGAGGCCACATCCCCAGACTGGAGACATTTCTTTATCATTTCTGAGATGAGGGGAAGATGCATTCATAGGTACAAGGAATTCAAAAATATTTGGAAGAGTATCAGGCTCTGATCACTGGGATGGTGGACTCTAAACTAGTCATCAAGAAGATCAATGGTGATTAAATAATCTGGAAACCAGATCTCGCACCCCTTCTCAAGCATGCTCTCCAGTTTAGGGCCCAATTCCCTTCTCAACCAATGATGACTTATATTCCCCAGTCATGGAATGGTCAAGTTGATTCCCTGGATGGTTTAGTCACTTCTCCAGTAGAACATGAAAAGGAATATTTGTTTATCCATATGGCACATCGAAGGGTCATCACCCCCATCTCCCTTGAGGATAATGACAACCAGCAGGTAAGTCACCTTACCACCGATGCTTCTACATTAGGACCTATGGACCCTCCCCACCACAACAGAGAAAACCTCTGATTGGAAAATTCCTTTCATCAAGTACATCCAGTATGGAAATCTTCAAATAGACAGAGCTAAGCATGAGAAAATACTCTAACATGGAGTGAATTTCACCCTTCACCTTGAACAGATCCTCTATAAACATGGGTCTGATGGAATTATCCTCTGTTTCATTTAGGGTGATGAGATTACCTTGGTTATGTAGGAAGTTCAAGCTGGTTCGTGTGGAGACCATTAGGCAGGGTCGAAACTCTCTCACCAAATTCGAAAGTTGGGATACTTTTGAACCACCGTGGTCCAAGATTGTATTGATGTAGCAACCCATTGTTTTATCATTGGAATTACCATATTATAATTATTTCTTATAGTATATTCAAATAAGATTACATATATACCAAAATAAAAACCTTATAAATCAAGAATTGGTGAAATAAAATGTATCCTTCGAAGTTAAGGAACCTATACCAAAGGAATAGTAACTTGAACTTTATAATAGTTATGTGACACTTATGAATAGTAAAATATCCAATGTAATAGTAACTTCACCATTGAAAGGATAAATAAAATTTATCAATCTTATAAGTGATAATATGGTATAATTATAACAAAGTATAAGTAAATAAATATTTTAAAAATTATTAATTAAGTGTTGGGTTTTTTGTAAGTCAGGTATATTTAATTAAAATTTTATGATTAATTTGAAAAATTAAAAGAATTTATTTTCATAAAATGTATTCATAAAAGAATATTTTTATGTCTTATAATCATATGATAATTTTATGATACCTTAATTAATTTTTCAATGTGTCAAAAAAGAATTTTTAATATTAAAAAATGTATTTTTCAAGTAAATTATGATTTTAATTAAAAATTAAATTTATCAAATTTAAAAAATTATTTTCATAAAATAGAGTAAATTTTTTTATTCTGCACATCAAAAACTATATAGGGTTAATTTTTGGGATTTTTCTCAAAATACTTGAATTTTTGGTGAATAGTGAAATATGGTAATTTACAGTATATATAAATTATAAGTTAAATACACTATTTATTGAGTCATGGATGATGTAAGAATCATTTTTCTTAACTCTCATGATCAAATTAATAAATTTTGTCTCATGAATTATAAAAATTTATTATATTGAGAAAAATAAGAAACTAATGAATTAAATATTGTGAAAACTCCCCTCTCCTCAACTAAAAATACCAACCCTCACCACCTCTTCTCCTCACACCTCAAAAGCCTTGTGTCTTTCCATAGTTCAGTTAAATATCTCCCTAATCCCCTATCACACATCCATGATCTCTTGATCTCATCAAAATACCAAAACGTCTCCCCTAAGGAGGTTCTCAAGAGGATGGAATCAATAGAAAAAAACCTCTTCTGTTTTCTTTGAATTTATTTTCTAGTTCCTATGTATTCTTTTCTATCCTCAACTCTCCTAATAAAAATGGTGTGATAACTCAATTACCTTACATTAAATATAATTTTTTTATTCTAATGTAATAATTCATCATCATCTCCCTTTTCCCCTCCATTTATACTAGAAATGGAAACACCATCTGAGATGTGTTAATTTATGAAATTCAAGTATTATGGGTTTTCAATTTCTATTACCATATTCAATTATGGTCATGAAATAATTTTTATGGTTAAACCAGATTATTATGTATATTATATATCCTATGTAATTTTACGGAATTATTTTGTACAAATGGTAGTAATTTATAAAACCAAATGAGTTTGTGGTAATAAACAAACCACCAATTAACCCCAAACGGTTATCGTTAATGTTTTATATAATGATTCATTCTCACCCCAAATAACCAAAATAATTTTATAACCATGTAATATTATGAATTTTAACTAAAAAATATTACTTATATTGTATGAAACCTTTCTCATCTTACATGATTATCCGAACATGTATATAACTAATCCGATCATGAAAACCAAGGAAACAATTTCTCCAAAACAATGAAATTGAACCTCTTAACCCATCAAAAAAGGAAATGAATGAACTAAATAAAGTTATAATAGATAAATTAAATTTAGAATAGGTTTTATAATTATTAATTAATGTTTTCAATTTGACTATCCAGGATATTTAGATCAAGGGAATAACACCTTCGGACTTAAGGTAAGAGATTCTATCTGAACCCCCGTTATTATTTCGGGTAATTATTAATCTCTTTTTACCCAAATGATAATATATATTATTCTTATATAAATATTATAAATTATGTTTATATTTTCCAAACTCATGTGTTAAGATCCATTCATCCTTATTTTTCAAGAACATACATGTTCTTAAATGATTACCTTCTCAATTCTTCCTGATATGCAAACCCGTTTCAATGGAATTTTCCGAATTCTTACCCAATTTCAAGAAAACTATATAATCTTTATTATAAAACAATTATTTTTCTAAAAACACTCATTTTATTATAAAACCTTTCTTGTTTATCATGTGGTTTCATATAAAATATTATTCCCTTTTTGGTTTTAAATGATCTTTGATATTTTCCTTAAACCGTACGAAAATGTTTTAATTATAAAGTTTATTAAATACTCTTTTTACATTATATCACTTAAATTTCAAATTAATTATCATTATATATGGATATTATATCTTATTATTTTCCATGCATGATCTAATTCCTTTCTTTATTTTACACTTTTATGATACACCAATTGGTTAGGCTATATGACATGATTATGATACCTATTTGTTTCCATGGGTACCATAATGATTATGTATTATTGATTATGTATGATTGATTATGTATGATTATTTATGTGGAGAACATATTAATGAACATTTTATTATGGGTGTGACCATATATAACTCTAATTCATTGGAAAATTTTTAGTCTCATGATATTTTAGGGGCAACGGTCTGGATGGTTAGCCTTGACTTGTGCACCATGTGCAACAATCTTGTTGGTTAGCCTGGACTCGTGCTACTATATGTGAAAAGATCCTTGACTTTTTCTAAAGTCAGGTTTTATCTTTCCACCACATTTCTATTATTCAATTTTTATATGATCCCCTATTTTATATGTTATTATTCTATATGATCAATCTTATTCCATGCATTTTTATCATTATGTCAAGCCTTTTATCTCATGTGCTAAAGCCTCATTATTTTGTTTATTCCCTTACTAAAATTTCTATCTCATCCCTTTGCTCAGTTTATCCCTAGGTTATACTGTCCAGTTGTATGAGCACAATGGACATTAGGACCTCAATATGGAGATTAAATAGGAGTTTCTTTTATTATTTTTAATTATGTACCAACTCTTTGAAAGACACTAGAATTTATGATCCTTGGATTGTATATTGATGTTCAATTATGATTAAAATCATGTAATGATATATGTAAAATGATAGGGTATCTACAATTGAGTTATAAAAGAGGTCATACATGTGTTAGATTCATTCCAACTTTGTGCATCAGCTGTCGAAACCCCTCTTTGCCACCAAGTATTCTTGGACCTTCGTACCCTGGGGACTCAATGTCGTGGGACCAAATATTCCGACAACAGCCTGCTAAGGAAGGTTTATTCTAATTACAATGGATCTACTTTCCTTGTTCCTAGAGGATATTCAGCTTATGAAGGTCAAGGATTATTATATTATTGACTTCGTGATATCCAATATCATCCTTCTATTTGGAGTCCTTCACGATGTTCTCACTGATAATGACACAATATTAGAGTATTTGAGATAAATAAATTGTATTCCAAGTAAAACATCTTGTCCAAACAAACATCTCACTTCCATGCATAAGAAAATGGACATAACAAGGTGTTCAATTAGACCCTATCTAGCATTTTGATGAAGATGGTTGTCTGAAATAGATTGAGTTGGCTAGACAAGGTCCTCAATGCTCTCTGGGCTTATCTGAGGACAACTCGAAACTCCACCCAAGTGACCACATATTACCAGGAGTATGGAACAGAGCTATTCTGAACTATAAAGATTTTGTTTCAATCACTATGTACAATTGTGTACGATCATCAGATGTTAGATAAATCAGAAAAACATCCATCTAGATGAATCTGAATCCCTTGATGAGAACAAGCTCCAGTACATGCACAATCTGAACAGGAACTAGAACAAGATAGCTAGAGCCTTCAATAAAAATGTTCATTTCCAATCCTTCTTTTAAGGTGATATGGTGTTGGCTCTAAGGATTCTGATGATACCTAGTAGGAATCCACCAAAGTTGGATCTCAAATGAAAGGGCCATATATCATTCACAAGGTGTATCCTAATGGTGCATACTTTATTGTTACCATGGATGTAATCCATGTTACTCCTCCCACCAATGATAAGTTGCTAAAATTTTATTTCCCATGAGCGGGGCTCCTACATCCTGCAAGAAGATAAATAGCTATTATGCCCTAAATGATTTTAACCTCCATATGGTTCAAGTTATGTGGCCTTAAACTAAGATTTATCCCATCCCACATGAAGTTAAACTACTGCATCCTACCTACAAGACATTAATATACACAAGATTTATGGTCTTTTATACATGACCATAAATGGAAAGTTTCCTTTTGTCCCACATAATGTTAAACTAGCCAATCCCACATTATGTTAAAATAGATACTTTATCCTGGTTGTATAATGATAAAATGCACAACACTCTGATTTCCTCATTTAAAAGGGTGGAACCTTTGGCACTAGTCACTCACCGTTCCATTTCGAATCCTTTTTATGGATTTAATCAAATCCATATGGTAAATATAGGACTTCTCAGAAATTTATTCTTTGGCCGCAAATTTATTTTCAGTCGTTTACCCCTTTTCCTTAGATCTATATTTGGAACACATGGTGTAGTGTGAATTTCTGTGATCCTTATTCCCCACAGGTTAATTTTTCCATGCCTTTCACATAACCTTTGGGATACCTTTCTACCAGTTTTCTAGTTTCATGATGTAAAACAGTGTAATATCCCTCATACTTACAACATGATTTTTAAAATACACACAGTTCTAAAACTACACATGGATTTATTCCCTTATTTATTGGATATAGAGGGATTTGTGGATATTTTTTCTATGGTCTAGGTGCAAGATTCCTTCAAATTCATAGCATATGTTCTTCTTGGGAGTGTGTGGTGAAGTGTTGAGTCCTCCTTGGTTCTCATTCATGTTGGTATATATTAGTTTCACCGTGTAACTCCCTCAAAAATGATTATCCTTATTTTATCCTTACCGTAAGACATTAAACTACACAGAATTCAAGAACCATATATGACTTTATTATCATCCCAAAAAAAATTATTCGGGTCTAGCCCATATCTAGAAACCCTTATCTTGGGAATATGTGGTATGATGACAGGCCTCCTTGGACCAAATTCACATTGTGTTCATCACCTCTTCATGCCATATATATCATTTAAAATTTTATTATTAATTTATATGTGCTCTATGACCATAAACTAAGAAACCAGTGTTCTATTTGCATGATGATAAACTGTGTGACCCCTTCTTCCTTACCACATGATGTTAAACTAAGAAGGATTTAAGAACTACATATGGATTTATTCTCATCCTTATCTTATACGTAGGAATTCCTGGATTCTTTGTCTTCAGGTCCAGCCACTGGTTCATTAAAACCTCTTTTTTTCTGTTCTCTTCATTTGGCATTGGTTCTTTACCATGTCATATCCAAGATCCCTCTTGAGGCTTCTTACCTTGAGAAGGGATTAATATCCCTATATCCTTTGTTCCTAGTTAACATTCTTAGATGCACTATGGTGTAGGACATAGAGTGTTGGTTTCTACATGGACATGCGATTTTTTAGTCTCCACGCTTCATGTGCCACTTTATTAGGTCTCTGTTATATTTCACGTCTAAAGAGACCCCTAGAGGCATGGTTCTTGGCCTCATGTATCATGAACCATCTTCGAATAACACCATAGATGATTTTGAAAGGAATTTTGAGAGAGGTCCCTCATTTTGAACACAGTCAGTGGTTGAACCTCATTTGACTGTTCCCATACCTGGTTAAAAAATATGGATGCTATGTTTCAAACATGGACATATATTATCCTAGATATTTTTACCACTCCCATTGTGTCTCAAGTATTGTTCATTGGGATTCAAATCCCTCTCCACATCCTTATGTCCAAACATAGCTTTAACACCCTCGGTGATACCACTATATGCATCTATGCTTGTTGACCAGGCTAATCAACATCATTGGGACATCATTAACACGACTTCCCTATTCCCTTAATGTGTGTATCCATGTATCATAAGAATCCTATATTCCACTTGTTTCCCACATCGAGCATGGCTCACATGGTATTATGGGTCATTGTAGGGTTTGTACTCACATGGAAGAATAACCTCATCTTATGGTCCAAATTCTATGACCTTAAACTTGGAGTCTACTTTATATGATAATGATGTTAAAATAAGAATACATGTCCATGAATTATGAATTCAAGCTGTGTACGTATTTTCATTAAGGAATATGGGGTGTGGTGTTGATCTCCTTGGTCCTCATTCACGTTGGGTTACTTCATGGCACTATACTACACATATCCACTTTTTAAACCTCATTTAATGGTTCGAACACTATGACCACAAATTAATATCCTCTAATTCCTTTTTGGATAATGGTAAACTATTAAATATCCCTCATCCTTGTCGTATCATATTAATATGTGCATTCTGTGTTTAAGTTGTATGATGGTAAACTACACTGCATTATGATGTCTTCAACCAGGACGAAATTTTCCTTTTATCATCAATGCCTTACTAGGGAACCTGCCATGAACTATGTGTGGATGGATATCCATAATTATGGGTTTTGTAGTGATGCTCGAACATCTTTTCCTAGGGCCCATCCGTGGAGTCACAAACTCATCCCTTTGTCCCTTGAGCATAATTATCATTTGGGAACATGTGGTGTGGTGTGGATATCCTTGGTCCTCATTCAAGTTGATTTTCCTCTTAGAACCTCACTACACAGAACCTATCTAAGTGTTCCAAAATCTATGAACTTAAACTAAGGTTTTCTATGTCCTAGTTCATATGAAAGTAACCTGAGTGACAAAAGTGACTTTTTCATTTGAGAGGATATCTCCCAAATTAGAACTAGTCACTCACCGCACTATTTCCAGAACTACATGTGGCTTGATTCTCATCCTTATGGGATACATAGTGACACTTGGACATCTTTTCCTTAGGCCCAACCACAAAATCACGATTCTTTTTACCCCCTCTTGGATCTGGTTCCCTCCTTGGGGATGGTTGGTGAGGTGTGGGTATCTGCAATACTCATTCACATTGGTTTATTTACAACACTTCACACTTCTCCTATAGTATGTTTATATCCCAGTTGCATGATGATAAATTTCACAACATTTACACCCTCAACACGAAATGATAAACTATACAATTACATTCCATGCACATGAAGTTAAACTGGGTACCTATGGTTCATACTCTATGACCTTAAACTAAGAGCTTTCAGTCCAAGCAACATGACCTTTAAACTATTCCATAAACTCCCCAAGCTTGAAGACAGATTTGATCCCATATATGGAAGTTCCACAATGGAATATTTGAATGTGCGGTCGTTTGAGGTTTGGAACATTGGATTTAATAGGGATATTCCTCATTCTACTTCCACACTTTCTGTGTTATTTTATTTTAGGTCTCCATCATCTTTCACATCTAAAGGGACCCCCAAGTTGCATGGTGACTGGCCTCATGGATCACCTACTATCTTGGGACAATTCCCTAGAATATTTTGAATGAAATTTTGAGATAGGTCCAATGTTTCGAACATGGTCAGCACCTGACCCTCATTTTTCCATTCCCATCCTAGGTTACACGATATGGATGATGTGTTCTGAACATAGTCAATAGTTATAATCTATTATTATTCCACAATCATTGTGTCCCATGTATCGAATGTTGTGATTCACATTTTCCTAGTTCCCTTGTGTTCTTGTAGATCTGCAACACCCCTTGTGTCATCCCCCTTAGGCACTCATGCACGACAAGTAGGAATGTTGGTGAGGTTTGGTTTTTCCCGCTTGGTATTTACGTTACATTTTTGTGTGAAACCATATGATGTGGAAATACTAAAATCACTCATTGTTTCCCACACTAATCATGGCTCACATGGTATTAGGAGTCTTGGGGGGGGGGGGTTATACCAACATAAAAAAGCTACGCAACCACATGGTCTGAGTTCTACGACCCAAAACTAAGGTCTCTTTCATCCAAAGAAAGGTATGTTAAACTATGATGTACAAGCACACATGAAGTTAAACTATTGTGTCCTAACCACATGATGTTAAAATTCATGGGACAGTCCTGTCATATGACCTTAAACTGTAGCATCATCATCCTAGTCAAATGATGGAAAAAGGCCGAACATTGTGGAATTCTCTCTTGAGAGGGATTCACCTTTTGCACTGATCATACACCATAACACCTATTAAGACCTTCACATGACTTGAATCTTGTAGTGATACTCATAATTTTAATCTATGTTCATCCGATAAAAAAAACAAAACATATAATAAAAAATAAATAAGAACAAAAGGAAAAACAAGAAATATCTAATGCCTCTTCTCTTTGTGCCTGGGTGAGACCTGTACGAAAAAATTCCCCTTCTAGAAGTACATGTGACTTGATTCCCATCCTCATGAGACACGTAGGGATGCCTATAAATTTTGTATTTTATACCATTCACAAACACTATGGTCTGAACTCTACTTGCATAAACTAAGAATCCATCATCCTCAATGCATGACATTATACTGAAACCATACCCTAAGAAATTTTAGGATTCCCCATGATAGTCATGAGATGTTTCAGCCTCCTCACAAAAGAGTTCTACCCCCACTAGTGTCGGTAATTATCTAAAATATTTTCAAGAACTATGTCAAACTTTATTCCCATCTATATGGGATACAAAGTGGCTCCCAGAAATGTTGTATTTGGGACAAACCACAAACATTACAATAAAGACTCTATGACATTAAACTAAGATCCCCAATAGGATACGTGGTGTGATTGTAAGTATCTTTGGCCTTCATTAATGTTGTTTTTTCCCCTCACCACATCACATATGCCTCCTTTCCTCCTATTATTTGGTATCTATATGGTGAACAAGACTCTTTGGGCTCATTCACATTTTCTTCCTATCCTTCATTCCATGAAAACACTATAGGAATAGACATTACAATCCAAGCCACGTGACCTCAAACTAGAATCCCAGGTCTATGTAGTATTACCATAAACAATTTGAAAACATCCTTTTCACATGAAGTTAAACATTTGGATGTCCTGATCATATGATAGTAAATTGTGCTATGCATTTTCGTCACTTGTATATAGTAAAACTATAAAGTATCTATGGTCCTCCCTTGAGAGGTCCTCTCCCACAATGTTGGTTATCCACCGCATTGCTCAAATATTCATTTGTCACACAACATCCAAGATGACTCTCTCTTAGAAGATAAGATTGATCTTTGTTCAGAGCAATGCACCTAATCCAATGTTCTCTAATCCATAGTGGCGTAGTTTCAATAGTGTTTGAATACTTTCCAACATTCCATCCCTGAACTTCCATGATTTTGTTCCATTTATTTGGATCTTAATCCACTTTCATGTCTAGAGGAACCTCCTAATGTCATGGTCCCATGCCTCTTTGGCTCACCTACCATCTGGGGCAAACATTCCAAAAGACATCAGACAACAATTCAAGATAGGTCCTGTGTTTCGAACACGATCAAAAGTAAACCCTTATTTGTTTTCCCCAATATCACGCTAGCGAAACATATACTATTTTTTGAATATAGTCAGTAGTTGTTATATATCAGGATGTCACTCATCATTATATTCTGAATTTTGGGCATTGAGATTCACACTTTCCATTTCTTCCTTTGTTCGGATTGATATCAACTTCCTTGGAATTATCATGTTCATTTGCAAAAAGTTCATTGGGAAAGGAAAGTTGGATGATCTAAGAGCCCTTTTATCTAGCCATAGTATCTCTCATCTCTAATACTCTAGGTTGTTCATCATAAAAAGGAGACCCTGAGTATTCGATGATTAGATACGACTCTCCTAAAAAGTGAACTGTTATGTGGTCATCGTTTTTTTCTCACACCGGGCATGACCCATGTGAGCTTAGGTATTGATCATTAATTTCATCATAGATACGATCGATATTAAGTAACAAATGAAATAAATATACTCATGAACATAGTTCAAAATAACCAAACTAGAAAAAAGACTATGCTTCATGAGTTTGGCCAAAACACAACCATTAGGGATCTTCCCCTTTGATTGAATGTCTTACTAATTCTTATTTATAGAATGTGGGTTCCAGAGCCTCCTAGAACTTCTTAAGCTCCTTCTCCTCACTGAATGTTGTTGAGTGAAGTTCATTATACTTGATCTAAATACGATCTCATTTATCATAGAGCTTAGCCACTACATGGTTCTATGGTTTCAAATGCCCCTGGGATTCCATCAGTTGTCCCTTAAAACATCATATATGTTATGATTGGATGGTTATGAATATGCAATGCCCTTTTATCTTATCATTTAGGTTCTTTATTTCTTGCTCAACCTCATGGAAATTCTGTATAGCTAGGTCAAGTTTCTAAGTCCCCATGGAATCTTATACCACTAGGGACACTCAATTCTTGTCGGCTCGACAATTAGCACTGATGCTGGAATGGTTCAAGATTATGAAGTTGTCACCCTGAGCCCTTCCATTGGATCATCTCTAGCCGCTTCGACCAGAACTGGTCTTCCACCTTGCTCGACCCCGAATTTGGGCTCAGAGAGACATCTTTCCATGTCCATTGGAACACCCTCATCCTTTTTAGTCGGAGCCCCTTGTTCATCCTCAATTTTTTCTGAAATAGGAGAAATTATGGTTAGTGGATCTGAGTTATATATATTGAAGGGACCAATATAAATATGGTTTGAGACATACTTAGATATGTTCAAAAATATCCTTTTAGATCTTGTGATATCACCACTCTCATGTGGGATCCCTTTATAAGCCGCTATCTCTTAAGGCTCCCTACCTCTCTGTTATTCATCCTTTACCTCCTCCCCTTCTTCTTCTTCGACCTCCTCCCCCTCCCTTTATTCTTCCTCTACTTATTCATCTTCATCCCCATCATCCTCGAGTAATAGTTCTTCCGGGTCATTATCTTGACCGAGAATCACTTTCACCAAAATATTTATCTCTTCTTATAGCCCATGTTGGTGTGTATACATGTCCATGGCCATCAGATATGCATGTTGTCGATGAAAATCCACCCAATATTCTACCAGGATAAGCCTTATTTCTACCCACTGGATCCCATATCGTATCAAAATTTTCCATAGTATTTCTAGATATACAAATTTCCATAGTGTTTTCTAGGATGACTATAGTGTTCCTCTTCAGGACCACCCCTCCTCTAAAGTTGGGGATTCTTTAACAACCTTTCTTTTTTTAGACACTTAAAAATGATTTATTACATAAAATAATCTCTTAATACAAGATAGAAGATAGGGAGGTCTATTGTCTTTGTGGATTAGGAACATTACATAATGACTTAGAACCTGAAACACAACATATTTATTGAAAACATCCTTTACATGACCACTATATTCCCTCGTACTTGGCATTGCATGGGATAACCCGAGGACATGAAAAAGAAAAGGGTGTGATATAAAGCCCAGTAAGGGAGTAATAAAGTCATAACATGAAGAATAAAATGCATGTTAGGTAATATACATATCAATGGATCATAAAAGAAACATGAACATAAATGCATGACATAGCATTATTATCATAAAAAGTAAATGTGGAAACAACACTTAACATGGTATTAGCATGATCCAAGGCTCATTGCACATGGAGAATGAGTAAACCCTTATTGAAATTGAGTAATCATGAGTAAACCCTCATTTCACTTGATGTACTTTGATACTAAACTTTACCTAATGCATTGGAGCGCTATCAATGCACACCCTTCTTAAACATTTCATTTCATGCATAAGTGTCCCATGTGGATCATACAACATGGAATCATTCTTCATAATTTATTACATGATAATGTAATGTGGAATAAATACATGAATATTTATAATCAATTAGTAAATGTTCATAAAAGTGAATACCCTAGATATAGAAATGGGCTTGGTATTCACTACACAATGACATTGGCTTGTAAAATCAGTGTAATTTCGGCAGCGTAACGACGTGACATAAGAATTCATAAAAATGGTTGATGAGAGAGAGAGGGTTTTATCATCATATTTACATGAAATAGACAGTAATTGGGTCATATAGATACATTCCCTAACATATTTAATTGAATTAAGATTCATAATATAAAATAATTTCTTGAATGTAAACGAGGAGAGAGAAATTTCTTATGGAATTTCAGCATAGTAACGAGTGTACATGGAAGGAATTAATGAGAGAGAAAGGGGTCCCCCATAATTACAAAAAAATATGGAAGTATGGGGGAGGTGAGAAATCATTCCACAACATTTATAATTGAAAATAAAATTTCGTAAAAATATTAAGAAAATTGGATAAAATGATAACTGAATGAATCCATTACTTGGAAGCATGATCCCAAAGGCTTGGGAGAGGCTTCAGAGAGGATACATGGGAGCTTGGGGAACCTTGGGAGGATTATAGAGAGGGGAGGAAAAAGTTTAGACGAACTCCAAAGGATTTTAGTGAAAAGTAAGTGAGATCTTGGGTGGGTTTATATAAGAAAAGAGAGGGAATACATTATGATTTAGGTTTGGGACACCACACATTAAACTAATCAAATCCAAAAACCAACCCATGGTTTTGGCCTATGGTTTTTTCAAATTGGTAGTGTAAAACAATATTTTATAAGTCCAATGTCCGAACTTCTTAAAATAATAGGGTTGCTTATGTGGAGGTGAGTCACACTCTCAACGAAATCAATTTAAAAAGCTAAAATGTTTTATAATTCTTGGAGGGTCCACTAAGGCTTTGTAAAATAAATCAAACAGACCTAAAATCACATTATTTTAATTCTAAAATATCTATTGGCTGAACATAATGTTTATAGTATTTTATTACATCACTATTGGGTCATTATGTTATCATAAAACACATTAAATATTTAAATGGTATTTAATTATTTCCCAAATATTTGACAGTCTCAGAAAATTATGAAAAATTATCCGATGGATAATTTCGACGTCCTGATTCCAAAAATAATATTAATTTTATCCAAATAATTTTTTAAACATGTGAATTTTCACTTTTAAAATAAAAATCTTACATTTATCGAAAATTAATGGGGTTTGACAAAAACATCTTTCAAACCTTAATAAAAATTAAAATTGTATTCAGAAAAATTATACAATAATTTATACTTAATAAAAAGTAATTTAATAATGATAATAATTTTTTATTAAAATATTATTTAATTAAAAATCTCATTTATTTATCAAAATAGATTTCTTAGTTTAATATCAACTAGAAATACTATTTTTAATTTAAAAACTATTTACAAAGTAACAATAATAAAATGAATGTTTATTCTTTATTATATAAAACAATAATGCACATAAGCATGGGGATAAGGTCTTATTATATAAACCCTTATAACACCTACATAAGACCAAAGTGTAAGGTGTGCGATGGTGACAGAATCTTGGGGTGGCTCGAATAACATCGCTCGAGTGGTAATCTCTATACGCTTTCTCTTCTCCCATAGGCAGTTCCGTTCGAGCTTAACATGTTAAATATTCACTTGGTATTGGTCAAGAGAGAATACCAATGATTCCAAATCCTTTATAAGATTCGACAAATGGGCTTCGTATGAGGAAACTCTACTAGATGAAGCCATCATTTCCTTTGTCTGAGTAAATTGGATTTGTTAAAGCCCTATATTTATACTAATCTTGTGATCAATATTTGATGACTATATTAGCAATGATCACAATTCATAATGGTATTTTAAAATACAAAAACATAAAACCCATTAATTTCATATGTTATATAACCATTCCATATAATAAGACATTTAATTTGATCAAGATGAATTTCCATTAATAAATGATTGGGTCATTACAGATGCAGCCTAACCTTATGATGTTCCTGCCGCCAAGGTTCCAGATCATGCTACCCCAGCCACCTGACTTTCTTCTGGTGTCATTTCTTCATTGACAGCTCACCTACATCCACATCTCCCAGAATCTACACGTTAATCCTTGATTTTCTAATTGAACTTTCATATAATATCTTCCATATATACTGCCACCCAGTGATCATCATATTCCCTTTCTATGCCAGCATCGAAATTAGTTGGGGGAGGGGGTAGTGTGATTATTTCACCAAATCCAGAAGTTGTAAACAATATCCATAGGTGGAAAATGATACAATATTTTTTCTCTTCCCATATCCTTGTATATAATTTATCTGACATCCTCTATAGGCACCCAAGAATCTTGGCGATGAGAGATGGTACATTGGTTTCACAAAAGATATTTCCATAAATTCAAGACACTCTCATGCCCCCACTGATGCTCTATAAATATTCCCTCAACTATATTGAACCTCATAAGTCATACACCATCTAACCGATTGGGTTAATGAATGGTTGGAAGTTGATGTTTTCTTGATTTATGATTTGGAGCATGATCCATTTTCATTGAGCATCATTGGCAGCACCCCTAAAATATTTAATTAAGATGGTCGTAGGCTATTTACTAGAGGTCGAATTGAATTCCGAAAGTGATATCTGCCATTTTAAGCTATAACCTAGCCATGGGGGATCCGGAATGGTCCACAGATTCTCTAGGGTGTACCTACTATCTAAATGTACCCCAGGATACTGTACAACCTTACTACTATAAGAAATATGAGATTAACCATGTTACGGGCTACCATGATTCCAGCCATTACCAGTGTCCCCAGACAAACCCCTGTCATTGTGTCCCTCATTGGCAGTATCCAACCACTTATAAAGGTAGTAAAGAATCTAGTGCATTGTACATGTGGATCCTAACTCTCATTTACTCTGAATCCCTATGAGTTGTATTTGAATTCTTCCATGATCAACTAGTATGATCCTTCCTTATCCCTATGTGATGTGTTTGGGAACTATTTTCCTCACACTGGCATCCTCACTACCTTATCACTCTGGAAGAATAGATTGAACCATTCTAGGTAGAATATGTCCTTCGAGATGAAGTTAATTTTCAGCCTCTCCTTCACCAAGTCTAGAAAATGCCATGTGAAAATGTGGGATAGTGTCATATATCTCCACATGTTCTTTATTAGAAGGAACTCATCACATAGAAGTCCATATATAGAAATAACTCTAATGAAATGTATGTCCCAAATAATGACACTGACCTCCCCATGGTGGAGGTGGAAGGTATTTGTGTCAGGAGACCACCGACTGAAAAAATTCTAGCACCAAGTCCTACTGGTAGTAGAAATGAAATTGAGACGTAAACATGGATTTAAAAAACCCGATGTTTTACAACACTTACCCAAAATCTTTATATGTTTGGAAAACTCAGTTTTCCCATGCCCATTCACATTAAAAAGTTTCCCATGTACCTCATGTTCTAGTCCTACTGCCATCCTTTTCTCTCACTTGAAATGCTTCTTAGGAAAGTACTTTCTTAGTGAGTGGGAAATTCTTCCGCCACCGGTTCGCTTCCCTTGATTGTCTAGGTTTTTAATTTCAGAACATAGACAAAAATCTACAGATTCTCCTAGGTAGTGTGGCCATTTTTTGTATTGTTTTACCACAAAATTTTATCTTCACGGTTTACCCATGACCGCGATAATTCAGTCACGAAGGTTGAAATGGGAACATCCTCTAGAATGTTGAAGTTCTATAGTGGGAGGCTATTTCTTAAAAAATAATCCTTATGAGCCTCTGTCAGCATGTATAGGGGCATATAATTATCTAAAAACACCCTTCAAGAATGGTGTAAATGAAAATTCACAATCATTTCAACCCTCTATACAACAGAAGCATCCTCCCTCTCAACATCAATCTATTCATCAACCATGTTGGTCAAGATATAACAGTAAGAAAAGCTTCACATGAAATATTATGGTTTTATACAAAAAATCATGGGTTTCAAGCAATATCGGATGAGGACTACCAAAAATTCGGCTAACAATAGAGCATCTATGATTTAGAAGTTTCATTGAAAACAACAACCAAACTTGGGGTCTTTTGCACAAGAATCAACAACTTACATGCACGAGAGTGATATCCTGTCATATGAAAAGTGAAGGTATTGTCCCTTGGTCCCCTTATGTATTTATAGGTGCGAAACAGGTATTACACATGAAAACAAGGAATCTTATGCAACAAAATTCTAATTTTGCGTGTGTCTCCTTAGACATGTTGTCCTTTTAAGTATATTTATTGGAACCTGACCTTCTAGTCCCCTTTAATCTCAAATTCCAAGGGGTGGGGGATTTTTTATTCTAAATTCTAATTGAGGCCGCATATGGGAATATTTGAGAAACATAATGCCATAATTTGACTCCATATACAATTTTTAGAATCTTAAGAGAGTTTTTCTCAAGTTTTAGTGTCTACACATAAGACCAATATCCACATGCAAAGCCCTTGCATGCCCAATGAGACGTCAAATGCCATCTTCTGCTTGGGCCACCCAAAAACAGCTAATTCAGTGGCGTGTAAGATGGGAATACATGCGAAAAACTTTTATGAACCTAATGAGACAACAACTAGCCTCTTCCACATTGACCATATTATGCACTCCTGCCAACATTTATACCTATAAATAGAAGGGAACCCGACCCATCTCGAGGTAACAATCAGGAAGCCGAACCTCTGCTACAATGTGCACAAGATGATCCCTTCTGTGACTATGTGCAGGTCATGACTTCAAGGTTTATGATCTGGCAAGACAGATCACCCATGTGTCCTCTTTTAGGTGGACCCAAAAGGCATTGACCCTTATTCTATTTCGTTTTTCCCTAGGCAAGTGCATGTATAATACTCTACTTGCATGCAAGACTTACCCTTGTGCATTACTTCTTTCACCCTGACCCCTTAATTTTGCACTCAAGACTCCAGTATTGCTTTAACCCCTTCCAATAGGCTCTACAGGTTATCCTACTCCCAGGAACCATGTTCAATACCCTCTTATGTGATACACCCAAATATTGTATGCACCTCATTCGTGCAGCCCACCAGGCTTATGTGTAGTGATTTCCTAGTTCCTCGTACGATGTCTCATGTTGCATTTCTCTACCAAATGCTTCTATGCATAGGTACACTAATAACTCTTTCTTCTTCACATATCTACCCTAACATAGAGCACTCGACTAACCACTCCTCCACCCCATTGTAACCCGAAATTTCTAGTTCCATTACTTCACCCAGGGATAAAGGGAATTAGTTATGTAATTCCAAGGTTGAGGATCATGTCCTCATCGTTCGAGCTATAAGATGTTGAACTACCAAGAACCATCATACTCTGCACATGGCGTTAATATTTAGCCTCACCCCATGAAATGAAAATTGGGTGACCAACATCGGGTATTTTCCATTCCCACTCGTCTCCATGAGAGTGATATCTCCCTCATATGGGATGATATCCTCCTCATATGGAATGAAATATGCCCATGGGAAAGGGAATCCATCATGGTGTAAGACCCAAGCCTTTCTTTTAAGAGCTAGCACCCTTTATCCTCATTTTCCAAACATCCATCACTTTGGCCCACTAGCCTAGCATAATCCCCACACTGTTCCTTGTGGATGCATATTTCATGATGCGACCTTCTAGTTTAATGTGTCCTCTTGTTTCTCAAAACGAGATTGAATCACATGTTCTTAGAGGTTATTAGTGACCGTGAAACCCGCTTTTTGATAATCCATCCTAGAGTAAAGCCCCCAATTCCACCAAGGGTTGTCACAATACATAATCCCTAACTCATTGAACTATGTGGGTTTTGAGTCATGTATTTTTAATAGGGTACGTAGGGAGCCTCCATGAGGTTCAATCCCAACCACCAAAAATCTCTAATGCCATCATCTTGGGGGTGAATCTCTAAGATCTCACCATACACCCTCATCTAATCACATCTTGGTATTTCCCTTGAGCCACTATAACTCTGGAGAATCATGCCCCACCCGAAGGTCACATCTCTTTCACATTCACTGGGGAGACTAACAATGAATAGGTTATAACCACATGTCCCATTTTGATAGGGCCTCTAACCACGCATAAGCCCCAACATCCCTATCGTAACTATGTGGACTTTGATTCCTATACTTATGGGTTACATAGTAATCCTTTCTGAGGATCAAGGCTAGTCTCATATTTTTCACATTGGTTCCATCCCATTCATTCCATCCACTTCAACCGACCATCCATCATCCATCCTGATTCTTTCCTAGGTCACCACATCCTGGTTAGAGCATGCCACTCACCTGGGTAGTTAACCATGCATAATCCCTAGCCATATGCTCCATCACTTCACCCTTATCATGGTGAGGACACACCATCCACCATGATCCATCTCAGTGTGTAAGATCCATTCATCCCTTTAATACTCTTAGTATCACTTGAGTTATATTAGTTTGTAAGAACCATTCATCCCATTTATGCTCCTTACTGAACTTGGGAAACTCACCATGAATAAGCCCCACACAATCCACTTTCATTAAACCATGAGAGACCCTCTTGGGATGGGCCACTAGACATGTATAATCCCCAAACCAAACCCCTTATAACTACATGGATTTTGATCTCTGTCTTCTAAATAGGGTATGTAGGAATCCTCCATAAGGTTCAATCCCAACAAATGGTAAAACCGTGTGTTCTCTTATTTAGGGTCCACCTCCATAATACATGCTTAGTGGAGTCCATATCATCCCACAGGGCTGGAAACCTTCTCTTCATGAGACACATCACCCCAGGTATTGCCTCATTGGGAATTTGGATCCACCCATCTGGTGTCACCCTCACTAGGGCCCACCTTCATTGTTCCAAACTCAGTGGTTTCTAGATCAGCCTTCACAGTGTGAAACATTCCCATTATGGGACATTCCATTCCCGATCCAATCCTTATAGGGTGCTCTGATCCATCCATATGGTAAAACTTCTAGGTGTTTCCTCCTATGGATACACCTATCATATCGACTTTTATAAGTGTTCCGATCTATTTAATTTTTCTCTGCTAGATGTTAAAATTGTGGAATACCCTGTTTCAAACATAGGAATATAAGGAAAACATTAGAGACATGACTTTGGAATAGGATACCCATTGATCAATGATGGAATCCTCATATTTATGTTCCATTGAGTATCCCTCTAATGAGGAAGAATATAGGTGTTACAATTTTTTAGTGTCTAGACATTCCATCGATTCTCAGCGTGACTACTCTCCAGATAGAAGAATTATTCCCTAAATTGACCCTTTTGGAATGTCCTGATTAAAGTAGTGTAATTAACTAGCATCCACAAAGAGATGACACTTGGAAAATGTTCCATAGAAAACGTCTTAATCTATAATGGGGACTCAAACTTCAAATTGAATTATGAGGAGGAATCCCTGGAAGTAGATACTGACATCCTATCATCCCATTTAGATAAAGGAGTCAAAATCTACAAAAAAATAATGAATGACACCTTCCCTTGGAAGGCAGGAATGTGGGTTGCAATGCACCATCAACATGCGTTGGCATGATGACTGAGGCAGGTGTGCCCTAGAAAAGCATTCGGAATATGTTCTTAAAATTATCTTATTCAGTGTCTGTAATTTCTATCAATTTTATCTCTCTTCATTATCTTCTCTTACCTATATATTTATATGCAAAAATTATTCTCACACATAGTCTATATTTATGTTTATAAAAAAATTTAATATTAGAAATCAAGTGTGATATTCCTTAATATCTCATTCAAATTACTATTCAAATATTTTGTTTTGAATCTCCATAGGTCTTGGTTATTTTATTCTTCAATATTATTTACAAAGTATTATTCTTTAAACACATTAAAAATCTACATGTGCATGGAATCATAATTCTTTTCCAAATAGACCTCTATATTATAATGAGGAATTCATCTCAACAGATCCTTTTTTCCAGTATATGTCTAAAAAAGTCTATAAATCTTGAAGAAATTCATATAATTCTAATGATTAGATATGTTACACTTCACAAAGGCTTAAGATATTTCTTGATGTCTTATGCTTAAGAAAAACTATTCTTATAAGTATTACTCTATAGGATCTAATGGAATTTGAACATTTTTGTTTCATTTTACTACCATATTATAGTCTTATATTTATGAAAAAATATTTATGCTAATTTTATATGATAATTCCATATAATTTTTCAGATTTAACCTAACACACATAATTCCTTTACATGCCTTTTGGGATTCTCCAAAGTATATCCATCCCTTTTTACACAACTCAAAACCTCATATAATATTATGTAAATAATGTTCCTTAATTCACCAAAATTTCCCTTTAGTTTCCTTGAAGATAACAAGAACAATCATTACATTTAGGTCTTATAATTTGATGATATTTATTCAGGGTCTTCAAGTACCCACACCACATATCTATTTACATACAATCATGGAATCCTCCCAGTTAAGTAATAAAATTTGATTCTTTATCAATCATGACATCCAATGAAAAATTATTGGTCAATAACAATACTTCATGAATCATTACCTCTATTATAAAACACATATTTAAATGTTTACTATAAGTGAAACCAATACATATTTGGGACAACAATATACCCTTTTTTGATGATTTTCAATAGCCATAAAAAATTATAATGTTTAATATTTACTATTATTTATTTTTCCCCTTATTTAAAATAAAGTAAAAAGGGTCCATAGGTTTCTTCTCTATATATAATGATGGTCTCATATCCTTCATCAAAAATAATTTTGATCCCCTGAATAGGTAAGGAAGTTGTCACATGTTTTTCCTTAGGGAAAAGCCTTTAGTTAGTCAACTTGAATTATACTTGGGATCACCCAATTTAGAAATCAAGTTTGATTTTACTAATATTTTCATTTTTATCTATAAAAAATAATACATGTGGCACAATTCTCAATATATCATTTTAGGGACTACTCATACAAGATATATCATGAATAGCATTGTAACATGCACAATCTTCAACAAAGACATTAAAGAATTCAAATAAAAATCATACAACTCCCTTTTTATCATACTTTAATGAAAAAAACCCCCTTTAAATTGAATTTAATACAATCCCAACTAAAAAATTGGTATTTTGGTTCTCATCCATAATTCTTTTGATTTACATAACTTGTAGAAACTGGTAGTTTTATCTCAAAAAAGATTCTCCTTTTAAAAGGTTGCACACACTCTTCAACTTCATAAATATTTAAATACCATGACTCAAGCCTTCTTTGATATCTATTAGTGAAAACCAATAATTCTCCATCATTTTACTATAATTTTTTATAGAGATAAAATAATAATAGGGAATAAGGAGGGATCCACTAGTTTCTCAAAGGTAATATTCATGTTGAGAGTTCATTCTCAAAATAGTCAATTATTTCTCTCCAATCTCATCAATTTTATGGCATTTATAGTCTCCAAATGGTTTTATTATTTCTTCTTTGTATTGAGTTGGTAATATTTTCATACAGATTTTTAACCTTTCAAATACTAACCACACTTTTCACATGATTTTACGGGAACCTTATAACCTGAATTTTTGGGAATCTTCTCATTGATTCCAACATCTTCGTGTTTAGACACTTATTTTCCTTTATGTTTAGCAACCATAACATTTTTATCTAGTATCTTGGATAACTCTATCTTGTTTTTATATATTACCAAGCATTCTCTCTTGACCTATTCTCATTCTCTAGGTTTCTTATATTTTCTTTTGTGTGTATTAATATTAAATGATTCATCCTCTTTGGATTCCAAAATATTATTCCCCTTTACAAAATAGGGACTCTAACTTAGAAGTCCACATTACTCATCCTTGTGAGCTACAAATCTAAATCTTCCACATGCTTCTATTAATTATAAAAGCCAAATTTATTTTGAAATATTTGGTGAATAGATAGTAACATAAATATTCTTTATAAAATCTATCCTCACTTGTTCCCCATATCCCCCTTTGT
The DNA here is from genome assembly GCA_963277665.1 of Viscum album. Taxonomy (NCBI): domain Eukaryota; kingdom Viridiplantae; phylum Streptophyta; class Magnoliopsida; order Santalales; family Viscaceae; genus Viscum; species Viscum album. Next base: position 220,426,959 of record OY728163.1, read on the forward strand.
TTATTTCTTATTTCATGGTAATGGAATATTATACTAATAAAAGTAGTTTTTGTGTCCATACGTTCTACAGAAAAATAATAACCTGTGAATTTGGATACTCTATTTTTGATAAGTAAATTTCCTAGTATTTAAATGATGTTGTGTTATTCAAAAATGAACATCACTTTTCCTAGTGGGGTTTCGCCTCCTTTGAATATTTATTCCTTCCTTTGATGAGGAAAATATCCTCTTTGTTTTTTTCAACCAAAAATCCTTAGGATTGGTTTTTTAAATCTGTATTGTTGGATAAAATAGGTCTATATTGAAATTGATTAAGTGAATATTTACCTTGTTTACCTGAACTATTATTCTCATTTGTTTAAGAAGATTATCCATTTAACTAAAAATTATTTGTGAAGTATTATTTATTTTTGTTAAACTCATGTTTTAATAGGATACATATGGATTGTGTCTTATCTAGTTATTGTTTAGTAACAATTATTCCCTCCTTGATATCTATGAAATTTTTTTAATATTTACCTCCTCTAAGATTGTGCTTCTTGATCTCATCAATGTACATCGACTCCTTCTTGAAAAACTATTCATTATCAATAGATACCTTTTTTCATTCATTCTCAAGCTATATATTTTCTTTCTCGAGGTGTTATATCTAACCCATAAAAAATTGCAATTTTTTTCTAGATCTCACTCATATTATTCGATTTCATCTCTATATTAATCAATTCCTAATCGATCAGGTTCTTTCTTTGTATGAGAAAAGAGAATCAATTAATTATCAAATTTTCTAGATGAGTTATATCCATATTTATTTCTTATAATGATTCTTATTTTTTATTTTAATTCATAAATCCTTACTTTATTTTATGGAATCCTCACTATCCTCACTTATTCAGATTCCTAAACCTTCTTCTTTGGGAAATAATTTGAAATATGAAAAAAAATCATTAAAATTATAATAACTATGTATATTATTACCATTTATTTTCATTTTCCTTTAAGGAATCTCTTTAGAGTGTGGTAAATAATATTGTTGATGTATTCTCCATCCTCATCATTTAATTATTTAGGTTATAATATATCTTCTTATATGATGTTACCTTTTCTCATGGAATCAAAATTCATTTCATATTTAGGATTGTTTTTAAAATATGGTGCCTTTATCATCTCCAAATATATGAGTATATTATGTAGAACATTAGTTTTCAAATATTATCTTTCTTAATTGTTTGATATTTATGAATCAAACCAACTTGGAAAATTCCTCAGTCATTTTTTTAACAATGATGAAATCCTCTAAATTCTCACCAAACCTTACAACGTTGCTCACAATATCCTTTAACTTAGTGAAATAATTATCAATGTATTAAGAAAAAAAACCATTTTAATGTCATCAAATTAGATCCTTTAAACTATAATTTTAGCTTTTTTTAAAAAAATTACTTCATTGTTTCTACATAATTTATCATAAATATTTTTGGCAGTCTAGAGACCCATGCAGTTAATGAAAACCATCTCTCATAGATACTTTATGATGAAATTTTGGTCTATGGAACCAAACTCCATATTCCTATTTTATTTTTAATTTAAATTCACTCCATCAACAATGGGTTTAAAACCAAATTTTAAAAAATATCACACTCCTAGGACAACTAATAATAGGTCGGGTAACATCGTATTCCTCGAGCTTTGATAATTATTTCCATTAAATGTGGGAATGCCTCAATTATTAACAGTGTTAATATTTTACATCACTAATAATTATATCATGGATCATTAGAGGGAACATACTCTCTAATAATAATTGATACTAAACAATTAATTTGATTCCATATTGGGGTGTGGTTGAATCAATTATATCTTTTCATTTAGGTATTATTTCTTTTTTTAACCCATCCTCCTGAGTCTATTTAATCTATTTATCTATTCATTGATTCCCCACACCCTCACCTCTATGTATAGTAATAAATAAAGAAAGAAACACACAATATTTATAATTATTTCTTGAAAGTTCCACTCCATTCCATGTTGGTTATTCCCCAAACATGGATTCTCCAATATCTATGGACACCATCTTATAACATAGAGTCCACTGTACCTCTACACATATATTAAAAGTTCTTCTAGTTACCCCCGAACCACGATTGGTTATTCCCAAAAATTACTATTTCTCAATAATAATGGTGTTGATCAAAAATAAAAATATCACATTCTTCTCCTTTGTTTCCTATTCACCACTTGGAAGTAAAATATACCTATATGATCCTACATATTTAGGTTTTCTCATGTACTCCCTTAATAACAACATTAATAATAATTTCTCAATACTCTTTCAAGACCAAGAGTGATATGGATCTTTCTTAGCTTCATGAGCACTTGGGTTCATAACTTATATAATTCCTCTTCAATAGAACCCATATTCATCTCCTTCCCTATCTATGATATTGATGTGCATTTATTTCTCTGAACACTTTTATAGAGTGCATTAATGTTATCTTAATATTCTATCTTTCAATCTTCATTACTTTCTTGTATATTTATAAATATAATTATTTCACATACTTATTTTCCTTTCATATTTGAAAACTCCTTAATCCTCAATAGAAGGTGCGATCTACTTGAATACCACATTCAAATTATAGGTCAAATATATGTTTTGAATATCCATATAACTCAGGTATTTCGTTCTTTAAAATTCTCCACAAAGTCTGATTTTTTAAACTTATTCTAAATATGATTTAATTTATTTTAATTAGTGAAGTATTAAAATCATGAATAAAGGAGTATTCTCATGCCTTTGTTATGTTTCTAGATTGAATCTAAAATGAATACATCATTCATATGAATTCTTGGATTCCCAAAAGATATTTCATCATTTCTAGAATAAAAAAACCATAAAAATGTGATATATATAGTTTTAATTCATCCAACAACCATATCCTATACTTTTTCAGTGTGGGGATATAGTCGACAAGGGTGAGTAACAATGGCATGGGTAATTCGATGATTGGAACTGTGTTGGGATGTAATATGAAAGTGGCTCTTCTGGTGACAGATGAGGATGGAGATGAATTGGTTCTCATAATGATGATGGCAGATGGATGGTGACGTGATGACTGATGTTGTGTCTCTTGGTTCGAGCCACCTCAATGTTAGCATTATTTTTTTAATTTAAAATTCCGTCTCTAGTTTTTGTTTGCTGTTGGAGTTGGTAGATACACAGTTCAAGGAGGGTTCAGGGAGGCTTCTAGTCCTCATGTGTTAGGCTTGATTTTTTTTGAATTTTGAGTTGGAAGTTTCACAGTAGTTTAAGTGCATTTTATTTTTGTTTATGTATTTAAGTGGGTTTTTGTATTGGGTACATGGACCAAAATAATATGTTGGATTTTGGAAATTATTATGGTTCACACTTAGCCTTTAAAAGTGTCTTTTAAAAAATACAAATAATTTATTTGGATCAAGGATAATATTGATTTTACATTTGGATTTCTTTCAAATGATGTGGCTATGAAGTGAGATTTATATGAGGTATTTCATTTAAATATGCAGTTCCGAGTCACCCCATTTATGTTGTTGACGTATATCAAGGTGATAGATAATGTTAGGTTAATATAGAAGATTCTAGAATGGATCAGTTCATATCAATATAGAGGTTAGCGGAGTTTCATTAAGTGTAATTATGTGGATAAAGGATATTAGTTATATATATAGTCAATGTCTCAACCTGTAGTGAGATATTTGTAGCTTACATATTTTAATATCCCCATATATGGTAGTTATCAAAACTCATCTATAGGTCTTTTTATGGTGTGATTTTTCTTACAGATATCATGAAAGTTTTATTGTCTAGAGTACCTTGGTGATCAATGTGTAGTTGTAAACCACATTATGGATATACTTTGAAATAATTTCTTCTAAGGCCATATTAATGTAAGTGCACAGTAAGGATAATTGTATTATTGAGATGGGGAGGGGTAAAAATGTGATATTGTTTCTTTTATGTTTCCTAAGAAAATGAAATTACCTTTACCGCTATTAAATATTCCATTTCCTACTGAAAGTAATCAAACACACATCCACAGGAACACAAATATTTACAAGGTTCTATATTCAATAAAAATATTTATGTCCTTGGTAAGGTTTGGAAACAATCCAATACTAAAAAATACACTAGAAAACAATATTTTTTGGTGTAATACAATGAGTTGGATGTTCCCTTTAACTCTGGTAGAACTATGTAAACAATTTAATATTTCACATGTTGGCTCTAGCGTAAATGATGTTATACAATGTTTTTGTAACAAAATATGTTACCTTTGATTATTTATCAAATTACACAAATGTATTACTCTAAAAATATTATTCACATTGTTACCCAGAAGTTGGTATGAACTTCAAGAAATTTAATTTAAAACTCAGTCTAATTTTACCAGTTAGATTAATCGAGATGAAAAATATAACTCTGTCAAAATATGGTTGAAGCAATTCTGAATGCCTTCTTCCTTAGTCTAGAAAAAAAATATGATAATCTCAATCTGATTATCCAACCTAATACGATGACCAGATCAATACAAGAACAAGAAGAATATTATAGTTACCTAAATATAATGATCCACTAAATATGATAATCATCTTAATATCTTTCAATATTGTATCTTCTTCATTCACTCTAGTCTGGCATGGCGTCTTCAAGAAACACAATCCAGAAACCACTTTTTCTCTTTATAATTTCTTCATCACTCTACCTTCTTCCTACCTATCATGAAAATTAATTCATTTTGAAAAGTAAAATATAAAATTTTCCTTTTATACTCGCTCCAATTTTGGTTTGGGTGGGATTGTAGATAGTATACCACTCACACAAATTCCTTAAATTTTCATTTTTCCTTGTATTTTGGGTGCATCTTGACTTCTTCAATGATTATAAACTCTTCTAATTTCTTCTAAATACTTATAAAATTTTATAACCGCTTTAGATCAATTTTTTATTTCTTTACAACCATCAGTAATAATCTAATTTCTTTAATACAATTATTTTATTATGGTGCTATGTACAAATTTCCTGTATGTGGAAATAGATACCATTGTAATACTCAATATGATTACATTGCTATCTTCTCATTTCAATTTTATCATTATGACTAGAAAGATGAATCAGTATCAACTCTGATATGATGGCTCTTGACCCAATTGAAAAAATAATTTGGAAACAAATTAGGGGGTTTCCTTATTTTTTGAATATGATACCCATAAACTTCATTCTATGAATATATATATCTCTTGGATTTGGTTATGACTGAAAACCAGTACCTTTGGTTTCATAAATTTTACAAAAATCATCCCAACATTCAAATTGTAGGACCCCCTTTGAAAATACATCCAACCATATCCTTCATAATCTTACATAACTCAAGTCCAATTATCATTCTGGGTGACGTTACAATCTGCCTCATTACAATGAAGACAAATGTAAGTATCACCTAATAAATGGTTTACTAAATTTTTGATCAATATCTATCATTATGTTTTGAATCATCTTCAATAGTTTAAATTCCATTACCATCGGTCCTTATGAGAATAATTCTACCTTTGATGAATATGATGTTATGCTAAATATTATGGAACAGTGTCAGTAGCTCTAACATTAGCAGTTTCAATAATATATTTATTACGATCATCCTTTTCATCCTTAAAAAAATATGTGTTTAGAAAACTCATTATGATAACCTTGAGGCCTCGAAACTTTAGATTCACCAAATTAATTATTTCAAAAACTTGATCTTGTATCATTACTTCCTTTATGATTTTTAATATGTTTAAGATTATCTTTAACATCACCTAACTTACAAAGTAACACATTGTAACTTTCATATATTTCATCAATAACTTTCTTTCCAGAACAGCTTGAATACGATTGTCCTGAATACAATCATACTAGATATGATTGGAAGCATTTATTTCACTTCCCCTTACTTTCATCAAACCTGATTCATAAGTTTAAAATAATACTTCTAATTTATTATAAATCTATTATTATCAAAGAATCATCACATTTTTATCGTAGTCGTATCGAATCAGATTCATTCCCATTATGATCAAACCTTTAATTATTGATTCAGTGTGAATTTGATGATCCTTTTAATTTATCTATCTTCTCCAAAATAAGATAGAACTTTTTAGGAATTGTGAATCTGATCTCTTGAATATGATGGTCGGTTCTAATTTTACTATAAAAGTGAGGTGATTTATTTCCTTCATAAACATTCATTTTCTTCAAAAACATCGTTGAAAACAAAAGATAACATCTGAATATGATCATTCTTATTAGCTTGGTCCTAACAATCCCCCTTTTAGATTTTGTTTTAAACCAAGATTCATAAATCACTAAACTTTTAATCCTTAATATATGGATTACTTATGAATAATTCTAAGCCTATGTGAGCTAAATCAAAGTTGAAAACGAGAATCATTGACAAAAAAAATGATGTCCAAAAGTAGTGATCATGAAACCTCTAAAAATTCTCTTCCCAAAATTCACTACATATTTACATCCCTAGAATAAAAATGTTTTGTTTTGTACAACCACTCCAAAAAATAGTTATAATACCTCACACACATACAATACTAGATTCACAGGTTAGCCACAATCCCCTTATGTATATGTTTCCATAAAGAGAGATTTATGAAAAAATTATCCCACTTGACAACACTATATAAAGGTAAGATCAATGAGGGTACATAAACACATACCTCTTCCTTGATGAGTAAGAGGTTTAGATGCCCATGTTCAACCTCAATTTAGAAAATTATTTTTTCGATAAAGGTTTTGTGAAAATTTCAACATCTTATTCTGATGTAAGAACAGACTCCAACTTCAATTCATTATGCTATACATGATCTTTGATAAATTGATATTTTATATCATAATGTTTCAAATGCGAATGTTGAAATAGATTCTTGGTGACATTAATTTCACTTTGATTATCACAACCCAGTAGCAAGGGTAACTTCACTTCAATAAGTAAGTCTTCTAATTGAGTTTCCATCCATATAAGTTATGTAGCAGCTTGATTATCCATAAACATACTTGGATTCAACTATACTAAGAGTTACTAAATTTTGTTTCTTTGTATTCCAACCGACACAACTTATCCCAAGAAATAATACTCCACCAGATGTAGATCTTCTATCATCAACATTTTCTACCCAATCAGCATCTGAATACCCAAACAAATAAATAAATTATATGCTATCATACGTTATTCTGGAATTTTTTGTTCCTTTGATGTATCTGAGAATTATTTTTCTTGTATGTAAATGTGATTCTTTTGGAGCACTCTGAAGTATTGCACATAAGGTAACATTATAAACATTATTGGGAGTTGAGGTGGTCAAATACAAAAAACTTCCAATCAGCTTTTGAAATTCTTTCTGATAATCTTACTTGCCTTATCTATCAGTAGACAACTTTGATCCCCCTAAAATTAGTGTGGAAATAGGTTTTTAGTTTTCCATACCAAACTTCTTAATAATTTCCATAGCATAATTTTCATGAGATATAAAAATGTGTTCTTTAATTTATAATATTTATAACCCAAGGAAGTATTTCACTTCCCCCAGAATGGAAATATCAAACACCTTTTTAATTTCATCATCCAAAATTTCTCAAGATCTTTCATCATCCTTATAAAAGATAACTTCATCAAACTAAACAACTACAATGAGGGAAAACTATTAACTTTCTTCGATGTAATGATTTCTATCAACTCTTCCTTTCTTAAAATGCAACTTCCTTAAGAAAGTATCCAATTTGGAATACCATTCCCATGTAGCTTGTTTCATCCCATACAAGGCTTTATTAAATCTAAAAACATAACTTTAATCTTCTCCAACAACAAAGATGCATGGTTGTTTGATGTAATATTATTCATTAAGATCCATATTCTAAAATACAAGCTTTATATCCATTTGAAATTTTTTGTAACTTTATTGTGTAGCAGTAGCAAAAAAATTTGGATTGTTTGTAACATTTCCATTGGAGAAAAAGATTCATTAAAATAAATACCATAAATTTTGGAGTAACTTTTTTCACAATAGTCTTTATTTTTTTTATTAATTCTCTTTTTCATTCATCTTGTTTCAGAAAACCCACTTTATACTAATAAGATTTTTGTTTTCTGGCTTAGGAACAAGTTCCTATGTCTCATTATTTTCTATCTGATCCAGCTCTTCATTCATGGAGTGAACCCATTATAAATACTTAAAAGCTTAATTCACAACATTAAACTTGATGTTTTTGAGTATATTCCTCATTACATGAAATAGATGAGTCTGATTGTTCTGCTTGAGTAGGATTACAATTATCTGTATCCATTTCAGAAATTTTTTCCTTATCCTGTTCAAATTTATTATCACCATGAGTATGATTAACTTCTTTTTCCTTTTCAATAAATTTCACATCAAAATAATAAAAAATTCTCCCAGATTCTTTTATGAAAAATCTATATCCTCTTCCTTAAATATAATATATAAGAAAATTCAATCATATACTATTTGATCAAATTTTCAAAAGTTTCCACCTTTCTTATTTATAATACAAACTTCCAAAAACAATTAAGTTTTTCGAACTTGTATTTTTTCCATAAAAAAATAATATGGATTCATATCAATTATTAGCCTATAGAAACATCAGTTTTGAATGTATACAATAGTACACATGGATTTCCTCTAATTGTAATGAGAAAGACCATGTTCATGTAACCTAGTTCTACCCATTTCAACAAAACATCTATTATTAATTCCAGAAACCCCATTTTGTTGAGTAGTTTATGGAGAACTGTAATCATGAAAAATTCCATAATTTTCAATATAAATTTCAAATTATTCAATATTTTACTCACCACCATTTTCACTTACAAACTTCATTACTGAATACTCACTTTCTTTCTTAGCTTTCCTTCTAAAAATTTTAAACAATTTCCAAACATCTGATTTATGTATCATATAATGAAATAAGTAATGTGAGTAAATTAATCAATGAAAGTGATGAAATACTTATCTCCGTTAATCAATTTTTTTCTCATCATCCCACATATATCAGAATGGATTAGTTTTAGAGTTTTTTTTGATAAAATATCAAAATTCTTATGTACTAAATTTATAATATTTCCCTTCTAAAAAATAGTACAACACCAACATATTTCTCTTGGAAAATTAGGATTGTATTGGATGCTATTTTTTTATATAAATTACTAATTTTTCTCTGAAAAAAGTTTCTTGTACTTTTAATCCATATTTTATTTTATTCACCCATACCCAATTAATAATAGTTTTGTGCCTTTCCAACTTGAAATCAATTTCCCTTTGTGCATTGTCCCCTTTTAACTATCTTTCTATCATTCCCACTTTTCACAAAAAATAAATATTTCCAAAAAGTATGCTTTTTAACATCATCATGCATTTGTGATACAATCATCAGTTTATGTTTCAACACATCAACATATAAAGCATTATAGGATTGCATCTTTTCTTTCTTAATAATGGATGAACCAACACATTGGATTTTCAATGATTCATCATTTCCAAATTTAATCGCTCTTTATTTTAATTCTTTCACATTCATTAAAAATATGACATCTCCTATCACATGAGAAGAACAACCACTATCATGAATCTAATTTCATTATCCTTTTGTAGCTTCCAAAGTAGTTTAAAAAAAAGAGATTTTTATGCTTCCTTTTCTTTCTTCATCTCTTGCTTTTGAGAATTGTTAAGAAAATTTTTCAATGATGAAAACAAAACAAGAAAAACCTAAATAGATGTGTTGGATGTTCCCATATTTCACAAAAAGTTTCTTCTAGGGTTGGAACATATTTTTAATCTTTACCCCATCCTTCTCAAGTTTCTTCAAAACAACCTTCTATGAATTATTTCTACGAGGAGACTGAGTCCAACATAGAATTTTCCTTCTATAAATTATGGAATAATAATAATGTTTTTGGTTGAACAAACACATATTTTATATGTCTCTAAATCCACCACAATACCAGCATTATCCATAGAAAGATTATTTTCCTATGAAACTTCTATACAAACTGGAATTGTAAATATATTTATCAATGACCTTATTGTATTTATTATTTTAACCACTAACCTTTTTGTTATCAATCAAAATATTCAATTTCTTTGTATCCTAATCATAATTTGATGTATTATAAATATTTTCTGATTTAGAATCTTTAGAAACATTTTTAGACTATGGATATTTTGAAATTTATGAATTCCTCACCTTGTTGGTCTTGGGCACATACATAACTTTTCTAGCTTTATTAATTTAAGAAACAATTCTGTCTTTCTTCTTTTACTTAAAAGGTAACTCAAGTTTCTCCTTCTAATATATTTTACCAATTTCAGAGATAGTTTTTTTTGAACTTTTATTTCTCTATTCAAAATTATAATGTTTTAGTTGAACAAGTTCTAACTCTTCTTCTTTCTCATTCTCCTTCACTTCTGGATGCTCATTACGATTTTTTTTCTTTCTCAAGATATTTTTTATGATCATTAATTTCTTTTACCATAGTAGTCTTATAATCAGAAAAACATTCATGATTTCCTACTGAGGAACATTCATCTTCAAAATTTAAGTTTTTCTTTTCATTCCTTGTAATATTTCTTAGACATTAATTCAACTCTACTTTCAAATTATATTCAAGTTGAGTTTCTTCATCTTCAAAACTACTACTTCCAAAATATTCATTATTCACTATTGAAATAAAATTATTTTCAACACTATACTTAACATAATTTTTGGATTCACATCACTACCTTGTTTATATTTATCTTATATAAGAGACTTCTTCTTTTGGATTTAAATAATTTTCAATCTTTCCCAATGGAATATGATTTTACTTTAGCTTCTTATTTATTCCATGAACTTCTTGGTCTTCTTTCTTCGTCATCATTGTCTTATCCTATATTTATTTGAAAAAAAAATTCCGCAAAGATACCAATAATTCCATATTCAAGACATATCAAGGGAAGTTTACATTTTATTTCCTTGTACCCATTTTCAAATTTTTAGAAAATAAGGATAATATATCATCAAGATTTTTTCAAAACCAATTTTCAGAATCATCTTTATCAGTTTTTTTACAGTAGGAATATTCATCAACTTTTCATTAATAGCCTCATTAAAAGACATTTCTCTATATACTTTTTTTATTTTCATATTTTTCTATCTTCTAATTTCTTAAGTAATGAGAGTGTTATTCAAGTCATATAGGGTTAATTTTCCAGGATCTTTATCTTCCAATGAAAAACGTTTTGTATCAAACTTGTCAGGAAGTATTTGTATGATATTTTCCACAACTGTAGAATCTTATAACTTTTCATCAAGACATCTAATAGTGCGGAAAATTTCATTATCCCTGATAAATAATTCCCTAATACATTCGTACTCTCCCATTTTTGAGTATTCATACTTTAATATCTAGATATTTAATTATTTCACCTTTACTTTTTCATTTACTTCGTATATGTTTTTAAATTTACCACATATACGATTTTATGTGAAAACACCTTTCACTCCTAAGAATTCACTTTCAAAAAGTGATTATAATAAAGATTTCTATGACCTTTGATTATTATCATGATTATTATTATCAAAAGATGTAAGAGTAACTTTTCATCAATAGGAGGAAACCCATTTTTTGTACCTTTAAGAACATCATATTCAATGGAAAATAGATAAGGAAACATTATATATTTCTGTATATGATAATTATTTCCATTGAAAACTTTAGTTCCTTTACTATTCCAATAATTTTGGATCTTTATCAACTACTCTTTAAAACATCGGCAAAGAATAAGTGAAGAGAACCTATGATCTAATACTAATTTTCAGTTCAATGTCCAGATGATTTTGTCACCAAATAGGGTAGGGTTGAAATAATGATTTATTTTATTTTATGTTTTCTTATCTGAAGAAACAACCTTAACCTACTGTTAAAGATTTCATTCCCCTCTAAAGAAAATCAGACACACATCCACTTGAACACAAGTATTTACAAGGTTCCTTATTCAATAAGAATGGATATGTCCCCGGTATGGTTTGGAAATAATCCAATATCACCTAATCCACTAGAAAAAAAAATTCTTTTTGTGGAATCCAATGAGTGGGATATTTGATTTCACTTGTGTGGTACTATATAAACAATCCAATAGTGCATGTGATTCCTCTAGCAGAAATTATGTAATAATTTTTTTTTGAAAAAAATTGTTAACTGTTATTATTCATCAAGTTCAACAAATATATTCCTCTAAAAACAATACTTCACTTTCTTACCCAGAAGCCAATATGAACTTCGAGGACATTGATATGAAACCCAGTTTTATTTTCCCAGTCTGATTGCTCAATAAGGGAAATATAACTATGTTATAATATTTTTGAGAATATTCCAATAAAATTATTCTTAGGTCTAGAGAAACGAAATATGATAGTTCTGATTCAATTATCCATCCTGATACGATGACCAACCAAATATGATAACAAAAATAACACGATTCTCAACTGCATATGATGATCTAATGAACATTCTAATTAGCTGAATACATTTAAATATTGTCTCTTGTCCTTTCACTCCTGTCTAGTATGATTTCTTCAAGAAAAATAACATGGAAACCACTTCTTCTCTCTACAATTTTTTTCAGCTCTTTGTCTTCTTCTTACCTCACATGAATACTACATCATTCAGAAAAGTACAATGTAATTTTAGGATTTTATACTTTATCCAATTGTGGTTATGGTGGTATTCCCTAAAATATTACCACTAAACCAAATTCCTTGAGTTTTCATGTTTCCTTGAATGTCAGGTGCATCTTGACTTCATCAACTCTTCTAAACTCTTCCCGTTTCTTCTCGATCCTTCTCTAATATTTTAACCACATTGTTTCTCTTATATCTTTATTTTCAAACATCAGTCCGAATATAATTTCCTTAATATAATTCCTTCATTATGATGCTTTATACCAATTTCTTATATGATAAAATAGATACCATTCTGATTGTTTGACACGATTACATTGTTATCTTCCAATTTTTATTTTCCCATTTTGATCGACAAAATGAATCTTGAACCAAATGATAAAATAAATTAAAAAAAATGAATCTTTTTTTAATTTATTTTCTAAATACGATACCCATCATCTTCATTATTTAAAGATTTATATCTTTTTTCTTTTGTTATAACTAAAAAATAGTACCTTCAGTTTCTCATATTTTTTAAAAATCATCCCAAACTTCTATTTTTAAGCCCCCCCTTTGACAATACATCCAACAATATCTTTTATACACTTACCAAACTCAAGTATGATTCTAGTTCTAATATAAATAACAATATTCTTGACTACGATGAAGAAAAATGAATTTATTTTCCTCATAAATGGTTTAATACATTTGTTATCAATATTTTTTCATTACATTTTGAATTGACTTCAACGATTTGAATTCCTTTACCTTCAGCCCTGATGAGAACAATACTACCTTTGATGAATATAATGGTACTCTGAATATGATAGAATAGTGTAAATAGATACGACTTCAGTAGGTTATTTATTTTATTCATTTTGATCATCCTTCTCATCCTTTTACCAATCCACATTCAACAAACTCATTATGATGACCTTAAGGCATGAAATATTCAGCTTCACCAACTCAAATGTTTCAAAAACATCAGATTGTATCATGACCTCCTTCATGACATTGAATAAATTTAAGACCAGCTTTAGAATCATCTGAATCACTAGGGAAAGTAATGTGACATCCCTATCTTCCATTAACATCTTTTTTCCTACTCATCCTAAATCTGACTCTCCAGAATACAATCAAACTGGATACAATTGGCAGTATCTTTTTCACCCCCCTTTCATTTATTAAGCACGAATCACCTATTAAATAGAATACATATGATTTATGAGAACCCCAAAATCAAAAAAATCACAATCATGTTTTCATGATAGTCATATAGACTCCGATTCTTTCCCATTATGATCACACAAATCATTTAGAATTTAGTGTGAATATGATGATCTTTTTATTATAACTAGATTCTCTTGAATACAATGAACCTTTTCAAGAATTTTGAATCTGATATCATGAATATAATGGTTAGTACAAATTTAACAAAAAAAATTGAGGTGATTTTTTTCTTCTTAAGCATCCACTTTCTTCAAAAACATTATTGACATCAAATGAAAAAAACTAAAAATGATCATCCTTACCACCTTGTTTCTGACAATTAATGCTATATTCCTTTGTAATTTGAACAATAGGGAGGATATAGGGAAGATAAAAGATGATATTTTGATGTTATCCATCCTTATAGGCATAGGTCTGTGCATGGTCATGGTGTTGTCTATTATCAATTCTAGTGAGGTAGAGGAGAAAGGTGTCAGAAACGTTTTACCACAAATATTCTAGTAGTAGGAAGAATATATTACATTTGAGGTACTATTTATTTATTTTATACCTAGTTATATATATATTCTGATCTAGGATCTTCAAATTCCTTTATTATACCTACCATAGTCTTGGTTCTAAGACTTTATGTAGAGATTCTTCTTGTTCCATTACTGCTGACTACACTAGTCGGAGATCAGTATATGTTGCTTAGGGTGTGGATAATGGGGAAATATTTTTAATTTTATATTTTAGATGTTTTTTCACATAACCTTACAATATTTTCCTTATGATTAATTGATTGTATTCTATGTATATTGTTATTAACTAGTTCCAGAGGAGAGTTGTTTTCTTGAATAAAATAGGTGAGTCTGTAGTGTTTTTTTGGAGATAAGATGTATAAAATAGGTCACCACGTTTATAAAATATTTATATATAGTTGGGAGAGTTAATTTAGGGGTCACTAGAATTTCATATAATGGATTTTCCATGAAATATGGAAGAGTTCTCTGATTCCTTTCCCAAATTTTTTATATCCTTACACATCGATGAGATATTGAGTTAGAGATAGAGTTACTACATCATGTATCCCTTATTTTGATGTCTCCTTATTGAATAGTGATATTTGGGTTGTGGATATATATTGATGGAAATTTTTATAATTTTTTTATCTATCCTAGTGTGAATCCTTGGGGTGCTCATGTGTTCCTAAAGAATATAGATTTCTATATGAAATTATGCATTATTTTTCAGGGGGGGAATGTCTATCCCCTCACAAGGATTTATTATTAATAAAAATTTATGAATGGATATATATGGCTATTTATGATCTATCTAAGGATAGGATATCATAAAATGATGGTGGATGTAGAAGATATTCTAAAGACCACATTTAGATGCCATTATATACACTTCGAGTTTGTTGTAGTGCCCTTTAGCGTGTTGAAATCTTTATATTTTCTCATAGAGAAACTAAAATATATATTTAATTAGTATATAGATTATTTTTTTGTTATGTTAATAAATGAAATTATTTCAACATGTGCATTTAATATATAAATATTACAAAATTTAGTTCAAAACCTGTCCATTCGGTAAACTTAAAAAAAGACTATTTTTACAATTTTGTAAAAAGTAAAATATAAAAAATATTGAAAACATTTAAAAGATTACTTTATGAAAACATGAAAAGAAAATTAATTATATTTTAAATTGATTTTTAAAAATCACAGAAGTATATAAAATCTCATTCTTGGATCATTTTATAGATCATGGTCTTAGAAGAAAAATAATCCTTGAAAATAAATAAGTTTATTTTTTATTAAAAATATTACTTTTATATTATTAAGTTCCAAAGTGTTGTAAAATATATAAAATTTTATAAAACCAAAAAAATAAATAAAAAATAAGGAAATATATTAGGTTTAATAGATACAGGTAATTTAATTCCCTTAAAGGTGATTCATGCACAACTAATCTTGATTAAAATTAGATTGAATGATAAAACCGTATATCAAGTCATGACCTAAATTATTCATGATCTAAAATAATTTATAATAAAATTATATTTATTATAAATCTATAACTAAACCATATTCATCCTTATATTGTTACATATCATTTCCTTATAATTCTAAATTACCCATTTGTTAACAATTATTTATTAAAATCAATATTTGGGTGTTAACTGTCCTATTTTACATTCTTATTCCGAATTGATGGTTCGGATTATGAAACATTGGTCATGGATTAATAATATAAAAAATCATAATAATTTCATATATATAATATTTATTCATTATATAAAATTTTATAACAATCCATGTATAGTGTCGATGAAAAATTAATTACATCACTTCATGGAGGCGGTAGTCTGCACTTACGCATGGGTGAGACTTTGTTTGTTTAACAAACAGAAAAAAATGAGGTAAAAAATAACTCATATATAAATAATAATAATTATTTTATAAAATTATATATATTCATTAAATAAAATTTTATAACTATCCTTGAGAGGTAATTATGAATAACGAATTCCATCACTTTATGGAGGTGGTAGTCAGCAAGTATTCATGGGTAATGATAATATTTATCATTGGGTGGAAAAGAGATAAAATATGGGTATACCATTGAAATAATTTTTATAGTATATGAAATTATTACTAGAACATTATTTTAAGCTGAATATATTATATTTGGAGGTTATTTAAGTAGAAAAAACTTGAAGTATATTTGTAAGAATATATACCTTTTCCTTGGAAAATCGCCTTTGAGAAACACCATAAGGATTCATGGATGGGTATTTTTGGAAGTAAAAACCCTATAGGTCATGTATAATGATCTTAATAAGGTTTTTTAGTATTTTTTTTTTGAGATAAGTTGCTCATGTTATGTGGATAAGTTATAATAGGATGTTACTTTTTTAAGTGATTGGAGTTTCACCTTTATAAATGCACTTATGTTTGAAATAATAAGAAGTCGTTTTCAGGATAAAGTAGAACCGAATAGCCAATTTTTTTCATTAAAGGAAATTTTTAAATCAATATAAAGTCAAAAAATATTTTTTTATAAAATTTCGAGTGATAATTAAATCCATATCTTTTAGTTTAAGACCCCCGTTAACCCCTTTAACCCTTATGATAGTGAAAATATTTTTTCAAATGAAAAATAGTAATTATGAATAAAACATATGTTGAATATATTAATTATTATTGATTATAATGATTAAAAATATATAATACATTTTTCAATATTTAATTCCCATAGGTGGTATAAATTAATTCCAATAATCATGCACAAAACATGTAAAATTAATTTTTTGAAAAAACTTATTTTTAGAAATAAATTTTTTTTATTCCATTTTATTTACTGGTAAAAAAATTAGATGAATAAAAATTTACTTCATTGAATATATTATTTAAAAATTTAATTAAAATAATTCATCAATAGTTATTAATTAAATTTTAAAATATATAATACACTGCACTCATAGAAAACTATTTTATAAAAGATGAATCTTTTTACATTAAAATAATTTTTTCTTTATTCAAAACCATTTGATAATACATGCATGAATTATTATTCATTTTTTATAGATCTAATTTTTTTCCCTAATTTTAATACTCAAAATAGAATAAATTAACATTTAATATATATATATTGATATGTAATAAAATAATGTTTATAAACAATACATTTCTACTTTACCAATAATAATTAATTTAGTACTTACAAATACCAAGTGGATTTTAATGATTAATTTTTATATAATTTTATTGTAATATTTTTTTTCATTTATTATATTAAATTAATATTCATTTAAATTATTATTTTTTTGCATCCCAAGCTATCAAAAACATCACATTTATAAAATATAAATACATAATAAAATATCAAGGTGTTACATTCTATTACCTTTATAATAATATCACACTTAAAATAATATTAATTTAAATAAAAATGAGATGATACTTTTGCTTTATTAAATACATGATTTCCCATGTACTTTACATAAGTTAATTTTTTCACCATAATACTTTGACCAGGTGTGTGGTGTTTATTTGTAGAAATTTATGTATTTAATTCAGAATCTCTGTTGGTTGTACCAAAATATAAAGATCATGCTCCCGTGGTACAACATATGAGTTTAGTAAATGTGAGGTATCAGGTATTTACTTCCTCAGAATAAATACATATAACACATCATGACCTTATAAGTGGTTTGGTGGAAGTACTGAGAAATAATCTACCATACCAATTTGATCATGTAAATATCGTAGAAACTGATATATCTGATGCTCAACTTCCCCTTGATTTGTAGTCTCATATAATACTTCTCAGGAAATATTCATAAGAATACCTAATCACCAAATTCAGTCTCTAGATCACACTAATTATTTTCAGTAAAAATTTTATATTTACCCTAACCTACTCTAATTTTGTATGGATGGATCTATCCTTTTTTCCACTTCATCATCTAGCTTAGGTCCTAATATATTTCATTCTACAACTTTATATTTTCATGATGGACTTCTATACTTATTTTCATAAATATATACATAAGGTTCCATATGAACGAGTTAGTGTAATAAATTTCTATAAGAAAATTAAACTAGTGAGTGGTGTTGATCCAATCCACCTAGAAAATATATAGAGAAATATTTCAACATATATTCTATGGTGTTAGTGGTCATATCAAACTAAATATATCTCTTAGGATGATATGTAGTGAAAAATTTCAACTATGTATTCAATTTTTACTAAAGAAATATTCATAACATAAAAATAAAACTCAGTTTTTTAGTTGATACCATTGGGTGTGGTATTCCATCCAACATTAACACTTCATTAATGTTTATTCTGGAATGTGTATCATATGAAAAATATTCCCAAACAATAATAAAATTCACCTAATTTATAAGGCAATTGACTAAAAACCTAATAGATTTATGGCCTTTAGATATCTTGTGGATTAATAGAATGAAATCCATGTTGATAATTTCCAATTTACTTATCAGTATGGGTAATGGTTTCATTATTACTTTAGAGTTATCATGTTCATATTTAACACATTGAAATACAAGACATTGAGTTATATGATTTTCAATATCCCTCCTCTATTTTTTCTAACTAGATAATTTTTTTAAAAGGTAGGGGAGGAAGCCACATTTTTTATTATTAAAGAAAAGAAAAGACCTCTTCTATCTTGGTAGAGGGAGACCCATTAGATAGCACGAAGGCCCGGAGGGAATTTAGCCCATTATATGGCTCGTAGGCCCAAATTTTTGGCCCAAGGCCAATTCTCTGAATATTACTACTACAGTACCCACCTGCTACAGTGCTATACAGAACATGCCGCTACTTTCCAACTAGATATTCAATTTATATCTCTTTACATTTTATACTACCTATATTGATAGATAACTATGATATATTTTCTTTATCCAATAACTCTTTCTCTAATTATAGTATTGGTCTATCATATACTTGCTTCTTAAACGTAATCATTCCATTATTATCACAATATTACTCTTGAACATTTATTATATTCTTTTTCAACTCTAAATCATACTTTTGTTCCTATTGTATATTCACATAAATGGATAATTGATCTTTTATCTAACAAATATAGGGTTAAACTCATTATGTTATGATTTATAGATCCTTCCATTGCAAATACATTAGTATTAAGTCTCTGGAAATCCTTATCATGGAAAATCTTGCATGTTCCTTATACTCATAGCATCAGCCACATTGTTCACTATCCCATGCTGGTGATTTATCGATAAATAATAATCTTTAATCAACTCCTACCATCTCTGTTGACATAAATTAAACTCATTTTATTTGAATATATACTTTAGATTTTATTATCAATATATGTATATATTACACCTTTTAAGTAAAAGATATCGACTCCACATTTTAAATCCAAAAATTTATTATTCCCACTCTAAATCCAAAATTGGTTATTTATTTCATAAACATCCAATTGGTGTGATGAATACAAAATCACCTTTTCCTTCAATATGAGAACACATCTTAGTCCCTTAATTTATGAATTACTATAGATAAAGAGTTTATCAATTCAATTCATTTAAATTATCTTCACATTCATTAGTCCAAATGAACTTGAATCCCTTCCATGCATACTCGATTAGTATATTTGATAGTCATGAGATATTTCTGACAATGAATCAATAATATCTATATAATCTACAAAACAATGAATATTAGTAACTTGTTTGGTCTGGGACATTAGTTAATATCTTCTCTCTTTGAAGGATCTATCGATATACCCACTACTATAATTACATGAATCAAGAATTATACTCTAAGTAGATATAATTTACACATTCTAAATTTGGGATACAACTTCTCCTTTTTTAAGTTCTTCAACACAATACTTAGAAATTATTTATTCTCTTTCTTTCCCTTAGAATATATAAGAACATATTCTATAATGACTTCCTCAAACCTATTAGTGTAATCTAGAAATAGTAAATTCATTAGATCCATGAATACAGTGAGTGAATTGGTACATCCTAATGATATTACTATAAATTCATAGTGTCCATACCATGTACAAAATAAATCCTTGGATATATAATCCTTTTGAACCTTAATTTATGATATCTATATTGAAGGTAAATCTGTGAAAATTAATTATCTCCATGTTTTCAATAAAAAAATAATCAATATGTGGTAGAGGATACCTATTCATGATAGTGATATTTGTATGTTCTCAATAATCAATGAAAATATTCATTCACCAATATTTGTTCTTGAAAAAAAGAATAAGGTGAACCTATAGTGACACACTATGGAATAAAAATCCATTTATTATATTCTATGGGAGTTTCTTATTAATTTTATAAAACTTAATTACAAATATTCGTTAAGGATTCATTGAATTAGGCTTATCACCAGACATGAGTTTTTTGAAAACACTGCATAATGATTTAGAGGTGTTCTAAGAATCTCTTTAGGATATACATTGACATATTCCACAAAAATAGGAAATAATGTAATATTTAGTTTATCCCTAATCATTTGAAATAAATGACCCACATGAATAGGTCATAAAAACCATATATGGTAGTAATTCTCATTGAATGTTCGTGTTGATCCTCACCTCGATAGATGTTGATATGTTGATTTGGAATAAAAAAATGTGACTTTTATTCCCATGAAATTGATATAGGATATATATAAAGATAGACAATACATTCCAAAAATCACATCAATTTCATCTATGGGGAGAATAAAAATATTTTCAGCAATTATATTCCCCTAAATTTCTATTGGAGAGTATCTATAGACTTGAGATGAAATTATCATACCATTAATATTTTTAATCCATAAATAGATATCTACCCACTGAGGTAGTGATGTGATAAACATATAAAATTATTTATATATAAAATATTTGTTATAACATGAATCCAATTAGATATATTTAGTTAGATATTGAATGATATGTGTACATTTCTTCCCTTTATTCTCATAACCTACTTCAGTTGTTGTGATTGCATATGCCCTTAATTTTTTATCTGGCTTAGTAGGTTGTTGATTCTTAATGGCATCCCTAACCCTTGTATATATTAATTGGTTAGTGTAAATTCTATAATACTAGATGTTATATCATAAAAGTATTGGAGATTCATATTATTTGTCATTATTATCATTATTTATTGACCTGTTAGTTTTTACTCAATATTTATTTGATTAATAGAATTATTTTACATGGTTGAAGCATTTACATATCAACTAAAGTTAATTTCCTCCTTGATTATCACCATATATTTTATATTTGGGAAATGAATTTTATTTCATATATGGAAATTATTATAATAATTTGTTTAAAATAAAATTATTATCTTCCCATCTCCAAACCATGAGAATTATGGGAGTCTCCACTCACTATTTATACCTTGAGAGAATATTGAATGATTTATCCATAGATTTCAAAGTCTCTTATAACTGATTCATTTCAATGAAATTGTATTAAGAAAATAAATAATCGATCAATTTTGTTTTCATGTTGGATTATAAAAATATGTGTGTACCTTGTATATATTTTGAAATTATCTTGATAAGAATAAACAATTTTTTCAAAAAAAATTCATTTCAGAGAACCCCATATTCATTTTATTGCAATGATTTGAAGGAACATAATTATTAAAAAATAAATTCTTAAAATCTTACCATTTTAGGGATTTAGTATCTTTATATTGACTCATATTATTAATAGCAGTCATCCATTGATCAAATTCACCACACTAATGATAGAAATTCAAAACAACCATCTTATGACCTAAGAAATGGAGAATAAAAAAAATAATTATTTTAGAATTGAACCATTTCTCAAAGATAAGTTAATAAAAGGACCAACTAAAGGTAGGTTGGTGTTTTTTCATGAAAGGATTATGGTGAGTTGTTCCTTCCATTGAAAATTTTAATGTTTATCTTGATTAATGTTACCCTTCATAGTTTTAGAGTGTTTGGTGAGTATAATCAAACTTTCTTTCATCCAAGTACCCAATCCATTAAGTTTCTCATTGGCTGTCACATTGAGTTGTTTACAAAATTCCTCTTAGTTACAACCATTTAATAAATAGAATAGCTAAACATGAGTATTAATAATCAATAATCTTATTGTGAAATCATATGATAATGAATATCATTTATATTTTTTCCTAAAATATGAATCATTCATAGTAACCTAAAACACTTTAGGTTCATCGTATATCACTTTGGTTTACCAAATTTTTTCATAGGTCATATCCTATAATCCCTCTTAATATAATCTATAAAGGTAACTAAACTCTACTATGACACCAATTTTGGATACCCAAGTATTATTTAAATAAATATTATATCAATTTAGTTGTACATTCAGTACATCTCACAATAATACATGACTGAGTACTGTAAAGGTTTAGTGTTTTTAGAGACTAGATATGTACTCATCTTATTTCCTAAAATATTTTCAATATATCATAATAAGACTTTATCATATAGTACCCTTATTATAGATATCCTTCTTAAAACCTTTCTTCAAAAGTATGGGAATTAGAAACATATGTAAGGGGGAGATCACAAGCTCAATAGGGGTAACCATGAGAGGTAAGATTCAATTATCATAAGTGAGCATAATATAACAATAAGTATACGTGAAAGAGATTTTAACTATAAAAACTATCAAAAATTCATAGACCAAGAATCATGATTATTGATATTTTTATTTTTTTGCAACAAAAGTCATGATTCATTAGTGTACATAATCATCAATAATAAATCAAGATCCATGAATCATGTCACTAGCATGAGATATCCATTTTCATCATACACATAAGTATATAAAATCATTTACTTATTCATGGATAAATACTAAGACTATCATAATAGAAATATCCATATAATGGATTGATTTAATTTCTCATTCCCATAAACATAGTAGACAGTGTCCCATAGGGTATTTGGATTACTCTCAATTCTTGTAAACATAGTGGGTAGAGTCCTACAGTTTATTGGGTTCACTCCCCATTAAATTTTATATTATCTATTGAGATATAAATCCTTTACCAATACACTGAATGTATATATAATTCCAATCCCATCCATTAAATAAATAAAACATATATATGTTTTCCAAATGATCTTAAAAACATTCATTATTACATCATATCTTAATTAACCAATGGGAAAAAACAAGTTTAAAAAAAACATAGTTAACAAATCTTCATAGAAAATATATATTGAGAAATAAAGCATATTTTATTATAAAAAAATAAACCTAATGAATCATAAAAATCCATAAATAAAGTTTACTTAGATGAATTTTTTTTCTAAGAAACATTAAAATCACATTGTAAAAAACATGAGAAAAAGTCGTTTTATTTTGTTTTATTTTAAAAATTAAAAAATCCCATAACCATGTGAATTATATTTTATTTTAAAAACCATATAATCTTTGTAAAGGTATAATTTTAACAAAGAACATAAATGATTATGGGAAAATATATTCATTTATTATGTGTAAAAAATATTCTTTAAATTTTTTTAATAAGTGAAATATAAATGATATAGAAAATAATTTAAAGATTCTTTTTTAAAAAATTGTAAATAAATTCAAATATAGTAAGATAAAATTTTAAATATAATAGGTGTATATAAAACAAAATTCTTGAAATATTTTAATGAACACAGACAAGGAAGGAATAAATTATGAACCAAAAAGGATAAATAAGGTTGGTTTTTCTTATTTTGGTATTTTTTTGTTCCAAAGAGGAGGAAAATATAAATTAGTCTAGAAAAACCTAGAATTAAAAAAATATAATAAAATAATTTCGGTTTAATAGATATAGATAATATAAATCCTCTAAAGGATATTCCAGTATAAACAATCCTCGTTAAAATCGGATTAAAATATAAACCCTTACCTTTAATATCTACCTAATTCATACATTCTCTAACTTTCTATATAATAAATTTAGTTTTCTTATAATTAAATAATAAAACCATATTTTTATTTATGTTATTAAATTTTGTTTTCTTAAATTTTTTAATAGCACATTAATTAACAATTCTTCTTTAAAATCAATATTTGGGTGTTAAATTTTCCATTTTCTATGCATATTTTTGTTTGATGGTTTTGGTCCTTGCACCTTGTTCATGGTTTCATCATCCTAATATTCATAATCATATAATTAATATAATATTTATTCATTAGATACACTTAATAAAAATTCATGAATTTTTAGGCTGAAAAAATAATTACACCACTTCATGGATGCAGCAGTCCGTACGTATGCATAGATGATGGTTTCATTTTTTAACTAATGGAAAGAAGGATAGGTAAAAAATAATTTATCTTAAAAAATCACAATTGTATTCAACAATATAATATAATATATATATATATATATTAAATTCATCTATATAACTATCTATGAGAGTTATTTATATTAAGTTAATTACATCCCTTCTTGGAGGCGGTAGTTTGGGAGTATGCAAGAGTGATGAAATCATTTTCTACAGGACGGAATTATTAAAAAATAGTTGAACCATTTAAATAAAACATTTTATTATAATAAACATTATAATTTCATTATTATTATATTTTTATATCATTCTTATATTTTTCTTAAGAGGAAAAAAACTTAAAAGTGTTTGGTAAGAATATATACCTCATCATTGGATAATGTCCTTTAAAAACAATTTATGCCTTATTTTTTGTGTCTTTTGTGAAGATAAAAACCTATAGGTAATTCATAACGGTGTTTATATGGTATTTTATTTCAAATCCTAATCTAAGTAAGGTATTCAAGTAGTGTGGATAATTTAAAACATGGGGTGTCTTTTTATAAGTGAGTGGATTGACACCCTTTTAAATACCTTTAAATTTAAAATTATATAGTCATTTTCAAGGGAAAGTGACATAAAATGGAATATTTTTTGAAGATATGATAATTTTTGTTCTAAATAAACTCATTAATTTAGAGTTTGACAATTTTTAGTGACAAGTGAATCTTTATTTCTTTGTTAAACCTCCTAGTAAACCCTTTTAACCCTCACTACGAAGATTAAATTTTTACTATGTAATTTATTCATTATGGACATATATTATTTTGAAATTATTACCTAATATTTATTATTATTATTATTCTAATTATTTAATGAATTAAACAATATTTAATTATTATAGGTGTTACAAATTAATTTTAGTATCTCCATATTAATTGTCTAAAATTAATTTTTGGAATAAAAGTATTTTTGAGCATAAAAATGATTTTATTTCAGTATTTACATTCCTATTAACAAGCATTATATGAATTTTAAATCAAATTATTGAATATATAATATTTAAAATTCATTAAAATAATTTATCAATAGAGATTAATTTAATTTATTTGTATGAAATACACTGCACACATAAAAATCATTATTTTCTGAAAAATAACTCCTTTTACCTTCAAATTATTTTATATTTATTTATTACCATTTGATAAAAATTTAAAGAGTTATTATTATTTTATTATATTGATAAAGCAATACTTTTACATAAGTTTAATACTCCAAATAATGTAATTTAACATTTATATAAAATCGACATTATAATAAAATTTTTATAATAAATACATTTATAATTAACAAAAAATAATTACACTACTTTGTATTATAATTAATTAATTTATTTTAATAATTATATTTAATACAACTATCTATTAATATTTTTTTTTTATTTTAATAAATAATTCTTCACTATTTATGTCTTTTGTGCATCACAATCATTATCAAAGTGTATGTTTTGGACATAAGAAGTAAATTTTCTTAAGCATGTTATATTTCACTAAGGTGTGGGTATGAATCCTTCAAAGATTAAGGAGGTTGTTTCTTGGTTGTATTCTAATAATATTATATAGTTTCATAATTTACTTTGATTTTTAAGTGATTATTATAGGTTTTTGTCTAATGTTTTCACACATTTAACCCCGTTGATATATTTTACTTGGATAGGTTAGGATTTCATAGAAACAAATTATTGTCATGAAGAATTTGAGTATATAAATGAGAAACCATACAATGGTCCCATTATTAATTTTCTAGAATAGTGATTGATTTTTAATGTTTTCTTTAATTCTTTTCATCTCTGTATAGATTGTGTTCAGATGAACTAGATGGTAGTGATCACCAATGGGCCTTGATAATTTCTACCTCATGAACATAACTACACTACCATTGATCTTGTGATTTTGGTAAAAATTTTACCTTTAATTTAGTAAAACTATTTTATTGTAAATATATTTTAAGTCTTTATAGATCACAATAGCTTTTGGTATATTTCCTTTACTGTGATTTAAATTTATTTTTTGTTGTGGTGGAATAATTTCTTATAGGATTATGAATTCTAGTTTTCCTAAACACTGGGGGAAGAGAATGTGTTAAAATATGTCCTAATAAGTTGGTATACTGGTGCTTTTTTCAATGATAATAGAGATACATTGATATTTAATGGAAGAGAGTTGTTCCAAAATGGAGTTATTGTGTTTTTTTTGTTGTCAATATATTACCAAGTTTGTCAAAAAAAATTAATTATATGTGATATGGTTTATTAGAAGTGGAATGACGGATGAGGAATTTAAAAATATTACTTTAATGGATTTATTTTTTTGTCTTTAACAAATTAGTTTTTATGAATTTTTAGAGGAATTTAAAAATTTGATCATGTAGAAAAGGAAGAATATTTGAACAAGTCTAGAAGAATTTTTTAAAAGACATTATTGGGAATTTACACAACAATTATGAAGTAACAATACGAGATTCATGTAATATAGACCATTTTTTGAAATTATAAAGCTTCTTTGAAGTGTAATTGGGTGAAATATATTCATATTGGATTTGTGTGTGAAAAGAATAAACTAAGGTACAACAGCATTTGATTTGTGGAAACATTTGTTAGAGTATATGGAGTTTTATGAAGGATGATTTTTTCCTATAAATATAAGACTACCCTTCATTTGAAACTATGAATATTTAAAAGTTTATTATGGGATTCAATTTTCTTTAAGTCCTGATTTTGTGAAATGAAATTGGGTGAAACTTATGTGCGAAAGAATTTTATTTAAAGGGATTTTCATGAGAGATGTCCTGGAAGCTTCAAAAATAAAAGGAATTTGTATGAAGGAATTATTTGGAACATTATTATATGAAAAAAGACATAATGAATGAGTTGTGTGATACATAACTATGTGAAATCACCTGAGAAAAAAGAGTTTTATAAACCATACTTATGAAAAGAGCTTTCATGAAAGTAGTTGCATAGAGGTTGCTACATGAACAATATTTGTGTGATAAATAGTAACATGAGTGTCATTATTTTTGTAAAGCTGATGGTTTTAATGGAGGGTCATATTTTAGCTATCATAATTAAAATAAAATCATAAATTCTTGTTAAAATAGAGGATACCCTTAAGTAATTAAATTGAAGAAGGCATTTATATAACATTTTGATCTAAGGGGAGTTGATATAAATGATTTGAGAGAGGTGGCATGTTATTGCTAAATTAATTTTAAATTGTTGTGTTCCTATTATGAAGTGACCATTTAGAAATATTATTATCAACCAATTCTAGGGATTCATAGTTTATTTTTTATGATCTACACATCGTTGATGTATGCTTCATGGATTAGCCCTTAGTAGTGAGCGAGGTAAAAATTATTTTGTCTATTACTTAAATTGCTAAATTTTTTATTATTATTTATATGTGATTAAGCTTATATATTTAATAGATTCGTAAAAATGTGGGGAAAATATAATTTATAAGGTAAAAAGAATTGGTCATGATGATTCACCCATCCCCACTCATGGTTATCAAGTTCCAAAAATTGGTATTAGAGCCATTGGTTATTAGTATTAAATCTATCATCTAAAGTACAAACTTATATTGAATTTGGTTAATTTAAAGCGATATCCATTGTTTTATGGGGTAAATTATCATATTTAAAAATCTAAAATGATATCCTATATTTTATCACATGAGATAGATGGTTTGTCTTCCACCAACCACGGGATTTAAGGTAGTGATGCGAGAGGATAATTTATTTCAAAATCTGATAGAAAAATGATAGATGATGAAGCCAAAGTTCAAAATGACCTAACTAAAGCTCTGTTTGGTAAAATATTATTTAAAGTGATAAGTTTTACCTGTGTGAATTCTATGTGGGATAAAACTGATAGCATATATAAAGGTGATGGAAAGATGAAGAAAAAAAAGATTCAAGTTATTCACAAATAGTTTGACGAATTAATAATTATTAAAGTTTATTCAATGTAATTACAATATATTTTAGATCTATTTAGCTAATTAGTGAATAAATAAAGAACAAAATTTTATTTAAATGGTTGTTAAGATGATTTCCAACCTTATACAATCCAAAAAAAATAGCACATAGAGAAAGTGATTTCACTAATATTTATTAGGATTGTCTTAAAAAAATTGTGTCCTATGAAATGTGAGTTAAGCTAGTTAAGAAATTAATTCAATAAAGTACGGAGATCATATTAAAATGCAAGTAAAATATTAATATCACTAAATTTGAAAATTAATATGATGTTGTGGATGATTGAATCCTATATTCAGTGACTATAAAATTCTAGAGAGGAAAATTAAGGTTCGAAGAAAGTATAACTCTATCAATTTTTCAATGTATATGTAAAGACCTAGATTTTCCATGTAATTGTTTTAAATATATTGGGATTTTAAGAGTCCGCGAAAATTGACGGCATGTGATTCCTAGGCCTGGAGTGCCCGGAATGAATTTCTGGACTTTTTTTCGGGTACGTTCAATAAATGTGCGGGTGGATTTTTCTAACTTTTGAACCGTTGCTCAGAATTGAAATATGGGGGAACCGTTGAACTCGCAACACTGGTTTTCACTTAAGGATACTTTTACCTCGACGATAGATGGTTGAGGGTGAAAGTTAGTTTTTGGGTTTTTTGTGTGAGAATAAAATAAAAATAAAAGTGTGTGACATTTTATTTTTATTTGCAACACCCATGTGGGTGTTGGTAGGTGGGTTCCACCAAAACTAAACCTCCATGTGGAAGTTGAGAGGTGAGGACCACCCAAACCTAACCTCCCATGAGAGGTCATGGTGGTGGGGACCACTCGAGGCCTAAACCTCTTGAACTCCCCTCATTATAGAGAAAAACCTCTCATCCCCACTCATTAATGTGGAGGAGTCTCTTGAATTCCTCCACATTAATTGTGCCAATGCACATACCTTTAATATGTCAACCTAGTTAATTGATTAGGATATTTTGAATTTGTGCCAACGAACTAAATATAGAACTTAATCTATTATCCTTGGCATCTTTGGTGGAATTGGGAGGAAAAAGATCTTGGGAGAAAGATCTTCAACGAAGAACGCGTTCTTCCATGAAGAACGATCCACCAAAGAAGAACGTCGACCCCCTTCGACCCTCTTCCTCAGGACATCTTCTGACGTGGGGCATCCTCATTTACAGCGAATTGATGACCGTACTACCTTCTTGCGCCAACATCATCTAGCGAATGAGGTAGGGCTTTTTTGATTATCACTTCTCATGTTCTCCCCTTCTAATTATTTTGTGGGTTTTGGGAATACATATTTACGTGGGTTGTGGGAAATGATGTTTTAAAATATCTTCCATACACTTTCATGCTTCATTCTTTGTGAACCACTTGCGAACACTCTAAACGCGGAGGGTGCAGGCCAGACGAACATGGCCCGACCCCTCTGACATTCTTCTTTGATGTGTTCTTTGAAATGGAGGAAGGCGAAGAAGACAATGGAACCGCCAACTACAGCCTCCACAACTACTGCCACCCCGCAGTGCTTTGCCCTCCCGACCGAACCGGACCTACGCCGGCAGAGCCACCCACGGCTGGACCGGACCGTCGCGCTGCCCCTGGCCAATCCCCCTCATCGTTCTACCACAGTGTCGAGCCGCCGCGCTGCCATCTTCCCCCGTGTCGAGCTGCCGCACTGTTGTCCTCTTCCGAGCCACGCCGTCATCTATCGTGCCACGCCTCCATCCGCCGAAATGCACTGCTGTCCGGGCCGAGCCAAGCCCCCGCCGTTGTTGTGCCCTCTCTGCAGCCCTCTAAGCCACCCGAGTCACCCTCACTATTGTAAAGCCCCGACCCCAGTTATCCAGAGTCAGTTCATTATTATATAACATTGGCATGATCACAAGAAAGATCAAGTCTCGAAATACCGATTTGTTTAGTATCCTTGGAAACTCTAGATACATTCATAAATTTTAAATTACATCATAAAGTGAAAAACTACTAGAACAACATTTTGTATCCATTGTCCAGACCATTATCCCCTCATAATATCCCTACAGGCCTTTCATAATTTACTTTTTCACATCCTGGGAAAAATAAAACATAGAAAAAGGGTGAGCTCAAATTCCCAGTAAGGATAACAATATAGCAGAAACTTTCATAAATAAGAATAAAAATTTAAGGCAATGTATAACTAAAACAAAATCCTTTTAAACATGAAATTTAACATAGTATGGAAAAAATAAAATGAAATAACTCCATTTACTTATTCACATGGATATTCTACTAATCGAATAATCACATGCAATATCAATAACCACTTTCATAATGATGGAATGCATAATGCCAGACTATCATAACCACATAGGCAAAGACTTATGCCAAGACTACAAATAAGATTTTGTCAAAACCTTGTGCCAAGACACTAGTTTTTCTCATGATACCTACCGATGCATCGAGGAGCTATAGCGGGCTCCACCCATCACATATTAAGTCCAATGAATTCCTCATATGAACAGGTTTAAATATAACATAAACATTCATATTAAAACTAGAATACGAAATGTCAATACTTTCTCCATAAACCATGAATGGTATAAAAATAACACATCCACAGTCAAACATATCACAAAACCTTCAATACAATATAGAAGTTTTGTATCATAATAAATCAACTTCAAATAAGCGTAAAATCCATCAAAGGATGTTGACATAGATGAAATCAAAACTCTTTTTAGAGAAATATCTCTTTCTATTTTTGAAATCATTTAAGAGTCATATATCTATAAAATGAAACATTTTCTTTGAAAATATTCTTATAAGCTTGTAAGGGAAGCTTTGACGATTTTTTAATGGCAGAAAATAGCCGCACCCGCCGTATAAGTTAAAAAAACATTTTTACCTTAATTCTGTCGAAAAGGTTAAAAAGGACCTTGTTTGGAAGACGACGGAAAGATTACTTTATAAACCACTTATAAAAGTCAAACAAGGGGATAAATGACTTTAACCTATATTCTTCTAAATAGTAAAAATGTTTTGAAATACATTTTTATGAAACATGGATGTGGATGATAAAGAGATCCTAGTAGATTATTACGTATAAACAACCTCGGATAATGAAGAGATTGCGAAATAAACCCTTATATTGTACTTTTCCTTGGTCGGGGTAGGTTAAACTCCTGTATAATGGTGAAATAATTTTTATTAAATTATACAAAAATCGTATATATTAATATGACATCATATATGATCTTTTAACATTGCTTTGTTAATAATATCTTAGTATTATCGTTGTTTCGGGTGTTAACTTACTCATTTTATTTTATATGTTTTGTTACGTAAGTCATGTTTGTCATGGATAGGTTGTATCATAATCATATACAGAATGATATCAAATCCTTAGATACTATTATTAATCATCAAATGATAATTATACTTGAATGGATACGATGGAGAATGAATCTCATTACGTTCGTGGAGACGGTAGTCCGTACGTACGCACGAGCGACAATATCATTCTTTTGATATTAAAATAATATATAATTGGATTTTATATCATATATACAGAATCATTATCATGATATATTTATTATTTACATGAATTACACATCATTATTATACTCATCCAAATAATAATATATTGAATAACAATTACACCATGACGTGGAGACGGTAAGCTGTACGTACGCACGTATGGTGACATGTCATTCAAAGGATGTATATAATACTGAATATGGTTGTTCCATATTTATAACAATATTAAAGTATATAGGAGATACTAGATTCATTATTTTATAATTGTAATAACAAATAAAGAAGAAGTGTAAGAAGAAAGGAACTTGAAAAAGGGTGGTGAAAACACTACCTCTTCTTCGGGTTCTTCCTTTTGATTTGATCAAAAGGGCTCCTTAGGTTGGATTTATGACTAAAGTAAGGCCTCTAGGATGAATTCAGGATATTTGAGAGAGTATTTGGGCAGGGTTTGGCTGAACCAAAAGGCTTTTAATGTGTGAATTAATGAGAAGGATGAGTGCCCTTTTATAAGAGGGGTGAGGGGCACCTTTGGAAAAACTAGAAATATTATTTTATAATAAATTCATATTCGGTTTCTAATGGCTCCAAAGTGGATTATTTAAAGGTTAAGGAGGGGATAGGTCGATAACCACTCAAAAAATAGGATTTAGATAGGTTTGGGTTACTATATTAACCTTATCTTTAAGTATTAACTCTTAGTTAATTAGTTTCACTTTTACAATGTCTCTTTGTATTTTTATATTATATAGTAAATAAACTTACTATATACATTCAAGAGACCCCAAAGTGGTCCATTAAGGATACACCTGTCATGATATAAGTCTCTTGGCCAAACCTTAGGTTTTTAGGAATTTAGTATCAATTAATATTATAATATTAGTTTTAAAAACTCTTTTATGTCAATTTTGACACTATTCAATAGTTGATTTTTTAAAAAATCATAATAGAATGATTACTTCTAAAAAGGTTAATTAAATAATTCCTAACATATCATATTAACCTATAAAATTAGTTTAATTCATAAAAATTATCAAATTATATTTATTTAGGTATTTATAATATCAATTATTTTAATTTTTTCACTATTATGATAATTATTGCATCATCATTATGTCATAAATAAATTATATTATTTAGTGTCTAAAAATTATAAATAAAATATAATTATGTAGGAAATCTTTATATCTTTCTAATGGGTATTTAGAGTCGAAACTCCAACATATATAACCCTATGTAAAAATTTTGTTGCTAAAAGATATATACTTATGTCATTTTTGTATTTATTTTAACATAATTAAAATAATGTGTCCCTCTCACCTACAAGTGGCTCCATGGGGTCCAACAATTGACCCAAATATTCCCATGGTCGGACATGTATCCACCAATAAGGTTAGGACACGTTTTAGGGTAATTTAGTGTCATTATAATATTATTTTTTAACCCTTATTTATCGGATTTACCCTTTAACCATGGTAAATAAAATATTTACCGAAGTAATTATTCAAAATGTATAAAAATACAAGTTACCTATTTACAGAATTTGGACATCCTAATTCATAATATGGAATCCTTTTTTCCAAATTCAAAACACAAAAGATACAAAAATTAATTTAAAATTAATTCCCGCTGTCAAAACAAAAAACGTGTTTTTCAGATATAATAACTATCAAAAGATTGGTACTTGTTTATGTCCGTTTTAATTGTGAAACTATGTCTAATGACCAAAATTGTAATAAATGGTAAAAATCTATTCTAAATATACTTTCAAACCAAAAAAATTACTAATTTATCACTATTAATTATTTTGATTAAAAAAGTTGTTTTTAATTAAAATTTACTAATTTTCACTATTCATAAAAATATTAAAGTTATCCGAAAATTAAAAAAAATTCACTTTAGGCTAAATTTGATACTCTGAATCCAAAAATTAAGTCCATTTTGAGAGATAAAATTTCTAAAATTTTAAAAAGTAGGTATTACTATTCATAACGGCTAGTTTGATCGGTTGTGGTGTGTGTTAGAACTTGATGTTGCGTACAACACACGCTATTGCATTATTCAAAGAGAAACGTACCGTAGAAGCTTGAGGTGTTACATTCTCCCCTCCTTCAAATAATTTCATCCTTGAAATTTCTATAATATTACCGCATGAAAAGACTCGGTTGGTTCTTCATCATAAGTTCCTCGGGTTCCCACGTTGCCTCTTCCATCTTATGGTTTCTCCACAAGACTTTTACGAGGTGAGTCGTCTGGTTTCTCAGTACTTGTTCTCTTGTATCAAGAATCTTGAAGGGCTCTTCAAAATAAGGCAGATCGGGTTCCAGTTCTAATTCCTCATTGGTGAGTACATGTATTGGGTCAGACATGTATTTCCTCAACCGAGATACGTGGAACACATCATGAAATTTGGAGAGACTTGGCGGCATTGCCAATCGGTAATCTACAGCCTTAATTCGTTCTAGAATTTCGAAAGTTCTGATGTACCTGGGACTCAATTTACCTTTCTTACCAAAACGTATGACTCCCTTCCATGGATATACCTTCAGAAAAACATGACCACTGACTTGAAATTCCAAATCCTTCCTTCGATTATCAGTATAGCTCTTCTGCCTACTTTGAGCTGTTTTGATATGGTTTTGGATTACCTTCACCTTTTCCATCATTTCCTCCACCAATTCTGGGCCTATAAGTTTTCTTTCACCAAGGTCATCCCAACAGGTTTGTGTGTGACATCTCTTTCCGTATAATGCTTCATATGGTGCCATATGAATACTCGAATGGAAGCTATTGTTTTAGGAAAATTCTACCAGAGCTAAATATTGATCCCACATACCCAGAAAGTCAAGTGAGAAGGATATCAACATGTATTTTAAGGTTTGAATAGTTCGTTCTGATTTTCCATCTATTTGAGGGTGGTAGGCAGTGCTCAAATGAAGTTCAGTATCCAAGGCTTTCTGAAGATTTTTCCATAATTTTGAAGTAAAACGAGGATCATGATCAGAAAAAATCGATTGGGGTACTCCATGAAGTCTCACAACTTCATTAATATATAGTATTGCTAGTTGTTCAAGTGGAAAATCTTCCCTTATAGCAAGAAAATGTGCTGACTTGGTAAGATAGTCAACAATGACCCATATTGCATCGTTCCTTCTAGGAGTCATTGGTATCCCCATGACAAAGTCCATCATAATATTATCCCATTTCCACTCTGGTATGGGAAGAGGTTGCATGACTCCTCCAGGATGTTGCCTTATGGCTTTCACTTGTTGACAAACCATACATCTTGACACAAAATCAGTAATCTCCATATTCATTTTGTCCCACCAAAAATTTTCCTTCAAATCACTATACATTTTGGTGCTCCCATGTTGTATAGAGAAATTGGAACTATGAGCATCATCCAGCAATTCCCTTTTTAGATCAGGTATATCGGGAACACAAAGCATCTTCCCAAATTTCAAAATTCCTTCTTCATACACAATGTCTCTCAATCTCCCATCATTCACGGCTTTAATCTTCTTTTGAAATTCTTCATCATCGGTCTGAGAACTCTTAATCCTTTCTATTAAATATGGTTTGGCAACCATTTGAAAAATCATTGATGTTTCACCTTCCTTGGTTATTCCCATGTCCATCTTCACTAGATCAATGAAAATTAGATCCCTTTCAATTCTCATATTGTTCAAAACTCCATGGTCTTTTCTGCTCAAAGCATCTGCCACCTTGTTTTCTTTCCCCGGGTGGTAGTGTATTGTGAAATCAAAATGCTTGAGTAATTCAAGCCATCTCCTTTGCCTCATTTTGAGTTCTTTTTGTGAGAAAATATACTTCAAACTCTTGTGATCAATATAAATCTCACATTTTTCACCATAGAGGTAGTGCCTCCACATCTTCAAAGAAAATATCACCACTGCCAACTCGAGATCATGAGTAGGATAGTTTTGTTCATTAATTTTCAACTGTCGCGATGCATAGTCAATAACCCTATCATTCTTCATAAGAACAAAACCAAGTTCTTTCTTCGATGCATCACTATAAATAACGAACCCATCATTCCCCGATGGTAGAGTCAATATAAGAGCATTGAATAATCTTCTCTTCAGTTCTTCGAAACATTCTTCACACTCTTTTTTCCAAACAAATTTAATCCCTTTACATGTGAGCTTCCTTAATCAGTTAGCCAATCGGGAAACATTCTGGACGAAATGTCGATAATAACCTGCCAAACTAATAAAACTGCGTACGTCAGTTATACTCGTAGGTGCTATCCATTCTTGGATTTCCTTGGTCTTAGAAGGATAAACATAGATTCCATCTTTAGAGACAATATGGCCAAGAAAAGAAATCTCTTGAAGCTAGAATTCACACTTACTAAGCTTCCCATATAATTCATGTCTTCTCAAAGTTTTCAGGATAATGCGCAAGTGATTTTCATGATCTTCGTAGATTTTGGAGTATACCAATATATCATCAATAAATACCACCAC
This sequence comes from Viscum album, assembly GCA_963277665.1. Taxonomy (NCBI): domain Eukaryota; kingdom Viridiplantae; phylum Streptophyta; class Magnoliopsida; order Santalales; family Viscaceae; genus Viscum; species Viscum album. The sequence continues at coordinate 220,463,769 of OY728163.1, forward strand.
AAATTCATCAAGATATTCCTTGAAAACTCTATTCATCAGATCCATGAATACAGAGGGTGCATTAGTCAATCCAAAAGGCATTACTGTAAACTCGTAATGCTCGTACCTAGTTCGAAATGCCGTCTTCGGAATGTATTCCTTCTTCACACACAACTGATGGTATCCAGATCAAAGATCAATCTTTGAAAAATTTTGAGCTCCATGAAGTTGGTCAAATAAATCATCCATGTGAGGTAGGGGATACTTATTCTTTATTGTTATAGCATTGATCTCCCTGTAGTCGATACATAACCTCGTAGATCTATCTTTCTTTTTAACAAAAATAACAGGGGATCCCCATGGAGAAACACTAGGGGGAATAAATACCTTATTACTACATTACTCTATTTGTCTCTTTAGTTCAACTAATTCTATAGTGGCCATTCTATAAGGGGTCTTAGATATAGGCCTTGATCCAGGAATTAAATCAATGGAAAACTCAACTTCTCGCTCTGGAGGATGTCCAGGTAAATCTTCCGAAAACACATCTACATATTCTTTCACAGCATGTAAATCCTCTATTTGAATATTCCTTTCCTCGCCCACTGTAATTTCATCCTCTTCCTCCCCAATAATTGAATTTAGTTGAGCTACTGGGGGTGGATCTAGATAATAATTAGGTGGTGACGATTCTGCTCTAAAGATAAGGTGTTCCTTATCATCATCATCAAAAATCGTAACCTCCTTCTTCTTACAATAAATCTTCACATCATAATCCAAAAGCCAATCTATACCGAGGATTATATCAAACTCAATCATAGGTATGATGATGAGATCATCCGATAAAGAACATTTATGTGCTCTAATGGGGACTGATTCACAAAACATTGTTGCAATGATACTTCCCTTAGGAGTTTTAACTGACAACTCCCTTCTTAAATCAAATTGGAAATATATAATTTTCTTAGAAAACTGGGAAGATATGAAACAATGTGATGATCCAGAATCAAATATTTCATTTTCTAAACTTGAGGAAACCATTAAATTACCTACCACCACATCTTCGGATCTTCTACCTCAACAGTAGTGATATCATAAGCTTGGCCTTGATCCCTTGTCCTTTTCTGAGGTAAGTTCCCCTGACACTTAGGAAATTCATTTTCATAATGTCCCATCTCCCTGCAATTCTATAACTGAACATTGGTAGCTTCCTTCTTCCCTTTGCAATCACGAGCTTGGTGGCCTTTTTCACCACACTTGTAACAGACACCCATTCCCTTCAAGCAAGTACCGGGGTGTTTCTTCCCACATTTACCACATGATGGATATTCATCATTTCCCTTATTCCCCTTATTTCCATTCCCAGATTGATCAGTAGATCTCTTCTTCTCTTTCTTTTCTTTAAAGTCATAAGACTTAGAGAATTCATTTTCTGTCTTGATAGCACATGAGACAATGTCTTCGTATGATGAGAAGTATTGTGAGACTAATGCTCGATGGAGAAATGGTTTTAACCCATCAAAGAAATGATCAATCTTACTTCTTGGGTTATGTATATAATCTCCAGCATACCTTGCTAACCTTGTAAAGTTAGACTCATACTTTGTGACATTCTCATCCTCCTTTTGTCTCAGACTCAGAAATTGTTTTCCATATCTTCTCGATGGTCACGAGGAAAGAATTTTTCTAAAAATAGATCTTTGAACTCCCTCCATTCCATATTTGATACTTCATCATCTTCCTTCATGTTTTGAATCAATGACCACCATTGATCAACATCTCCAGTGAGGTGGTAAACTACCATGATAACTTTTTACCATTCACTACTCCCCAAAGCCTGAAATATTTTCTCTAGGGAATTTATACATTGCTCAGCTACTAAGGGATTTGTAATTCCATTGAATGTTTGTGGTTGTTTCATCATAAAGCGATCTAACATTGATCCTCCACGCTACGGATCAGGGTGCTCCATACGGGTAAGGTTAGTGTTCATAACCTGATTGAGTTTTCCCAATATGGTGATTAGTTGATCGGCACTAGTTGCATCACCAGCTACACTATAATTATCTTGAGCAAGAGGGAAATCCCTACATAGAGTGTGTGGATTGATATAGTTTCCATTTCTTCCAGTAGGCACCATTTCAAAACAATGGAATAAACTAGATCGGTTTACGAATCAAAATACATAATTCCATACTTATAAAAAACTTAACATAAATTAAACTATTTATGGATATAATCCATAATCATAAAAATGTTTTCTTTGAGGAATTATATACTCATAAAAACATTCATAATGATTTGTAAAGAAAATGAGAGTTATCCTAAGAATATCTCCCGGGAGTGTCGTAACCAAGAGTGCAGCAAGGCCCGTTGTCATGCACTCGTTCCCGTTCGAGTCTAGCTCAAAGCTGTGTTTTCAAGTTTTACCCCTAGTTACATCTGTGCCAGAGCCGCCTCCACCTGCTTGTATCCAGACAGGGATGTATTGCTCAGAAAACTCACAAAATCTCTACAATACCAAAATTCTAGGAAGTTCTTCTATACTAATCCTCAAAGTTCATCTTAGGTTTACATGCTCTAATCAGAGTTTATCTAAATCTAGCTTCCAAGGTTTGTACTAAACTTCCTCTGATACCAACTGTAACACCTCGACCCCAGTTACCCAGAGTCGATGCATTATTACATAACATTTGAATGATCACAAGAAAGATCAAGTCTCGAAAGACCGATTAGTTTAGTATCCTTGGAAACACTAGATACATTCATGATGTTTACATTACATCATAAAGTGAAAAACTACTACAACAACATATTGTCTCCATAGTCCACACTATTATCCCCTCATAATATCCTTGTAGGTCGTTCATAATTTACTTCTTCACGTCCTGGGAAAAATAAAACATAGAAAAGGAGTGAGCTCAAATGCCCATTAAGGATAACAATATAGCAGAAACTTTCATAAATAAGAATAAACATTTAAGGAAATTTATAACTAAAACAAAAGCCTTTTAAACTTGAACTTCGACATAGTATGGAAAAAATAAAATAAAATAATTCCATTTACTTATTCACATGGATATTCTACTAATCGAATAATCACATGCAATATCAATAACCACTTTCATAATGATGGAATGCATTATTCCAGACTATCATAACCACATAGCCCAGGCCTCATGCCAAGACTACAAATAAGATTTTGTCAAGGCCTTGTGCCAAGACACTAGTTTGTCTCATGAGACCTACCGATGCATAGAGGAGCTATAGCAGGCTCCACCAGTCACATATTATGTCCAATGCATTCCTCATATGAACAGGTTTAAACATAACATAAAAATTCATTTTAAAACTAGCATACAAAATGTAAATACTTTCTCCATAAACTATGAATGGTATAAAAATAACACATCCACAGTCAAACATATCACAAAACCTTCAACACAATATCGAAGTTTTTTATCATAATAAATCAACTTCAAATTAGCGTAAAATCCATCAAAGGATGTTGACATAGATGAAATCAAAACTCTTTTTAGAGAAATATCTCTTTCTATTTTTGAAATCATTTAAGAGGCATATATTTATAAAATGAAACATTTTATTTTAAAATATTCTTATAATACTGTAAGGGAAGCTTTGATGATTTTATAACGACAGAAAATAGTCGCACCCGCCATATAAGTTAAAAAAACATTCTTACCTTAATTCTGTCGAAAAGGTTAAAAAGGACCGTGTTTGGAAGACGACGGAAAGATTACTTTATAAACCACTTATAAAAGTCAAACAAGGGGATAAATGACTTTAACCTATATTCTTCTAAATAGTAAAAATGTTTTGAAATACATTTTTATGAAACATGGATGTGGATGATAAAGAGATCCCAGTAGATTATTACGTATAAACAACCTCGGATAATGAAGAGATTGCGAAATAAACCCTTACATTGTACTTTTCCTTAGTCGGGGTAGGTTAACCTCCTGTATAATGGTGAAATAATTTTTATTAAATTATACAACAATCATATATATTAATATGACATCATATATGATCTTTTAACATTGCTTTGTTAATAATATCTTAGTATTATCGTTGTTTCGGGTGTTAACTTACTCATTTTATTTTATATGTTTTGTTACGTAAGCCCTGTTTTTCATGGATAGGTTGTATCTTAATCATATATAGAATTATATCAAGTCCTTAGACACTATTATTAATCATAAAATGAGAATTAGACTTGAATGGATACGATGGAGAATGAATCTCATCGCGTTCGTGGAGATGGTAGTCCGTACGTACGCACGAGCGACAATATCATTCTTTTGATATTAAATTAATATATAATTGGATGGTATATCATATATACAGAATCATTGTCATGTTATATTTATTATTTACATGAATTACACATCATTATTATACCCTTCCAAATAATAATATATTGAATAACAATTACACCACGACGTGGAGACGGTAAGCCGTACATACGCACGAATGGTGACATGTCATTCAAAGGATGGATATAATAATGAATATGGTTGTGCCATATTTATAATAATATTAAATTATATAGGAGATATTGGATTCATTATTTTATAATGGGAATAATAAATAAAGATGAAGTGGAAGAAGAAAGGAACATGAAAAAGGGTGGTGAAAACATTACCTCTTCTTCGGGTTCTTCCTTTTGATTTGATCAAAAGGGCTCATTAGGTTGGCTTTCTGACTAATGTAAGTCCTATAGGATGAATTGAGGGAAGTTGAGAGAGTATTTCGGCAGGGTTTGGCATAACCAAAAGGCTTTTAAGGTGTGAATTAATGAGAAGGAGGAGTTCCCTTTTATAAGAGGGGTGAGGGGCACCTTTGGAAAAGCTAGAAATATTATTTTATAATAAATTCATATTCGGTTTCTAATGGCTCCAAAGTGGATTATGTAATGGATAATGTGGGAATATGTAGAAAACAACTCAACCAATAGGATTTAGACAGGTTTGGGTTACTATATTAACCTTATCTTTAAGTATTAACTCTTAGTTAATTAGTTTCACTTTTACAATGTCTCTTTGTATTTTTATATTATATGGTTAATAAAATTACTATATACATCCAAGAGACTTCCAAGTTGTCCATTAATGATACACATATCATGATATAAGTCTCTTGGCCGAACCTTAGGTTTTTAGGAATTTATTATCAATTAATAATATAATATTTGTTTTAAAAACTCTTTTATGTCAATTTTGACACTATTCAATAGTTGATTTTTTAAAAAATCATAACAGAATGATTACTTCGAAAAACGTTAATTAAATAATTCCTAACATATCATATTAACCTGTAAAATTAGTTTAATTCATAAAAAGTCTCAAATTATATTTATTTGGGTATTTATAATATCAATTATTCTAATTTTTTCACTATTATGGTAATTACTGTATCATCGTGTCATAAATAAATTATATTATTTAGTGTCTAAAAATTATAAATAAAATATAATTATGTATGAAATCTTTATATCTTTCTAATTGATATTTAGAGTCGAAACTACAACATATATAACCCTATGTAAAAATTTCGTTTCTAAAAGATATATACTTATGTCATTTTTGTATTCATTTTAACTTAATTAAAATAATGTGTCCCTCTCACCTACAAGTGGCTCCATGGGGTCCCAAAATCGACCCAAAGGTGAAAAAGGTCGTACATGTATCCACCAATAAGTTTAGGACACGTTTTAGGGTAATTTAGTATTATTATAATATTATTTTTTAACCCTTATTTACCGGATTTACCCTTTAACCATGGTAAATAAAATATTTACCGAAGTAATTATTCAAAATGTATAAAAATAAAAGTTACCTATTAACACAATTTGGACATCCTGATTCAAAATATGGAATCCTTTTTTACAAATTCAAAACACAGAAGAGGTAGAAATTAATTTAAAATTAATTCCCGCTGTCAAAACAAAAAGCATGTTTTTAAGATATAATAACTATCAAAAGATTGGTACTTGTTTATGTCCAGTTTAATTATGAAATTATGTCCAATGACCAAAATTGTATTAAATGGTAAAAATATATTCTATATATACTTTAAAACCACTAAAATTACTAATTTATCACTATTAATTATTTTGATTAAAAAAGTTTTTTTTAATTAAAATTTAGTAATTTTCACTATTCATCAAAATATTAAAGTTATCCGAAAAGTACAAAAATTTCACTTTAGGCTAAATTCGATACTCTGAATCCAAAAATGAAGTCCATTTTGAGAGATATAAATTCTAAAATTTTAAAAAGTATGTATTACTATTCATAACGGCTAGTTTGATCGGTTGTGGTGTGTGTTAGAACTCGATGTTGTGTACAACACATGCTATTGCATTATTAAAAGGGAAACGTACAGTAGAAGCTTGGGGTGTTACATTATCCCCTCCTTCAAATAATTTCATCTTCGAAATTTCTAGAATATTACCGGATGAAAAGACTCGGGTAGTTCTTCATCATAAGTTCCTCGGGTTCCCACGTTGCATCTTCCATCTTATGGTTTCTCCACAAGACTTTTACCAGGCAAGTCGTCCGGTTTCTCAATACTTGTTCTCTCATATCAAGAATCTTGAAGGGCTCTTCGCAATAAGATAGATCGGGTTCCATTTCTAATTCCTCATAGGTGAGTACATGCGTTGGGTCAGGCATGTATTTCCTCAACAGAGATACGTGGAACACATCATGAACTTTGGAGAGACTTGGCAGCATTGCCAATCGATAAGCTACAGCCCCAATTCGTTCTAGAATTTCGAAAGGTCCGATTTACCTGGGACTCAATTTACCTTTCTTACCAAAACGTATGACTCCATTCCATGGAGATACCTTCAGAAAAACATGATCACTGACTTGAAATTCCAAATACTTCCTTCGATTATCAGCATAGCTCTTCTGCCTACTTTGAGATGCTTTGATATGGTTTTGGATTACCTTCACCTTTTCCATCGTTTCCTCCACCAATTCTGGGCCTACAAGTTTTCTTTCACCAAAGTCATCCCAACAGGTTTTTGTGTGACATCTCTCTCCGTATAATGCTTCATATGGTGCCATATTAATACTTGAATGGAAGCTATTGTTATAGGAAAATTATACCAGAGGTAAATATTGATCCCACATACCCTGAAAGTCAAGTGACCAGGATCTCAACATGTCTTCTAAGGTTTGAATAGTTCATTCTGATTTTTCATCTATTTGAGGGTGGTAGGCAGTGCTCAAATGAAGTTTAGTATGCAAGGCTTTCTGAAGACTTTTCCAGAATCGTGAAGTAAAACGAGGATCATGATCAGAAAAAATCGATTGGGGAACTCCATGAAGTCTCAAAACATCATTAATATATAGTATTTCTAGTCGTTCAAGTGGTAAATCTTCCATTATAGCAAGAAAATGTGCTGACTTGGTAAGACAGTCAACAATGACCCATATTTCATAGTTCCTTCTAGGAGTCTTTGGTATCCCCATGACAAAGTCCATCATAATATTGTCCCATTTCCACTCCGGTATGGGAAGAGGTTGCATGACTCCTCCAGGTTGTTGCCTTATGGAATTCACTTGTTGACAAACCATACATCTTGACACAAAATCAGCAATCTCCCTCTTCATTTTGTCCCACCAAAAATGTTCCTTCAAATCACTATACATTTTGGTGCTCCCAGGGTGTATAGAGAAATTGGAACTATGAGCAACATCCATCAATTCCCTTTTTAGATCAGGTATATCGGGAACACAAAGCCTCTTCCCGAATTTCAAAATTTCTTCTTCATACACAAAGTCTCTCAATCTCCCATCATTCACAGCTTTAATCTTCTTTTGAAATTCTTCATCATCGCTCTGAGAACTCTTAATCCTTTCTATTAAATATGGTTTGGAAACCATTTGAAAAAGAATTGATGTTTCACCTTCCCTGGTTATTCCCATGTCCATCTTCACTAGATCCATGAAAATTAGATCCCTTTCAATTCTCATATTGTTCAAAACTCTATGGTCTTTTCTGATCAATGCATCTTCCACCTTGTTTTCTTTCCCCGGGTGGTAGTGTATTGTGCAATCATAATCCTTGAGTAATTCAAGCCATCTCCTTTGCCTCATGTTGAGTTATTTTTGTGAGAAAATATACTTCAAACTCTTGTGATCAATATAAATCTCACATTTTTCACCATAGAGGTAGTGCCTCCATATCTTCAAAGAAAAGATCACCACTGCCAACTCGAGATCATGAGTAGGATAGTTTTGTTCATTAATTTTCAACTGTCGTGATGCATAGGAAATAACCCTATCATTCTGCATAAGAACACAACCAAATTCTTTCTTCGATGCATCACTATAAATAACGAACCCATCATTCCCCGATAGTAGAGTCAATATAAGAGCATTGAATAATCTTCCCTTCAGTTATTCGAAACATTCTTCACACTCTTTTGTCCAAACAAATTTAACCCCTTTACGTGTGAGCTTCCTTAATCGGTTAGCCAATCGGGCAAAATTCTGGACGAAACGTCGATAATAACCTGCCAAACCAATAAAACTGTATACCTCAGTTGTACTCGTAGGTGCTATCCATTCTTGGATTTCCTTGGTCTTATAAGGATAAACAGAGATTCCATATTTAGAAACAATATGTCCAAGAAAAGAAATCTCCTGAAGCCATAATTCACACTTGCTAAACTTCCCATATAATTCATATCTTCTCAGAGTTTTTAGGATAATGTGGAAGTGATTTACATGATCTTTGTAGCTTTTGGAGTATACCAATATATCATCAATAAATACCACCACAAATTCATCAAGATATTACTTGAAAACTCTATTCATCATATCCATGAATACAGAGGGTGCATTAGTCAATCCAAAAGGCATTACTATAAACTCGTAATGCCTGTACCTGGTTTGAAATGTTGTCTTCAGAATGTCTTCCTTCTTCACACACAGCTGATGGTATCCAGATCAAAGGTCAATCTTTGAAAATTATTGAGCTCCATGCAGTTGGTCAAATAAATCATCAATGTGAGGTAGGGTATACTTATTCTTTATTGTTATAGCATTGATCTCCCTATAGTCAATACATAACCTCGTAGATCTATCTTTCTTTTTAACAAAAAGAACAGGGGCTCCCCATGGAGAAACACTGGGGAAAATAAATCCCTTATTACTCCATTTCTCTAGTTGTTTCTTTAGTTCAACTAATTCTATAGTGGCCATTCTATAAGGGCTCTTCGATATAGGCCTTGATCCTGGAATTAAATCAATGGAAAACTCAACTTCTCGCTCTAGAGGATGTCTAGGTAAATCTACCGAAAACACATCTACATATTCTTTCACAAAATGTACATCATCTATTTGAACATTCCTTTCCTCACCCACTGTAATTTAATCCTCTTCCTCCCCAATAATTGAATTTAGTTGAGCTACTAGGAGTGGATCTAGATAATAATTAGGTGGTGACGATTCTGCTCTAAATATAAGGTGTTCCTTATCATCATCATCAAAAATCGTAACCTCCTTCTTCATACAATAAATCTTCGCATCATAATCCGAAAGTCAATCCATACCGAGGATTATATCAAACTCAATCATAGGTATGACGATGAGATCAGCCGATAAAGAACATTTATGTGCTCTAATGGGGACTGATTCACAAAACATTGTTGCAATGATACTTCCCTTAGGAGTTTTAGCTGCAACTCCCTTGTTAAATCAAATTGGAAATATCTAATTTTCTTAGCAAACTAGGAAGATATGAAACAATGCGATGATCCAGAATCAAATATTGCATTTGCTAAACTTGAGGAAACCATTAAATTACCTGCCACGATGTCTTTCGGAGCTTCTACCTCAGCAGTAGTGATAGCATAAGCTTGGCCTTGATCCCTTGGCCTTTTCTGAGGTAAGTTCCCCTAACGCATAGGAAATTAATTTTCATAATGTCCCATCTCCCTGCAATTGTAGCACTGAACATTGGTAGCTTCCTTCTTCCCTTTGCAATCACGAGCTTGGTGGCCTTTTTCACCACACTTGTAATAGACACCCATTCCCTTCAAGCAAGTACCAGGGTGTTTCTTCCCACATTTACCACAGGATGGATATTCAACCTTTCCCTTATTCCCCTTATTTCCATTCCCAGATTGATCATCAGATGTCTTCTTCTCTTGATTTTCTTTAAAGTCATAAGACTTAGAGAATTCCTTTTCTCTCTTGATAGCACATGAGACAATGTCTTCGTACGATGAGAAGGATTGTGAGACTAATGCTCGATAGAGAAATGGTTTTAACCCATCAAATAAATGATCAATATTACTTCTTGGGTTACGTATATAATCTCCAGCATACCTTGCTAACCGTGTAATGTTAGCCTCATACTTTGTGACATTCTCATCCTCCTTTTGTCTCAGACTCAAAAATTGTCTTTCCATATCTCCTCGATGGTCACGAGGAAAGAATTTTTCTAAAAATAGATCTTTGAACTCCCTCCATTCCATATTTGATACTTCATCATCTTCCTTCATGTTTTGAATCAATGACCACCATTGATCAGCATCTCCAGTGAGTTGGTAAACTACCATGATAACATTTTACCATTCACTACTCCCCAAAGCCTGAAATATTTTCTCTAGAGAATTTATACATTGCTCATCTACGAAGGGATTTTTAATCCCATTAAACGTTGGTGGTTGTTTCATCATAAATCGATCAAACATTGATCCACCACGCTACGGATCAGAGTCCCCCATACGGGTAAGGTTATTGGTCATAACCTGAGTGAGTTGTCCCAATATGGTGATTACTTTATCGGCACCAGTTTCATCACCAGCTCCACTATAATTATCTTTAGTAGGAGGGAAATCCCTACATGGAGTGCGTGCATTGATACAGTTTCCATTTCTTCCACTAGGCACCATTTCTAAACAATAGAATAAACTAGATCAGTTTACGAATCAAAATACATAATTCCATACTTATAAAACACTTAACATAAATTGAACTATTTATGGATATAATCCATAATCATAAAAATGTTTTCTTTGAGGAAGTATATACTCATAAACCATTCGTAATGATTTGTAAAGAAAATTAGAGTTATCCTAAGCATATCCCCCGGGAGTGTCGTAACCAAGAGTGCAGCAAGGCCCGTTGTCGTGCACCAGTTCCCGTTCAAGTCTAGCTCAAAGCAGTGTTTTCGGGTTTTACCCCTAGGTACATCTGTGCCAGAGCCGCCTCTACCTGCTTGTATCCAGATAGGGATGTATTGCTCGGAAAACTCACAAAATCTCTACAATAACAAAATTCTAGGAAGTTCTTCTATAATAATCCTCAAATATCATCTTAGGTCTACGTGCTCTAATCAGAGTTTATCTAAATATAGCTTCCAAGGTTTGTACTAAACTTCCTCTGATACCAACTGTAACACCCCAACCCCAGTTACCCAGATTTGGTGCATTATTACATAACATTGGAATGATCACAGGAAAGATCAAGTCTCGAAAGACAGATTAGTTTAGTAGCCTTGAAAACACTAGAAACATTCATGAAGTTTACATTACATCATAAAGTGAAAAAATACTACAAAAACATATTTTCTTCATAGTCCACACTATTATCCCCTCATAATATCCCGCTGTCAAAACAAAAAGCGTGTTTTTAAGATATAATAACTATCACAAGATTGGTACTTGTTTATGTCCGGTTTAATTGTGAAATTATGTTCAATGACCAACATTGTATTAAATAGTAAAAATATATTCTAAATATACTTTAAAACCACTCAAATTCATAATTTATCACTATTAATTTTTTTTATTAAAAAAGTTGTTTTTAATTAAAAGTTATTAATTTTTACTATTCATCAAAATATTAAAGTTATCCAAAAAGTACCAAAATTCCACCTTAGGCTAAATTCGATACTCCGAATCCAAAAATGAAGTCCATTTTGAGAGATAAAATTTCTAAAATTTTAAAAAGTAGGTATTACTATTCATAATGGCTAGTTTGATCGGTTTTGGTGTGTGTTAGAACTCGATGTTGCATACAACACACGCTATTTCATTATTCAAAGGGAAACGTACCATAGAAGCTTGGGGTGTTACAGTTGTAGGCTTGCAAGCTGCCTTGAGCCGAGCCGGCCCGCGGCTGAGCCTCCCTCACGGCACCCTCCGAGGCTGAGCCTCCTCCGCGGTCCCTCGCGGTCGTCGGGCCGAACCCAACGGGCCGGGCCACCCAGCAGGCTGGGTGGACCCGAACCGGGTCGGCCCAGGCCGGGTTGGGCCAGGTTTGACCGGACCTCAGCCCACTACGACCCATTTACTTATTTTGGCCATAACTTTGGCACTGGACATCCGTTTGAAGAATCATCAGCAGCATTAGAAATCTTGGAACATGACGGTACCTTTGATTATACCCCACTGGGGTTTTGTATTATGTTGTATAATGGTTAGGTTGGATCGAGCACGAATCCAACCGGGCCCCCGGGACAAAAAGGCTAATAACTCACAGACCGGACGTCCGATTAACGCGTGTTCTGTTACGTTGAGACCCCTATGACTTGAAGGACATTTGAGATACTTCTTTGTGGGAATTCATGGAAGTTGGAGTATCGACGAGTAGCTTGTGGAGAGGATCCTCCCGAACATGAGCAATCATTGTGTGGAGACCTAGTGGCTAGATGAGACTTGACGACTGCTGACCGTTTCGACTCGGAGTGACTCAACAGGCCTAGTGGGGAGCACCTTGGTGATGCGGCAGACCTATGGTGGGGAATAACTTGGTGAAACGGCAGACCCATGGTACTCGACAGGAGGAGTACCTCAGACGGCCTCGAGGGGGAGCGCCTCTGTGTGATGCGGCAGACCCACGATGGGGACCGCCTCTCTGTGACGCGACAGACCCACAGTACTCGACAGGAGGATTACATAGCTATCCAAGGTTAGTGAGAAGTGCCTCTGTGTGATGAGGTAGTCCTAATGTACTCGATAGAGGAGGAGTTCTCCAGCAGCTGAGGTGTTCGACGTTGTGACTGAAAATGCTACTTGTTACTACCCCTAGAATAAAACCTAGTTCGAGCTGAGTCAAAACCTTTATGTTTTCCACATGATTGAGATGGATTACTTGATAACTTAAGTATATGTATGGGAATATACCTAAGTAAGGTTATTTGTTGATTTAATTATTTTTATTTTATCCTTTTTTGATTTTGTGAGACCTAGAGGGTCTTGGGGTCCCTACCGAGTATCATTATACTCACCTCTACATGGGATATGCCCGCACTTTGTTGTGTTGGATACAGATGACGGACAACGCTGACTGAGTCTGAGAGACTAGGACCAGACGATGCCCTGAGGTGGACCATACGGTGTGTCGATATGCAGAGGAGACGGACAGACGTGGTGTATTGAGGAGGCGATCTGTACCTACCCTTCAGGTAGGATCCTTAGAGGATGATCCACTTGCTATTTTTCTCTTTCTTTAGTTCTTTTTCATTTCAGTTGTACTTGTACTTTCCAGTTGGACTTTTATTCTGGAGCCTTTTTACTTAATGTACTCACTTGTTTACTATACAGTTGACTTGTGTTCGTATCATGTTGTGTGTTTGGTTGCGTGTGTTTACAGGTTATAAAGGAAATACCTTCCCATTTTTAGGGAATACTTTTTTGGTGCTAGTCCACAGACCCTGGCCTATGGAAGGCGGGCTTGGGGTTAGTCACGGCATGGGCCCCGGGGGATGGGTCATGACAAATTGGTATCAAAGGAGTCGGTTCTACCGCAAAACTAGGACTCTGTTCTTTTCTGTGAAGCAATAGTGTTAAGGGTAATGAGTGTCGTTTTTAGTACAGTGAGTCCAGTGTTGGTGTGGTGGCCGATGTATCTATACACTAGGACACTAACTTCTGATATCTGACTCAGTGCATGAAAAAACTGATTGCGTGTGTTTTTTCAAAAGTTTTCTTTGTGATTATTTGAGTCGTCTCACCAGGTATAACATTCAGCTCACCAGGAATAACTTTTTGACCATAGAGCACCTGTTTGTTTTCAGGATGCCACCACGCAGACATTCATCTAGAGTTTCGAGGGTTGTACGCATAGATAGCCCACCGAGCTATGAGGAATCGCTGCATGGCCCTTTTCTGGTAGAGGCACCAGCAGAGGCACCATCGGTACCACATCTCGTTGGGCCACCGATGCCACCAACCCCAGTAGCAAATGGTGCATGCCACTTGAGCACATTGCATGAGTTCCAATGCTAGAGGCCACCTAGGTTCAAGGGGGAGACGAACCCGCAGGTGGCTGAGGATTGGCTGGAGGCTATGGTGACAGTCTTCTGACTCGTAGAGACACTATCCAATCTCACGGTGATCCTTGGCACCAACCATATATAGGAAGCAGCAGGAAGATGGTGGAGCTTGATGCTCTAGGTTCAAAGTGAGATGACGCTTCTCTGGGCAGACTTCAAGAGCCTATTTTGGGAAAATTTTGTCCTAGTGACTCTTCGTGTAGTGCGCATATTGGAGCTTCTTCATCTGTAGTAGGGCAACATGACTGTTGCTCAGTATTCAGCGAGGTTCACTGACCTATCACGCTACTCCACAGATATGGTGCGGGACCCTTTCTTTAGGGCCCAGTCCTTCGACAAGGGACTCAGGTGGGAGATCAGGGCCTTGTTGACCTCACTCAGCATCCGGACGCAGGCGAGGGTGTTGGAGACAACCCTCTTGGTGGAGAGTTTTCTTGTTAAGTAGTCACCAGCAGTGAGACCCACTACCAGTCGTTATGTAGTAGAGTCTTCTACACCTGGAAGAAGACTGATGTGGAAGAGGTCCAAGAGGACCAGACCAATTGGTGGATGACCGCATGACTCAGAATCAGTTGTGCAGAGAACCTGAGGTGGATCCAGTTATACCATAAGCGGGCAGTGTTTCACATGCGGCGGGTGGGGTCATGTGGCTCGTGACTGTCTGACCCATCGTACGGATGATCAGCAGACGGTTGATGGACCGCCTAGGAAGAGACAAAGATTTGACCGCAGAGGTCTGTAGGGAGCATGAAGACATGGCATAGGAGCTTTTCGTGCAGCTGGCAGTGGGTGACGATTCGAGATATTACCGCTAACACCATCAGGATGTCCACCCCAACCACAGGGAGAAGGTGGACATAGGAGAGCTCAGTTCTAGGAAGCTGAGGCTTACGATCACAGCGCTCCGGAGATGATACGAGGTACGATCTGTGTCTAATCCACCTTAGCTATAGTACTTATAGACACAGGTACCAGTCATTATTTTATTTCCACCTCCCTCATTCAAAGCTTGGAGAATCCGACAGAGTTGTTGGCTCGATCTTTATGACTATAAACTATTACGGGAGCAGATTCGACGATTACGCACTGGTGATGATAGTGCGAGCTTACTCTAGGAGGTGAGAGTTTTAGCTGAGATCTCTTAGTAGCGACGTCAAGGACTTACGACATCATCTTGTGTACGGACTTGTTATCTATAGTTCATGCTCAGATTGACTGCATTAGGCGTATTGTGTTGTGTGTCGGCATGAATGGGATCAGGTTTACCTTCACCGGCGAGAAGGGATCCTTTGCAGCGTAGGATGGACTTACCTGGAGAAGGGTGCTGCCTTTTACTCATCATTTGGATAGACTTACCCTCAGAGCGGTTGAAGTGGAGAGTCAGAGATATCCTGTAGTGGTGGAACAGTACGCGGATGTTTTCCTTGATGATGTCGCAGGTCTATCTCTTCATATAGGGGTGAACATTTACATTGAATTTTACCTCGGAACGACATCTATATCTACACCAACATATCGGATGGCTCCCACGGAGCTTCGCGAGCTGCGAGTACATCTTGAGGACTTGTAGGGGAAGGGATTCATCTGGCCCAGTGTTTCTCCTTGGGCAGCCCCTATTCTGTTTTCCAAGAAGGTGGATGGGAGCTTGAGGCTTTGTGTTGGCTATCGGCTCCTGAACCAGGTGACCGTGAAGAACAAGTACCCACTCCCGAGGATTGACGACCTCTTTGATCAGCTGAAGGGAGCATGGTGGTTCTCAAAGATAGACCTTAGATCAGGTTATCATCACCTCAGAGTACGAGATGAGGATGTGCAGAAGACATCCTTCCAATTTTGGAATAGTCATTATGATTTCTTGGCTATGAAATTCGGTGTAACCAACGCTCCAGCAGTGTTCATGGGGCTCATGAACATGATGTTTCAACCATACCTCGATCGCTTTGTCATAGTCTTCATCGATGACATTCTGATCTAATCGACTACTTCGGAGGAGCATGCCTATCATTTGTAGGTAGTACTAGACACACTCTGAGAGCACCATATTTATGGTAAGCTATCGATGTGCAAGTTTTGGATCTGAGAGGTTCACTTTCTTGGACATGTCAAATCGAAAGCTGGAGTTGTAGTAGATCCAGTGAAGATTGAGGTGGCACTTTCTTGGGATCCACCAATGATTGTGACAGAGGAACGGAGTTTTCTGAGTTTTTTCAGATATTACCAGAGGTTTGTACCAAATTTCTCCAGAGTTGCAGCACCACTATTGGCATTGATGAGGAAGGGGAAACCCTTCGTGTGGTCGGAGAAATTCCAACAGAGTTTTTAGGAGATGGGGAAGAGGCTGACTAATGCCCCCATATTAAGGCTTCCAGAGGAGGGAGTAGGGTATGTAGTTTACTATGACGCATCAGGGAACGGACTCAGATGTTTCCTAATGCAGGAGTGAGAAGGGATCACATTTGTATCTCGAAAGCTAAGAACCCATGAGAAAAACTATGTTACCCATAACCTGGAGTTTGTAGCAGTGGCCTTCGCCTTGAAGATATGGTGGCACTATCTAATGGCTGAGTGTTTTACCATGTACTCTGAATATAAGAGTCTCAGGTATATCTTCTCTCAAAAGGAAATGAACTTGAGACATCGATGTTTGGCTAGAGTTCCTCCAAGACTATGACTTCAAGATAGTCTATACTTCTGGGAAGGGGAACATTGTTGCAGATGCACTCAGTAGGAGGTCTGGTATACAGCTTCTAGGTGAGGTAACAGAGCAGCTGGATGGTTTATAGATATCCTTTATGGATAGAGATGGGGTAGATTTTCTATAGTCTCTTATAGTCACTTCGCACATCTTCAGCAATTTAGGGAGGCACAACGTGGGGACGTAGACTGTGAGGCACGACGTGCTCGGATATCCACAGGACATGCACCTGATGGATTTTCTGAAGGTGGGGAGCACATCATCCTTTTCAGATGACATACCATGGTACCAGTGTCACTTTAGGATGATGTGTTGAGGGAGTTCCACACATCCCCTCTAGTGGTACATCCAGTAGGGGATAAGATGTACAAGATCTCTGACGATAGCACTGGTGGTGAGGAATGAAGAAAGTAGTAGCAGAGTTTGTCTCTCAATGCCTCACTTGCCTGCAAGTGATGGCATAGAATCAGGTACCAGCCGGCTTAGTTCATCCTTTAGAGGTCCCAGAGTGGATGTGGGATGGGATATCAATGGACTTCATGACAGGACTTCCACATACATCTAGGGTACATTACTATATCTGTGTGATCGTCGACCGACTCACCAAGTCAGCCCACTTCCTACCGATCATATAGTAGGGTTCAATAGAGATATTGGGATGCCTTTATGTGTAGAAGATTGTTCGGCTACATGAAGAACCTTCGATGATTGTATCCAATCATGACACACATTTTTCTTCCCAGCTATGGAAGGGGTTGTATGAGGATTTCAGGACGCAGCTTTGTTTGAGCACCGCCTTCCATCCTTAGACGGATGGCCAGACTGAGTGAACCATTCAGGCCCTCGAGGACATGCTACGTGCTTGTGTCCTCGACTTTGGTTGCAATTGGGAGGATCACTTACCTTTGGTGGAGTTTTCATACAACAACAGCTATCACTCCACCATAGGGATGACACCCTTTGAGGTGTTGTACGAGTGAACTAGAAGATCACCCTTATGCTGGACAAACCTAGGGGAGTCAGCACTCGTGGGACCAGAGATCGTTTGGGCTACCACAGAGAAGGTTCACATCATCCAGTAGCGGATGAATACTGCACAGAGTAGGAAGAAAACATATTCCTACATGAGACATCAGCCTCTGGAGTTCGAGGATGGCAACCATGTCTTCATACGGGTCTCACCCCAACGTGGTCTACATATATTTTTCTAAGGCGACAAGTTATCTCCGAGGTTCATCAGACCTTTTCAGGCCCTCATAAGAGTTGGCGAGGTGTCTTACCACTTAGCTCTAACACCTCAGTTGCACCGGGTTCATGATATCTTCCACGTGTCCCAGCTGAGGAGATACGTGCATGACCCTTCTCACATCATCGACCCTGGCGAGCTGGATATCGATGATGGGGTGACTTTTACGGAGGTTCTAGTATAGATTGAAGATTGACAGGAGTGGGTCCTTCGTGGATGATCGATACCTCTGGTACACATTCTCTAGCAGCACGAGAACCTCTAAGAGAGCACATGGGAGTGGGAGTCTCAGATGCGTGCTCAGTACCCCCACTTGTTCCCTTAGTTTTAGTTGTGGCTTACAGGGATGTAAATCCCTAAGGTGGGGAGAATGCAAAGACCAAGATTTTTCATTTAATATTTTTTAAATATATGGGAATTTTACGAGTCTGAAAAAATTAACGGCATGTGATTCCGAGGCCTGGAGTACCTGGAATGAATTTCTGAACATTTTTCCGGGTGCGTCCAGTAAACATGCGAGAAAGTTTTTCTAACTTTTTAACCGGTGCTCGGAATTGAAATATAAGGGCCTTGTTGAACTCACAACATCGGTTTTTACATAAGGATACTTTCACATTGATGGCAGATGGTCGAGGGTGAAAGTTAGTATTTAAGTTTTTCGTGTAAAATTAAAATAAAAATAAAAGTGTGTGACATTTTATTTTTATTTGAAAAACCCATGTGGGTGTTGGGAGGTGGGTTCCACCAGAACTAAACCTCCATGTGGAATTTGAGAGGTGGGGACCACACGAACCTAACCTCCCATGAGAGGTTATGGTGGTGGGGACCACCCGAGGCCTAGACCTCTTAAACTCCTTTCATTATAAAGAAAAACATCTCAACTCCCCTCATTAATGTGGAGGAGCCTCTTGAATTCCTCCAAATTAATTGTTCCAACGCACATACCCTTAATATGCCAACATAGTTAATTGATTAGGCTATTTTGAATTTGTTCCAATGAACTAAATAGAGAAATTAATATATTATCTTTGGCATCTTTGGTGGAATTGTTAGGAAAAAGCTCTTGGGAGAAAACTCTTCAACGAAGAACACATTCTTCCACGAAGAACGCTCCATTGACAAAGAACGCTCTGCCAACGAAGAATGTTTCCCCACTTCGACCTTCTTCCTTGTGACTTCTTCCGACGTCAGACATCCTCATCTACGGAGAATCGATGACCGTACTACCTTCTTACGCCAACGTCATCTAGCGAATGAGGTAGGGGTTTATTGATTATCAATTCCCATGTTCTCCCCTTCCAATCATTTTGTGCGTTTTGGGAATAGATATTGATGTGGGTTGTGGGAAATGATGTTTTAAAATATCTTCCATGCACGTTCATGCTTCGTTCTTTGTGAACAGCTTGCTACCACTCTAAACGCGGAGGGTGAAGACCAAACGAACATGGCCCGACCCATCTGATGTTCTTCTTTGATGTGTTATTCGAAATGGAGGAAGGCCAGAAATGAGACGAAGACAATGATGCCGCCAAACGCAGCCTCCGCGACCCGTGCCGGCCCGCGGCGCATCACCCTCCCGGTAGAACCGGCCCCGCATCGGTCGAGCCTCATGAGGCCGAACCAAGCCACAACGCTGCCTCAGGCCAAACCCCCTCGTCGCACTGCCGTCGCGCCGAGACACTGTGTCGAGTTGTCATGTCGCCACTATCCGCCGTGCCGAGCTGCCACACCCTTGCAGTTCGCCGAGCGGCACCACCGTCCACCGAGTCGTACCGCCGTCCTCCGAACCACACTGCAGTCCGGGCCAATCCGAGCAGCCGCCACCACCGTGCCCTCATCGCGTCCCTCTGAGCCGCCCTCGCCATAGCCTTGCGAGCCACCCCATGACGAGCCATTCTGTGGCTGATCCACCTCGGCGACCCCTCGCGACTATTGGGCCAAATCCAACAGGTCGGGCCACCCAGCGGGCTCGGACGACCAAACGGGTCGGGCCGTACTACTGGCCGAGCCAAACTACGGGTTGGGCCAGACCCAGTGTAGAGACCCAAATCTTTACGTACTTGGAAATTACATTACTTTTGTGGAATAATTAATACATAACAAAAACAGACACACAAGGTCCGTAATAGTTTAGTGTCTTTGGAAACTCGGAACGTAATCTTCTAATCATGGTGAAAGATCTTCAACATCTCCCATAAAGATCTTCCCCTTTTGGTTTTCTTACCTAAAACATTTCTTTAAATCCTGAGGAATAGAAAACATATAAAGGGTGAGCTCAAATGCTCAGTAAGGGTAAGCATGGATACAATAAAACAAATCATATACATTTGAACTTAAAAACATGAACATAATGTTTAAACATCAAAATCTTGGGTAATAACATAAAACATGGAAATGCATAAGGCATAGAGCATAAAGAAACATTAATCATGATAAAATAGCATGGGAATAAAACATGTGATTGTGGAAACCATTAATCACATGATATTATTTCAATATTATCCAAGGCATTGCTGCCAAGACCATCTTAGTGGACAAAGTACCTTTCTGAATCAAGTTCACTCCTCGTTCCAGTCCTGTATTACTGAACCAGATTAACTTACCATTCTATCCATGTATATCTCATGAGATATAAATCTTTACCCAATTCATTAGAGGGAGATATAGGTCCCACCCATCTCATAATGAAATCATTATTTCGTGTTCCACAAAATCATGAATCATACATCATAGCATAACCCATGTAATAGAATGGGATTTTTAAACATCATGCCATCATAACATAATCCATAAAAATGGATATAATTTTATCATAAGAAGAATAAAACCATGTAAATAATGGAGAAATTATACTTGAAACATAAACATATTAAATAATGTCATTTTAGATGGAAAATAGTTTTGATAAAACACTTGAAATGAATTATTGAGGAAAATATCCTTTCTTCTTAAAAATAATTTTCTTTTCATAAAATTCCATGAAATTTTAAAAGAAAAGGTTTTTTTGAAAATAATAATGCAATCTTGTATAGTAAGCTTTACGAAAATCAGGGGTTATGAAACCGTAAAATTTTTTTCACACTGTATAAGTTAAAAATAACATTCTCCTCGTACTTTTGTCGGAAAAGTCAAAAAGTACCTCGTATGGTAAAAAAAGATTCCTTACATACCATGTAGTAAAAATAAAAAATGGTTAAAAAGTTGTTTAAACATACATGAAACCATTCTTAGGAAACATGGACAAGGATGATAACAATAACCCCAGTAAATACTTACGAATAAACAATCTCGGATAAGAACGAGATTGGAATAGTTATCCCTTACCTTATGTCCGATATGCTTCGTATGTATCTGAACCTTATGTATACTAATTTAAATAATGTCATTGACTTATTAAAGAATCATATTAATTGTTATGATATCATATATGGTTCACTTATGACTTTATATTACCCGTTCTTTTGTAATTTCCATGTTAAAGCAGCATTTTGGGTAAAATCATTTCATTTATCGTACGTGTTTCGACTTGTTGTTCTTGATATTATTACTTATATACTGATTTACATAATTCCATAATGTATAACATGATTTATATATAATATATATTCATTATATACATATATATATGATATATTGATAAAAGGAATGAAATACACCGTTCATGGAGACGGTAGGCCGTACGTACGCATGAACGCTGTTTTCGTTTCCTTATTGAATTGAATGGAATTAATTAGATGACATATATATATATACATAAATCCAGTATCATTATTATGTTATATATTTCATTATTATTCATTATATATACTTTATAATCATTCATTAATGGTTAACATGGAGAATGAATCTCATCGCGTCGTGGAGACGGCAGTCCGTACGTACGCACGAGCGATGATATAATTCCCATGATCATGGAATTATATTGAAGTGTATGTATAAATTTCAGAATCAATATCAATTTACAATAATAATATATAGTTATTTATTTACACCATTATACCCATCCAAGTAAGGCGGTGGTCGAAAATAGATTACACCACGACGTGGAGACGGTATTCCGTATGTACGCACGCGTGGTGATTTCGTTTTCCGTAGGATGGATAGAAGGCGAAATAAGGTTGTTTAATATTTATAATAACATATCCGTATATATGTAATACTGATGTTATTACTTTATAATGATACAAAAAAAATAAGAAGAAGTAGAATAAGAAAGAAACTTGAGAGAATCGGAAGAAGAGATTACCTCTTCTTCGACACACCTCCTTTAAGCTTCCTCTTAAGGAAGTAGAGTTGGTCTTTTGAGAAGACCGGAACCTCCAGAATGTTTCTATGGAATTGGAGAAGAGAAATGGGCAGGGTTTGGCCGAGATTCAAGGCTCAAAATGGTGTGAAGAGTAGAGAGAATGGGTGCCCGTTTTATAAGGGAGGAGAGGGGAACCTTTTAAAAAACTTAAAATATTATTTTATAATAAAGTCATATTCGGTTTTAATAGCTCCAAATTGATTTATTTAGAATATAAGATGGTGAGGGGTCAAAAAAATCTCAACCAATAGATTTTAGACAGGTTTGTGTCATTATATTGACCTTACCGTTTAGTTTTAACTCTTAGTTAATTAGATTGACATTTACCATGTCACATTGTATTTTTATATTATATAGTAAATAAACTTACCATATACTTCCAAGAGACCCCTAAGTGGTCCACTAATGATACACCTATCATGATATAAGTATCTTGGCTGAACCTTAGATTTTTAGTAATATAATAACAATTAATAATATAATATTTGTTTTAAAAAATATTTTATGTCAATTTTGACATTATTTGGTAATGGATTTTGGAGAAAATCATAACAACATGATTAGTTAGAAAATATTTAATTAATTCAATACTAATATGTCATATTAACCTAGAAAATTAGTTTAATTCATAAAAACTCTCAAATTACATTTATTTGGGTATTTATAACATCACTTATTTTAATATTTCATTATTTAGGTAATTACTACATCACCATTGTGTCATAAATTACATAAATTATTTAATGTCTAAAAATTATAAATAAAATACCATTATGTATTAAATATTTTTATATTTCTAGTGAATATTTATATTCGAATTTATCTTATGTATAACCCTATATTAAAAATTATTTAGTTATTAAACGTTGATTTTAACTATTTTAACCCTTCTTTAAATAAATTAATAATAAATGTCCTAATCTTATCCAAGTGGATCAAAATGGTAATATTTTATTCCTAAGGTTGTTTTTGGTCAAATTACACTTATCCAATAGAATTAGGACATGTGTTAGGGTAATAATAATATCATTTTTACCCTTAATTACCCTATTTACTTTTAATCGTGGTAAATAAAGGTAAAAAGATACTATTCACCAAAAATTATCTTCATCTCATTGAACCGCATTTTAGTCCTTGATATTATCTGTGTCTCTTGGATTTTTTAAATTCCACTCACAGAAGCTATAAAATTATGTTTTATGTGAATTTTGAAATTCTCCTAGGAGGTGGGTAAGAGACGGCAAAAGGTTCAATAAAATTTTTATATATCTAAAATTATTATAAAATGACTCCAATTAATTACATTGAACTTATATAGGCATTATGTATCAATTTTGACCTAAAATAAATTTAAATAAAATAAATAATTATTTAAATAAAAAGTCTGTTTTTAAATAGTAACCCAGTGTTTTCACTATTCATCAAAAAATTGAATGTTTTCAGAAAAATACCAAAAATTCACCCTATGCTAATTTCGATATTCCAAATCCAAAAATGAAGTCCATTTTCAAAAATAAAATTTTGAAAAGTGCGTTTAACTTTTCATAACTGATAGATTATATAACATATCATTGTTTAGTGAAACTCGATATTGTGTACAATACACGCTTTCGGGGAAGGTCGTGATTGCTCGTAATGCAAGCCAAGTCAGGGATACGTGTAGTGAAAGATTCTTCTGTTTTTTTGCATATAATAGAATCCAACCATATTTCATTTATACATTGAATATATATATATATAAACTCAATGTTTCATACAATAACTTCAAACGAACTTGAAATTGTGTGTAACACGATCCAAGAATAGTGTTGTGTGTCCTACAAGCGAAAACGGTGTTGCGTATAACGTAAGATAATCTTGGTGTAGCATACAACACAAGACATCAAATAAATTAAAAAGAATAATTCTCATAAAATCTTGGGTCGTTACATTCTACCCCCCTTAAAATTAATTTCTCCCTCGAAATTCGCCGGGGTTATAAATGGTTTTCTACTTGAAAGTTTGTTTAATTGAAACCCACATCGTAAAATGGAATACCAAAACTTAACTTAAAAAAAGTATGAAACGCAACGGTTACCCAAATTAACTAATCATTGGGTTTCCACATAAGAGAACATAGGTGCAAATATGGATATGGAAGAGAAATCTAACCATCAAGTTCTGATGGAGAGTGGAAGAGAACATGGCTATGAAAAATCCAACAATTACAAAGCCATAAATTTGTGATGATCTAAGGTACCATCTGATTCATCATATATAAGGAAACTAGAAAAACATTTTGGTTTTCAAGATCATTTCCCTAAAGTTAATTAGAAGAAATACTTACTTTATTTCGGTACAGTCTTACAATTGTTTGTGCTTTGAATAATTTCAACTTTATCTCTTGAAGAAATGAAGTTGAATTTGTCATTCGTGAAGTGTTAGCAGATCATGTGATAGAATGATAGGTCATTCCATCTATTTCTATCGCAAAAAGTTTAGCACAATTTATTAAATATACATAAGTCCATCTACGCTGAGATTAATCGTATATGGTTGCTAAAATGTACTTATACTTCATTTATCATAGCGCTTAATAAAACTATTTTCTACTAACTAGGGACTTCTTGTAGGCCAGTGATAGGTGATAAAGGCCTGTCGCACTTCGGTTGAGAGTTCGATTCCCGCATCCTTGTCCGACGAAACAGGTTGTCGTCCGTCCTACGGTTTGTCCTTTTTCTAATACTTTACTATTATAACATAACAAAAGTTCTAGCCTTAAACAATACTATCTGATATTTAACTTAATCTATTCCAATATTTAGGTTTATCCAAAATACTTCTGTCCAATCTCAGAGTATAAAGATAATTATTACTTGAAATGTCATCAACCGAGCATGTGAATACCATCATTTATCATACGATATATCTTGTTGGTCACATTCCAAACATGTGAATACCTTAATCATGTATTCTCGTGAAACATGAATTACCATAGAACCTTAGTAAAAACATGTGTGATGTCAAAAGTTAACTCTTTCCACATACCAAAATCCCAAAAATTCTATACACTCAAACCATGATATCACTTAGTCCTTATATCAATCATTAGCTCACGAATACTATCAAACATCTCATTATCTTCTTATCCCTTCATTATGCGCATATCATCTACTTTCCAAAAAATATCTGAATAACCTTTCATGGTTACCGGTACCATTCAACATATACTTTCAATACTCAAGAAAAAGCAACAGTGTAACAATCCTTAGATTTTTCTTTATTCCATAGTACCATACATTATTCTTGATAAACATACAATCATTACACTACCTTCTTAAACCACTAACTGAGCTCCATCATTTCTTGTATATCATATATCATTTGTAGTCTCTTCATCATCATCCACATTAATACTACCCATATGACCATGCTGATTCTCTTTATGAGATTTTACCTTAGGCCATTGGTTTTCATAATGCCCGTACATTCCACATTTAAAACACTTAACCATTGTTGATATCATATCAACACCATTATCCTTGTCCATGGTGTTAACTGAACCTTTTCCTTTACAATTACTAGATTTGTTTCCTTATTTTCCATACCCAAATTATCTTCCAGTTCCTTTGAAGCATTCTCCCTTATTCCTCTTCCCACATGATTTACATGAGGGAAATTTACCTTTCTTTCCTCTATGATCATCATGAAACTCCATCTTTCTCTTATTAGCTGAGTCGGGAAACTTACCAAAGTTGAGATTATTGATCATATTATGAGATTACTGATTAGGCATAATAACGATATGTGGACTTCCAAATCCAATTTCATTTGGTTTCTCATTAAGAATATCATTCCATTTTCCATCATATCCTCCATTATCGTGAATCTTCCTGTTTCCAGCCATTTTCTAAAACCCAAAAAGAATAGTGTGAGAGGACAAAATCATAATCAAGGGGGATTAACTTCAATATCTAACATCTTAGGTTTAATTCTGATATCATTACCGTAATTCTAGGACTATAACCTATACTTATATTTTACCTTAGGGACATCCCTAGACATACCTTCGAAATATCTCTAGGGATCTCACTAAAGTTCTCGCATCCTAGTTTCCAAAGGTTGACTAAACCGAACCTATGATACCAACTGTAGAGACCCAAATCTTGACAGACATGGGCATTACATTACTTTTGTGGAATACTTAATATATAACAAAAACAGACACACAAGGACCGTAATAGTTTAGGGTATTTGGAAACTCAGAACATAATATTCTAATCGTGGTGAAAGATCTTCAACACCTCCCATAAAGATCTTCCCCTTTTGGTTTTCTTACCTAAAACATTTATTTAAATCCTGTGGAAAAGAAAACATATATAGGGTGAGTTCAAATGGTCAGTAAGGGTAAGAATAGAAAAAATAAAACAAATCATATACATTTTAACTTAAAAACATGAACATAATGTTTAAACATCAAAATCATGGGAAATGACATAAAACATGGCAGTGCATAAGGCATAGATCATAAAGAAACATTAATCATGATAAACTAGCATGGGAATAAAACATGTGATTGTGGAAACCATTAAGAACATGATATGATTTCCATAGTAGCCAAGGCATTGCTGCCAAGACCATCTTAGTGGACAATGTACCTTTCTGAATCGGGTTCACTCCTCGTTCCAGTCCTGTATTAATGAACCAGATTAACTTACCATTACATCCATGTATATCCCATGAGATATAAATATTTACCCAAAAATCATTGGAGGGAGATATAGGTCCCACCCATCTCATAATGAAATCATTCTTTGGCGTGCCACAAAATCATGAATCATACATCATAGCATAACCCATGTAATAGAATTGGATTATTAAACATCATTACATCATAACATAATCCATAAAAATGGATATAATTTTATCATAAGAAGAATCAAACCATGTAAATAATGGAGAAATTATACTTGAAACATAAACATATTAAATAATGTCATTTTAGAAGGAAAATGGTTTTGATAAAACACTTGAAATGAAATCTTGAGAAAAATATCCTTTCTTCTTCAAAATCATTTTCTTTTCACAAAATTCCCTGAAATTTTAAAAGAAAAGGGTTTTTTTTAAATAATCATGCAATCTTGTATAGGAAGCTTTATGAAAATGAGGTGTTCTGAAATTGTAAAAATCGGTTCACGCCGTATAAGTTAAAAATAACATTCTCCTCGTACTTTTGTCGGAAAAGTCAAAAAGTACCTCGTATGGTAAAAAAATAAAGATTCCTTACAAACCATGCAGTAAAATTAAAAAATGGTTAAAAAGGATTTTAAACATACATGAAACCATTTTTAGGAAACATGGACATGGATGACAACAATAACCCCAGTAAATACTTATGAATGAACAATCTCATATAAGAACGAGATTGGAATAGTTATCCCTTACCTTACGTCTGATATGCTTCATATATATCTGAACCTCCTATATAATTATTTAAATAATATCATTGACTTATTACAGAATCATATTAATTGTTATTATATCATATATGGTTCAGTTATGACTTTATATTACCCGTTATTTTGTAAATTCCATGTTAAAGCAGCATTTTGGGTGAAATCATTTCATCTATCGTACGTGTTTTGACTTGTTGTTCTTGATATTATTAATTATATACTGATTTACATAATTCCAGAATGTAAAACATGATTTATATATAATATATATTCATCATATACATATATATATGATAGATTGATAAATGTAATGAAATACACCGTTCATGGAGACGGTAGGCCGTACGTACGCATCAACGTTGTTTTTTTTTCCTTATTGAATTGAATGGAATTAAGTAGATGAAATATATATAAATAAATCCAGTATCATTATTATGTCATATATTTCATTATTTATCATTATATATACTTTATAACCATTCATGAATGGTTAACATGGAGAATGAATCTCATCGCGTCGTGGAGACGGGAGTCCGTACGTACGCACGAGCGATGATATCATTCCCATGATCGTGGAATTCTATTGAAGTGTATGTATAATATTTCAGAATCAATATCACTTTACAATAATCATATATAGTTATTTATTTACACCATTATACCCATTTAAGTAAGGTGGTGGTCGAAAACAGATTACACCACGGCGTGGAGACGGTATTCCGTACATACGTACGCGCGGTGATTTCATTTTCTGTAGGATGGATAGAAGGTGAAATAAGGTTGTTTCATATTTATAATAACATATCAGTATATAATTAATACTGATGTTATTACTTTATAATGAGACAACTAAAGAAGAAGAAGTAGAAGAAGAAAGAAACTTGAGAGAATCGGAAGAAGAGATTACCTCTTCTTCGACGTACCTCCTTTAAGCTTCCTCTGAAGGAAGTGGAGTTGGTCTTTTGAGAATACCAAAACCTCTAGAATGTTTCTAGGGAAGTGGAGAAGAGAAATGGGTAGGGTTTGGCTGAGCTTCGAGGCTCAAAATTGTCTGAAGAGAAGAGGGAAGGGGTGCCGTTTTTACAAGGGAGGAGAGGGGCACCTTTGGAAAAACTTAAAATATTATTTTATAATAAAGTCATATTAGGTTTTTAATAGCTCCAAATTGATTTATTTTGAATAAAAGGTGGTTATGGGTCAAAATAATCTCAACCAATAGATTTTAGACAGGTTTGGGTCATTATATTAACCTTATCATTTAGTTTTAACTCTTAGTTATTTAGATTGACATTTACCATGTCACTTTGTATTTTTATATTATATAATTAATAAACTTACCATATACTTTTTAGAGACCCCCAATTGGTCCATTAATGATACAATTATCATGATATAAGTATCTTTTTTGAACCTTATATTTTTAGGAATATAATAACAATTAATAATATAATATTTGTTTTAAAAACTATATTATGTCAATTTTGGCACTATTTGGTAATGGATTTTTGTGAAAATCATAACAGCATGATTAGTTCAAAAAAAAGTTAATTAATTCAATACTAATATGTCATATTAACCTATAAATTTAGTTTAATTAATAAAAAGTCTCCAATTACATTTATTTGGGTATTTATAACATCACTTATATTAATATTTCATTATTTAGGTAATTACTGCATGACCATTGTGTCATAAATAACTTAAAATATTTAATGTCTAAAAATTATAAATAAAATACCATTATGTAGGAAATATTATTATCTTTTTGATGAATATTTATAGTCGAATTTATCTTATGTATAACCCTATATTAAAAATGATTTAGTTATTAAACTTTGATTTTAACTATTTTAACCCTTCTTTAAATAAATTAATAATAAATGTCCTAATCTAATCCAAGTGGACCTAAATGGTCATATTTTATTTCTATGGTTGTTTTTGGTCGAATTACACTTATCCAATAGAATTAGTACATGTGTTAGGGTAATAATAATATCATTTTTACCCTTAATTACCCTATTTACTTTTAACCGTGGTAAATAAAAGTAAGAAATTACTATTCACCAAAAATTATCTTCATCTCATTGAACCAAATTTTAGTTCTTGATATTAACCATGTCTTTCAGATTTTCTAAATTCCACTCACAGAAGCGGTAAAATTATGTTTTATGTGAATTTCCAAATTCTCCTAGGAGGTGGGTAAAAGACGGTGAAAAGTTCAATAAAATTTTTATATATCTAAAATTATTATAAAATGAATTCAATTAATTACATTGAACCTATATAGGTATTATGTATCAATTTTGAACTAAAATAAATTTAAATAAAATAAATAATTATTTAAATAAAAAGTAGGTTTTTAAATAGTATCCCTGTGTTTTCACTATTCCTCAAAAATTGAAAGTTTTCAAAAAATACCAAAAATTCACCCAAGGCTAATTTCAAAATTCTGAATCCAAAAATGAAGTCCATTTTGAAAAATAAAATTTCAAAAAGTGGGTATTACTATTCATAACGGTGAGTTTATATAACATATCGTTGTTTAGTGAAACTCGGTATTGCGTACAATACACCCTATCGTGGAAGTCCACGATTGCGTGCAATGCAAGCCAAGTCAGGGTTGTGAGTAGTGCAAGATTATTTTGTTTTTGTGTATAATAGAATCCAACCATATTGCATTTATACATTGAGTATATATATATATACACTCAATGTTGCGTACAATAACTTCAAACAGACTTGAAATTGTGTGTAACAAAATCCAAGAATAGTGTTGCGTATACTGCAAGCTAAAACGGTGTTGCGTATAGCACAAGATAATCTTGGTGTAGCATACAACACAAGACATCAAATAAATTAAAAAGAATAATTCTCATAAAATCTCGGGTTGTTACACCGAGTGGGTCAGGCCGGGCCACCCAGTAGGCCGGGCCGACCAAACGGGTCGGGCTGTACTGCGAGTCGGGCCAAACTTTGGGTTGGGCCAGACCCAGCAGGTCAGGCTGGGTGGACCCAAACCGGGCCAGCATAGTTCGGGTCGGTCCAACCGGGTCGGACCAGACCCAAGCCCACTATGACCCATTTACTTATTTTGGCCATAACTTTGGCACCAAATGTCTGTTTGACAAACCTTCCAAGGCGCTGGAAATCATGGAGCGAGAAGGTCCCTTTGAGTATACCCCACTGGAGTTTTGGATTATGTTGTCGAACAGTCAGGCTGGATCGAGCAAGAATCCAACCGGGCCCCCAGGTCTAAAAGATTAATAACTCACAGATCGTGCATCTGATTGACGTGACGTCTATAACGTTGAGACCCCTACGACGTGATGGACATTTGAGATACTTTTTCGTGGGACTTCATCAAAGTTGGAGTATCAACCAGTAGCTTGTGGAGAATATCCTCCTAGAGACGAATGAGCATAGTGCGGATACCTAGTGGCTGGATGAGACTTGACGACTGCTGACCGTTTCGACTCGGAGTGACTCAACAGGCCCAATGAGGATCGCCTTGGTGACGTGACAGACCCACGGTGGGGAGCACCTTGGTGATGTGGCAGACCCATGGTACTCGACAGGAGTAGTACCTCAGCAGGCCTCAAGGGGGAGCGCCTCTATGCGACGCCACAGACCCACGATTGGGACTACCTCTCTGTGACACGGCATACCCATAGTACTTAACAAGAGAATTACCTCAGTAGTCCAAGGTTAGTGGGAATTTCCTCTGTGTGATGTAGTAGACCCATTGTACTCGATAGAGTAGGAGTTCTCCAGCAGCCGAGGTGTTCGATGTTGTGACTTGAAATGTTAATTGTTACTACCTCTATAATGAAACCTGGTTTGAGCTAAGTCAGAGCCTCTATGTTTTCCACATTATTTAGATAGATTACATGATAACTTAAGTATCTGTATGGGAATATACCTATGTAAGCTTATCTATTGATTTCATACTTTGTGTTTTATCCCTGTTGGATTTTTTGAGACATAGAGGGTCTCAGGGTCCCTACTGAGTATCGTTATACACACCCCTTCATGGGCTATGCCCGCACTTTGTTGTGTCGGATGAATATGACGGAAAACGCTATCGGGGGCTAAGAGTACCAGGACCGGATAGTGCCTAGAGGTGGACCATAGGACGTGTCGATACGCAGAGGAGATGGACAGGCGTGGTGTACTGAAGAGGCGATCTGTACCTACCCTTTAGGTAGGAACCTTGGAGGATGATCCAATAGCTATTTTTCTCTTTCTTCAGTTGTTTTTCATTTCAGTTGTACTGGTACTTTATAGTTGGGATTGTATTCTGGCCCCTTTTTACTTACCGTACTCACTTGTTTACTATACAATTGACTTGTGTTCGTATCTTTTTATGTGTTTGGTTGCATGTGTTTACAGGTTATAAAAGAAATTCCTTCCCATTTTTAGGGAATACGCCTTTTGTGCTAGTCGACATCCCTTGTCCTATGAAAGGCGGGCTTGGGGTTAGTCATCTAATGGGCCCAAGGGGATGGGTCGTGATAGTAGAAAACATGAGAATATTTTTAAAAAGTGTCCAAGATAATTTTATGATGACGAGAGTGTAGAAAAAATCATACAGAACCCTAAAAGGACGTTCCCTCTAAAATGTGGCTTCATAATTGGAAACTCTCATTGAATGACATTTCAGAAGACTTTATTTGTAATGAAAGATGAATTTGTTGATAGTGAATACCTGTAATAAGTGGAAAAAACATTTAAGATTGATTTTAAGGACTCTATTATGGATACAGTTGAAAAATAAGAACCTAAAAAGGAATAATTTAATAAAAAAGATAGTGTTGTTATTGTCAAAGAATAATTTCAGGGGGATATAAAATCTCTTGGTCTTTAAAGAAATAAAGTTAAAGGATTAATGGAATATTGAATGAATCTAATGAATATTTAGACAAAATTAAAGTAGAGATTAATTGGATAAAAGAAGAGATTGATAATCAGTTTTCCATTGAGGTGAATTTTGAAGAAGTTTTGAATTTCGATATAATGATTTGAGAATAGACTATGTTGATTAGAAAACATCATGTACATATAAAAGAGATAATAAATAAGGTATAATCAATAAAATATTATATTTTTACCCTAATTAACAAATTTTAATCATTAATGAAACCAGGAGAGTCATAAAAGTATCTGTATTTTAGGAGGTTCACAGATGGATAATTTCATGAAAGTTCCATGTGAGGATCAAAAGGTGTTGAGAAAATATAATGTAAATGGAGACCCATATATTTTTATAGAAGTTGAAGTGGCTATCATTTTGAGACTTTTAATTAATTAAAAAAAATAGACTAAATCAAAGGGAAGAAAATGTTTGGTTATTATAGTGTAAAGACTAAATAACAAGTTGAAAAATCAAATATAAATCCTATAAATGGAAATTTAAAGGTCGTAAATAATACTTAATCCTTGAGGTTTAACAAACTATTGTAATATGTTTTTTTTTGAGTAGTGTGGAAAAATGTGGGGTAATAAAGTAGATAAAATTTTCACTCATATAAAACTTCAATTATGGCTTTCCTGTCCATTTCATTTCTTTCTAAAGATATGTAAGGAGATATTTAAATCTAGAAGCACCCAAAAGTTATAAATAGAGGATTAATATATCCTCCATCATATTATATGAAAACATTTCTATGTATGTTTTTTTATTTTTCTAAATTTAGGGAAAAAATTCATTGATTTCAAGAAAAGAGAATGTTTGAATAGTAACTATAAAATCCATAGAAAATAAATAAATGGAAACCATGAAATATCTGACTAAAAAATAGATAGTCTCTATTGGAAGAAGAAGAAGATTATTCTTATACTACTTATACTGAAATGGAATAACATAGGCCATCCAAATCACAATTCAAATTGGTGTATCATAGAAAGAAAATAATAAGATCAAAAAGGAAAACCCAAGAAATTTATCTCTCAAAGCTACAATGAAAAATGATACCAGGATCTGAGATTGTCAGGTTTCATCTCATTTGATCGAGAATATAAATCCTCTGAAAAATGTGACTGAGAGAGTTGATGTGATAGTTTTTTTGTAAATTATTATTCTTTGAAAATCAATGTGAGTGGAAATAAACAATTTTAAAGTGATTAAGTGAAGAAGATAAAAGTTATCTATATAGATGGATTATGAAAAAACCTCTTGAGAATGAGTCGAATTTGTGGTTCACAAAATAATTTATTATATAATTATAAGGGATGTGTTATTAGAAGAAAATATGAGAACTCCCCTATGAAAGGTTTGTGGTTGAAAATAAATCTACATTTGGTGGATAATAAATAGAATATATGTATCCTAATAATTTAATAGGAGAAAAACATAAGTCACCAAAGGATATGAAATATTCCCTAAAAAACCATGGAGAAAAAATCCAACTTATGGTTGTGGTGGATTTATCGCTCTGAAATAAGATCATGAAAAATCATTTGATTCTTATTTTCAAGGTTTTTTTTAAATCCACATCAGCCATACAATAAATGGGTATTTAGTCTCATGTAACTTTTTCAAACTGATGTTTATGGACCAATGAATATATTTGTCATGTGTGGGGAAAATTATTTAATTCTTTTTATTGATGATTACCATTGAATGATTTTATTCACATTCATGCAAAGTAAGAGGGAAGATATGGACTGCGTGAATTGGTAGAATTAATGTAGATAATGAAATTATGCACAACATTAAAATATTATGACCTAATAATGGAACAAAATACACATCCCTTGATTTTGAACAGTACCTTAAGTAATATATAATTAATAGTGAGGAATCATCCATAAAAATCCAAAAAGGAATATAATTATAGAATAAATAAATCAATATGTTAATAATATGGTTAAAACTATACTCATCGAAAGTTTCATCTCTCATCAATATCTATAGGAAATAGTGAAATTTATTGTGTGCAAACAAAAATAGGCAATTCTTATCTTTGGAGAATTAGAAAATGGAAAGTTCCCTGAATGTATTCCTTATGTGAAATATATTAGGATCTTCAAGAGTATATGATAAATTAGAAAAAATGAAAGATATCAAGGAATGTATGCAGATGTGGCAGATAGAGGAGAGTTTTTAGGGTAATAAACAAATATTAAGTCTAATAAATTCTTCAATATATTGATAAATAAATTTTGGAAAGTAAGTAGATCATTGTTATTAAAGAAAAATATTGAAATATTTTGTGATGTGTGAATTGTGATGAATTATATAAAGAAGAATAAGATGATGAAAACTCTCTCACAGGTGCACAAAGATCCCTAGATGATGAATATTTGGAGGATAAATCAGAAGAGGAGACAATTATTGAGGAAGGACAGCCTAAACTAAAGTGGATAAATAGGAGATAAAGATATGATCCATCCATCATAATCAGAGAAAAAATTTATCCCAAAAAAAGAAGAATGAGGAACGTTTAGAATGCTTATCTACTGTTGATGGTGATACCATAATATTTTGAAGAAGTGGTAAATGAAAAATAATGTTTTAAATCTATGAATAGGGATTTAGATAAAATCGAAAAATTTATAACATGGTAACTCATGCATTAACCTAAACATTACATTGTGATAAGAATTAATTTTACCTTTAAGAATAGTTTCGATGAAAAATTGTAACGAGATTCAAAATTATTTTGGTCTGGTGAGAAAAGGATATGTGTAGATTGAGGGAGTCAATAATGATGAAATATTTTCACAAGGGGATTTAATTAACTATATCCGGATATTATTATTGATTGAAAATAAAATATGTTTCAAAATATATCAGATGAATGTTAAATATACATTTCTGAATGGTGTACTTAATTAAGAGGTCTATATTGAACATCCTCTTAGATTCATGATTAGTAATGTTGAAAAAAAGTTGTATGGGTTAATGAAGGCCTTTAATGTTCTAAAATGGGTATGAAGAGCATGGTATTTTAGTATAGACTCATACTTGATGAATCAAGAGTTCCAAAGGTGTGGGATCGACAATAACCATTGTGTGAAATCATCGATGGAGGAAAAATTCATGGTGTTGGTTTATATGGATGAAAACATACTTAGAGTTATAAGACATAAATATATAGAGCTTTTTTTGAAACTGACAAGATTATAATTTGAAATACCTTTTATTAGTGATCTTAATTAAATTTTAAGGATAAAAAAATTCAAAAATAGAAATATAATTTGATCTATCAGGTGAAGTGTGTGATATAACTGATAAAGAAGAGTGATATGAATGATTAAAATCCAATTTGAACTATGATTATAGTTATAACAATTCATTGAAAGCATGAGTATTGGAATTTAGTGGATCCCACCTTATAGAAAAGGATAATTATAAACTAGTTGGGTTTTTTAGAAATATGATTGAATGAAATTTTTTTTTGAAACATGTTTGGAATCCTATTTTAAAATTAATACAAAAGAAGAAAATATTGAATAAGGTAAAAAAATATGGAGGTATATCTAAGATATTCTTAATTTGATATTTCTATTTAATGTGAGAAAACACTGTGTGTTATCTACATTCTATGATCTCGATTGGGCTAGAGGTTTGGTGATCTATTGTTTGATAAATAGTGGTACATTTTTCTTTAGAAGAAAATGTGTAGCATGGTTGTGTAAGAAGCCTAAATTAACATAAATGGGAAATGAAAAATAGTAACACAAATCAGTAAACAAGATATGAAATTAGCATGTGTAGATGAAGTAAAAGTTGGGATATATTAGTGAAGGGGTGAATCAGCCTATGGTAATTTTCAATGAAAAAAATAGCATGACTAAGATTATAAGAAATCCTCTTCTGTATTATCATACCAAAAATATTAAAATTCAATATCACATTATCATGAAAAACTTAGATGAAATAATGATCAAATCAGAGAATGTTGGAACAAATGAAAAAGTGTGGAATATCATGACTACGATGGTGGTCACTATAATATTTTAGAAACATCAGTTGATCCTTGGTGCTCAACCACCCCCCTCATCCCAAGGAGGCTTAGATGTACCCATAATCCCTTATATTTATCTATTTCTCATATTTTGTGAAGTGACGATGGATTAAGTAGTATATATTGTCCATGGGGTGTGATATGCTTATGGGACATCATTTGGATAAGTGAAAAGAAGAATGTTCTTTCTCTTCAGATATATTATCAATGGGGGAGAATTATTTTGGTGAAATTATATTGAATAAATTGGTGTGATTATATGGAAAATTGTGATAAATATAGTAAAAAATAAATTGATATTAATGGTGAGATAGTGGTGGGGGAGAATGATTTTTTTTCTTCCAAAAAGTAGTTTTATTTTTGAGATTCTCTCTATAAAGAGAAGTTTATAGTAATAAATTCATGGGGGATTTTTGGAATGAGGAATGTAGTGATACATGGATGTTTCTCTTGAAGTATTGTTTTCTATACTGAGAATTTCATATGTAAACTTATAGTGATTAATTATTCATTTCACCACTTTCTCAAAGAAGTATAAGTATTGGAAAGAACTGAATTTTATGTTGAATTTCTAACAAACCTAAAGGGTAAGAATTTTGGAAACATTGTTTTTAGATCTACAGTTATTTTCTTGTGTTTTCTTTTAATTGATTTTTTGGTCAATCTAGGAGTTTATATTATAAATAATATGGTTTATGAGAAGTGTAAGTTTGAATTTATAATTACTTATATTTTTAAGATAGAGTTGTTTCCTTGTTGTATCTAAATTTTTGGGTGTAATGTTTTATTGGAAGCTCAAATTTTGATCCCAAAGAAAATAAAATATATTCTACTCTAGAAAAATTCAATGAAATTCATTTTTAGGAAGTTACATTGTGATTTTCATGGAATTTCATGAGCTTTTACAAGTTAAACAGTCTCTTGAAAATCAGGTGGATTAATAGAAGTAAAGTGGTAAAAACACATTGTAATATTAGATCTGTGTGAAATAAAATTCAATTAAAGTAAAACATATATTTATTTTCATGATCGTATGTTATTGAACATGGATTTTTCAAAAGTATGAGGTTTTGACTTTATATATTAGCAACCTCCTCATTTGTAAGTAATTGAGAACTAGAGGAGGATTAAGTTCTTTGTTTTCATGTAATGCAAACTTACATGAATTGGGATTGAATGAAATTTTTGGCTGAATTATTCTACATGAATGGTATTTTTGAGAGAAAAGTTTCATGGACCTATAATGAAAATGAAATTTATGTGAGGGAAGTATAACAAGGTTATGAAAATGATTTTTTTTATATTTAATTGGGTGTTTTAACCTTTTAAATGTTATATAGATTAAACATACTTGAGAAAATGACTTTTGTTAATGTATGTGCATGATTTGAGATTATTGAACAATAGTTTTGATAATGGTATAGCAGAGTGAAGTTGATAATTATATCAGATCATCATATTCCAGTCATCATAATAAAAATTAAGGATTACATTCTTGATGATGTGGATCAAACCATCAAGTAATTGAATCGAGGAATAACTCTCTCCAAAGAAGTGATAAAGGGGGATTTGTATTATTAGTGATACGTATTTTATAATTTCCTACCAAAATTGGGATAAAATATTTTATAAGGTAAGAAAAATTGGACACCTTGATTCCAACCTCCCCACTCTGGGTGTCTCAAGTAACAACAAGAGTGATTAAGGATCTTATGGATTTAAATATTAATATTTCATTCACGCTTAATTATTTATATTTTTTGATATAAAGGTGAAATCTTATAGAGATTACATTATGAGGATTATAATGGTACAATCTTAAATCATTAGTAATCATGATTCTTTTTTATTTCATGGGGATATATCCTATACTAAAAAAATATTTTATTGATCTTAGTTTTTTCTCCATTCATGGAGAGGTAGTATGCCTCCATTGTTTAATCGTACATGATGTTTTGGATCCCAACTATCTATTAGGGGAATGATTAATCAATCCTAAAATTGATAAAAATCCCAAAATCCTTTACAATGAAGGAAAATATGGTGGTGTTTTTCTCATAAGGATGTCCTGGTAAGAAGTCTCATAGAATTAAATATGAGTGGATTCCTATCAACATAGAAAGAACTAAAGTCTAAGATATCAAATTAGTTTCACAGTATTAATATATATTCAATTGAAGGATGGATCCCTAGTTCCATATTTATGGATGGATGTTTCACCCTCTACAATATTGGAAATAACACCAGACACCATGCGAAATATATTATTGTGTCTAATTTGAAAATAAAGGAACTTACCCAAATTATTTATTTTATCCCTTAAAATAAGAGAAAAAATATTTCCCGACATTTATAAAACTCCACATGATCTCTCAGACATCTCATAACAATAATGAAAATAGATATCTTTGATAATGGGTACGATAGAGGACTCCTATTGATGAGAGGATGAGGAAAATACCAAGGTAACCATGAATGCAATTCTGTATGAAAAGGGACTTATCCATTTCAAGGAATATTTTTTCATTTAATCTCCATGTTTGAGTTCTTTTTAAACTTTTAATTTTATTCCCAATAGATTCCATTATATTATAACCCGTTGTTAAAAGTTAAGCATCCAAAATTTTTACACAAGACATGAAAGACATTCGTTGAAATCTATAACACCATAGAATAAGACTATACCCTAATAAATTTAAATATTGAAAATTTTCCTAAATTGTTTTAATTCCATTATAATGACCTAACTAGAAACCACTAGTTTTAAAACATAGTTATCATCCTCCTTAGAGAGGGAAATATTTTTGATAATGTCCAGTTGTTTCCCATCAAGGGAAACATTTAGGAACATTGGGTGATCTGTCAATGTATTCAAGAATATATCAAAAATTGTGTATTTGGTGAATAATAATGGATCTTCTTTATAATAGTCATCAAAGAAAGATATTTATACACTCTCTCTAATACAAAAATATTTATCTAGAAGAGCTTAACGGGGACCCTGAAGGCTTTTCTAAAGATGATATAATTTTCATTTTTTATGATAGATGACTTCAATAACTATTACATATTTTGTCCTTACAATGTTTTTCTAGAGAAAATTTCTTTTGAGAACATCCCTTGAATATATCATTCAAGATTCAACATATTAATGATTTATTCTCTAAATATTTTGGACACAATCTTCCAAAAAACCTAATAGGAACACACCTCACTCTAAGCATTTTAAAGGATGATAGAGAACACATTCTAAATGTTATATAAAATAGTTTTTGGAACATTGATAATAAATATGGTATTCATTGGAATTGATGTAAGGATGTCTCCAGAAAGATTTAATATAACTATACAAGAAAAAGTTGGTTTTTACAATTGATGATGCGGATTTGCAAAATGATATGTTTTATGTTAGTGGTAGATGAAACATGTACCAAAAAATAGACCATCCATCCTTGTTATATCATGTGGATGTGTCTTAGTTGGGTTATTCGAAGTTTATAGTTTGGGGAGATGTTTTTATCTCTAGAGTTGAACCCTATGGGTGGTGATAATATGATCAAAAATGAGTGTAATTTCAAGGGAGTCTCATTTTTTATTAGTAATACATGTTTTAATTCTCTATGAGTTCTGTATCTCAACCTTGGTAGTTAATCCAAGAATAACTTATATGTACCAATCTTTAATGAGTTAGTTTTTGTGGAAAGAGATAACGTGGATTTTATCAGAGTTCATTTCTCGACGTTTGGTCCCCTAGAAGGTGATGTGAAAACATTATGTTGCTATTGGTATGATGAATCCATTATATGTTTCTTTATGGGAGTGGGAAGAAATATTTATTGACTTAATCAATAGTTTTTCTTAAGTTTATGGAGGATATGATTCAGTCTAGGTGGTTGTGGATTATTAGATGAATTATACTATTTATTAGAAAATAATGGGTCAAGCATTTTTGATTATTTGTTATGGATTTATGTGATGGTGGTTGAGTAACTTTAGTAGGTTATAATGATGGTTATATATAACTATGATCCTCACTTTTCCTTTAGAGTATAGAAGTGTAGAAACCCACCACCCAAGACCCCTAGTCAGTGCTCATTTCTGAAGTTACCATTGTACCAAAGACGTGCATCCCTATACACCAAAGCTGCCAATGAGAAGCACAGGTCTATAGTTGTTTGGCGGGGAGACCATTTTCAGAAATTAGAGTAAAATTGTTGTTAGAATAATTCCAAATAGATAAAAAACTATTAAAAATAGTCGATGGATAGTTATCAATGAAATATCCAACAATAACTAAAATAAACTAATATTTAATGAATGAAAAGAATACTACTCTTTCTAGAAGTAATTTGAAGAAAACAAAAATAAAAACTAGAGAAAAAACTAGAAATTGTTATGCTTCACAGTCTGATCCCAAATGAGATGCTCTACCCTATCATTCCGTCACATCAAACATTGAGGTTTTACCAAATATGGACCTACAACCAAGTAGCATCTTCTCAAGTGTTGATGTTCCTTAACAACCTGAGTATGGTGTGAGTATAACATAGTAGGCCCACACCAATGGTGTCCCTAAATAACCAATCCATGTACTAGGTTCATGCATTATTGATAAATATAAAATTTTTAAATATAATTATCAAAACATTTAAATATATTAAATATAATAAATACCAAACCTGGACTCTATATTGACACCTAGGATAGGTATATATTTACTTTTGAATGGGCTAGAGTATCTCTGATAATGTCATGATGACCCTGAAAATTCATCTATAATTAGGATAATATATGCTTCCCCAACCCAAAAACTGGTACTCAGGTGTAATTTACCCTTCCCTGGTGCCCGATCAATTTTATATGGGTGAAAAATTCACCCAAGGTCGATCGAGAAAAACCATGTCCACTAGGGGGTTGAGTTCACCAGAGGATTAATAAGAAATCTAAGAAAATTTGAGGTATGAGTTAACCCCTAGTTTTATGTGCATAAATAAAACAATTTTGTCACAAACCAACCCATATTTCTCGGTACCCTAGAACTTGAGCCAACACAAACATGACCTTAAAGGAATTACTAATCCCCACGAGATGGTTACTATTTCTAGGGAGTAAAACAATTATGGGGAATGCTTTTAACCTAAGAAAACTCAATAAGATAAACAATGGAATATAAAATAATGGAAAATTGGAATGGAAAACACTCCTCAAGGAGAAAATTATCACAGTAGACAGTTATCTAATTTTAAACATCATCCAAAATAGGGAATAACAACCATAATGGTAAAACCAAAATATCTTTGCAATGAGTGGATCATATCTCCACTGGTCACCATCATCACACACGGTCCTAAGAATCTAGAACACCTTCCTCCTATAAGTGGTGCTTTCCATTTTCTTATACCTATAATAAAATTACTTATAAACACCTAAATTGAATGGTAGGGTGTGAGAAAAAATAGTCTAGTTGGAATCCATCAAATGTTTTATAATTAGTTCCATAAAAAATGATACATTTATGCTTAAATTTTTTAAATAGGGAAGGAATGGAAAATGATATTCCAGATTTTTAGTCAAAGTAGATTTTTAAAGAAACTAGATGGAAGATATATCAAAATAAAATTAAATGAATTTTTTTCATAAAACATAAAGGGGATGAATAAAACATCTCTATAAACATTATCAAGTGATAATCAAATAAAAGAATTGATAACATTATATTACTTGAGGTTTTAACAACCCAAGATTAAAGTAAATGGAAATTACATCTCTTTTTCATAATAATTAATACAATACACAAATATACTCCCAAAGACCATATTATTTTAGTGTCTTTAGAAACCTGAAACACAGTCTTCTAACTTGTCGAAAGATCATCAATATCTCCCATAAAGATCTTCCCCATTTGTTTTCCTACCTAAAACCATTCTTTATATCTTGGGGAAAATAAAAAATAAAAAGGGCAAGCTCAAATGTCCAATAAGAGTAAACATGGATAACATAAAACAAACCATAAATATACTAATGTAAAAACATTAATGTAATGTTTAAATATCAAAATTTTGAGTCAGGAAATAAATATTGGCAGTACTCAAGGCATAGATCATAAGGGAACATTAATTATCATAAAATAGCATTAGTAAAAAACAAGGAATTGTGGAAAAAAATAACATACTATAACTTCCCCAGTAGTCAAGGTATTTCTTCCAAGACAATCATTATGGAAAAATTCAATTACTGAACTGGGTTTACTTTCTGTCCCATCAATGCATTCTTGAACTATATTTACTTGTTGTTCCTACCCTGTATTACTGAACCATATTTATTTTTTGTTCTAGTAATTTCTATCTCATGAGATATAAATCTTTACCCAATGCATTGGAGGGATATATTTCCACCCCTTATCATAATTAAATCATTCTTACATGTTCCAAAAAAACATAAATCATTCATCATAGCATAACCCATGAAATATAATGGGTTTTTTAAAATCATTTCATCATAATCTATATAAAATAAATAGATTTCATAAAAATAATTATATCATAAAAAAAATCATATCCAAGTAATAACAGGTATATAAACATAACCCTATGTCATCTTAGATGGAAAATAATTTTGATAATACACTTGAACTAAATTATTGAGGAAAATATCCTTTCTTCTTCAAAGATATTCTGTTTTCTCAAAATGCCACACAATTTCAAAAGAAATAAATTTATTAGAAAATAAACTTCAATACTTATAGAGGAATATTCTTAGAAATAATTTATTATAAATATGTAAAAATCCATTCTTTTCATATAAGTTAAAATTAACATTCTTCTCATACTCTTGCCGGAAAAGTGAAAAAGTACCTCATATGGAAAACGAAAGACAGATTTCTTCCATACCGGATAAAAAAATCACCAATGGATAAAATTGGAATTAGATAATAGTATAAGGATATAAATAATATTATATATTTATGAAACATGGATGTGGATGATAAATATACTCCTGTAAATACTTACATATAAACACGCTTAGATAATAGTGAGATTAGAAAATTATCCCTTACCTTAGGTCTGATTTCTTCCGTATGTGTCCGAAACTCTTTTATAGTGGGTTTAAACATATTATTATCTTATAAAAGAATAATAATAATATTTATTATGTCATATATTACTCACTTATGACTTTATATTACCCATTTATTTATTAGTTCCCTATTAAAGCAACATTTTGGATATTAACTGTTTAATTTATTGCACCTATTTTGACTTGTTATTATTGATCTCATTACATATATTGTTATTTACTTA
This sequence comes from Viscum album, assembly GCA_963277665.1. NCBI lineage: Eukaryota > Viridiplantae > Streptophyta > Magnoliopsida > Santalales > Viscaceae > Viscum > Viscum album. Next base: position 220,508,025 of record OY728163.1, read on the forward strand.
CTTCCAGAATGTAAAAAATTATTTATATATCATAAATATTAAGTATATAAATATATACAATAGATCAATAAATGAAATGGAATACACAGTTCATGGAGACGGTAGGTCGTACGTACGCTGGAACGTTGTTTCCCTTTCCTTATTAAATTGAATGAAAGCAAGTAAATGATATATATATATATATATATCTAGTAGAATTATTATTTCATATATTTCATGCTTATTTATTATATAAACTTTATAATCATTCTTGAATGGTTAACATGGATAATGAATCTCATCGCATCGTGGATACGGTAAGTCGTACGTACGCACGAACGATGATATCATTTCTTTGATGGTTAAATGGTATGACATTGATTAGTATATGAATTTTAAAGAAATAATATAACTTTATATTAATTAATTACATCCATTATAATCATAAATATAACCATCTAAATTAAGTATTATTGAATAAAAAATTACACCACAGCATGGAGATGGTAAGCAATACATACTCACACGTGGTGACATTGTTATTTGTAGGATGGATATAAAGTGGTATAAGGTTTTACCATAATTATAATAAAATATAATAATGTATAAGATAATGTATATATTAATTTAGTATGTAAACACCATAATAATAAGAAGTAGAAGAATAAAATAATTTTGAAAGAGGTGATAAAACAATTACCACTTTCCGAGTGTCTCCTTTTTCTTTGCACAAAAGGTATCATTAGTATGTCTATATTCCTAAAGTTTGGCCTCTATTATTAATTTAGGGATGTTGGTTGGAGACTTGGGTAGGTTTTGTCTGAGAACTATGGTTTTGGATGTGTGAATAAAAGATGAGGAGAAGTGCCCTTTTATAGGAGATGTGAGGGTCACTTTAGGAAAGTCTCTAAATATTAATTTATTATAAAATAATTTTCATTTTATAATGGTACCAAACTCATTTATGTCTAATATTAGATTATTATGGATATAAATCCTCTCAAACAATGGGTTTGAGAAATGTTTAGGTCACAAAATTAACCTTTTCTTTTAGCTTTAACCCTTAGTTATAACATTAACTCTTAACACATCTTCTTGTATTTTCATAATATATGGTTGCTATAGTTACAATAAAATCACAAGAGAACCAAAAGTGGATCATTAATTCCATTTTTAGCATTATATAAGTTAGTTTCTAGAATTTTAATATCATTTAATAAAATAGTATTTAATTTTAAAATTCATTTATATCAATTTCGACACTATTTAGTAATTGATTTTTTTTAAAGTCATAAAAACATGATTACATCATTAAAAAGGTATTAAATCACCCCAAACATGTTATTGTCATCCAAAAAATTATTTTATAAAATCAAAATGTTAAATGGCATTTATTTTAATAATTATAATATCATTTATTAGAATATTTCATTAATAAGGAAATCAATGTATCATCATTCTGTCGTAAAAAAAATTATTTATTTAAAGTCTAAAATATATAAATAAAATTATATGATTTAGGAAATATTTTTATATTTATAAATAATATTTATAGTTGAATAAATCATTTATATAAACCAAAATAAAATTGTTTTAGTAAAAATATACATGTTTATGTTATATTTTCCTATACTTTAAATTAATTATTATAAAAGGTCCTCATCACACCCAAGTGGATCCATGGGGTCCTAAAATCGACAAAAAGATGACAATGATCAGCCATATTTCATACAATATTATTAGAACATGTTTTAGTGTAGTTTTATACAATTATAATATAATTTGTTACCCTTATTTACCTGATTTACCCTTTAACAATTGTAAATAAAAATAATTACTGAATTTGATATTCATAATGTCCAAAAACATACCTATTTACACAATTTATACCTTCTGATTCCAAATATGGAATCCATTTTTATAGATTCAAAACACATAATTAGAAAAAATTAATTTAAAATTAATTTTCGTTGTTAAAACTTGAAAGCAGGTTTTTAAGATGTAAAAAATATCAAGAGGTTAACATGTGTTTAAATCCATTATAAATGTGAAATTACATTCTATGACCAAAATTGGATTAAATTATAATAAAATAATCCAATTAAACTTTTAAACCAATTAAAAATATAATCTGACTATATTAATAAATTAGACGAAAAGGCTATTTTGATTTAAAATGCACTATTTTTTAGTATTCATTAAAATATGAATTTTATTAGAAAAATACAAAAAATTAAAACAAATTGAATTTTTTTGTACCACTTACAAATAAGAAGTTTATTTTATCAAATATATCATATAAAAGAGTTAAAAAATAGATTTAAAATGGGTGCACCATCAAAAGGTAGCAAAACAACATTTTTTGAAAAATAATGCTTTTATATGAAAAATTGAATTTTTTTCTTATATAATGTCTAGATAATTAATAAGATGAATGAAAATGTTATATATAATTAAATATAAACAATACATTATGAATATTTATAACCATATATTGAATTATATATAACATTATCATTCATCTTATTTATTATCTAGACATTATATATGAACAAATTCAATTTTTCAGATAAAAGCAGTATTTTCCACTTCATCTCTTATTTAATGAAATAAAGTTGAATTTTTCATTCTTGAAGTGTTATTAGTTCATGAAATAGAATGATAGTTCATTCCATATGTCTCGAAAAAACGTTTAGCACATGTAATCAAATATGCATAAGTCCACCTATAGTGAGATAATACTTTAATCCAACAAAATTCAACCATAACATAACATATACTATCTAGAAATGGATAACATTACAATAATTCTAAAAACTAAAAATATAAATCATTAGAAAGAGTTGAACTATATTGAATTAGTATTTAACTCCCATATCTCATAAGGTAGTTCTTGGTTCTCACATTCCAAAAATATGAATACCTTAATCATGTATTCTATTGAAACGTGATAATAACATGAATTACTATAAGACCTTAGTGAAGACATGAATTATATCAAGATTAAATATTTCCACACACCAAAAATAAAAAAATTATATATACTCAAACCATGATATCAATTTGTCCTTAAATCATCCATGAGGTCATCAATACTATCAAGCATCCCCTTATTTCTTTTTACCTTCATTATGCGCATATCGTGTGCTTTACAAAATTATTCCAATCACTTTTCATGGTTATAGGTACCATGTAAAACCACAATAGAGCAATAAATATATATTCCAATATTCCATAATACTATAAAAGATATTCTACAACACTATTTTGGAATCCCATTACATAAAAACATAGTCATTTCACCACTTCGTTATCATACTCAATATCTCTAATAGTGATCGCATGTGATTTGCCTTTGTATTTTCCCTTAAGAGGTTGTTGACTTCAAAAATCATCTATAACCTTTGGATTAGGTCATTGGTTTTTATAATGACCAATTTCCTTGCACATGTATCATTGATGTGTGGGTGGTGAATTCTCTATAGTCTTTTCTCAATTCACATCATTAGACACCTATTTTCCATTACATCAGTACTCAACTTCTCGATGACATTATTTTACACACTTAAAATATTTTATTGTCCTTTTAATACAATCCCCACCATGATTCTTTCCACACTTTGTGAATCAGGAAATATTCATCTTCTTTTCACCATTGTTTTGATATTTCTCCTTGAACTTCATCTTTCATTTCTTGTCAAAACCTTGAGATTGATATGTAACAAAAACTTTCATTTATACCTTTATAGCACAATGAAAAATCTCTTCATAGATACTAATGTCCCTTATAGGTAATTTCCTTAGAATAATTATTTTTAAGAAACTAAAGAATTGATCAACATTACTTTTTGGTTGGATGATAAAGTGAGAAGCATACCTTGCATGTTTTTTGTGATTTACTTCGTTTGTACCAACAGATTCGCCATCATTTTTCTTAAACTCATAGAATTAATTTTCTACCTTTTTTCTATGAATATGTGGAAAATAATTATGGAAAAATAAGTTCTTGAACTCTCCCATTCCATAGATTCAATTTCACTTTGTTGCCTTGTATTCTTGATTAGAGTCCACCATTTGTTTGATTTTCCTTCTAAATGATAAACACCCAAAATGACGTTTTCATGTTCCAAACAACTAAGGATGGAAAATAAATTTTTAATGATAGTGATCCATTTTTTAGAAAAAAAAATTATCATAAGACCCACTAAAAGAAGGTGGATGTTGCCTCCTGAAGGAATCCACATAATTTTGTTTCCTTCTATTCAAATTTGGAATACCAGAATGATTCATATCTTGTTTAAGTAAAGTAATAAGATTTTTTATTCCATCTTCCATAACGTTTGGTTGTTCAGGAGTACAATCATTGCATTTCCTAGTTTATTGATCATTAACACGGTTCCTTTGGGAACCAGCGATTGTCAAAAATCCAAAAAGAGTGGTGTGAGAGAACAAAATCATACTAAGAAAACAACAATTATCAATGGGGGTAATTGCAATCTATAACAACTTAGGTTTAGTCCTACGTTATTCATGATCGTTACCATAATTATTGTTCTATAACCTATAGTTATACTTACTCTTAGAGAAATCCCTTGGCATAACTTAGAAATATCTCTAGGGATCTCGCTAAAGTTTTCGTATCCTAGTTTCCATAGGTTAACTAAACTTTCACTCTGATACCAACTCAAATGAAACAAGATTGACATAAATGGAAATTATATTTATTTTTCAGAATATTTAATACATTATACTAATATACTCCCAAATAACATAATATTTTAGTGTCTTTGGAAACATAGAACACAATCTTCTAACTTGGAGAACGGTCTTCAACATCTCCCATTAATATATTCCCCTTTTGTTTTCAAACCTAAAACATTTATTTATATCCTTGGGAAAAGAATACATAAAAAAGGAGAGCTAAAATTCTAATTAGGGGTAAAAAAATATAACTTAAAACAAACCATAAACTTAATAATGTAAAAACATGAACATAATGCTTAAATATCAAAAATCCTTAGTCAGAAAATAAATCATGGAAGTACATAAGGCACAGATCATAAAAGAACATTAACCATGATAAAATAAAATTGACATAAAACATGGAACTATAGAAAAATAATAATCACATAATATAATTTCCATATTATCCAAGGCATTTCTTCTAATACCATCACTATGGACAAATCCCATTACTGAACCAGGTTTACGTGTTGGTCCAACCATGTATTACTGAACCAGATTTACTTGTCGTTCCAGTGCTATATTACTGAACTAGATTTTCTTTCCATTCCATTCATGTCTATATAATGAGATATCAATATTTCCCCAATGATTAGTAGGTATATATATGTCCCAACCATCTCATAATGAAATCATTTTTACATGTGACACAAAAAACAAAAATCATTCATCATAGCATAACCCATGAAATATAATGGGTTTCTTAAACAACATTCCATCATAATCTATATAAAATAAATGTATTTTATAAAAATAATTCCATTAGAAACACAATAAAATTAATGTAATAATAGTTATATAAACATAACCATAGGTCATCTTATATGTAAAATAATTTTGATAAAATACTTGAACTTAATTCTTGAGGAAAATATCCTTTCTTTTTAAAAATTGTTTTCTTTTGTCAAAATGATGCTCATTTTTGTAAGAAAATAATTTAGGTTAAAATAAAATTAAAACTAGGTAGAGTAAGATTCATGTATATAAGGCCTTATAAAGACTTAAAAATTCGTTCATGCTGTATAAGTTAAAAAAACATTCTTCTCATACTCTTTCCAGAAATGTCAAAACGTACCTCGTATAGAAAATGAACGACAGATTGCTTCCATACAGTTTAATAAAAAATTACCAATGGGTAAAATTGAGATTAAAAAATAGTATAATAATATAAATTATATTATATATTTTTGAAACATGTATTTGGATGATAAATTTACACCGGTAAATACTTATATATAAACAATCTCGGATAATAATGAGATTGAAAAATTATCCCTTAACTTAGGTCTGACTTCTTCTGTATGTGTCTAAAACACATATTAAGTGTGTTTAAACAAGTTATTAACTTTTAATAGAACCATAATAATATTTATTATATCATATATGATTGACTTATGAATTTATATTACTAGTTTATTTATCAGTTCCCTGTTAAAGCAATATTTTCAGTAATAATTGTTTTATTTATTGTATGTGTTTGACTTGTTATTATTGATCTCATAACTTAGATCATGATTTGATTACTTCCAAAATTTAATATATATATATATATATATATCATAAATATTCAGTATATAAATAAATATAATAGATAGATAAATGAAATGAAATACACCATTCATGGAGACGGTAGGTTGTACGTACGCATGAACGTTGTTTTTGTTTGCTTGTTGAATTGAATAGAAGCAAGTAAATGACACACATATATATACATAAATAAATTAGAATTATTATTTCATAGATTTCATTTTTATTTTTTATATTTACTTTATAATCATTCTTGAATGGTTAACATGGATAATTAATCTCATCACGTCATGGAGACGGTAAGCCGTACGTACGCACGAGCGAAGACAAAATTACCTTGATTGTTAAATGATATGAAATTGGATGGAATATTGATTTTATATAACTAATATAATGTTATATTAATCTTTTAAATCTATTATATTCATCAATATTCCCTTAAAAATTAAGTATTTTTTAATAAACAATATTACACCACGACATGGTGATGGTAAGTCGTGCGTACACACACATAGTGATATTGTTATTCATAGGATGAATATAAGGAGGTATAAGGTTGTATCATAATTATAATAAAATCTCATCATGTATAAGATACTGTATTTTTTACATTATTATAGAAACAACATAATATGAAAAAGTAGAATAAGAAAATAATTTTGAATGAGATGACAAAAAAATACCTCTTTCGTGAGTATCTTCTTTTTATTTGCATAAAAGGTCTCATTAAGATGGATTTCTTCAAAAAATGTGGCCTCTAAGAGGAAGGGAGGGAATTTTGGAGGTTATTTGGTCCGGGTGGATAATACAAAGGTCTTTGGAGGTGTGAATAAAAGAGAAGGGAAAGTGCCCTTTATCAGAGAGGTGAGGGGCACTTTAGGAATGTCTTTAAATCTTAATTTAATATAAATTGTTTTTCTATTTATAATGGTGAAAACTCATATATTTAGAATATAATATGTGTATGGGAAGCAATAATCTCAAAAAATACGTTTTATACAAGTTTAGGTCACACAAGTAACCTTATCTTTTAGCTTTAACCGTTAGTTGAAAACATTTACTCTTACCATGTCTTCTTGTATTTCTATATTATATGTTTACTATAGTTACTATAAAATAAAAAGAGAAAAAAAATTGGATGATTAATGACATTTATAAAATTATATAAGTCATTTGGATGAATTTTATATTTTTAGGACTATTATATCATTTAATGAAATATTATTTGTTTTAAAAACTAATTTATGTAAATTTTGACACTATTTAGTAATTGATTTTTGTTAAATTCATAAAAACATGATTCGTTTAAACCAAAGGAATTAAATCGTCCCTAGCATGTCAATTACATACAAAAAATTAGTTGATGGAATCATTATGATCAAATTATATTTATTTTAATAATTATAATATCATTTTTTAGAATGTCTCATTAATAAGGTAATCATTTCATAATCATTGTTTCATAAATAAATTTAATTATTCCATGTCTAAAATTTTAAAATAAAATACCATGATTTAGGAAATATTTTTCATTTTTTATTGACTATTTATAGTCTAAGATATCATTTATATAAACAAAATCAAAATTTCTTTAGTAAAGTGATACATGTTAATGTTATATTTTGCTTTACATTAAATTAATTGTTATAAATTTTCATTATCACCCCCAAGTGGCATCATCAGGTCCTAAAATAGACTCAAGAATGATCGTTGTAGTCTGTATCTCATAAAATAGTATTTTTACATGTGTTAGGGTAGTTTTATATTATTATAATATTATTTGTTTCCCTTATTTACCTGATTTACCCTTTAACCATGGTAAATAAAAATAATTACTGAAGTTACTTTTCGTAATGTCCAAAAATGAAATGCTTCCATTTATACTGTTTGTACCATATGATTACAAATATGGAAACCATTTTTATAAATTCCAAACACATAATTTTCATAAATTAATTTAAAATTAATTATTGTTGTCAAAACCAGAAAGCGGTTTTTAAGGTGTAAAAATAATCAAAAGATTGACATGTGTTTCTATCCATTTTAAATGTGAAATTACATTCAATGACCAAAATTGGATTAAATGATAAAATCATAATCCAATTAAACTTTAAACCAAATTAAAAAGATAATCTAACTATATAAATAAATTAGACGAAAAGTTTGTTTTGAATTAAACTGTACTATTTTTTACTATTCATTAAAATATAAATTTTGTTAAAAAAATACCAAAACTTAAAATAAAGTATAATTTTATGTAACAAATAAATATAAGAAGTTTAATTTGTTAAAAATAATATATAAAAGTGTTAAAAACTAGATTTAAAATGGGTGTTCCATCAAAAGGTGGCAAAACTGCATTTTTTGAAAAATACTTCTTTTATCTAAAAAATGAATTTTATCTTATATCATATATAGAAAATACATAAGATGAATGTTAATGTTATATAAAATTAAAAATGATATTAATTGTATTCATAATGGATAGTTTATATCCCATCAAATAAAAATATTTTAATAATATATCGATGTTTAGTGAAACTCAGAATTGCATACAACACAGGATATCTAGGAAGGTTGCTCTTGCATGTAACGCATGCCAAGTCTGTGTTGGGTGTGGTGAAATCTTCCTTTAATTTTACGTATGACATAACCCAAACATAGTTCTTTTATACTTTGAACAAAATCTATACTCTGTGTTTCATGTATCGTACGCCAACTCAACGTTGCGTGTAACATACGACAAGTTGGATTAGAGTGAAACAAATGTTTTAATTAGTGAATTGATAGATATAAATGAAAATTTTAATTTAATAAAAAATGGTACATAAAAACTAGGGGAATTACAGAGGTTTATTAGTCCTTAGATATAGTATCCTTGCACTACTTAGTCCATCACCGTGACTAAAAGTGTGGACAAACATCCCTTAGGATCAGGCCATCAGGATAGAATCAATCGACACCCCTTCAGGGAAAGTCAGACCGAACATTGTTTGGTTATAGTTTTCATTCTAAATACATTTATATATAGTTAGATACCTATATTTCTTGTCCTAATTACCCTCTAACTATGGAGGCTCACAAGTTCAATAAATCAATAAATCAATCAGTTAGATGAAATATTTTCAATTAAAATAGTCATTCACCATTCAAATTTCCAATTTCATGTTTAAAAATTCCATTTAAATATGAAAAAATATCATAGGTTTTCATAAAGTTCATGAAATTCAAAATAATATTTTATTTAAAGTCATTTTTCTCCAGAATCTTCATCAAATATTTTCTAAAAATCATTTTTTATTCCAATAAATCTTTTCTCAAAATTAACCTAATAATGTAAATATCTTTGAAATAAGGTTTTATTTCACAAATCCATGCCTTTTTAAAATCAAAAATCGATTCATATTATTTCATAGAAATCATTAAAAAATATATTTTAATTAAATCACGCAATCCAAGGCTTCAAATATAGTAAAATTCTTATGGAACTATATACCATTAATAAAATGATCATGGAATCACTTGGAATATGAACCTATAAGAGATATTCAAAGGAAAGGGATATCAAAAACAAATTCCTAGAATCACAATCCATAAAAAATGATCCAATCCATCAAAAACCCATGGATTCATCACTCTTTAAGAAGGGGTGAAGAGAATAAAGTTGAATTTCGAAATAGTGATGTTTCACTTACCAAAGAGAGATCAATCACATTATCCAACACTTATATCCAAGAGGAAAGGGAGTGTAGAAGGATAACTAATCTTTATAAAGCCTTCGAAATACAAAGGGTAAAATATGATTTGAGTAGGAGTTTGGAATATAAAACATGGGTTCAATATTTTAATATTTCGAAAAATATATATCATCGAGCAACCCAAAACTCTATGAAATAGGAGTTCTGATAAAGGTCATGATCAGAACACAATGTTAGAGGTAATTATGTGGTGTAGATAGTCAAAAAATCATCTGAGAAACACGATGAGCTCTATGCTATAGTTCTAAAAAACTAGCTAAGGGGCCCTTACATAGGATGAAATATTATTCCCCATACATCAAAAACTAATAATGTGTTATGTTTTAGTCCCCCATCCACACCACTTTCATACTAAAAGGGCATAATCGCAAAATATTAGTCTAAAGCCACCCAAATGCCAACACCTTTCCCACACAATAGCTGTGCCGAAAATGGTAGAACCTAAAAAAACCATAACCTAAGGATCGATGCCACAATCATCATTTCTATACTATATAAATTCTCTTCATGATATAACCATTATATTCTATTAATATACTCTATGAAAACATTATATTGGCTCTAAAATCTTAAGAAAATACCTAGAACAACACCCAAAAAAGGTGACCAAATACAAGGGATAAAAATCACTTGAAAGATAGTAACATGATGTCATAATCTACCCACAAAAAATTATTTCCCCTTGAAAACCTATCAAGAAGAATCCATTTCAAAGAGATTAGGACACTTCTCTCTTGTTAGTGCATCACACTCCCAAGTCTCATGTGTATTGAAACCATATTTCCATAACACCCGAACCATGGGTATAATCATTCCATAAATATACCTTCTCTTAGAATCAATAATATAAATTTGATTACCAGTTGTGGATAAATCAGGTTATACATCTTGGTTTTCCCAGATCAAAACATGATATGGGTTAGAGAGATAATTTCAAAGCTACGATACTTAAAACACGTTATGAATTGATGTCAACTGAGATGGAAAATCCAAATGGTAATCCACCATACCAATATATACAACAACCTCAAATGATCATAATACCTAAATATAAAATTTCCATTTTTTCAAAGATATAAATGAACCAAAATAGTAAAAAAATATCAATAATACCTTATCACCAACTAAAAACTACGAAGGGAATTGGAAAAAACTAGAATAAGATTTATATCGGATCTTTTCCATCACCAATCACTAATTAATCTACTAAATATTTACCATTTTATCATGTAAAGTTTTTAATGGTGTCCCCACCATAAAGGGAGTCCCTAAGGTGATTAATGTCATTATAAAGCTATTACTACTGAAGAATCACCTCAAGAAGAGAGGAGGTCGGCTGGGCACTTTCCAGAATAGTCTCAGTCTCACCCTCGTTGGCTCCCAAGATCATGCAAGAAAAGAGATCCATCACTTTGTAATCTTATGATGATTCTTTCATTGAATGAGGAAAAATTTCTCTACTAAAATCATTATTGATACCATTCCCCTTACTAAGGATGTATGAAATATACAATTCAAATTATTATAGGTACTCCAACAATCACCTCTAGAGAAGATTCAAATCTTTTTGAGAGATGATATTTCTCCAACTCTTGTACTCAAGGTAAATGTAAAAAAAATCTCTAAAAGGTGATAATTCCAGGTCTTAAAATAATACGTTACAACCGTGAGTTCATGGTCATGTGTAGGATTATTATTATAATGTGTCATATGTTATTAGGAACCATAGACCACCACATGACCACCCTACATAATAACACTACCCAAACCTAATACTCTTGCATCAGATAAGACCACATAACCTTGACCAGTCTCTACAAGAGTCAAAATGGGGGAAGAAGTCAATATATTACTCAAATCATCAAAAGAATCTAAAAATTTCAAATCTTATACAAACATCACTCCTTTCCTAGTGATATCATTCTCAGAGAATCAAACATTGATAAATGTTTACAAATATTTTAATATTATCTGCTAAGACTAAGATGATTAAATTCTTTAAAACATTATGTGGTTATTACCATGTCATAACATCCTTTATATTCTTATGGTAAATATAAATAGTTTGTTTTGATACCACTTGCCCTAAGAATTTCAACTCCCAAATCCATAAATTTTATTTTCATATCTTGGATTAAAGTCAGTGGTCTCATATTATTCCTAGAATTGTGCTTATATGTTCCACATGATCCTCCTTGAATTTAAAGTAAAAGAGGATGTCATCCACAAACCACACCAAGAAAGAATCTAGATACTAATGAAATATCATGTTCCTTAGCACCATAAAACTACCTGATCATTAGTTAGAAAAAAAAGTTATAACAATATATTCATAATTGTTCTATCTAATTTAAAAAGGCATATTTAGAATTTTTGACTCATTGATTATTTTCTAGTGATAACCAGACCAAATATAAATATTTGATAACTACTTCACCCCATTTGTTTTTTGAAAAAAAAATCATCAATATAAGTAAATAGATATTTTTTTTCTGTAACTCAATTTATTTTTTGGTAATAAATACAATGGTTAATTATCCCATCAACTTTATTTGAAAAAAGATCATGCAACGTGAAAGAAGAAAAAATCAGGTCTATGACGCCTTTATCAATAACTTCATCCAACATAGTATTTAACTCTTTCATTCCATCATTTTATATCTGATAATATGAAATATAGGTGTGATGGGTACCTAATAGCAAGACAGTGAAAAACTCCACCTCTTTTAACAGTGGGAAGTTAGAAAACTAAGATGTAAAAATATTGGGAAACATGCCAACCATTAGAGGAATATTACCAGTTAATGATTATTTATCATGATAAAAAACAAACATAAATATCACCTTTCCCAACTTTGGATGATATTTAATGGGTATGGTCAACATCGATTCCCATTATCCAAGAAAAAAACCAGCACACCCCATTAGGAGTATTAAAAGAAAGGCTCTAAAGATAATAAAAAATAATGATTTCTGGAAAATTGGCCAATCCATCATATGAATTAAATATAAAGTATTTATGTCTAGAACCAAAAAAATTATAGGCAAAATTGATCTCTAACATAGAAAAAAACTAGAAAGGAATCATAGATCTTGCTCACTCTCTACTATGAGTGGTGTAGGAATATGCATTATATATGATAAAATATCTATTGGAATTTTTAGTAGATTATACATGTGATATGTTATGAATAAATGAGATGTAGGGGTATCAAATAATGTAGTCAATAAAGATGAAGCTACAGTGATAGTATTGCTCATGGTTACTGGACCCGCATCAACTTCCACTAGATACTCTCCCGCTACATAAAGAAACTTCATTCAAAATTTTTGAGAATAGAATCACCTAGTTATTTAATAATATAACTGAAATGCAATACCACTTTGTTAATATGATCTAATTATCCTATGTTGGGCAGATAAGTAATTATAGGACTTTTGCAGATGGCTCGAGCGATCACAAGAACCACAAATCATCAGTTCTTCTGTACAAACCCGATTTGAGTTCTCAAACTTGCCACATTGGAAAGAAGTCAAAGGAAATTTTATATAACATGTTGATGTTATAGAATAGTCCTTGTATATTTTTACTCTATGAGACTCATCAAACTTTCAATTTTTCTTAAATGAACCAACAAAACTGCCATTGGGAGTGAGAGGAACTACCGAATACCCTATCTTACCAACCAATTCAAGCTCATCCATCAACGTTATGTCTAGAATGTTTTTATAAGAAGTGGTATTATTCTTAAAACCCATATATTACATATAAAAATGGAGAACAATCTAAAATACTTGAGCATTATTAGTCTCATTAATCACAACCATAGGAAAAAATTGAAACTTTTTATCAAAGCGGTTCATATACCAAGTCACAGCTCTATCGCCTTTATGGAGGATAGAGGACTCCAAATACATTTCCAAAACCATTTAATCTATATATAAATAATTTATATGGAGAGATCTTATGTCATTAAACTCTAAGAATTCATGTTTCTTTATCATAACTATTGAATTCCACCACCTCTTGTTAGTCCCTTCATTTTTGAAGGTATCAAAGTTAACTTTTATTGATTATGGGGTTTAAAAGAACTCAAAATATTGATAAATCCTTTTCAACCAATCCTCTACCTATTAAGGGTCATTTTAGACTTATAAATAAGGTGTTTTATATTAAATAAACTCTTGAGAGTGAACTCTCGTCTCATCCATTTATGGTTACACTACTAGATCCTAAATGAGATGGTGTGCATGTACCTATCCTAAAGATTGGACCACACACACAACTATATTGAATGGATTCTAATATACTAAAGAGTTATATTTTGTGGCTTTTCTATAACTCCCTCCTGAGGACTTTTAAAATTTCTACTTGGGGGCATGGTATTATACCACATTATTTCTATTAAATATATATTAACTTTCTAGGATTTCAAAATACACAGATCAAATTGAGGGGAAATCCTTGAATTAAATAAATTTATTACTCAAGTATTACTTTCCCAATCACCCATGGTGACTGAAGGCTTGCTACTATAAGAGATATATTGGGACTCACTCGTAACTACCCTCTTTGAGTCTAATAAATCGTCTCTCTTATCTACTTGAACATCCCAAACTTTATACCAACATCAAAGAAAGATGTAAAACCTCACACATATGATACCATTATTTCACATAACAACATAGATACCCCGGTACACTGCTACCTAATCCAAAACTAACATGAATTGAAGGTCATTCCCAATCCCTATGATTTTCAGAATAGATCTTTTGAATAAATAAAAAGTAAATGGTAATGATTTAACCCTAATAATTCTCAACAATATATTACCATGGAAGATATAATAATAAATTGTTGTTATACTAAACACTCATCAAGGATTAAATTTCCACAATAGATAGATATCAAAATTAAAACATTATCTATAATATTACACAATATCTATCAAAGAGAAACCCAAAGACTCCTTACAATGAGTGGATAACTGCTCCATTGGTCACCATCATCACCCAAGGTCCCATGAACAAATCATACATGCCACCTCCAAGTGAAAAATTCTGAATTATGAGACCTATCATAATATAATCTACAAATTCTTGAAGTCAAAGGTAGGTTGTTATAAAAAACAGCCTAGTAAGATTCCACCAAATGTTCTATAAGTAGTTCTAGAAAAAATACACCGTTTATGATTGAATTTTAAATAAATGAAATTCATGGGAAATAATTTTTAATATTTTCAATCAAATTATATTTTCATATCAAGATGATATAAAATATATCACAAAAATATTATATAAACATTTTTCATAAAACAGAAAGTATATAAATTAAATAGTTATATAAAACTACCTTGTAATAATCAAATAAAAGTATCACTATGGTCATATTACATAAGGTTCATTAGTTTATGACTATAGGATCCTTAAAATACTTATTCAATAATATTGTCTAAAAGTGTGTGAAAATTTCACTATGGACCATTCCATCATTATAGAATCAATCAACAACCCATCAGGAAAATTCAGGTTAACATGGTTTAGCAAGAAATGACATCACCAATCCATTAATTGGGTGTCAGATTCCTAGATAGATTTCCCCGATCTCCCATTATCTACTCAAGATCACTAGTTATTTAAATCAATAAATCAATAAATAAAGGGAAATCAATTTAATTTAGATTATCATTCATATTTTAAATTCCCATATTTAAGTTTAAATATTCCATTTAAATCTGAAAAAATGCTAGTTTTTCATCCAGTTTATGAAATTGAAAATATTATTTCATTTAAAGCCATTTTTCTCAAGACTAAATATCAAATCATTACATCCAAAAATTTCTCATTTCAAGAAATAGTTTATCAAAATTCACCCAATAATTTTAATGTCTTTGAAATAGGGTTTTCTTAGACAAACTGATTCCTTTTAAAAATACAACATGAAATCATATTATTTCATGAATATCATTACAAAGTTAATTTTATTTAATATAGGAATTCAAGGGTTATAATGTGAGAAAAGACTTACAAACCAACCTACCTTTTATAAAATGATCATGGAATCACCTAAAATGAGAACCTATAAGAAAGATGAAATGTAAAAGGAGGTCAAAGAGAAACCCCTAGAATAAAAATCCCTAAAAAAGGATCCACTGCTACAAAAAATTCCTTTAACAGTGCTAGAAAAGGCCTTTATCATCAATAAAAAATCAATGATAATCGAAGCGCAATTAAAAGTATGAAACATTAATCAGTGCTAAAAAGAACTGTTAAGGGAACCCTTTAATAGCGCTATAAAAAGTGTCCTTTAACAGTGATTTTTAACACATCTAACAAAAATTGTTTTAGCGATGTTAAAGTGTTCCTTTAACAACACTTTTTTTAGCACTGATAAAGGAAACATAGTTAAGTGGTTAATTTTTTTCAGATTCCTATGCACCTGACCCCTTTATCAACACTTCCACGACCCTTTTAATAGTACTTCACACCTCCTTTATCATCCCTTTTCACTTCACCACCCATATTATTAGTGCTTTGAGAATTCGCAGCCTCATGTGCGCCTGCCTAGATTCAGGCCTTGCACCTCTCATCCACAGATGGAAAGCCTTTACCACAACACCATGTTGTTTTTCTGTATATTTAATGATATTTTTATTTATTTATATATATATTTACAAATATATATTTATATATATTTATATAATTATTTTTAATTAAATTTATACAATATATGTGTGTGTGTGATATATATTATATTTATGTGAATATATTATATATTATATTCATTTACATATATTAGGTTATAATATATATATCTATTTATTAATACACACATATGTATATACAAACATTATAAATATATTTGAATAATGTAATAAAAATTATATATTTTTTTAATTAAATTTTCAGAATATGTACTTATTTAGATATATTATAATATACATTTTAACAAAAATATGTTTATATATCTATTTATATGAGTGATTTATTATAAGTAAATAAAAGAAAATAGGCATATATTTCATTATAAATAGAATTAAATTATGAAAAACAATAAAATTTAAAAACCATAATATCAATATGAATACAATACATGGGAATAAATTCAATCGCTATTGAAAAAGGTCAAAATAACGCTTCAAACGATGCTGAAAATCAATCGAATGTTAAAAAATAGGGGTGCCTAGACTAAAAACTGAATTTTAGAGGATTTCTGGGCCTTTTTTGGATTTGAAAAGGTGTAAAAGGTTTACCTATTCTAATAAGGGTGTAGTGCTCTTTTCAGGCTTCGATTTGATATGTTTTAGAACCCAAACGAACATCCAGATCAAAAGTTATGGTTGTTTGAAGCTCGAGTTACATTTCAAAATTATTTTAGATCTTTTTTTTTGATTTTTTATCATAAAATCGATATTAAATGACTATTATTTGGTAATAATATAAAAATTATTAATTAAAAATATAGTTATTTTATAATCCATTTCACTAAATATATTATATATTATGTGTAAATTCCTATATACATTATCTAAAACATATTTCAAAAAATATATATTATATTTATATCAATATAAATATATTTATATGTTAATATATTATTTTTGATGAAAAATAATTTTTTAGAATACTTTTATCAGTGCTTATAAGAAAGTGTTGATAAAGGGGATGTTTATTAACACTTCTAAAAAATGATGATGAAGACCCCCACTTTATCAGTGATTTTTTTACAAGAATTGACAAAAGATAATATTTATTAGTGATTTTTAAAAGTTCTGATATAACATGGTCCTTTATCATCACTTTTTAAAAATCACAGATAGAAGTGGGTCTTTAAAAACACTAAAAAATGTTGTTAAAGACCCACTTTAATAGTCTTCTTTTTAGCGCAGACAAAGGGGGTCTTTAACAACATTTTTAGCTATGATTGTTAAATCCATAGTAACTAACTATCCCAGATTTATATTATTTGTCCAATATATAAAGAATATGAATATTCATCACTTTCAAAGAAGGGGAGAAGATAATAAATGAAAATGAAAAAAATAGGTTTTACATACCAGAGAGAGATCAATCACATTCATCAGCACTTGGATCTGAGAGGAAAGGGGATGGAGAATCCAGAATCCACAATAGTAAGCCTTTGAAATTTAAAGCGTCAGATAATATTTGAGTTGGAGTAGTTTGGAATACAGAATGATAATTCAATATTTTAATCTCATAAAAAATATATGATGGTGTAGCAAGAAACTCAAAAAATTTGAGGAGCTAAAAAATGGTTATACCATCATGCAATCTAAGAGACCATGCCACCATGGGGTTGGTCAAAACATTTTTATAATAAATTCAATGATCTCCTCCTTTTAAATATGGAAAACCATGGAAGGGATCATAACATAAGAGGAAACACTACACCACTGAACACGACCACCAAGACTAAGAAATGATGATCATACAAGACCATTCACTAGAATAGTTATATGCTCTAAAAACGCACCCCAAGCCTCCACTTTCCATCCACCTTTCCCATAACGTAGTGGTGTTTTCAATGGTAAAACAACCCAAGACTCCATCCAAGGGCTCCATATAACAATGATCTCATGCAATCCACAACCAACCTCTTCGTGCCATAACCCATATACTCCTTGGTTTAGCTGCCTAAAAAACTCTTTATTGGCACTAAAATTTTTTTTTTTTTTTTTGAAACAAACCCAATCAACCCCATTAGCATTCCATTAAATAAAAAGTACTAAAAATTAAAATAAAGATCATCCAATTTTATATTATAAAAAACCATTTCCCAAATGACATTATACATTCCATTTACAAACCATTAATTTACACCACATAAATCTCTTACCATTCATTGGGCCTAATTAAAAGGTAAAATCCATTCACAATAACTAATGACTGTGAAATCCATTTCAAAATCATTGATTCATATCAAAATTCCCATTTCTCCCATTTATAACAGTATACTCATTTGAAAATTTAATTCCATTGTTGTCCTTAAAGACACATATCTCCATTTCCTAAAAATCAAATCAACCTACTAGGCCAGCCCTGGTCCAACTCTATACCCAAGGCACCCCCTAAGAATTTCCATTCACATGGTTCGAAATGTTTTTTGGGATTTAAAACTAAGATAAAAATCACACTTTATCCATTTAAATTCAAACATGGACAATGCAATGAAATTCCAACATGACCACACCACACACCACTGGAAAATTAAGGTGGGAGTATTGGTTAATTTTTAAGGTATCACCTACCCCATTTAAATCCTCCTTCATTTAATTATAATTCTAGTAACATGATCCCAAACTCTTATAAGACTATGAAATGATGATCATACAACCCTTGGTCTTATCTTACATCCAAATGATCAAAAAAATTAATTATAATCAAATTATAATTAATTGAAAACTTAAAAAAATTAACCACATACATTCAAATAGTCATAAATGACCATTCACTCACTCGGTGATTTTTCAACACCAAAACCAAGACCATCCCTCTACCAGAGGTCCCTTCCATACTCTCAAAATGAAATTAGTCAAAATACCTATGAAAAATATCAAAACCTCAATAAAGAACATTAAATTTCACTCAAAACCATTAAAAACTCAGATGATGACATATATCTATAAAAATGATGGGTAAAGGTGTGCGTGAGCTATGTTAGGGCATCATCAAGAATTGATTCATGGAATCGCCATTATCACTGGACTATTCTACCGTTATCATGGGGAATCTTTATTCAGATCCCTAATAATAAGAAACAAAATTAGTGACAGTGAAGGAAAATAGAAAGGAAATCCATTAAATGGAGGAACATATAAAGATCTTCCCGAAACCCATGCTAAAATCCCCCAATGTAGAAGGAGAATATGATATGAGAGGGGAAGACATACCTAGTGACTTCTCCCAAGGGAGTCGTTATTTCTCTTGAGAAATATCAAAGAGAAATCTTATATGCTCAACTATCACTAACCAATATAAAATATATTATATTGGTGACTGAGGTCGATCTAATAAGAAAGGTGTATAAATTGATTAAAATATAGAAGGAAAACATAAATTAAGAAAGATAAAATATTAAATTAGTTGGGTTTGGATTGAATGATATAAAAATATGTATCTTTAGTATGTTCTGGTTCATATACTAGTGATGTGTAAGTGTTGTAATTATAAGTTTAATGGTGTCAGAACCTAACACTTGGGAGAATCCTCTTCGAGTTCACACCCTCTCTTCTATGAACTTGATTATTTCGTCTCATTTTATTAGTTAGTTCGTAGTTAGGTGTCTAGAACCATATTTGAAGACAATGAATCCAAATTCAGGCATTGTTTGTGCCATGAATATAGCCACTGGTTGAAGAATTTAATAGACAAACCCTTCTATCTCATTGCTATCATGCATGAGGAGGAAAGGTATGAATTACGACAAATAAAAAGAAAGAAAATAAGACTATTAAAATTCAATGGAACAAATTCCCTACACTGAGTGCCCTCCACTTACCTTAAAATGCTTAGAACGAAATGATTTCTCCCCTCATTCTAGTCATGAGGGGATAATAAAATAAAAAAGAAGACAAACAACAACAATAATTAATATAATAATTATATGTGTGTGTAAAAAATTATAAAATTATGATAAATATATTTATTATTGTACTTATAAATTTATAAATATATAATTAAATAAATATATTTATAAATACTTAAAAATATTTATAAATAAATACAAATATTCATAATTATAATTCTTAAATAAATATAGATATATTTAAATAATTAATAATTATAATAAATATATTAATTATACATACTTATATACATATATATATAAATAAATACAAATAATTCTAAATAAAATTCTAAATAAATGTAGATATATTTCAATAATTAAAAAATAATAACAAATATATTAAATATATATATCTATAAATATATAAATATATTTGTTAACATTTTATAATTATATATACATATATATATAATTACAACTTTAAATAATTTATTGATTATAATTTTTAATTAATAATAAATATATATTAATTTTTTGTTAAATGTATAAATAAATATTTATTTATTTAAATAGTTATTAATTCATAAAAAAAATATTTACGATTTTCATATATAATGTTATATATAATTAAATAAATATATAAAATATTGAAAATAAATACAGTTAATTATATTTATAGTTATAAATAAATACAGATATATTTAAATAATTATAAAATTATAATATATATATTAAATATTAATATTATTAAAATTATAAATATTATAAATATTAATTTTTTATAATTTTATTATTATTTAAATAAATATATATATATTCATTTATAATTATAATTATAAAGAAAAATATATTCATATAAATAATTATAAAATTTGAATAAATATAGTTATATACATCTATAATCTTATAAATACATATAATTAATATAATAATTATATATATTTCTATGATTATAAATATATTAAGTATATTTCTTATGATTTTATAATTATTTAAATTATAATTTTATAAATATTAATATATATTTATCATGTATGTAATTTTATAAATATAAATAATAATGTAAAAAAATTATTAATATTATTTCATTATCAGCACTATATTTTTAGCACTAATAAAGCTCATCTTTATCAGTGTTAAAAAGGAATTGATAAAGGTATGTTTCATCAGCACATTTTATTTCAGTGCTGATAAAACATACTTTATCAACACTTTTTAGCTTGCACTGATAAATGGTTCACTGTGTTTTATAAAGAAACCCTAACTTTCTCCTCCTTCCTCGTACCCCTCAAGATCTTGTGGAACCAGATCACCACCGTCACTGCCTCCTCCTCCTACTCTCCCACCGACTCCTCCACCGCGAACCCGCCTTCCCCACATGCCTCTCCTCCATTGTGCACCATATCTACTCTTCCGTGATTCCCTCTGGAACATGTATCTCCCCCACCGCTACAATTCCCTCCATCATGCACCTCTCCTCCACCACGCGACTCTCCTCTACCATCGACTCCTTTGTTGCGCACCTATCATTCGTTGAAGGACTCCCCCATTGCGCGCCTCTCCCTTACCATGAAGGCACCTCTACCGTGCATTGAAAAACACATCCATGGTGAGTTTTCTTCTCTTTCTCATATATTTCACATGTTATTACAATTTGATATTGATGGTGATTTTGTGAATTATACAGGCTAAACACCCCTCTAAAAATTGTGGTTGTTGGTGGTCCTTTTTTGAACACTAAATGAATTGCATGTAAGTTATCCTTATTTCTAGATGTTTTCTCTCATGATAAATAGGATGATAGGTCAGGTAAACCAATT
The DNA here is from genome assembly GCA_963277665.1 of Viscum album. Lineage (NCBI taxonomy): Eukaryota > Viridiplantae > Streptophyta > Magnoliopsida > Santalales > Viscaceae > Viscum > Viscum album. The sequence continues at coordinate 220,530,380 of OY728163.1, forward strand.
ATAGTTCCTGAAAAAAAATGGTATCAAATTTGCTCTGGTAACCAGATTCCACATGTTGGGATATGATATAGGTGGTATAGAAAAATATTCTAATTTATAGTGATGTTGGATTCCTTCGTGTTGATGAGTTATCTCAAGATACACCAATGTCCATGGAAGTCCTTGGGGTATTCAAGTGGGCTATGATAGAAGTGAAAACAATCCCTATAATCCCCATGTGAACAATTATTTGTGTGACATCACATAACATCAACACAAGGGTTTCCATTAATAATTAAATATTTGAGATATCCTTAATCGCAAATACATATGTTTGTGGTGTTTACTTTTTACGCAAGATATTCCATGCTCTCACCCAATGAAAAACACTAGTTCCCACACACACGAGTCATCTTTCCTAATAATGGCTTGCAACAGCCGACACTATCTTTAATCTCTCCCACTGTATATTTCTAACCCTTATTGTGGCATCAGTGCACCCTTTTTCACTTAGATCCCTCATCGGTGTTGCAGTTGATTTTCTAGATACCTCATGATGTTTTTATCTCATACTATTCTATTATGAGGGTTGGAACATCTTTTAGTAAATGAATGAATTTCCCATTTACAAAATTTTGACTTATTCAGATTCCTTCTTTATATATTCATCTATTTTTCTCTGAATTACTAAAAAGTGTCCCTTTTCGTGAAATACACAGAAACAATAGAAATTATTAAAGAAAACGTTCTTGAATAATATGATCAATTAATGAAATATAGAAAAATTTAATTCATGGATTATAGATATTAAATACCCACAAGCATATAATATTGCTTTTCCTGAAGAGAAAAATATCAACTAATTAAAAAAAGAACAACCATCATACAATTATTAAAATTACATTATAAATAATATAAAAAAATAATCATTGAGAGAATACATTTTCTTATATAGTATAAAATATTTCTCTTTAAATCCTTATTTTTAAATGAAACTAAATTCAACTTATATTTAACATTTCCCATTATGAAATTTATGGAACTAATCATAATTTTTATTAAAATATATTAATTTACTCATTCAATATTATATTTTTATTTAAAAATCATTTATGTTAGGGGTGGATGTGGTGGAGGCCTAGGGAATCACCACCTATGATTGGGTAATAATCATATATAAATGAACTAGTACCTTGGTAAAGAATAATAATTTCACTCAAACTCCCTTTTCTTGTTAAGATGTATTTTTTGAAATTCCCCTCCCTCCAAGTATGGAAAATCTTCATTAACTAATATATTATTATCCTATACTTCTTGATGTATTATTCAAGATCCCATATGGTGTTATAATTCCCTTGATGGAATCTAACTAGAACAGTGGATTCAGACTCCACTATATATTTCTCAATACTGTAAATCCAAAAAAACAATACAGAACTGAAAATCACATTTTTCTATTGCCTAATAGAGATTCATAATTCATTGTAAGATTGGAATAGAAAGATCACATAGCCATTTTCATCCTAAAAAAATACCACCATCATTCAAATCATAAAAGATCCTTACACATTTAGTTTCATACCTATACTAGGCGTCCTATATCTAACCCATCACCCATGGTTAGGCTTACCTCCTCCCTAAGGGTAATGTTCAATCTTCAAGAGAATCCTCTTAAATAAAGTTGATAATACACTTACTAGAGTGACAAAACAATGGTTCTCCATAAATGATTTTTAGGAAAACTTGAATATGTGTTTGTGAGCTAGGCCTTCATTTTATCACATTTTTCCTTTCCTCCCAAAGAACCCAACACTCTATAACATAAACCTTGTCACATATTTTTATCTTAGTACCATGCTACCCAACCCTAAAAAAGAAGGACCTAATAAACTCTTAAGGTGGGTCCCCATTCTATATTTTCTTTATGCTCTGCCGACACTTCCAAGAATGGTACACTCCCATTATCCTTTAATGGGGAGATTCCAAGATGATTGTTATCCATGGATGTAAGAAAACATACAATGTAACACTAGAAAAATACCCTTCTAATAAAAATTCCCCTCTGTTTGGTATAACCAGGTTCCTCAACTGCAAATTGAAGATATTATTATTCTTATGTTTATATTTTTATCATATATTTCACATACACTCATCAGATTCATGTTTATAATGAATTATCAACTAGTAATACTTCCCACTGAAGCGTTTGGGTAATGACTCAAAAAATAGGTGTCATGTGAATCCTCTTTATTGATGTTCTAGTGAAGGATATTATCCTATTACCTAAGTGTTATATTTATGAATCTAGGATGTATAATGAATGCTATGAAGGGGATTTTATTAACTTGGAACCATAAAAATGAGAGTCTATAACTAGCTAATTTGTCATTCTAGTAACTGATATCGTCTCGACCCCGCTCACAATATAGTTTCACCTTAAAAAAATTATTTTCTCTATCATGATACGTGAAAGTATTGACATCATCTTGGTTTTACCAACCTAAAAACTCCATTCAACTCTATATATATTCTTTATAAATCTCACATATAAAGAGTTCAATTTTATAATGTCCCATTATAGCATCAAATGTATTCTATTAATGTTTTTAAATACACTCTTTTAATTAATACCCCCTCCAATATCAAATCCATCATTATCTTCAAAGAATTATATTGAAATACCCCTTGTTAGAATATCAGATTAATAACTTTATGATTTTTTTCAATATCATTAATGGTTCCCTTGGGTTCCTATGTTACTATGAGAATTTTCATTGGAATTGATGTAAATAAAATATTCAATGGTTTTATCATTCCCCTAAATGAGAGAAAGTAGATATTATAGTTGGAAATGTTCCTGTTGATATGAATAATGACTCATTAAAATAAAACCATCCTTAATTTTTCATTTTAATTGGGTTTCCTAATATAATCTATTGGCATGTTTCGCCATTGAATTCCAAGAATATCTTGTATGGTTATAGAACACTTGGTAAAATTGTTTACATGTAAACAATTATTTTTCCATGATTTATTCATTTTCTACTGTAGTTTTTTTAGGACTCCATAATCATATAGAATCCATTGATTAAACATTTCCTACCCCGAAAAATGAATTAAATGTTGTTAGAGGTCATGAAATAAAAAACCATTCTGTACGTAAACCAATTTTATTATGGAATGATCTTCCTATCTACCGTGCCACATTAGATGCTTCGGGGTAGAGCCACTTATTTCCTTATAACCCATCTTGGGACATATTAGATTATAGTATTGAATTATATTTTATTAGGGAGAGATATAAGAGATCATGATGTGGATCTCATAAATCTATTGGAGATAGGTTCCACATGACATGACCCTGACTTATCACACTACAAAGCCCTTAAATTCTAGTTGAAGTATTAACTCAATATCCAATATGAATCCTTCATTATTACTTCATTTTCCCCAATAATGTTGTGATATGTGTTTTATTTTTGGTGACCCTTCATCCCCTATTTGTTTTATTTATCTATTGGTATCAAGAGATCAATCGATGGTGATATATGACAAGTTTATCTCCTTTTCTCCATGGTTTTCTTTTATTTTCATCATCTAGAGAAGGCAAGGTAAATAACATTGGTTGGTTCATGGAATATTAGCATTACTGGTTGATAAAAAAATTTAGGATCTAGATTGTTGAATATTCTCTAACATGATCTTGAGTTGGTGATTATATATTTCTTTAAACTTGAAAAATGGTTGTTAAAATTTTCCATTGAGATAGGGATTTAGAAAATTTTATTTATTTTGTGTAAATTCTGGAATATGAATGATTTTTCTTGATGCGGTTTGATATTAACGATTAACTTACCCATAACGCCTCATCTCAAACCATCAGGTTCGATCTGAAGATCCATAAGACCTCATGTGAATGCTTGTTGTTAATGGTAAATCCCTATTTGATCAAGAACTCATGACAACATTCTAGATTCCAAACTGATATATTAAGAAAGAAGGAATTAGTCATTATATCATCAAGTAAAACATGGATCCAATATTTATTTATACTGATTTAATAAAAAATAAGATAGAAATGACATCGATCAAAGAATAAATTACCTCTCAAATTCCACCAGATCAATAAAGGTTGATGGAACAAGGGGAGATGGATGTGAGAGATTTAGACACTAGGAGGGAGATCTATAATTTTAAATAGGCACATGTGGGTCATATTTGGGTGTAAGAGGTTAAAAAACACAAACAATTAAAACCCATAAGGTGTTTTAATTGAAACCCTATGAAGGGAACACTTACCAGTCTACAATAAGAGGCTTTGATTGTGAAATAAGAAAAAACTGCTTCTTCTAGAGATAAGTAACATAGGGAAGTTATTTTTCTGAAATAAATGATTAATATTGTTGGTTCATGAAGTTAATTCAAGTGTTTCTGAAAATTCCTTTGTGACTCTTTTAAAATGATTCATGTGTTTTGAAATGTTTCTTGGAGGGTTTTCTCTCATTTTAAATGATTAATATTGTTCAGTCATGAAGCTACCTTGAATGTTTAAAAAAAGGAATAGCTGTTTTGTGAAAGAGTGTTTGGAACTAATTGATTTATTTTGAAAAGGGTGTGTTATATTAAAGAGTAATTTTTGAAAATGGTTGGTAGTTTTAACGAGATTTAATGTTTGGGTTTTTAAATAGTTTTGAATGGACATTTTAATTGTAGTTTCTTCATAATTTATTATGTTTATATTTTTATAGAATTAGAAAAACCATTACATTATATCAATATTTTTTATATTTATTTTTTTAAATACTAATATGACCAAATCAAATATGATGGATAAGAATAATAAATAAATGGATTCCAATAGTTTGATAAGAGAGTATGGAGATGGAGTGAAAGAGTTCACAATGTTTTCAAAGATCATGCATATAGCCCTTCTTAAATCATTTTTCCATGTATACACTATTGTTATTCAAGACAAGTTAGTCTAGAGGAGTTGGAAGAACACTATTTCTATCACGGAATATATGGAAGTTATAAATGTTGGAATAAATAGAGAAAAAAAATAAAATGTAGCTAGTGGAATGGATAATAGTGCGTTTTATGGATCCTTTGATGTGATTACAAGTGTGGACAATAAAGAAGACAATATTGAGGATGTGATTACAGATGTGAATGATGATGAAGAACATATTTAAGAGAGGAAAAGGAAAGTTGAATATGAACTTCATGATTTCCCAAAATTGTTTGAGTAGTTAAAGAGTTATGAAAAAATCCTTTGTATGGTGGTTGCACTATATATACATCATTGTCAGCCATATTGAAGATGTATAATTTGAATTTTGGGAATATATGGATTAATTCTAGTTTTATAGAATTACTTTTTTCTCTTGAATAAAATGCTCCCAGAAGATAATGAGTTTCTGATCCGAACCTACAATGCCCAATGAATGCTATGTTTGATAGGTATGATCTCTGAATGAATACATGTCTACCTGAATGGATTTATACTATTTCATATAGACCAAAAATCACATAAATAATGCCCAAATTTTGGTACGTCTCGATACAAGAAAGTTGAATCCAGCCCTATGAAAGGTGTATCATTGACACATTGATAAATAAACTTGAAAAAACAAAGGATGTAATTAATGCTAGGTTACACATTATTGAGATGAGAATATGAGAATATTTTGTGACAGTGAATGGTGACAAATGAATTTTTATTCCTCCATATGCTTACACTCTTACCAGGTAGGAGAGATATAAATTTTTTAACTTCTTGAATGACATAAATGTTCTAGAGGGGTATTCATTGAATATCAAGGACATCATGTCAATGACCGATTTAAAGTTAAATGTTATGAAATCAAATAACTTCCATGTTTTGATTTAATATCTAATTCTTATAGATTTAAATATCATTTTTCCCAGGAATTTCTATTATACATTAATGAAGCGTTATTTCTTCTTCAAATCTATATAGAAAATAGTTATAGATCTGATAAACTTTCTAAGAATGGAAATAGAAATTGTTTCCATAGTATGAGAATTGGAAATGTTCTTTCCACCGACATTATTTGATATGATGGTTCATTTTATGGTTCAATTTGTTAAAGAGATTCTACTTTTTGGTCTTGTACGCTATAGATAGATGTACCCCATTAAACGGTATATGAATATTTTTAAAAGGTATGTCAAAAATGAAAGTCGGCCAGAGGGTTGTATTAAGAGTGATATATTGTTGAGGAAGCCATTGGATTATGTACCGAATAACTGTACGGTGCGGAAAGCATTGGTCTATCGAAATATCGTCACCCTGGGTGGCTTTTGGGTGAAGGAATTTCTAGAAGAGAGGTTTGGACAATCTATTTTACAGATTGAGAGCAGGCCCACCTTTACATTTTGTATATAAGTATGGAGGTTGACACATATGTTGAAATCCAAAAAGTAATTATTTGACATTTTAATCTATCATGGGATGGAAATGGATATCAAAGACACATAATAAAAAGTTTATGGGATAATTTTGGGACCATATATTTAAAGGGTCAGATGAAAATATGGAATCAATTTTAGAACGACTTCGATGGCAAGATGGGGGACCAAGTGTGTATGTATTATCTTATAATTATTATGTAATTAATGGTTAGACATTCTATACTAATAAACATGATGAAGAAAATACCATGATGAATAGTGGAGTTACACTTGTGGCTAAAGAGATGCAGGTTTCTAGTGCTAAGGACATAAATAAATTTTATGTGAATATGTTATACTTTTCCATCATCAAATAAATATGGTAGTTGGATTATATGAACTTGTAAGTGTTGATTTTTCAATGCAAGTGGGTTGATAGCTCAAGTGATGTTAAAATAGATGAGTTGGGATTCATGAAAGTTTATATCAATAAGGAAGGAAACAAAGAAAAACCATTTATAATGGAATCACAAGAAGTACATGTGGTTTATGTTATAGATCCCAAAAACCGAAAGTGGTCATTTGTTCTGTTATTGACCAAAACCACTGATGGGACAGATGAAAATTCAATGAAGGATGACCCTTTCATTGGGATGTTGAAATCATTTCACAACAGTCCCAATATAGATGGTGTTTTGTATGTCATTGGAGAACACAATGAAGGGATTTGGATATTTGATAGAGGGGTAAAATCCCATCATCCATTAAAAAATGATTTTAATAATCAGGTTATATTTTTTTTTGTAATATACATCATGTTACCTTATGTTATTATCAATGCTTCTGACGCTTTCTCTGGGGGGGGGGCGTTCCTCCGCTTGATTGCGACGAGCGCGACTTTTGTTACCCCATATTCCCACTTTCCAAAGGTGGGCGACATTCGTTCCTTGTTCAGGGACGTCTTCTACTTGATCAAAATAGGATGATGGGATGTCGGTTCTTCCTTTCATGGATTCCTCCTCGAAATTCGTCGCCTAGTCTGGGTCTCCCTTATAGATTTAATACGTTTTTCGTGAAACTCTTCCGGGTGCCATACATTCATGGACACCAGTTAATTAAGCTACTTTTGTCAGGACATTCCAAGGGGTCTGGTCAGGGCAGCAACCTTCAGTTGGGGGAGTAGTCACGTTGAGGCATCAATAGCATGTTTGGATGCTGGGGAATTGGTGTGTTTGTCTCTTGTCCCTTATTATAGGGCTTCTCGAGGGCATGGAAGCCCGAGGCATCCCACATCAAACGCGAGGAATTCTATGCCAGAGGCATGTATCTGAGGTTTTCGTCAGCTTCCCTTGTTTAACACAGGGTATGCCGCAAGTTTAACGTCCAGCGGAGACGGATCGGGATGATCAGAACACCGACTAGAGTGGATCAGATTTAAGAACCCCCTTGAGGGAACACCGATATTGGGGCCAGCACGTGGACGACTTCCCAGGTACTGTGGAGAGGAATGAGGGGGGGTGATCTCACCAGGATGTGGCGGCCTGGGTAAGAATCAGGATGGACGATGGTTTTGTTCTTGATCCTCAACGAGACTTACTACTTACCATGCCTTAACATGGATCAAAAACCCTGTAGTTCGGGTATGGATGTTGGTGAACCGACGTGAATGAGGACCTGGGTCCGATGGGTGTTGGGCTTGAACCGCATGGAGGCTTCCTACGTACCATGCCTTATCATGGATCAAATTCCACGTAGTTCGGGATAGGGCATGTCAGCGAACAGACGTGAAGATAGACCGGGGGGTCTGATGGGTATCATCAGAAAACCGGCGTGAAGGTGGACCTTGGTACAAGTGTATGATGGGCTTGAAACCCAGGGAGGCCTCCTATGTACCATGTCGTAGTATGGATCAAAAAACCACATAGTTCAGATAGGTGCGTGTCGGCGAACCGACGTGAGTAAGGACCTTATCACAGGTGGGTGGTGGGCTTGAACCTTGTGGAGGATTCCTACATACCATGCCTTTGTTGGGACCACTTTGTGTATAAGGTTGTATTTGTTTTCAATAGTCGTCAATGGCGATCAAAATGAAGGAGATCAAGAATCACTCCAATGAAATGGATGAATGGAAATTCAGATGATTATTGTACTGATCATAAATTGAAAGAACTTGTGTCAAAGGTGACACATTGTTTACAACAGTGGAGAATGGTGAGGTATAATCCATGTACAGTTTATTGAAGAAGAATAAGGATTTTATAAAGACCATGCAATTCTCCATGATTGCATGAGAACCATACAAGAGCCTACTTGAGGAATTGAATCATATGTTTTGCATGAAGTATATAATGGCGGTTGAAGAAGAAGAGTTATTGAAGAAGGAAAATCACAGAAAAGAAGCATGAATGTTACAGTCGAAGCATATATTGAAGGTGGAACTGTTTCCCAGTGTTTTCGATATTTTTGGGCCTCAAAATCGAAAAATGAAGACACAGGTTGTTGGCAAAAGTAAGTGTGTGCAAAGATGAAGTGGTGTGAAAAATATCGGGTGGCGTGCATGAAAAATCAAGGGCTCCGTGAAAAACAACAGGTTTGCGTGAAAAATAGAGGCATGCGTGAAAAACAGCGTGGTGCGCGAAATAGAGAAGCAAGGTTTTTCGCGCAAGAGGTTTCTCAGATCAGAAACACTGAAAATCAGTAAAGGCAAGAGGCATGTGAAAAATCTGAGATATTCGTGCCATGTGCGTGGAAAATCAAACGTCTGCACGAAAAATTGGTTGTGCACAAAATGTGGGTTTGAAGTTTTACATTCAAGAGAGGATTCATGTTCATAATGATAATAAATGGAAAAGTCATGAGATGCACGAAAAACCAAAGCGGTGCGTGAGAATAAAAGGAAGGTGCGCGTAATTCACAGAACTGAGAGACAGTTTTATGCGCAGGAAGGGGTTTTACATGCAGGGTCAAAATGCCTATAAAAATGAGGTGAACCCCTCTCATTCGAAGTGGCTTGACACTTAGACAAATCCCGAGCATTGGCACTTGGAAAAAAGTGAGGTATAGAGTGGTGTTCAAAAAAGAATAAGGGTTGTGCAAAAAAGAAGGCGTTGCACGAAAAAGGGATGTTTTGCATGAAAAAGAAGAGTTGCGAGAAAAGCCTTTTTTGCACCAAAAGGTATTTTTCCGTGAAAGGTTTGAATTTTACGCACAAGACTCCACGAAGGGTGCACGAAAAATTTGGGGGCCCTATAGGCCTTTGACAGGTGCTTAGCACTCTCAAATATTCTTTGCAAAGATGGAAGAACAATGAACCATTTGGTTTTACGAAGAGAATTAGTACCGCACACATAAGACTGGTGTTTAACACCATCTTTGTGCTTTGTAAAGAGAAGAAGAATGATTCGTGCAAATAAACTCAGATCTGCACTGAAGGAGGGAATTATAACAATACACTTAGGTGTCGGTATTGGGAATTATAGGAAGAGAAGAAGAAGATTTAGTGCATTCAGTTATTGTATTAAAGTAGAATATTGAATACAAAAGAGCATCAACTCAGGACTCTAATGCAAGAATTGTCTCATGCTGAATATGAGACAAAGACTTCAATGCGAATTTTTTGAAGAGACCCTCATATCTATAAATTGACTGAGACTTTTCCAAAGGTAGTGAGCTAGGGGAAGTCAACGGGAGTGACCTGAGGGACACAGTTGGCTATCCCTAAAAATTTGTAAAGGCAGTGAGCCTGGGATAGTGTGACAGTTCCTAAACCATTATAATCCACAACTAGTGAAGAATAGTGGAATTAGGTATGACCAGACACCTATCAGTGTATGCTCCTTGGACGTATCCCTTCGTGGTGAACCAAGTAAAAGTGTTGTGTCGACTCATTGCATGTAAATGACTGATTGTTGTCCATATCCATCGTACAGGTTTTATAAGTTCCTACCAATGTGGGGACAAGATCCATCACATTAAGATAAAAATTTGACACCCTGATTCACCCCTCCCCTCTCAGGGTGTCCCGGTGTCCTACAGCCTTGACATGGATCAAAGTCCTCGTAGTTCGGGTGGAAAAGGTGTTATCGAACCGACATGAAGGGGTGTTAGAACAACTAGACGGTGGGATCGCAACGACTTACCAATGGAGTGGGATGCAGTTTAATGACATACGAGATGGGGTGTGTTAGAGAACCGATGTGAATAAGGACCTTTGTCTGTGTGGATGGTGGGCTTGAACCTTGTCGAGGCTTCCTACGTACCATTCCTTGACATGGACCAAAGTCATCGTAGTTCGGGTGTACAGTTTAACGTCATGCAGGATGGGGATGAACCAACGTGAAAGGGGTTGGAACAGCCGATTTTTGGGTAATGGGATTGAACCTCGTGGAGGATTCATACGTACCATGCCTTAACATGGATCAAAGTCCTCGTAGTCCGCATGGGGGTGGTGTTGGAGAACCTACATGAAGATGGATAGGGGGTCTGATGGGTAATGGGCTTGAAGCTCATAGAGGCTTCCTACGTACCATGCCTTAGCATGGATCAAAGTACTCGTAGTTCACATAGGGGTGGTTTCAGGTTCAGTTCTTACTCTAAGCCCACGTGACTCATGCTCAGTGTGAGAAACAAGAGGCAGTAGAGACCTGACGATCATGTCGCGAAAGGTGCGTCCGTGAGAAGTGGAGTGGGGCTTATGCATGGAGCAACCCGAGAAGTGGATATTGGTACATACTCCAGGATGGAGGCCCGATGGCAAAAAAGCATAGTGGGAGAGGGAAAGAATACCCCTATGTCCCTTTCCCCTCTTGTTCCATGGCACCGGGGAATTACAGAGGTGCATGGGTGCTACCTCCCGCAAGAAAGGCTAGGGGGTAACATCAGGATGACCTCCCTTCCCCCACGGACAAACGCCACTCCCATAATGAGGATATCATACCCTGTAAAGACCAGGGGGAGGGGGTGTGAAAAATATCTAAGGTGAGGGCACCCCATGTGAAAGGCATGGGGTGATGTCATAGTTTAACGTCGTGTGTTGAGGATGGGGGTTCTGGGTAGTTTAACATCCTGCAGCTCAGATGAAGTGGGTTTACTCCACACCCCTAGGACTTACACAACTGGTACCCTCTACTCCTTGTCGGAGGGAAGGTACCAGAAATTCCGTATTGAAGGGGGGTCACAGGGCGAACCATCGGGGGTCCAAATTAGTGTGGCTATGCGAAAAAACAAAATCCACTAGCATGCCTATGCGAAGAAGCATTGGGAGAAGCAATGAAACAGGTGGTATCATCTAGGGGACTTTGAAATAACATCATGCAAACCTGGAGGGTCTCACAGAAAAGGGATTTTCCAAGTAGAGGGGTCCATAGGTGGGGGTCTTGTGGAGCTCGGTTCCTCTACATGGAAGAGGGAACTTATGAAGGGGTGTGCTTCATGAATTGGGGAGCCTTAGCTTTATCATGGGGCAGAGGCGAAAATGGGATGTGCTTCATGAAGTGGAAAGGCATTGGCGGAGCACTTCCTCGTAGAGCACAGGCGCCTCGCGAAGCGAAGTGTCGTGAAGAAAGGTGCTTTGTGAATTATAGTGATCATACCTTGGCATAGGAATCACATGTACGTGAGGGGTTCTTCATGAAAAATTAACGCTCCACAATGACCCGGTTCCCCTTGGGGATCCCCTTCCTTCATGAAGGCCCTTAGTCTTCGCGAAAGGCATCCCTCTCGGAAGAGGGGATCAAAACGAAGAAAGGAGGAGGCATCTCGCAAAGAAAAAATACCTCGCGTAGCTCATGATTTGCAGAGAAAAGGGTGACTTGTGATTTGGGAGATGAGAAGCCAAAAGGTCAGATTGTCTGTCTGTTGGGCTCAGGGGGAGCTCGGTATTTATAGGCAAGAAGCTCCGCGAAGCAGAGATCACGTGGTGCGAAGAGTGATTGGGCTACTTCGAGGTAGGTCGCGAATGTCAGGGTCCTTCGCGGAGGGTACCACCTCCTTTGATTCGCGGATGGCGTGCAATCTTTAGGGGCGTTCGCGGAGGGTACCGCCTTCTTTGCTTCATGGAGGCCACGTTGCTTGGGGGGATTCTGTGTCGTGGCTTCCCAAGGTAGGTCGCGGGGCCTCGTTTTCTTCGTTATTTTCATCCAAAATTTTGGCACCAAAAAATTCCCCCCGTCATACATAGAGCCGTGGAGGGATCAAGGGTAGAAGTATGAGGGAAATCGCCAAAATCATCAATCATTCGTGGTGCTGACTCGTGAAGAGGGCGCGCGAGGCGGACAGTGGTCGTGCAGGCTAGACGCGCCACGAAGCTCCACGCGGGCTAGACGTCCCGCGAAGCTCTGATGGATGCCGCCTATAAATAGGGGCCATCCATATCTTTTTTCCTTTCCCTGCTCCCCGATTTTTTCTCTTTGCGCTCTCGATTCGTGAATCTATGCATACTTCGTGCCTGCTCTCTGTGTATCAAGCTTCGCGGAGAACCGCGAGTCTTTGACTCCGTGACAACACCAAGCGAACGTGTGCTTGTAGGCCGAGGCTAGGATCTGTAACTTGGCTTTGCGAACGAGCTACGCAAATGATCTCTGCAAACAAGCTACGCAAATGATCTCTGCGAACAAGCTCTGAAATTTTTCAGAGTTCTGAAACCCAATGTCCCATCGACAAGCTGTGCTAGGGGTGCTCGCAGACGCCACCTGGAGGGATGAGATGGAAAATTGTCTGGGTCTAGGAGAGTTGGTTTTTAGCCACTCAGATCACAATTCATTGATGGAGGTGTTTTTGTAGAGTCAGAAGAATTACCCATTGTGTAAGAGACTTCCCTTGTATGGCTTTAGGATGACAGAAGACATCTTCATTCCTAAGGCGAGTGGGGACGAACCAGCTTGCTGGTTCAGAAGCACGTCATGACAGCACCAATGGTTCAGGGTGGTCGATGGTCATGCGCGGGAGGACTTCACACCTATCACCACCGACTTCCTATATAACCACCTAAACAATGTTGATGGGAAGCCATTTTATCCAGATATGTCCCCTCCCATGTACCGCACAATACTAAAGGCAGCCTTGAGGGATTCAAAGAAAGGGTGGTCCGATGAGTAGGACCTATGCCAGGGCGGCAACTTCACAAATTACTGGGCATGGGCCTACTAGGTAGGTGCCTCATGAAAGGAGTTTGGATCCAAGATGAGGAGAGTGCATTTGTATGAGGCGGCATGGCCCCCAAAATTCTAAATTTATCAACCGAAATAGCTGATGTCGGAGCTGTTGAGCATATGGTCGTCTAGGACCAACACTTTTCACCTGCACTATGGGGAGGTTGGCATTAGTCTGTGGGATGTCCATCAGATTTTGGGGGTCCCAATCTTGGGGGCTATGTATGATGAGTTCCTCCCCGTCATGAGTGTATGGGAGGATCTGGAGTAGATGTTGTGGCTGGCACTGACACTGATGGGGCTGGTCGCCGGAGACGATAAAGAAGCGGTGAGGGATGTCCACTTCAAGAAGTTGTTCAAGCATTTCCTAAACTTCCCGAAGGATCGAGAGTTTCCCCCGAGGCCTCGAACATGCCCTAAGGGGGCTCAACGGGGAAAGGAGTGTTAGTATTGGTGGATCTTGGAGGACAGCCAATGGAAGACCTGGGGTTTTAGTGTCTATACCGAACAACAACCGATATTCAGACTGGTGGATTTTATCGTGGCCCTTATTTGTGGTTGGATATTACCCGTGAGGAATACCAACATGGGGGGTGAGTCCCAGGTCATTCATCATGGCATCCATGCTGGCCACAGGAGGGCGGGTCAATCTAGGGATTCCAATGCTTTCCAGATTATACAGGATGCTACGACATGTCAGCGAAGGGAAAAAGCCACCGAGGATATGCAGGCCCTTCCATCTTCTATATGGGTGGATTGTGGAACACATCAGGGGGTTTATGAATATCAAAACCATATCTCGACTCTGGGTTCAAACTTTCGTCCATCCATTCTGAATGTTGTCGGGAGATTTCTAGCCAAATTGATCGTACCATTGGTACAAAACCGGGTGTGTAAGGCAGACGAGTTTATTTTATACCGGTTTCCATTGCCGATGGGGGTACTTACCGACGACACTCAGGGGATGGAAGAGCATCGGGCTTATCTTATGGCCTTCCGAGGTGGAGTCTTGGTGGCAAGGATGGACTGTGAGCCTCTCTGCGAGTCGTATACCCCAAACCAGTTTACAAGGAAATTATGGGGCCTGCAGTGGCTGACCCCGCAAGTCTACAGGGAGGTGCGCCATGAGGAGCACCTGTGTTTGATGACGCAATTGAGGCTCATGTTCACAGAGGAAGACGGGAAAATGTGAAATGCATTGCCTCCGCCTACTGCCACCTTTGGACTGGTGAAGGAGTATTCCATAATCTGGGAGGTAGATTATCCAGGGGAAATGCTGAAGCATCCAACTATTAGAGCTGGTGATGGAGGGCCTCCCCTATCTTGAGGTCGAGTTTGGAAGGCGACAAGGGCCTCTTGCCGTAGCAGGGCTGTCGCAGTGGTGCAGCCTGTACCAGCTGAGGGTGAGGTAGCCGTGTCGGATCCAACAGCGACAGTGGACCCGGTGGTCCCAGGAGAGTAGATCCATTCAGAGGGGTGACCACCAAGGGGATTCCAAAGGATATCCACTCAGGCCCTGGGGAATCGTCTACGCCATATCGACATGCTAGAGGATGCTATTTTCCCGAAGGCCTGGGACATTTGGGATGTCAACCGACAATTCCTCAGTCCACTCGAGATGTGGAAACACCTGAACTGCCTTGGGATGGATTTACCAGGTATAGTCCATGTCCGGGCTGGTTTCGCAGTGTCTTTGGCGGAGGTGGAGCAATATTTGGATGATCTGGAGGACTTTGTACATTCTAGTGGTGCCCCGCATCCAATGACAGACCGAGTGAAGGTACTGCTGGATCGGATGGTTCCCCTACAGCTGTCGGCCGCCAAGCTGAGAGAGAAATTCCCCCTACCGAAAGAATTAGAAGAATCCTCTTGGGGGGACGAGGCTAGTGGAGGGAGCCCATTTGAGGAAGGTGAAGTTGGCGATCAAGACTCGTGTCTCGACAATTTCGCGGAGGCTCTCGAGGTAACATCTGAAGTTTCTTTCTTCGGGGTCTACTATCAGGTCATTATGGATTTCTTACCAACATATAAACCATGTAGAAGAACCTTGTGCCCAGACCTCACTCTATCTCCTTAGTGGGTGATGATGCAGAACCCTCGGAACCCACACCTATTGTTGCGTCCAGTTCTGTGTCTGGTGGGGTTGGGACATCCAAGGTGGATCCTCCAGAATCTCCAGACCTTCCGAAAATATATGGAGGGTGACACTTCAGGGTCCTATCAACATCGACTCAGGAGCAGCACCAGAAGTTTGATCTATGTAATCCCTCTCTACTGAATTCATTTCTTCCACACCTTGATCATGTCATCTAACGTCCATGCCCTTCTCTGTTACATACAGTTCTTCGAAAGACATGGGCCACTGCGGCGAGGTTGGTTGGGATTTCTGGATTCGCCCCTCCTAGGGGAATGCCATTAATTGTGGAGATAGTTACTCAACCCACCTGATCTGTATTGCTCTCTATCATTGGAAGGACCACCAGTAGGGTCGTGCCTGAGGTCATTGAGGTGGGGTCTGATGATGAGGATCGACCGGTCGACCCAAGTCCCGCCACGCCTGATCCGATTCCAGATGTCACACCTGATCCAATGCTAGACATGGATCCCAATCAAGATTTCTTGAGGGTGTACCCCACATATGAACCTTCCAACCACATAGACTGGGACGAGACGACCTCTGATGAAGAGGACATCGATATAGTCCACCGCCGATCATGGAAGCTGATTGTGCGCTTTATCGAAAAGACACCCCAGACATTATGGCTAGATGAGATGGACAGACTTTTCTCGTGTTTGAGCGAACTGTGTGTTGGGGGAGTGGATTCCCATCATCCTCATTGAATAATCTGAGATTTCATGGTAGAGAAGATCCAGGAGTATGATTGCGGCCTCAGCGTGGGCTGGCAGTGGAGGAAGGCGACGAACATCAAGAAGCTCCGGGAGGCTGAAAATGAAGTCCATCGGCTACAGATATGAGCAGATGAGCACTCATCCTCTCTTAACAAAAAATATGATCTGATCTTATGATTTAAGGCCAATCTGGAAGAGGCAGAAGAGCGTATGAGGAAAGCTTCTGGAGAAATGGACGTCATTCAGGCTGACATAGAGCGGGCCCAAACTGAGGCTAATGAACTATGCCCCATCGCTGTTGAGGAGGAGCAGGAGTAGAGCTGGGGGAAGAAACTCCTAGATTCCACAAGTCGAAGGGTGGAGGAACTGCAAATTTATTTTGATGGGGTCAACCCATCCATGGGAAGGATAAACCCCAAAGTGCTGTAAGGATCACAAACTCTCAAACAAACTTTCTTGTTTCAATTTATTTTATGTCATATCATGCATGAGTTTCATTATCGAGGTTGGATTCATATGCGTCTGTTATATTCGTGAAATGTCCAGTGGTCAGTCCCTAAGCTCATGCGGGTTGAGCCCAATGTGAGAAACAAGGGGTGATCCCCATGCTATTCCATCTGAACATAATCTGTCGACCAAGATGTGGGTATCCAAGGTTTAAGTAACCAATCCATATCTTCTGGTAAGACATGGGAGAGGCCCGATCGGAGGATTAGGACCTCAGAACAATTGACGGGCCATTCTTCCAATGTGCTCTAGTGCACGAACAGGGTAACGCTAGGGGAATTGGGATTAATCCGAACATAGGGAAGTGGAACGTGTGAATCACGATTCCCAAAAATCTGGAATGCTACAGGGGGGAGTTAAAATGAAGTATAACTGCTGACCATGTTCGAAACACAATATCCTTATTGTGTTAGCCAAAAATGGAAATAACAGATGAGGGCCGACTATTGACCATGTTCGAAACACAGGGCCTGACTCAAAATGCTATCCATTAGTCTTCCAGAACATTGGCCCAGGACAGTAGGCGAGCCATAGGCTGAGCATCCATGCTGTTAGGGGGTCCCTCCAGACATGAAAGAGGACGAGGGTCCAAATAAGGGGCACGCAAAGCATGTAATACAGAGTGAGGGTTTGTTCGAACATAATCCAACACTCTTGAAGTTATGTCACCATGGTGGGAGCACACCAGACGGACGCATCGGTTTGATCATGTATTATTACTTCTTTTGGACAGGACCTCTCTGGATAGGGATCCATCGCTTCCCAATGTCATCTTAGGGAATCCCGGACTTGTTCGGGGTACAATTGCAGTTACATGGTCCCTCATGAGGGATCAGGCCAGGGGACGGAAATGGGGAGGAACAAGATCTTATGATTCTTGGGCTGGACCCAAGGTGAAATGCCTGGGTGTCCCTACGTATCCCATGAGGATGGGAATCAAGCCGTACATAGTTCTGGAAGTGCAGTGTAGTCATAGACCAACACTGACAGGTGAATTCCCCTCTAACAGAGGATCTAGTTCATCCCTTGACTAACATTGGGCATCCTAAACTTGTTCAGGGTAGAACCACAGTTTAGTGTCATGCGCTGAGGACATATGGACTCCTGCAGTTTAATTTCATACGATAGGATGTTGAATGAATGGAAAGAGACTAGGGGGTATATGGTGCGGTAGCTATGAAACTGATGTGAATGAGGACTTAGAGTCCAAATAAATCTGTGTATCCCCTGAGGAAACTCTTCAGGTTGAGGGACCATGAGTGAGAATTAGGCTGATCCCAAGGTAAAGCGTTCGGGTGTTCCTACGTACCCCATAGGATGGGAATCCATCCATACATAGTTCTGAAAGCGCAGTATAATGTCCTGCGGGATGATGAGAAGCCTGGCCGCATTGGTACACATCCTACCAAAACTACTAAGCCCACGTGAGTCCTGGTCGGTGTGGGAAAGAAGAATTAATGGTGGGACTTTCATGACATAGGAAGAGGCATGCTAGGACGGAGGGACACTCAGTAAATACTGTCCTAATGATGCTAACTCGTCCATGAAGTGCACATAGATGCACGAGGAGATAGAGCTGAGTACGTCGGATTTCCACTTGAACATTAGGAAGTGGAAATGTGTGAATCATTATGCTCGAAATCTGGATCACAATAATGGCGGCGTGACGATGGAGGATAACTGTTGACCATGGTGGAAATGCAGCATCCAAATCGTGTTAGCCTAGAATGGGGATAGCCAGATGAGGGTCGACCATTGACCATGTTCGTAACATGGGACAATGTCACAAATGTCGTTAGAGACCCATAGGGACGTTGTCCCGAAACGGTGGGAGAGCCCTTCGGCCTAGCACCCATGGAGAGCCCTTAGTCCTAGAATCCATGTCATCTGAGAGTGATTTCAGGCATGGAAGAGGATGAGGATCCAAATACCGAGCTCACAAATCTTGGACATGAAATGAGAGGAATGTCTCCATGAAAATTCCACACTTAGGGATCTTTGTCAAAACGCATCTGAATACGACAACGAGACGTATTATATAGAGGGAGTCAAGTCCCTTCCCATAGGGAGATCTTAGTTTAGGGTCATAGGATTCGAACCATGGATGAGAGGAAGTACGGGAGACGCATGGTGAGTAATTACAAAAACCCAATGTGAATAGGAACTGGGGGTTCCAAACAACATGTGTTCCTTGGAGAGGTTTTAGGTCAAGGGAACAAAAACGAGAGTTGAGCTTGGCCTGAGGCAAAGTGCACAGGTGTTTCTACGTACCCCATGAGGATGGAGATCAAGATGTACGTAGTTCTTGAGGTGGCACGGTAAGGCACTAGTGTCAGGGAAAAGGGATGTGCGGGCGTGGCCCTTTCACCAAAAGAAGCGGTATTTGATAAATATCATTTGTCCTTTAAGGTGAGTGTAATTTTTTTGTGAAGTGACAAGCCTAGGGTAACAGGCCTTGGCATCGCCAAAAGTATCAATACGTAGTAGGAATTGAAAAATGGCATGGCGTATTACCAATATCCAACGTGACGTCCTCTAAGATGAGGTCATCACAATGCTGAGCCATTTTTCATCGGGTGGCCAGGACGATAATATCACAATTTAGGGTCATGTGGTGGGACCCAGCATGCATTTTAATGTCATGCAGCACAGACATAGTAGGGACGATGCTAGGCGGGGAATGTGGGAATAACCTACATGAATGGGGACCTGATCCCACATCACACCGTATGTAATTCGGAGAGGAGAACTTCAGGCCAAGGGGGGCAGATAGGGGTGAGAAAAAAGGGGCCGGAGAAACTAGCTCCCAGCTGAGCTGGACCCGAAAAAGAGATGTACGGGTGGTCCAACATATCCCATGAGGATGGGAATCAAGCCACACGTAGTTCTGGAGGATTCCTTTTAATGTCGTGCAGGACAAGCGGGATAGGAAACATGAGAGCTAATTTTTAGAATGGGGTGCGCGTGGTGTGGCTATTGCAAACCCGACGTGAATGAGGACATAATCCCATACCACGCCACGCGGTCCAGTAGTCAAAGTCCATAAGGAATGAAATAAAAGACAAATTAGAAAAACTCAGGCTGGACCCAAATTCAAGAGGTCTGGGCATTCCTACGTATCCCATGAGGATGGGAATCAAGACAAACATAGTTCTAGAGTAGGTCTTAGTTTACGGTCTTAGAGCTCAGACCAAGGAGAGATAGAAACCTTCCAAGAAAGCATAGACCTCAACCAGATCCCTAATAGCATGTGATTCAAACTTGGTGTGGGAAACAAGGGAGGAATATTTTTTAGGATCGAAATAATGTTGTAGATGCTCAATATACAAGAGGGGGGTGAATTGTACACTTTAAAAATTACATTGGAACATTTAAAGATAGTTATGATTAACTATGTTTTCCTTAAGAAAAGGAAATGGCTAAGTTTAACAAAGTTAAACTAAGAAAATTCACAACACCTATAACACCAAATGAAAACTTGGAAAGAGTAATGAAGTTATAAACTTCAAGTCCTATGTACTTGCTTAAAACTAGAAAGAGATTCCGAAAGTAGGTTCTGGAAATATGGTTCCAGAAATTGAAACTTAACTAAAGATTACAATATGGTATTCTACCTTAAAGATTATAGAATCTAAATGAAACAGAGTACAAGTAAGGAAGTATAAGAAAGTTATACTTTCCTTACAATATAAAATGCAGCGGAAAAAAAACAAGTAGTAAAACTATAAGTAACAAGATATAAGTCTTTTAACCCAAAGAGAAGGGTATCCAACAACCTTGGATAAAGGTCCCTTGATTTATAATTTCATGAAAGTCTGTCTTACCCACACCAGGGTAAGCCCTCGATATGAAGATCAGAATCTCTGTCTTGCAATCCCCGCAAGCCCTCAACTTCAAGGTAGTTGGCCACCTTTGTCTTCCCCAACAAGGAAGCCCTCAACTTTAAGGTAGTCGGCACCTCTGTCTTCCTATCCCCGGAAGCCCTCGAATGTAATCACCAAAATTCGGAGTTGCACGAAGCAAAAACTGAATGAGCGGTTCAGTATGCACAAGGCATGAAAAGCCTTCTCTCTCTAAAAATCACCTTAGCAGCGTGTGGTCTCTAGATCGATCAACTTCTCTATGTGTGAGCTCTTTCAAATGAGCTCCTATTTATAGGCAAGTTTGGCCTCCTTTCCAACGGTCATATTTTCCTTTAAAATCAGAGGGACTTGTACACGTGAAACTTAACCAACGGTTAGTTTATAACAGAATAGACGAAATCGTTTTAAGTTTAACACAGAAGTTCGGAGTGAAGGTTTAGAGTGTAAACAACATGTCAAAGAGTAGACAAATTATAAAAGTGTAAGTAAAATGAAATTTCTGAGTCTGACAAAAATAATATTTGGAGTCTAAATAAATTTAGAGTGTATAAAGAAGAGATGATCAGATTCTGTTTAATAGGTGAATTCGGAATGAGAATTCGGAATGAGAATTCGTAATGAGAATTCATCATAAGAATTCGTAATGAGAATTCATATCCAGAATTCAGAGTAGAACTTTATCAGAGTTCGTATCCGGAATTCGGAATGAAACTTCATTACAGTTCTCATCTGGAATTCGGAGTGAAACTTCATTATAGTTCTCATCTGGAATTCGGAGTGAAACTTCATTAAAGTTCTCATCCAGAATTTGGTACTTAAAACAGAATGCTTCATATCAAAGTTCCAAACGATTCTGAGAATATAGAAATGAATCTGAAACTTATACTTAATAAATATATGAATGAAAGTATGATAAGGATAATTTTTCTTACAAAAGAGATCTTCCTTATAAAAGTGACTTTCCTTATAAAAGTGATTTTCCTTATAGAAGCGATTTTCCTTAAAGAAAGGTGTTTGTGATTTTCAAGACAAGAAGAAATGGAAATGTCATAAGTAAAACCTTATTGACTCAACAATCTCCCCCTTTTTGGAAAGCACAAACATCCCTATGAAAAAGAAATTCTAAGAAGAAAGAAAACATTAAGGCTTATCTCCCTTTTCTTATGGATGTTGATGAATACGACTAACTCCCCCTTAGGATTTGAAACTCTAAGGATCGTATTCCAGATTTCCGGAATTAAGAATAAGAAAGTCTTCTTTAATGAAAAAATCCCCCTTAGATAAACTCTATTAGAGTTTGTTTTCTTTCTCACCCTTTGTTAAGATTCTTTTTCCTCCTTTATTAGGGTTCTTTTCCTTCTCCCCCTTTGTGATTTTCAAAAAGAATTCGAGGGAATGGAAAATATTACAAAGTACCTGAAAAAAAATAGCAACAACAAAAGAAACGAGCAAGAACAAATTTCATTAAGTTTGAAAGCTCGGCAAAAAAGAAATTTAGATACAACAAAAGATCATATCTGTCTATTTTGGATCTTTTTCCTTCGCCATGAGACCCTTAAGAATAGTCTTTATCTTCTTCAAGTCTTTATGGTCTTCCTCGGCTTACTTCTCTAACACAACAATTCTTGCATTTTGAGCTTCAATCTTTTCTTCCTGGGCTTGAATCTTTTCTTCCTGAGCCTTCAATATTTGTTCTTTCTTTAACAACATTTCTTCAAACTGAATCTGATGATCCCTTTCATACCTCCAGTTTTGAGAAATAGAATTCAGTTTCCCATTCATATCTCTGACTTCTTGAATCCGGAAATTCTTTTCATCTTTCAACTTTTCTTCAAAGGATGAAGTACGTTAATTTACCTTCCTGTCTTCTGTCTCAAAAGAATCCTTCACATTATCATGGAATTCATCAAAGAGACTCATTACTTCTACAGTCTTCCTCGACCAACTAGTCATCCTCTTGCAAGATCTTTTGTGGGCTTCATAGCCAACAACGAATGTTTTGAATTGAGCCTCTATCTCAACACATTTTTTCATAACCATGGATACGGAGTCTGTTTTCTGATTTAATGCATGTTGGAGCATCTGGAATCTTGAATCAATACTTGAGAAAGTCAGAATAGTACCTACCAACTTCTTTAATGACTGAACAACAAAGTCATGCTCCAAGGAAGATGACTCTGAATCCGAGACTTTCCTTGGAGAATTTTCTTCTTCAAAATGATCAACCTTCTTCTTAGAAGAATCACTAACTTACCTTCTCTTTATAACCACTGAGCTCGTGGTATCAACAACAAGTTGCTTTCCCTTTTCCTTTTTCGGAATGGTTTGCTGTTCCGGAGTCTTCTGTTCACTATTAGAAACATGAAAAACATTGTCTTCATCATCAGCAACTTTTTGAGCACCATCTTCTACGTTCTCCATTTGAGCAACATCATGTAGAATTTCTTCCTCCTCTGCATGATAGGATAATTCTTGTTCTCCTTCCTCCTCATCCTTCCCTGGAGTGACTAACTTCTATGATTCAGCTTCTAAAGTTCGGAGCGACAAATGTTCTGAAGGTGTCCCCTTATAATCATCTACTTGCTTCAAAACATCTTCGGTGTCACCACTACCTTCAGCAACTTCTTCTTCTTCTTCGACTTGCTCAATCTTCTCTACTTCCTCAACATGCTTAGCAACTGCCTCTTCCAGGGCGACAAAGTTTCTTCCTGGAGTCTCAGGTAGATATTCCAAAGAAAAAGATCTCGGAACGGGAATGTTCGCTGAAACCATCTCATTAAACTTCAACAAAGTCTGAGCTACCTCAGCTTCAGACATCTTCTTCTTAATATTCTTTTCTTTCACTTGTTTTTCTAGCTCATCTGCAGTTCTTTCCTTCAAGGCCTTATCCTCCGCAAGATCCAAGACAAATTGAGGCTCCCATTGCACTCTCTTCTCTTTGATTTCCCTCCATTTAGCAATTAATTCACTTGGGTAAGCTTTCTTCTTCTTTGGTTTTGGAGGTGCAGAATGAAATTCCTTAGATTTGGGATTCTATGCTTCAACTTCAACTTATTCCAACTTTCTCTTCCTCACTGGTTTAGAGGATTCAGGTTCGCCAACTTTTGGAACGACTTCTTCTTGAACAGGTAAATTAAAAAACTGACCAGTCTTCTTTTCAAAGGCTACATCCATCCTTTTGAGTGTACCATCACTCACCAGCATAATTTTGCAAACTCTTGGATTAGACTTGATATCCTCCTTGAAAGACTCAAGGCACCGAACTATCAACTTTGAGAGGATTGCTGGATACATTATGATCTGAGCTCTCAAATTCCCTTTCTTAACATTCTCAAGGGTAATAAGAATGTTTTTCATCAGGTTAAACTTCCTCAGATTTATCAGAAAATCAAGGATATAGATCTCTCTCTTCTTCAAACTGTCTTTGTCACCCTTTCTCGGTACGATAAGGCCTTGTACCCATAATTCTAGAATCT
Source organism: Viscum album (assembly GCA_963277665.1). Lineage (NCBI taxonomy): Eukaryota > Viridiplantae > Streptophyta > Magnoliopsida > Santalales > Viscaceae > Viscum > Viscum album. Next base: position 220,554,617 of record OY728163.1, read on the forward strand.
TGAAATTCATAGATAGAGAAGCAATCTTCGGAGCCTTATCATCTGACAGTCCGAGAGTTTCCAAATCCTTTTCCTTGTCTAAGCTTCCCTTTGAATCCGGCAAAACATGAGAAATGAACTCAGCTTCTCCTTCATTGTTCAGCCCTACCAAGCTGGATTCCTTGGTATAAAAAAGTTTATAAGTCTTTCCATAAGACTTAAATGACAACTTCTCCCTACCATCTTCCTTAAGGAACGAAACTGTCTCATAGAACCCTACAAGAAAATCTGAAAAAACTTCATCTTGATTTCCAGGCTTAGACACATCAACATCTTCCCATCCGTTATGCTTTATGTTCTTGGATATAATAGAATCATACTTGTTGAAGAAATCAGGATGAACCAACCTTTCTCTATATACTAACCACTTCGAAATCGTCTTAGAGGAAGACATGTCTTGAGAAGCTACTTCCATAGACATTCGGATCTCAAGACCTCTGAGAAGTTCGGAATGGAGAAAGCTGAAGTTCGGAACGACTTTAAAATGGAGAGGCAGAGCTTCAGGATGCTGGAGCTTGAAAACCGATGTGGGAAAAATATTTGGGTTCCCCTTTATATAGGCAACAAGAAGACAGTTCAACTTCCTCAATTGATCGAATGGTTATGACAAGCTGAGATCAGATCTAACGGTTGAAAACCAACTCTCAAGAAAACTTGAATCCGATTTTTGAGGTTTTTATTAAAACAAAGATTTAAGAAAACTATAATCCGAAAACAAAATATAAGAAGATGACAACAAGTAAAGTATGACTACGAAAAATTGAGTAAGGAAATCATACCTTTCGGATTGGCTTTGAAGGATTATTTGTAATGGGTAAAAAAACTACGAAAAATCTTTTTTATGAAAAGACATAGTTCGCAAAAATCACTACGAAAAACTCAACAAAGAAAACAAAAAAAACATTACAAGATTTTCATCATGAAGATTTCATTAAAAAAGTTTAAAAATGAAAAACTCATTATGAAAGACTCGGTACGAAAATCTCGTTATGGAAATACCAGTACGAAATTTTCCATTCCGGAAGTTTTCAATACGAAAATTTCCATTCCAGAATTTTTCTATACGAAAATATCCATTCTTAAAATTTCAGTGCCGGAAATTTCCATTCCGAAATCTTAGTTCCGAAAAGTTTGAAAACAAATTTTTAAAAACTTAGTTACTCTAACAATAAAATGTACTCCCCCTGTGAAAAGGAGTTTATTACTTTAAGGAGACTTGTTCAATAGAAAGTTAATTAAGAAAGATTAACTTACGATTATAATTCCTAACTTCTGTTTAATGTATTCAAATCTATTAGAAGGCAAAGATTTTGTGAAAATATCATCAAGTTGAACTTGCATTCCGATAAACTGAAGAATGATATCTCCTTTTTGTGTGTGATCTCTAAGAAAGTGATGCATAATATCTATGCGCTTTGCACGAGAGTGATGTGAAGGGTTCTTACTAAGAGAAATGGAACTTTTGTTATCACACAAAATTTGAGTTTTAGTAAAACTCAATCCATTGTCTGTGAGTGTGTGTTGCATCCACAACACTTGATCACAACAACTTCCAGTTGATACATATTCGGCTTCAGCAGTGGAGAGTGCTACAGAATTTTGCTTCTTGCAAGACCAAGAAACTAATGAATCTCCTAAGAAATGAAAAGTTCTGGATGTACTCTTTCTATCCATTCTATATCCACCAAAGTCAGCATCAGAAAAGCTTTTTAGAACAAAATCATTTCCAGAAGTATAAAATAATCCTAGATCCACGGTTCCCTTAAGGTAGTGAAAAATTATTTTTGCTGCCTTTAAGTGAGATTCCTTAGGATTGGATTGATATCTTGCACATAATCACACTGAGAACATTAAGTCTGGTCGACTAGCTATTAAGTAAAGTAAACTTCCTATCGTACCTCTAAAAGATGTTTGATCTACTGTTTTCCCAGCTTCATCAAGATCTAAAGAGTTTTAGGTACCAATAAGAGTACTTATACTCTTAGTTTTTTCATAACCATACTTTTTAAGAAGATCTTTAATATACTTATGTTGAGATATGTACGTTCCTTCTGGTTTTTGAGAAATTTGAAAACCAAGGAGAAAAGTTAACTCATCCATCATACTCATTTCAAACTCAGATTTCATTAGACTTTCAAAAGAGTCGGTTAAAGATTACTGAGTTGAACCAAATATGATTTCATCAACATAAATTTGAAGAATCAAAACATTTTTCTTATATTTATTTATAAAAAGGGTTGGATCTACATTTCCCTTAACATAGTTATTTTGAAGCAAAAATCCAGTGAGTCTATCATACCATGATCGTGGGGATTGTTTAAGACCATACAGAGCTTTAGTAATTCTAAAAACATGACCAGGATGTTTTATATCTTCAAATCCAGGAGGTTGTTCAACAAAAACTTCCTCTTGGACATAACCATAAAGAAAAGCACATTTCACATCCATCTGAAAAAGTTTAAATTAAATAATGCTGCAAAGGCAAGTAGAATATGGATAGATTCATGTCTAGCTACTAGAGCATAGGTTTCTTCATAGTCTATTCCCTCTTGCTGATTATAGCCTTTAGCAACAAGTCTAGCTTTATTTCTTAATATGACTCCATTTTCATCACATTTGTTTCTGAAGACCCACTTTACTCCATTAATAAAAGTTTCCTTAGGTCTTTCAACCAAGCTCCAGACTTTATTCCTTTCGAATTCATTTAGTTCATCTTGCATGGATTTGATCCAATCATCATCACCTAAAGCTTCATCATTTCTTTTAGGTTCTAATTGGGAAAGAAATGCTAGATTTTCTACTTCTTTCCTTAAGGAACATCTAGTCCTTACATGTTGATTTACATCATCGATGATACTATCACTGGGATGATTCTTAAGAAACCCCTGATTTGGGTTTTGAAAATCCTGTTCATCAACATAGGGTAGAAATTCTTCCGGGGTAAATGTTTCAGAAGTATTTTTTTGAACATTATCCTTATCAAGAAGGTTCTTCTATCAAAGGTTGACAATCATTTTTTGAAAACACATCTGAGGATGTAGGCTGGGATGGTTTAAAAACAAAAGGATCAGACTCATCAAATTTTACATGCACTGTTTCACAAGAAGAAATTTGGATATATATATTTCTAGTCATTGAACAAAGTAAAGTATTTCATACCATATAGTTGAGTTGATACTCTTGCTTTTCCTGGTTAGTAAAAGTTCTAACTTCCTTATCAGGAATTTTATAATCACTAGTAAGCATAACAAAGTTTTCCACTCCAGTATTGATAACAAAAGTCTTCATTCGATCTCTCCAGTACTCATAATCATTACCATCAAATATTGGTGGTCTTGTAGGATTTAGATTATCAATGGAACCAATATTAATTCCTGTCATAATTAAAAGCCTTTGGCACACAAACTTGTTAGTAGAAAAAAGTTTGTAATAACAAAGTTCGGAATGAGAAAGTTCGGAATAATAAAGTGAATAGGAAAAACTTATACGTGAGGACAATTATTTCATAGACCTACTCTGATACCAATTGTAGGTTCGAAATAATGTTGTAGATGCTCAATATACAAGAGGGGGGGTGAATTGTACACTTTAAAATTCCTTTGGAACCTTTAAAGTTAGTTACGATTAACTATGTTTTCCTTAAGCAGAGGAAAGGTCTAAGTTTAACAAAGTTAAACTAAGAAAATTCACAACACCTCTAAATCCAAATGAAAACATGGAAAGAGGAATGAAGTTATAAACTTCAAGTCCTATGTACTTGCTTAAAACTGGAAAGATATTCCGAAGGTAGGTTCCGGAAATATGGTTCCGGAAATTGAAACTTAACTAAAGATTACAATATGAGATTCTACCTTAAAGCTTATTGAATCTAAATGAAACAGAGTACAAGTAAAGAAGTATAAGACAGTTATACTTTCCTTACAATATAAAATGTATAGGAAACAAACAAGTAGTAAAACTACAAGTAACAAGATATAAGTCTTTTAACCCAAAGAGAAGGGTATCCAACAACCTTGGATAAAGGTCCCTTGATTTATACTTTCAAGCAAGTCTGTCTTACCCACACCAGGGTAAGCCCTCGATATGAAGATCGGAATCTCTGTCTTGCTAACTCTGCAAGCCCTCAACTTCAAGGTAGTTGGCCACCTCTGTCTTCCTCAGCAAGGAAGCCCTCAACTTCAAGGTAGTCGGCACCTCTGTCTTCCTATCCCCGGAAGTCCTCGAATGTAATCACCAACATTCGGAGTTGCACGAAGCAAAAACTGAATGAGCGGTTCAGTACACACAAGGCATGAAAATCTTTCTCTCTCTAAAAATCACCTTAGCAGCGTGTGGTCTCTAGATCGATCAACTTACCTATGTGTGATCTCTTTCAAATGAGATCCTATTTATAGGCAAGGTCAGCCTCCTTTCCAACGGTCATATTTTCCTTAAAAATCGGAGGGACCTGTACACGTGTAACTTAACCAACAGTTAGTTTATAACAGAATAGACGACATCGTTTTAAGTTTAACACGGAAGTTCGGAGTGAAGGTTTGGAGTGTAAAAAACATGTCAAAGAGTAGACAAATTATATAAGTGTAAGTAAAATGAAAGTTCGGAGTCTGACAAAAATAATATTCGGAGTCTAAATAAATTGGGAGTGTATAAAGAAAAGATGATCAGATTCTATTTAATAGGTGAATTTGGAATGAGAATTTGGAATGAGAATTCGGAATGATAATTCTTAATGAGAATTCGTCATAAGAATTCATAATGAGAATTCATATCCAGAATTCAGAGTAGAACTTTATTAGAGTTCGTATCTAGAATTCGGAATGAAACTTCATTACAGTTCTCATCTGGAATTCGGAGTGAAACTGCATTACAGTTCTCATCTGGAATTCAGAGTGAAACTTCATTACAGTTCTCATCCAGAATTCAATAATTAAAATAGAATGCTTCATATGAAAGTTCCAAACGATTCCATGAATATAGAAATGAATCTGAAACTTATACTTAAGAAATATATGAATGAAAATATGATAAGGATAATTTTTCTTACAAAAGCGATCTTCTTTATAAAAGCGGCTTTCTTTATAAAAGCGATTTTCCTTATAAAAGCGATTTTCCTTAAAGAAATGTGTTTGTGATTTTCAAAACAAGAAGGAATGGAAAATTCATAAGGAAAACCTTATTGACTCAACAGATTTATATTGCAATACATGGAACGCACATCAAAGGGAAATCGATGTGGAGCCCCTATTGCAGCTCTGATCTTCCTAATGCGCAGATACGCACTGAGGGATAGTACCTAGAGTTTCGATGTTCTACATGGACATGATGAAATGGATAAGGATGTGAATCATGTAACCGAAATTTTGGGCTTAATGGGGTTGGCTTGGTGATGGAGGATAACTATTACCCGTGGCAGAAACGCAACATCTACATCGTGTTAACTTGAAATGGGAACAAAAAATGAGCATCAACAGCTGACCATATTCGCAACATGGGATTTGTATTGTTTTTTTGTCATTGACCTTCTGGGGAGTTGGCCCATAATGTTTGGATATCCCTTAGTCCTAGCATCCATGCCACTCGGGGGGCCCTTTGGGTGTGAAAGGTGATGGAATCCCTAATGAAGAGAAACACAAAGCCTGAAAAGTGGGTGGAAGCATGTCTGAGCAGAGTCTGACATTCCAGGTACTAAACCAGAGTACCCTTAAGCACATTGGTGAACCACCGAAGAGGGTTGATGAAGGTTTCTAGGAAGGAGAGGGTAGGCCAAGGGGCTAAGGTGAAATAGAGATTTCCTGGGAGATGGGGCTGGACCTAAAGCCTAGACAATTGGGTGGTCCTACGTATCCCATAAGGATGGGAATCAGGCCACACGTAGTTCTTGAAGCTACCCGGAGTGGGGTAGGATACCATAACGAGTAAGTGTGCGGCATGCCAAGTAACCTGACGTGAATGAGGACATAATCCCATAACACACCGCATAATCCCATGATAGAGAACTTGGGCCAGGGGCCCGAAAATGCCAAGGGGCCTAGGGCTGGGCCTTGTTCAAGAAGGCCTGACTAGCTCGTAGTTTAACGTCTTGTAGTGAGGATGAGGAGGGGAGTAGGATACCCCAAACAAGGGAGGTTTATGACACGATTAATAACCCGACATAATGGAGGACATAGTCCCTTACCACTCCGCACAATCCCATGAAAGAGTGGGGCCAGGGGTCCGAAAAGGCCAAGGGGGCTGAGGTTGGGCCTCAGTTAGGAAGGCCTTACCAGCTCGCAGTTTGATGTCTTACAGTGAGGGTGAGGAGTGGAGTATGATACCCCAAACAAGGGAGGTGTACGGCACGATGAATAAACCGATGTAATGGAGGACATAGTCCCATACCAAACTGCACAATCCCATGAAAGAGTGGGGCTTGGGGCCAGAAAAGGCCAAGGGGCCTAAGGCTGGGCCTCAGTCAAGAAGACATGACCAGCTCGTAGTTTAACGTCTTATCGTGAGGAAGAGGAGGGGATTATGATACCCCAAACAAGGGAGGTGTATGGCATGCCGAATAACCCGATGTAAAGTAGGACATAATCCCATACCACATTGCACAATCCCATGAAAGAGTGGGGCCAAGGGATAGAAAAGGCCAAGGGGCCTGAGGCTGGGCCTCAGTTAGGAAGGCCTGACCAGCTCCTAGTTTAACGTCTTGCAGTGAGGATGAGGGTTGGGGTAAGGTATCTCATCTGTGGATGTGTATGGAATGGCGGGCATCCCGGCGTGAAGGAGGACATAATCCCACACCATATCGTACAATACCATAAGATAGAACCTGGTCCAGGGGCGCGAAAAGGCCAAGGGGCCTGACAGTTGGCATTGCCCGGAGGAAGTTTGTCGCTTGGAGATACAACGGGGTAGAATTAACCACTACAATCGATGTTTGGGACATCTTGGTGTGGACCTAACAATCCAGTTTAGCCGTAGACCATGTTTGAAACACAGCATCAGGAGCAACAAATTAGTATCGACCGCTGACCATATTCAAAATGCGGGATTTGTATCAATTTGTTGTTCGAAATCCTCAAGGGTGTTGGCCCAAAGTGGTAAGAGAGAACTTAGGCCTATCATCCATACCATTTAGGGACCCTTCCATATGGGGAAGGTGATGGAGTCCCAATCAAAGGAGTGGGTGAAGCATGGTTGTATCCATTTATGAAAGAGGAAAACGTCTCCAGGGATCGAGACGTATGACTGGATCAATGTTGGCTTGACGTGAATTGGGGAAAAGGTTTCCACCCCACCATATGTCTTGAACAGAGGGGAAGATTTTGGCATTTGGGTTGGGCCAACTGATGAAATGTCCGGGCATTTTTACGTTTCCCATAAGGATGGGAATCAAGGCACACGTAGTTCTGGATGGCCATGCAGTTTAACGTCGTGCGGTAAAGACGTGGGAGGATAGAAGAACATGAATGGGCATAAGGTGTTACCCTTATAATCTTTGAATTGGTGGGTCTAAGGAAGCCTACACCATATCATGCGAGGATACTCCGAAAAAACAATACCCAGGGGGGGTAGTCGAATAGAAGAGTTTGGGGCTGGGCTCAAAATGAAGCGTCTGAGCATTCCTAAGTATCCCATAAGGATGGGAATCAAGCCACATGTAGTTCTAAAAATGTAGTTTAATGTAATTCAGGACGATGCACAGTTTAAAGTCATACAGGACTGTTCAGTTTAAGTTCATGCAGGACTGTACAGTTTAAGGTCATGCCGGACAGTACAGTTTAAGGTTGTGTCGGACCATCGGGCTCAGGAAAAGTATTTCTTGGGGAATTTGGCATTGGTGTGAGGCGTTATGCACTCACCATCCATGGTCACCAAGGATTATGCTCCATTGGGGTAAACCTTATGAATGATGTAAGATACTTCCCATTTGGGATCCAACTTGTGTGGTTTTCTACCTGGGATTATTGTCGCTCGGAGGGCCAATACATGGTCTCCTTATAGGAAAGAGCGGAGGTGAATCTTCTTGTTTAAGGCTCTAGATATATTATTCTGATGCCTTTCTAGATTGTGCAGGGCAGAGAGCCTACTCTTGTAGAGTGATTCCAATTCATCTAGATGGATTTCTGCCACCTTATCTGGCGCCTTCTGGTTATAGACCATAGTGTGCAACGATGGCAGCTGGATATCGATGGGCAGGACGACCTCAGCCCCATACACCAGGGAATATGGGGTCACCTAGGTGGAATTGCGAGTTGTCGTCCGATAAGCCCAGAGGGCATTGGGGAGCTTTTCCGGCCAACTCTTCTTGTTATGGCCAACCATTTTCTAAAAAATGTTAGTGATGGTTTTGTTGAATACCTTGATCTTCCCATTTTCCTACTCGTGATAGCAGGAGGTATGGTTGGAGTGAATGTTGTACTTGGCAAACAATTTCTTCAGCTCAGTTTCTCGGAAGTTGGTATCGTTATCGTTGAGGACTACGTGAGGGGATCCAAATCGGTATATGATGTTGGAGCTCAAAAAATATACAATGGATCGGGCCTTGAATTCCTTGATTGGGACTTCTTCTACACATTTGGTGAAGAAATCCGTAGCGGTCAAGATAAACCTGCACTGGTGAGCTGTCATCGGTGGATAGGGTCCCACGACATCGAGTCCCCACACTACAAATGGCCAAGAGTACTTTGTGGAGTGGAGTAGTTCTGGAAGCAGATGCAGGAATTTAGCATGCACTTGGCACGTGTGACATCTCTTGGAAAAATCAATACAATCACAGATCATAGAGGGCCAGAAGTACCCCAGTCTCCAGATCTGATGGGACAACTTTGGCCCAGCCGGGTGGGCACCGCAGGAACTGGCATGAACCTCTTGCATGACCTGAGGGATCTCAACTCCTTGAATGTAACGGAGGATAACACCATCAAAACCATTCTTGTAGAGGATTTGATCAATTTTGGGACCACTCTGGAGGGTAAACTGCTGTGCGACGTTGGATTCGCTCACTCTCGGTCCGATCAGACTGGAGGCAACCATTTTGGAGATACTCGACAAAAGGTGCTCTCCAGTTGGGAGTCGTTTCAACCACTACATCTGAAGAACTTGGGGCCCTGATGTGGTGGATCTGTCAGTAAGATGGCTTACTCGCGGGTAGTCGTCATCCTCTGTGGTGACGGGAGAAATGACTCTCTGGTGTGCTATATGTATAATAATATCATCCTGCTCGGGTTCTGTAAGTGATGCAGCTAAGCCGTCCAAAGAGTCTGCTCGACCATTCTGTAACTGAGGGACATGGGTAACCTCCGATCGAGAAGGGAACTCGGCCATTAGATGGAGGGTGCACTCCAACAATGTCACGAGCTCGGGCTACCTGACAACATAGTCACCATTGACTTGCTTGATGACTAGTTCAGATTCCCCTTTCACGTGCAAATGGGGCACATCAATCTCAAGGGCCAGATCGAGGCTAGTGATGAGAGCCTGATACTCTTCCTCATTGTTGGTGTAGCCTTTTGACAAGAGGAATGAGTATGGATGAACAGCTTGCACCGGGGTGATGAAGATGATACCCAAGCCCACCCTGTTGATATTAGGATCATTGAGCCTTCTACCGATGGGACTCCGGGAGGCACCATCGAAGTGCATTTTCCATCATGGAATGACATGGTCTACTGAGAGGATTGCTTCATCAGGAAATTCGAGGTCCAGGGATTGATCTGTGGAGTTTGGATGGGCAGGTTAGAAGTCTTCCAATGCCTACCCCTTGATAGCCTTCTGAGGCACGAACCTGATATCAAACTGCGGGAGAATTACCTCCCACCGCACTAGTCAAGGTCCAGGTATTGATCCGCGGAGGTTGTATGGGAAACTAAGAAGTCTTTCAATGCATGTCCCTTGATTTCCTTCTGAGGCATGAACCTGATATCAAACTATGAGAGAATTACCTCCCACTGCACTAGTTAGCCAGTCAACATGGGGCGGTTTAGGATGTACTTCATCGGGTCTACCCGAGAGACCAACTGTACCTCGTGGTGCTGCAGGTAATGTCGCAACCTCTGTACAGCAAATACGAGGGAAAGGTAGCTCTTCTCGATAAGGGAGTATCTAGTCTCTGTATCGAGGAGCATGCATCTGAGGTAGTAGAGGCTATTCTCTATCCCTTCATTATTCTTCTAGGCGAGAAGTACACCAAGAGACTGATCCATGGCTGTGACATAGAGAATTAGAGGATTTCTGAAGACGGGTGGCATCAGGACCAGGGGCTGGAGCAGATACTGCTTGACTTCCTTGAATGCGGTCTAACACTCTTCATCCCATTCATAGGCGGTTCCCTTATTCATGAACCGAGAAAATGGATTACACATGCCAGCCAGGTTCACGATAAATCGACGTATGTCGGCTAAGTGGCCTTGAAATCCTCGAAGCTCCCGAATATTGCTCGGGGGAATCTGGATGATGGCCTTGATCTTCTATAGGTCGATCTCGATGCCATGATACCTAAAAATAAATCCATGAAACTTCCCGGATGAGACCTCGAAGGCACATTTAAGCGGTTTCATATTTAGGTGGCGGGAACGAAGGACACCGAACACTTTCTAAAGGTCCATGAGATGGTCCTGACGCTGGTGATATTTGACCACCATGTCATTCACATAGCACTCCATCAATGTTCCCAGGATCGGCTTGAATATGTGATGCATGGCCCACTGATAGGCGGCACCTACATTTTTTAGGCCGAAGGGCATAACCTGGTAATAGAAAGTACCTTGGGGGGCCCTGAAAGCGGTGGACTCCTAATCTTCAGGGGCCATTCGGATCTTGTTGTATCCAGAGTACCCATCCATGAAGTAGAGGGCTTGGAACCCCGCTGTAGCATCAATCATCAACTCTGTCATTGGAAGGGGAAAATCTTCCTTCAGACAGTGGCAGTTGAGATCACGGAAGTCGATACAGACTCTGATCTGTCCGTTCTTATTCCTGAATAGCACAATGTTGGCCAACCACTTGGGGTACTAGACTTCCTTGAAGATGTTGGCTCTGATGATCTTGTCAACTTTGGCCTCAACCATGGCACCATGTGAAGGGATCATCTTTCTGGGAGGCTGCTTGAATCCGCGATGGTTTGTTGGGAGACCAAGGTGGTGGATGGCTACCTAGGGATCTAGTCCAGGCATCTCACCGTAACTCCAAGAGAACACGTCACGGTACTGTTTAAGGAAGTACACATACCACTGTTTCTCCTCGAGGTACATGGCGGCACTGATCAACGTGGGTCTTAGATCTGCCTCACTACCAAGGTTCACCTATACCAGTTCGTCAATTGTGGTAGAGACTCCTTCTTCAAAGGAAGGGGAGTATCCTCTATATTCTATTCTCCACTTGTGGAGGGATCTTCCGCAGGGGGAGTCTCTTATGAGCCACCAGAATCTAATGGGAGGCTGGTGCCGACTTGAGCGGCAGTGGTTAGCACATCAGGAGATTCATGCGACGCTGAGACAATGGCGATGAAGGCAGTTGATCCAATCCCATCTGGACTTCGGCCCAGAGGGACACAGATGATGATGTCAAAGCAATAGTGGTGCATCGGCTTAAGCCGATTAATCCTGGCCCGGTGAAACAGACACATATGACGTATTACCATTTCCATGGGGTGGACATCCTGGTACCTTACAATGGTTGGAGGTTCCAGGATCACCTGAGCCTGGTTGGTGTAGGAGTACGAGGTGATTCTTTACCGTCACTTGGACCTGGGAATATTCCTTCCTCTCGTGATCGAAACAACAAAACACTACCCCATTTTGGGCGTCGTGGCCTCCAGTCGATGGATCGAGAAGACATAGGAGTCATCCAAACCTGACCAAGAATCACTTGTGACCCGGGTGGGTTCAACCTCACTTGCTATAATCTGCTTATCCTTACTCTTGTAATAGTCAGAATCCAGTTAACGAGCTTCACAAGAGGCGAAAGGAGATGCATCTCCATGGAGCATGCCTACTCGACTATTGAGGGAGTATTTGAGGAATCAGTGATACGATTAAGGGACTGCTACAAACAGGTGGAGCCATGGATTTCCAATCAATGCGTTGTATGCAGTATCCTGGGAGACAACCATGAATTCAGTAATGGAAAGTAGGCCACCGAACTAGGTCTTTAAATGGATCTTTCTTACCAGGGTCTGCTCGGTCCTATCGTATCATTGGATTCTTAGGTCGGAGGGAGTTAGATCATCCTCAGACAACCCCAGCTTCCACAGTGTCCGAGTCAGGATTAGGTTAATCCCAGAGCCCGTGTCAAAAAGACAGCGGCGGACTTCCACGCCATTGAAATTGCCAGTGATGTAAAATGGATGAATGTTCCCCTGTATGTGAGGGTCTTCATCTTCCCCAGAAAACGAGATAACTGCCTGACATTCGGAATTCTCAATCACCTCAGCATGGAAGTCTTCTGTGGATGCTACCTCCATCTCAAACTAGAGGGGGATCCTTAGAGCCTCGGCAAGTTCTTCACGCATGTCTGATGATAGGAGAAGAGCCTTAAGGATAGAAAGCCTCGATGGAATGATGGAAAGATTTTTGAGGACATCGTACTTCCGTGACAAGTGCGAACTTCTGCTTATAGGAGGTCGCTCTGCAATTGGAGGCACGACGGGTCCTACTGGCTGGAACGATCGCTGGCTAGTGCTAGGCACATCCCACTGCTCACTAGTCGAGGCTTGAAGAGTAGCTGCCAAATGAGGACCGGACAACTGAGGTTGTCCTGGAGTAGGGCGAGACTGGTTGTGGTATGGACAAGGCAGCTCTACCTGATCTAGTAGAACAAACGGCGGTGGAGATAAATCTGAGGACACCAGATGAGGAGGTTGCGCATGCTAAGCTCTACGCTAGGCCTTCTGTGAGGCTTCAGTGGCATGCACACCCTGGCTGAAAGTGCCAGAAGACATGCCTTGACGGCCCATATGGTTGTGGATTTGCAGATGTTGGTGTCGGTTGGGGACATTGGGGAGGTTCGCCTGGTGTTCCCCTTCGTTGGGAGTCATATAGGGATTTACCAACACCACGGTATTAACCGAAGCATACCCCTGACTGTCACTTGAAGAGCCTTCCACCACTGGGCAGATTCTAGGAGGGATACCCATCTCAGGGGGCATGAAGTCACCGAGAGTGCGAGATGAGGACAACATTGCTGGAGTGCGTTGCTTCTTCTTGCGCCACTGATGCTTGATCTTCTGGGAAGAGGTCGACTGAGATGATGACGAAGAGGTGCTGGATGTAGCTTCTAAAGGCTCTGGCTGATTCAGGCATGCCAAGATAATACCATGGGTGTAGGCGACTGTTTTATGAGCCATCCATTCATCGTACTTTTGGGATCCGCGGCTGTGAACCTACTGCCACTCACCTTCGTCATTGCTACCGCTTTCTGACCTCACAAAGACACCCACCACTTGTGCCAGGGTCGGGACCAACTTGACTATGTTGTTGTCGACCTAGTCTTGGAGCCAATCTTTAAACACATAGAACTGATTGAGTGTGTGCCCTAGGATCCAATGATAGGGGCTGTAGTTGTGGAGATCAGTGAGATTCACCTTTTCCGGACATCTTCACTCAGGTAAGCGCACAATCCCCATCTTTAGGGCACTAAGGAAGTAACCGGGGACCTGATCCTCATTGAATGAGTAAGTGTGGTGTCTTCTTTCCGAATAGGGGGCTCTGGGAGCCTGTCCTTGACTAGGGGCTGGAGGAGCCTTCCGAGGAGGCGGAGCCTGATTTTCTTGCCTAGGCGGCGGAAGCGCGTTGTGTGAGGGAATATGCTGATTCTGAGGCGGTCGCTGCTGGGCAGGAGGTTGTGCCTAAGGTGGAGGGCCTCTATAGGGTTGCAGAGCTGGTGCTACTTGCAGCAATTCTAACTACCTGTGGGCTTCTATTTGGGCTACTGCAACGGTCTCGGCTCTGGAATCCCTCCTTACTGGGATCACAGGGGGCATCAGATGCACCTGACTAGCTTGTTGCAAAGATTTCTCAAGGCGCTGGGCCTTATCTGAGAAGACTCGGAACCCTTCGGGGTAGTTCTGAGTGATCAAGGAAGGAACCAGTTATTTTTTTACAATCCCCACACACATCGTCAGTAATTAATCCGGAGTCAGTGGCATGTCAAGGGAGTATATGATCCCCTTCAACCGGGCGATGAAGTCCGCGACTCGCTCATCGGGCCTTTTCTTGCACCTGAAGAGGTCTGTGATACTAGTCTTCCGTGTGGTGGAGCTGAACTGGTGCAGGAATTTCCGGAGAAGATCCTCCCAGCTGATCACTAATCCAATGGGGAGATGGTTGTACCAGAAACAAATAGGGCCTTCCAGTGTCTGTACAAAACATCAGATCTTGGCGGCCTCCTGCTGTGCTGGAGTCCCTAGAATGGGGCCATGCTTTGAGGAAAAGTGGGCCAGGTGTTGCGGCGAGTCCCCTATCCAATTAAAGTGTGATAAATTGGGATTTCCAAAACCTGAGGTGCAAGAATATCATCCACCCATGCCGGATATGGCTTGGCATCTGGTGGGACTGCCACCTGTCACGTTTCCAATGCCTCAAGGCAGGCGATGAGTGCCTCCATTGGATCTTCCAGATGGGGGTCCCTGTCTTGATGGGGATCCCTAACCATAAGTGCGTTCCCGGGCTCTTCGACATGGTAGACGAGTTCAGCGACTCGTGGAGAGACATGGGGAATGGCCTGCAAGGCAGCTGGGGGAACCCGGGCTGGATTCCACAGATTTCCGCGCCGTTCGGGATTTTTTGGTGATACATATCACGCCCTATTTACATGAGTTCTAGATTAAACCTTTTCCACGGGAGAGGTATGATTAGGGTTGCCTAGAGGCATCTCACCGGGAGGGAGTTGTTCCTGCCCCTGCTGCCCCGGTCTAGGATTTCCATAGTCAGGTCGTCTCTCTATAGCGCATTCGGGCCAGAGTTCGTTGACCAGCCTCTTCTGCTCAGAAATTTGCTGGTGCAACATGGCCTTCTTGGGGTCTTCCTCCATCTTCTGTACTGAGGCGGATGGGTCAGAGTGATTGACAACTCGGACATTCTCTTTACCCTTACTGGCATTCTGACTGAGTACCAATGACTCAGTGGGCGTAGGGGGACCTAAGAGGTTCCTTTGTTGGTGAGTAATCCTCCCTGATGGGCCCAATAATGGTGGCACCTCCTAAGGGGGTATGTCTCCATCAAGAAATTCCAGGTCGTCCTCCTTATCCAGGACATTGACCATATGGACCGTGACCCTTCTCGGGGGCATGTATTCAATATCGCATATTGAGTCGGGATGCCTTCGAATAGGGATGAAGAGGAGGGAAGTGTACTTCCTCTATCCACGGAATTTCACGTGGGGGTAGCCTCCCTGATGATTTTGCAGAATACCCTAAAACTCTGAACGCATTTTTGTTGGAGGGTCCTCTGGCGACCTGTGACCCAGGGCACTGGGCCACGGGGAGTGCGGCCAAATCAACCAGACAACATTGTTCGCCGATCTCCTCAAAGTGCACTTGGATCCTGGGGTACACCACTCGGTGATAATGAATACGGAAGTGAGTCAC
This sequence comes from Viscum album, assembly GCA_963277665.1. NCBI lineage: Eukaryota > Viridiplantae > Streptophyta > Magnoliopsida > Santalales > Viscaceae > Viscum > Viscum album. The sequence continues at coordinate 220,570,224 of OY728163.1, forward strand.
CCATAGGGTTTGACAGAAGCCCTCAACTTCCTCTGGGGTGAGGGATTCCAGTGCACAGAAGTTTGATGCTGCCGCCAAACAGAACTTCTCCGGGAAGTGATCCGCCACAAGAATGTTTCAGAAGCTCCTGGTCTGGGATTTAGGGTCTGGCCCCGTATTTCCCCAATATGTCAACCGGAGGCGGCTGAGGAACTAGTAGTGGTACTGAGGTGGACTGCTGAGACAATAAACTGGGCAGCAGAGAATACGGAGAATGAGCCAACTAGCTGCCGAATTTCGGGCCATCCTCTGAGGAGTGCGGTGATCTGACCACAATGTCACGATACAATGGGCTGACAACCACATCTTTGGGTATAGGGATCATGATTACTGGTGAAGGTTCACACCATTTCACAACCACCATCATTCGCCAAAATAGATCTCCATGATCTCTGGTCGAGGTAGAGGGCGCTCCTAGTGATGATGGTGGAGACTGCATGATCGGAACCTGTGGGACTCCCAAAATTTCCTCCTCCTGGATGTACCTACGAAGAGAGGCGGTAATCTGGAGGACATCACACTCTAGAAGGATGAGGCTAATACGCCTTGTTCCTGCCCCGTTCCTTGACATAGAGGACCAAGGGGAGGGTTCCACCGCTGAGTCATGCTATACTTTAGAATCCGAGAAACAAACCGGTTTGATCTCAGTCAGAAGCTTTTCGGTATTCTTCTTGTGGTTGAGATGACCTGCCTTCCTGCCTCGGGATGGCTTGTCAGGGAAGGGAAAATTCCTGGTACGAGAAAGTCCTTTGGCCATGCTAGTGTTGGGGTGGGGAGTACTTCTGCCTGAGTGGGCTGGGGTGCGAGGAGCATCGGGGCAGATTTCAAAAGGGACATGGGGAGGACCTCCGTGCTAGATTCTGGTATGGGTGGGACCCCCGCTGGAACTGACAGGAGCATGGGTAGGACCTCCATGCCTGGTTCCCTTGGTGATGTCAGTGTGAGGCAGGTCCCCGTACTGATCGGACCGAACACGGGTAAGGCCTCCGTGTTGGGTGCTGGTGAAGTGAAGTTGATCTCCACTCCTCTGGTTGATAGGATGAATAGGACCTTCGTCGGCTTCTACAAGGACATGAGGAGGTTCCTCACATCAGAGAGTGACTGGATGTGCCACGCCCCCACCCCGGTGGTCCGTGGAAGAAGGGATGGATCCATATACAATGTAATGAGCGCGGGAGAGTCTCCCATATGAGGTGTTGCTACCACGGGGAGGGCCCTCATTTAGGTCGAAGGTGGCATGGGGAATACCTCTGAGCTGGGCCTAGGAGCGGGAAAGTTCTGCGTCCACCATGGTGGTTGCACGGGGAGGGCCCCCGTAGTGGGTGTCATTGCTGCGGGTTAGAACGCAGTGGCCACTGCCTGCGCCTGCAACTAGGAGAGTTGACCCAGCCTACCCATGGGGTGGTTGGGGCCTCGATCCGGGTTGGGCATATAGCTTCCCTTGCCCGACATATGCATGGGGGTGATGATGCACGTCGGCGGTGGCTCAGGACATAGTAGCCACTGACGTCGATGACCCTTGACGGGCATCCTCCTCGACCTGTGCTCGACGCTGGCATCGGGTCAGTCAGGCCAGTACCTGTGGTGCAGGTAGGTAGTCCACCTGCTCTTCAACTCGGGAAACCCAGTGGCGGCTCTGGCGCGGCCTAGTGGGGGACCTCGCTGGGAACCCCTTGGACAGAACTCTGGTCGGGCGAACCCGAACATCCCCTACCTCATTAGCATAGGGCATGGAGTCGTCGAGGTGTTCCGGGGAGAGGCCCCCAAAATTATTTAAGGATGGAGTGGGTAGAATCGGCTCCCTGCGCGGCCCTCGCGGGAAGTGTTGACGGTGAGGTGCAGACGCCTCTAAATCCAGGCAGGCCATGTCCCTCGTAGGGATGACCCCCTCCTCCTCATACCGACATACAAGTTCATTGATTACCCTCCATTGGATAATATCTGATGGGGAGAGGGGGCGTGGGCGCCCAGTAGTCATGGAATTAGAGGCCGTTGTAGAAAAGGCAAAACCGTGTGGGGTAGCCGCGTTGATATTTCTCCTGCCCCTGCGTCAGTGGGTAGGAGGTGATCGGGTCCTGGATGCAGCAACTGGGTTCCTGAAGGCAGGGAGATCAGCACATTAGTACTGACAGAAAAATAAATCGATGCCCAGTTCCACATATCCATTCCTTCTTCTGTGACCGGTAAGAGGGATCCACGCTGACAACGTCGCAGACCGAGATGCCCAACATTTTGACCGCCCCAATTTCTCGTGAGTTTCACGCCAGGCCCGCTATTTGCTTGGCGGGACCCGACACCGGATATCTAAATCCGGTGACACATCACTCTACTGATGTCTCGATCGCTACTAATCTCCACATTGAGGAGAATAATTTCATGTCATGTTCACCATTTCTTTTTCTGATGCTTTTTCCTGGGCGCGCGTGTCCGTCCGCTTGAGTGCGATGGGAGCGGATTTTGTTGCCCCACATTCCCACATTCCAAAGGCAAGCGGCATTTGCTCCTTATTCAGGGACATCTGCTCCTTGATCGAAACAGGATGATGGGATGTCGGTTCTTCCTTCCGTGGATTCCTCCTTGAAATTCGTCGCCTAGTCCGGGTCTCCCTTATAAATTTAATACATTGTTTGTGAAACTCTTCCTGGCGCCATACTTTCATGGACACCAGTTAATTACGCTGCTTCTGTTAGGACATTCCAAGGGGTCCAGTCAGGGCAGCAACCTTCAATTGGGGGAGTAGTCAATTTGAGGCATCACTGTCATGTCTGGACGTTGGGGAATTGGAGTTTCTATCTCTTGTCCCTTATTATAGGGCTTCTCGAGGGTGAAGAAGCCCGAGGCATCCCACATTGAACATAGGTAATCCTATGCCAGAGGCATGTATCTGAGGTTTTCCTCAGCTTCCCATGTTTAACACAGGGTATGCCACATGTTCAACGTCCAACGGAGACAGATCGGGCTGATCAGAACACTGGCTAGAGTGGATCAGATTGAAGAACCCCCTTGAGGGAACACCAATATTGGGGCTAGCACGTGGATGGATTCCCGAGTACTGTGGAGAGGAATGAGGGGGGGGACATGATATCACTGGTATGTGGTGGCCCAGGTAAGAATCAGGATGGACGATGGTTTTGGTCTTAAGCCTCAAAGAGACTTCCTCTGTACCATGCCTTATCATGTATCAAAAACCCCGTAGTTCGGGTATGGATGCCGGTGAACCGACGTGAATGAGAACCTTGGTCTCATGGGTGTTGGGCTTGAACCTCATGGAGGATTCCTACGTACCATGCCTTAGCATGGATCAAAGTCCACATAGTTCAGAATAGGGCATGTCGGCAAACCAATGTGAAGATGGACCGGGGATTCGATGGGTGTCGTCATCAAACCGACGTAAAGGTGGACCTTGGTCCAAGTGGATGATGGGATTGAACCTCAGGGAGGTCTCTTACGTACCATTAGTTAGCGTGGATCAAAAACCCACGTAGTTCAGATAGGTGCGTGTCGGCGAACCGACGTGAGTAAGGACCGTGGCCCGGGTGGGTGGTGGGCTTGAACCTTTTGGAGGCTTCCTACATACCATGCCTTGACATTGATCAAAGTCCTCGTAGTTCGGGTGGAAAAGAGGCTGTCGAACCGACGTGAAGGGGTGTCAAAACAACTGGACGGTGGGTTCACAATGGCTTACCATTGGAGTGGGATATTGTTTAAAGCCATACGGGATGGGGCGTGTCAGAGAACCGATGTGAATAAGGACCTTGGTCTATGTGGATGGTGGGCTTGAACCATGTCGAGGATTCCTACGTACCATGCCTTGACATGGACCAAAGTCCCCGTAGTTCGAGTATATAGTTTAACGTCATGCAGGACGGGGGTGAACCGACATGAAGGGGGTCGGAACGGCCAATTGTTGGGAAATGGTCTTGAACATCATGGAGGCTTCCTACGTACCATGCCTTAACATGGATCAAAGTCCTCATAGTTCGCATGGGGGTGGTGTTGGAGAACCGATGTGAAGATGGACCGAGGGTCCGATGGGTAATGGGCTTGAACCTCGTGGATTCTTCCTACGTACCATGCCTTAGCATGGATCAAAGTCCTCGTAGTTCACATAGGGGTGGTGTCAGGGTCAGTTCTTACTCTAAACCCACGCGAGTCATGCTTGGTGTGAGAAACAAGAGGCAGTAGAGACCTGAAGATCACGTCGCGAAAGGTGTGTTCGTGAGAAGCAGAGTGGGGCTTACGCATGGAGCAACCTGAGAAGTGGAGATTGAAACTTACTCCAGGATGGAGGCCCAATGGTGAAAAAGCACAACGGGGGAGGGGAAGGATACCCCTGTGTCCCTTTCCCCTCTTGGTCCATGGTACCGGGGAAGTACGGAGGTGCATGGGTGCTACCTCCAACAAGAAAGGCTAGGGGGTTACATCAGGATGGCCGCCCTTCCCCCACAGACAAACGCCACTCCCAGAAGGAGGATATCTTCCATTATAAAGACAAGGGGGGAGGGGGTGTGGAGAATATCAAAGGTGAGGGAACCCCGTGTGAGAGGCACAATGCGATGTCATAGTTTAACATCATGTGTTGAGGACGGGGGTGCTGGGCAGTTTAACATCTGGCAGCTCGAACAAAGTGGGTTTACTCCACACCCCTAGGACTTATATAACGGGTACCATCTTCTCCTTGTGAGAGGGAAGGTACCAGAAATTCCGTATTGAAGGGGGGTCACAGAGCGAACCATCGGGGGGTCCACGTTAGCATGGTTATGCAAAGAAGAAAAATTCATTAGCGTGCCTATGCGATGAAGCATTGGGCGAAGCAACGCAATAGGTGGTATCATCCAGGGGACTTTGAAATCACATCGTGCAAACCTGGAGGGTCTCATGGGAAAGGGATTTTCCAAGTAGAGGGGTCCATAGGTGGGGGCCTTGTGGAGCTCGGTTGCTCTGCATGGCGGAGGGCACCTGCGAAGGGGTGTGCTACATGAAGTGGGGTGCCTTATCCATTGCATGGGGCGGAGGTGAAAATGGGAGGTGCTTTGCAAAGTGGAAAGGCATTCGTGGAGCACTGCCTCATGGAGCACAGGCGCCTTGCGAAGCAAAGTGTCGTGAAGAAAGGTGTTTCGCGAAGTACAGTGATCCTTCCATGGCATATGAATCAAATGTACGTGAGGGGTGATTCACAAAGCATAAACGCTCCATGATGACCCGGGTCCCCTTGGGGATCCCCTTCCTTCAAGAAGGCACTTAGGCTTCGTGAAAGGCATCCCTCTCAGAAGAGGGGATCAAAACGAGGCAAGGCGGAGGCATCTCACAAAGCAAAAATACCTCACGTAACTCATGATTCACAGAGAAAAGGGTGCTTCATGATTTGGGAGATGAGAAGCCGAAAGGTCGGATTTTCCATCCGTTGGGCTCCGGGGGAGCTTGGTATTTATAGGCAAGAGGCGCTGTGAAGCAGAGCTTACGCGGTGCAAAGAGGGATTGGGCAGCTTCACGGAGGGTCGCGAACGTCGGGGGCGTTCATGGAGGGTACCACCTCCTTTGCTTCGCGGCGACCATGTTGCTTGGGGGGACTCTTTGCCATGGCTTCACGAGGTAGGTCGCGGGGCCTCTTTTTCTTTGTTCATTTCATCCAACATTTTGGCGCCAACAATCGGTTTACTACAACTTTTATATAATCTAAATTAAAAGTTAAACTACTTCTATAGATAATGACTTCTGTACATGATGATTCTTCCAATCCCGAGGCAAAACATGTCTCTCAAACTACTACTACTCACAGTGTAGAGGATGAACATGTTTCTCCACCTATTGCTACTGCTTCTCCAAGTGTAGAAGTACTACCAACATCTTCACATACCAATTCTAGCACTCCATATGAAAATATTGATGATGTTCAAACCAAGGAAGTTGTAGGCAAAAAAACACTGGCGGCGCAGAAAAAACAGGAGCCTCTTAGTTTGATGGTGTTAGAAAAAATCCTTAAGGAAAAAGCGAAAGGCATCAAATACGAGGATGGATGGAATAATCAGGGCCAACATGTTAACCCCAACAAGGCCATGCTTAGTTGTTACATTTGAATTGTCACTTGGCAATGTCTGCCGATTGATGTACATTCATGGTACCATGTTGTCACCAGGCTTAAGACATAATGTGGGGAGATATTATTGTATCATTATGATATAATTTCTCTAATTTACCAAAAAATAAAATAATGAAACATTGAATTACTCTTCATCGTCCATTATAGACTGCATTTATAGTGTATGAATCGCACAAGGACAATGTATTAAGGGGTTCTAGAAGGATTCATCGAGGCTTTCAAATTTTTTTAATGAGATGTTATCTTAAAGATGGTGAAGGGAAAATAAACTTGCACCCAAATCCTATTTATCCACACATAACAGCCTAATTAGTATGGGATGCATTTACTAGCCATCGTGTGGAGTAGTATTTTAAGGTACATTGTGTTTGTTAATATGTTGTTTGATGATATGTGTATTCATCACTTTTGTTGACAGTTTTTTATTTATGAAACTAAAATTGAGTGCTAAAAATAAGGAATGAGCAACAAAACTAGCGTACCCCTAATGTAAAGCAAGAATGGGGTACACTTCACTTGAAAAAAATTGGTACAAATTTTAAATCTACTATAATACTTTTATGTGACATAAGGAAACACAAAAAATATATTCCTCTATTTTTATATGGATTGATGAATCCAAATCCAAAGTCACTTCCATCCCAAACCATGTTCTATGGAAGTAGGTGCGTGTAAATAAATATGGGACAATAATAGATGAAAACACACAAAATTTTTGGGAAATATGTGTAAGTATTACAGAATAAATATTTGTTTTTATATAAATCAATATTACATAAAAATGATTACTTTTTTGCCTATATTTTTTTATCTTACACACTCACATGAATCAACAACACCCAAACTGGATGCATACATACTTTCGGTGGCCTTGAAGTAGAAAGAAAAGTATGACTGCATCAGAGGTGTGGGTTTTGGGGTGACACCCCAAATATTTTTTGAGAATAAAACTATAGGAGGATCAAAGTGAAGAAGTCAAAATGATGAGAGATAGAATAGCTATCATAGATAAACATATGAAATTGTAGAATTATTTAATGGAATATTTGATGGTAGAGGGGCAAAGAGAAGAAATAAATCACGAAAAACTAGTGAGTGATGATCCCACCCCCACCCCCACTAGATTTGAGGCAATCCATTCCCCTAAAAACCTATCTTAGCTGAGGTAATCAGTCTTCTAGTAATTGGATTTTTTAATTGTGAATTAGATAGACACTAATATCGTTCCAGTACTGATATTTTACAGGGTGAAAATGACTGTGATTAATATTTATCAACTCCCACCCATTTTTTTGTAGCAAGGGATATGGTTTTCAATATCCATAATTCCATTCTACACAGTAGACCACTTCCAAAATTTCATGTGAAAGTGTTGATTAACAAAGCCAATGAGCCGGGCGCCGAGATACCTGTTCCAATTGATGATGAAGATATCCATAATGTGGACCAGGCTCTTGGAACATTCATCTAATGACCGTCACATCTTGGTAAAAACATTTCGACAAGAAGGTATTAATTTATAATTTATTTTTCAGAATAAAAATTTAAAATTTAATGAAAAACTGTTTGAAATGATGAATGTTATTACAGACAGACACAAGGAAGGGGTGAAAATAAAGGACAACTCAAAACCATCTCAAGGATCAACCAACCGATTGAAATGATCTATCAAAATCACCTTAATCCCACCCATTCTATATCTGTATTTATTATCATTGTAGGCTCATGTGAATAAAAAGTTGATAGACTGTGGGGTTCACACAATTATTTTAGATGAGAATATGTACAAAGGGGAAGATCTAGATTTTATTAGTGTTGACAATTTAAGTGAAATCATGGAGTATGAGTGGCTAGGTGGCTCAGTTGTAAATGTATACAAGAGATATATTTTTAGGATTAGATCTTTCAAAATCTAATATACTATGATAATTATGAATAAACACATTTCATATTTTTTTTGTAGGAATATATATGAAACAAATTGAAGGTATTTTCCCATGAACAAAAATTTGGACTCATTAGTCCTCATGTCACATCTACAGAACTAAATAAAATAGAATCTGAAAAAGGGGGTGAAATAGTGGTAGGCCTACTCAAATAATTTAACAAGAAAATTAATGATTAAATACTCTTCTTAGTACCAATGACGCATGGGTAAAACTATACAATATAATCGTATCAAATATATTTTAATTTTTACAATTACTTATTACTTTTTATGTTTTTAGGAAACATTGGATGTTCATGGCAGTAAATTTAGACACTCGAATGATTTTTTTCATGGATTCGATGCATGGATATCAAACAAAATGATCACATATGATGGAATTTTTGAATTTTTAATACACTAAATCCAACATTTTATCACTAAACATCTTATTATATAATTTATGTTATTTTTTAATGAGGGTTTATTATTATAGGGTAGTTCTTGAATATTATATACATCACAGAATGAGGCCATGGAAAAGAACAAGGAACACCATAAGTACTAAGAATGGATTCCTATCAGGGTATATATAATAAGATTTCACTATCCAAAAACTTGTAAAAAAATTACTTATTATTATCAACATGTCTCTAGTGTCTGAAACAAAAAAAATGCTTAAAGAAGTATTTTTCAAATATAATTACTATTTCATTTAAAATATTTATTAATCCTTTGTGTTTTTTTATTACTACCATGATTTTCAAAAAGACTCTTATTCACAAGAAGATACATGTTTTTTTAGAAATGAATGGGAAGCATACCTGAGGGAAGAATGTACTCAAATAACATGAAGATGTGACCAGTATGACTCGAAGTGTCGATTTTTATTTAAAATTGTCAGTATTTTTAGTTAAAAGAATAATTGACATACTTTCATGACCCACCTTCTTCAAGATGAGGGAGGGGATAACAAAGTGCCATGCCCTTCCTTATTCACGATGAAGGAAAGATAATGACCCTCTGAGTCCCTCCTTCATGAACCCTTGAGGTGACGAATAGCACCAAGGGTATAGAATCTCACACAGAATGCAAGGTTTTTCCATTTTTAGTGAAAATTGGATTGGGAGAAGATGGTGAAATCCCATACAACACCAAAATAAAGTAAAATGTAAAGCAAAATAATCCATTCCCATATGCATGTTCAAACATAAACTGCAAAAAACAAACAACCAAAGTACTAAAACAAGTACCAAACAAAGTGAATAAGAAAAAAAATAACAATCTCAATGACTGATCTAGTAAAATCCAACAGGATTTTCAAAATCCTCTTGGAAACCTAAAAATAGTCTTACAAACATAGGGTGAGTATACACATATAATCAGTATATAGACTAAAGCTACTCATGCTCAAGTGGGGGAACATACTAATGCCCATATGGGAAAAACAAAAGATCCCCAAATCCCAGACCAAGGAATAGTAACCAGCCTAGCCACACCAAGGCATGCTCATCAAATAATGCAATTTAAGTAAAGTAGTAGTATAAGCACATCAACATTTGGGTACCCTGTACCACTTTCCCACAGGTTAACTGATCATTCCTAATGGCTAACATCCAGATGATACCACTTTTCCAAAAGGAATTCCCACTACGACAACCTGTTTGCACACACCTAGGACTCAAAACACACACAAAACCCACCCGTATACACTTGAGCCACAACCACACCTCTCGCCCGAAGACACCTAAGCCTCATATTGAAGACACTTGGGAAAATAATATTGGATCCTAAACACATATTCCCCTAATCTAAAAAAAACATTCCCAAAGGATCTTGGACTATGACAATCTTCAAGCCATTACAGCCTTCCCAGATATGCTAGAGCGGTTAGAACCTAGAAGTGGGTGCAAGGAAGAAACTCAGTAACCAGCCATCCATCCTCCCACCGAGTTTTTTGGAAAGAGGCCCTCCCCCATGAAATGGGGGTGTTCATCACATGGTTCTCAACAAGTGTGAGGTTCTTATATTAATCACAAGGAACTACAATTTATAAATATATGTAAACAAATAGTAAACCCAACCTATGGGTCCCAAAAAAACAATCAGACCACCAGAACCACTTTTACTACTACCCCTATATGCACAACCACACAAACAACCACTTCTGAAGCATAATCCAACCCATTCAAACATTTTCAACTATAATTATTCAAGGTTATACCGCACAATCCTCCTCTCACAACCCAGTCCTACAGCCTCATTTCCCAATCATTTCCCAGATGCAGTTCCACTACATAACAAGTTCATAACCACACCACAATCCCACTACCCAATGTCGTTTGATATCCATAACACAATAAAGGTAGTTCCACTGCTTACAAGTTCATCCATTCCAAAATCAATCAATCTCTAAAACTGGGATACGTACCCTCCCCATATACCACCCCATACACAAAGTCCACAACAACCACCACCTAAACTGCATCCATGCTACATAAACACACCAAACCAACTGATACAGCCATATAAACCTAGAAAAAACCACATTGTTAATCCAATAATATTCAGGTTTAGAATGAGGTTTATTTAATTTCACTTTAAACTAACCAGGGTGATCACACTACAGGTTTGATCCTGGGGAACCCATTTCAATTATCCAAGTATACATGATTAAGAAGATTTCATGATACATACATTTATCAAGAATCATGAAAAGAATAGAAAATCACCAATTAAAAAGAAAATACCACCAATGAACATGATTTTCAGAAGGCATATAGCCACAACAAACCATAAAATAATCAATTAAAACATATGATCATCATCAAACCACTCCCAACCCATTATTTTATTACCTATGTTATCTTATGATCATATTCCCTTCTTATTTATTACTCGTTTTAAGGAAGGTATTAATCGGTTCTTCATAAAAAAATTTAGTACCCCCACCCCACATGATGCACAATTAAAGATAGGTAGAATAAATCCCCACTTTAAAAAATAGGCAACCAAAGCTCCTTTTTGCACCAAGAATAGGGGATTGCATGAGTAGTAGGAAAAAACTCCAATAAAATTGAGTAGGAGGGGCTCTAGCACTAGTCATCGAGAGTAAGAATTTAGGTTCTCCAAGAGAGAACAGAAAACACATTGGGAAGGGAAGATCCCAGATTTGAAGAGCTAGAAACTATAATAATGGAAGACCGATATCAAAATCCATTAACGCGGGATCATGGTCAAGTTCAGGCAGTTTGAGTATCCCAAAGTACCAAGAGCATTAGGATATTAAAGATATACTTAATATCTATTGTAACTCACTTAAAAAAATCCCAAATTTGGATTTAAATTTGGTTTACATCAAATAATATTTAAGAGGGGAGAAACTACAAAACTGGTAAAAACTAGAAGAACTGGAAATGAGTAACGGATGGGTGAGTCACCGACGTTGAGCCACCGACAAGCGAGCTACCGATACGACCAACCGAAGCTAAGCCACCGATGTGAACTACCAATACTGAGCTACATATGTGGCCTACCGACACTAAGTTATTAACACAACCAATTAATGCTAAGCTATTGACACGACCTACTAACATTGATCTATCGACGCAACCTATCGATGTTGAGCTATCGATGTGACCTAACAATGTTGATGCCCCTAACTCACCGATTCCAACCCCCCTTACTCACCAATTTCAACGCCCTTGAATCACTAATGCCGATGATCCTGACTCACTGATGGTAAACATGAAATTTGGAAAACTCTTGAAAAGAGCTACCATTGCCTCCCAGAACACTCTAAACACTTGACATTCACAAAGTCATGGCTTGAGGAAATCTGAGTCATTACATAAGATATATCTCCGTTATTCTCTTCCTGAAGAATAAAAAACTAACCCTAAAGGAGGGGTTCTAACAACCACCCCTTAAGATACATCTCAGGAAAAAACCACCTTGTGTAGTTCGAAAACTAGAATAAAAACCATGAAATCCAATAACACCACTTTTCCATTTATCTATTGAACAACTATACAAACACTAAGGACCCACTTCCCAAAAAAACACAAAAAAAATAAGGTCACACTATCCAGACACATGAATTAGGGAGCTCTTTCCTCCATGTCAAGATACTATCCACTTTGGGTAGCACTAACTTACTCGCATGGGTTTAATCGCATCCACATCAATGCATCTTGATTAAGTATCTGGTCTTCCCCTCCCCAAATTCATTTCTCTTTACACACATTCAGAGAATAGAGAAACAAATCATTTCATACTGAACAAGGTCCAGCATTACATTGTAAGTATAGAAAAAAAAGGAAGACCAAAACTGATAACAGATTTGGGTACTAGGAATGCATATGTTCCTCCCACTCCCACGCACTCTTCTAAAGGAAACCACACCTTCATAACGCACTGGCCAAAGTAACGGTCCATCCACAAACAACCTTCTCCTCACAATCATCAATCCTTACTAGCCGACCCATAAACATCACATCATTCTCGATATCAAACTCTACCCAGCCAATGATATGAGATACATCATGTAGATATCGACGTACATGAGAGACATGGAAGACATCATGGATCCTCTCCAACCGTGGTGGAAACACAAGCTGATATTCCACCATGCCAACTCGCCCCAACACCTCGAAAGGTCTGATGAACCTGGGAGAAATATTTATCCTTCTTCCAAACCTTCGCTGATCACGTCAATTGGAAACATTCAAGAAAACATATTCCCAAACTATAAACTCCAAGGGACTCCTCCTATGATCGACATATGAATTGTTTTGGTCATGTGGGGACTTAATCCTCTCACAGACAAGCTATAACTTCTCTATCGTACTATGCACCACGCTCAGACCTTGTATGGATGCCTCCCCAACTTCTATCCAGCAAAAGGGTGAACAACACAACCTACACTATAGAGCTTAGAACAGAGCCATGCTGATGGAAGAGTGATAGCTACAATTCTAATAAAACAGCCCTAAGGCCAAATGTCACAACCAAGACCCACTAAAGTCTAGAACACATTCCCATAAAATGTCCTCTAACATTTTGATAGTCCTCTCTATGTTCTCATCTATCTGAGGGAAAAAAGTAGTGCTGAGGAATAATTGGGTTCTAATGGAATGCTATAATCCCCTCTAGACTCATGACATAAAACATGTATATTAATCCCAGACAATGGATTTTTGAATTCCATGCAACTGAATCACCACATCCACATACCTCTATGATAAGGAATCAACTGTTCTTGACTCCTTGATCGCCAAGAAGTTATCCAACTTCCTAAACTAGTAACCTACTACCCAAAGAGCATCACATCATCCCAAAGCCTGGGGTAGTCCTATGAAGAAATCCATCCAGACTTCATTTCAATTTCCCTCATGAATGTTTAGGCGATGCAACAGAACACCGGGAACACAGTGCTCAAACTTCACCTGCTGACACACTAGGCGCCTTTCCAAAAACTATGCCACTGCCCACTTTACTCTGGGCCACCAAAACAATTCTATCAAGACTTAGTACATTTTAAAAACTCTTGTATGTACCACTAGGGGTGAGCTGTAGAACTCATAGAGAATTCCCTCACAAATTTTCACTAGGACAAATAGCTTCCCAAGGAATAGCATCCGATTTTGACTATCCTCCGACCATTACTCTAGAGAATCACCCTGGACAGCATGATCAAGCATCACTTCAGTCTTTGAGTCTCCTCAATGAGAATCCTCTACATACCGCATTATGGAAGACCACAATTTCACCTAAAACATACAACCTCTACCATCATCCACTCTCGCATCCAGGCACAAAGTGGCCAACTCCTCCATTACCTTCCAAGAATCCATGGATTCTTGAACTACCTCCTACTATGACTTCTTGCATAAGGAATCAACCACCACATTTTCTTTTTCAGGGGTTTAGAAGATCTCAAAGTCATATTTCAAGAGATACTCCATCCAATTTATCTATTTAAAGTTCATGTCTCACTAGGAGAAGATATACCTAAAACTCCTGTGATCTATGAAGTCCACAAAGCGTTTCTCGATGAGGTAATGTCATCACAAGTTCAGCATGAAAACGACCACTACAATCTCCAGATCATGGGTGGCATAGTTACAGTTTTGGGGACATAAAATCTTGGACCCATAAGAGATCACTCCTCACAGCTTCCTTAGTACAGGTCCTAAGCCTAGATCAGAATCATCATAGAACACTTTAAACATAACCCCATTATCTGGAAACCTAAGCACTAGAACACTGACCAGGTTCCCATTAAGGCAGCTTAAAGCTGCCTACCACTATTCACTCCACGGAAAGGCCTGGTCTTTTCTTGTCAAAGCTATAAATGGAGCTAAAACTCATGAGTAGTTGGGAATTAATCTTCGGTAATAGCATACCAGAACCGGGAAGCTGTGATCCTCTTCCACGTTATTGGGTGTTGCCGAAGAAATAACTACCTCGACCTAGGATGGGTCCACTTCTATTCCCTACTGAGACACCATGTCTCCAAGGAAGTGTACCTCTCGCATATAGAATATAACATGGAAAACATCCCATATAGATGGTGGGGTCGAAGGACCTCCAAGACAATTATCAAATTCTCTACCTACTCCTCCTCAATCCTTGAGTATATCAAGATTTTTTTTATGAACACAATGATGAATCGGTCTAGGAACTTGTGAAAAACAGATTTCATGAGCCTCATGAACATGACTGGTGTATTCGTAACATCAAAGGGCATGACCAAGAACCTAAAGTGACCATACATACAACTGGAAGCAGTTTTCAAGATGTCTCCCTCACGCACCCTCGTATGGTGATATACAGACCACAGATCGATCTTAGAGAACCAACCAACTCTCTTTAATTGGTCGAAAAGATAATCTATTCTTGGAAGAGAGTAACAATTCTTGATAGTTACCTAATTATGTCTCCCATAGTTTATTCACAGTCTTAGACCACTATCTACCTTTTTCACAAACATATCTAGAGCACCCCATAGTGACACACTCGACTAGATAAGCCCCTTCTTCATTAAGTCTTCAACCTGAATTTGTAGCTCCTGCAACTCAGAAGGTTCCATCAGATAGGGAGCCATAGAAATTGGTCGGGAACCTAATTTCAAGTATATTACTAACTGAACATCACATCGAGGGTGTTAAGTCACAAACTCCATTTGGGAAGACATCCAAGAACTCCCTGACAACCCTCGAAACCTCCACCATCTCTACATCTTCTGATCCCAGTACCAGCTCAGCCATCATGGATAGAAGCGGTACTACACACATACTACCCATATGACAACCCTTGTCGCCCTCAAAAAATATACGCTATCCATCCATATCTGAAAAACCGACCCTTCTTTAGAAAAATTTGATAACGGAGTGCACCAAAAACAACCAGTCGATGCCCAGTATGACATCGTTTGGCTGCATCCATAGTAGAAGAAGACCCCCACTAGACTGATGCGGCCTTAACCTTAGTCTGTATACCTAGAAAACATCAAACAAACTGGTCTGACCTCCAACTGGATTACCCAAAACCATGGTCACGAAAATTACCTCTACTTATAGTACCAAATAAAGTGCAATATTGTGTGCCACAAAAAAATTCAATGCTCATTAATCAAAAAAATCACACACAAGAGTTCTAAACAGACTGATCGTACCTCGAACAATCTTTGGATTCACTGGAACTGTTGATTTAGGGGCACGAAATTACCCACGTCCAGCTCCTCTACACCTCTACTATCGACCTCCTCCCTTACCACACCATGGTCGAGCTCCCTAAGGATCACCCTAAGGTTGTCCTCCCCAAACATTATTTATCCTTAGTTGAGAGGGAGCTCGATTCCCCTGCTCCTGGAAGGTCCTGACTACTACTGCTTCTAGGGTGGGCACAAGACCTACCCACCCACCCCCCATACTGTGCTCGAACTGGAAACTAGTTCTGAAAAAGTCCACAACCTCCATAGATAAACCACCTCAGTCCTGGGCCCATAGGGAAAGGGAGATGATCTAGAGATCAAAATTGGAACTGCTTAATCCTACTCCCCTCTAACTGAAACCTAGAAGGCCCTAACGCCAGAGACCTTATGCTAACTTCCTTCCCCTTCAACAAACCTAGATGGCTCACATATAACAAAAAATCTCCCTACGAGTGTGTCCTCCCCACCACTTCATCCTTCTTCTGGACATCTAAGTATGTTGGTAGAGTAAAGGGAGTGACAACATAATGAAGAGAATGTTGGAGTGCCTCCTCCAACTGTCTCTCTTACAACTCCTCATCTGGAAAGGGATTTGGTGTAAAGAATAGTAGATCATTGAACTTGTTCCCCTGTTCCATCACCGATATAATTCCCTACTAGAGGAAGAGTAGCTCCGACATCTTCTCAGCCTTCATCATTGTGGAAAGGAACTCTACCCAAAACTCTTCCTCAAAGTCATCCCATGGTGCATCGGTCACCTTTTTCTCCCCAATGTAAAGTCTCTACCATAGACGCACCGCTCTTCATATATGTCTGACTTCTAGAGGAACCGAGTACTCTGTCGAAGCAAGGATCAAGGTAAAGGTGATTTTTAGCACCTCATTCTAGCCCTTCGTCTCTGATTCTGAAACGTTGTCTTCATAATTCCATAGGGTTTGATGCTATAAATAACGAAGAGTTTTTTTTCCACAATTCATCTTCATCCTCTTGATCGGCCTCCTACTAGTCAACTGATTCAGCCTGCTGAGCCACAACTGCTCATACCAAACGTGGATGACATCCAAGTGCCATAGCTGAAAAATGTTAAACAAGAAACTCTAAGCCCATGTAGTATGGAAATTTTATTTTAATATTCATTTTAACTATTTATTTAAATTAAATGTCCAAAATTACCAATACACATAAGAAAGAAATGAAATTATGATGCATGTACCTTTCCTAGGGTCTCTACCCTACCATTAGTGAAGCCTAACTTGGTCATTCGGTAGGCTAAGATTCCTTGCATCAGATCACAGGTGGCCTAATAACCAGTGTCCAAATTAGTCATCTATGGACTATTTCACACACAAAGATTGACTAACACCGTTACCCTATCATCCCATGTAATCTTAATTATGTCAAGATTCGATCATGTCTCTCAACCTCGCTCTGATACCATTTTTTCACGACCAACCTCCCTCTAGATGAGGAAATGGAAAACAAAGTGTCACACCATTCCTTATTCAATATTAAGGAGAGATAATGACCCATGATTTCCACCTTCAAGAAGCCCCAGCGTGGTGACTAGAACCAAGGGTATATATTCTAACACAAAATGGAAGGTTCTACCCATTTTAGTGAAAATAGAATCGGGAGATAAGACTGTGAAATCCCAAAAAACACCAAATTAAAGGTAAAAGTAAAGCAAAAAATCCATTCTGATATGCATTCTTAAACAAAAATTGTAAAAAAAGTACAACCAAAGTACTAAAATAAGTAACAAAGAAAGAGACTAAGAATAAATATAGAAACTATCTTGATGACCATGCTCTTAAAGTCCACAATAATCCTAAAAGTCCTCTTGGAAACCTGAAAATAGTTTTACAAACATAGGGAAAGTATACACGTATAGTTAGATGGAAGACTAAGTCTACCCTTGCACAAGTGGGGGTACATACTAATGCCCTGGAGAGAAAGATAGTAGAACCTAAAATCACCTACCAAGGAATAATAACCAGCCCATCCTAACCAAGGCATGTCCACCATATAATGAAATTCAAGTAACATAGTAGTATAAGCACCTCCACATTAGGGTACCCCACACCTCTTTCCCAATATTTAATCTCTAATTCATAATTAATAATTTCTTGAATATACCACTCTTAAAAAACATATTCCCACTACCAAAACTAGCCCACAAACACATGGGCCTCAAATCACACACAAAACCAACCCACAGACACCTGGTCTACAGCCACGCCTCTCGCCCGAAGACACCTGGGCGTCATCCCAAAGAAAATTTGGAAAACAATTCAAGCCCACAAACACCTAGGCCCCTCATCCACAACAAACCTTCCCAAAGGATTATTGAATAAGGTTATACTCAAGCCATTACTTCCCAACCGAATACGATCGAACAATAAAAACCTATAAGAGGGTGCGAGGAAGAAACTCAGTAACCAGCCATCCATCCTCCCACCGGGATGTTGGAAAGTACAACCTCCCCCATGAAATGGGTGTGTTCAGAACATGGTTCTCAAAAAGGTTTGGGTGGGAATAGAAATAAAAACAAACAACAATTTATACATATAAGTAAACAAACACTAATCCCAACTAACAGGTACCCAAAACAAACAATTTGACCACCAGAACCACTTTTGCTGCTACCCCTATATGCACAACCACACCAATAGCCACTTCCAAATCATAACCAAACCCATGTTTAATTTAAAAAATTTAAATTTATTAATTTAGGGGATCACTTTAGTTTTTTCAAGCACTACCTAGTCCAAATGCAGAGAACAACATCTACAACCTTCTTAGAATCCAAAGAGCCTGATTAACCAGACATACAACAACCAACCCACTTCATTCTTTATAGATACCCATTCAACCATTGTCAACTATCATTTTTCTAGGTTATAGCAAAAAATCATACTCTCAAAACCTAGTTCTATAGCCCCACTACTCAAACATTTCTTAGATGCATCCCCTCTATGTAAAGAATTCCTAACCATACCACAGTCCCACTTCCCAACGTCGTTTAATGCCCACAACACAACAAAGGAAGTCAGACTACCTTCAAGCCCATCCATTCCCCAATCAATAAGTCCCTCATACTGGGATACCAACATGACCCCTATCCCACCCGATACACTAATCCCTCAAAAACCACAACCCCACTGTAAAACACACCAAAACAACACAGAGAACCAACTAAACACAGCACCAAACCACACCATTATGAAAATCATATTCATGTTTATCCAAAGGGTTATTTAATTCAACTATTAAATAATTTGGGTGATCACACAACATGGCTGATCCTAGGGAATCCATTTCAATTATCCAAGTATACGTGATTAAGTATATTTCTTGTTACAACCATTTATCAAGAATCAAGAAAAGAACAGAACATCAGTAGTGTGAAAGAAAATAGAACTAATATCCATGATTTCATAAGGTTTATCGAATCAAAAAAACCATAAAAGTATCATACAAAATATGTGATCATCAACAAAAGACTCCAAACCCATTATTTTCTTACCCCTGATATCTTTTGATCATATTCCATTATTTTTTGTTACTCGTTTTAAGAAATGTATTCACCGGTTCTTCACAAGGAATAATTAGTACACCCACCCTGTATGACACAAAATTAAAGAGAGGTAAAATAAATAACTACTTGAATCAGCATGTGACCAAAGCTCTTGTTTGTGCCAAGAATAGGGGATCGCATGAGTTGCAGGAAAGAAATCTAAGAAAACTGAGCATGAGGGGTGCTAACACCATTGCATGAATCATCGAGAAGAAGGAATTATGTGTCCAAATAGATTATAGAAAACAAAATGTGTATGGAAGATCTAGACATTGAAGAGATATATCCTATAATAAAGGAAGACTAGTTTTAAAATCCATTAATGTGGGATAGTGGTCAAGATGATGCAGTTTGAGTATCTTAATGTACCAAGGGAATTAAGATATTAATGATGTAAATAATTCCCATTGAAACTCTCTTAAAAATATTCCAAAACAAGTATTTTAAATTTGATTTACTTCAAATAAAATATAAGAAGAGAAAAACTAGAAAATTTGGAAAAACTGGAAGAACTAAAAAAAAGTAACTAATGGGTTAGTCACTAATGTTGAGCCATTGATGGGAAAGCTACCTACATGACCTACTAATGCGGAGCTACAGATGTGACCTACCAATATTGAGCTACCAATTCCACCTACCATGGATGATCTACCAATGTGACCAACCAATGTTGAGCTTCTGACATTGAGCTATAGATGCGACCTACAGGTGCTAAGATACTAATGTTACCTACCGATGCTAATGCCCCGGACTCAATGATGCTGATTCACCTAACTCATCGATGCTGATTCCCCTGACTCACTTATACTGATTCCCTTGACTCACTAATGGAACAACTAGAAATTTGGAAACTCTTGAAATGAGATACTGGTGGCTCCGAGAACACCCTAAACACTGGAGTTTCATAAAGGCAAGGCGTAGTGAAATCGAGGTCATTACATATACTGAAAACTAAGAAAACACATCAGGATAGAATTTATACATTGGAAAAACAATCCATAAGTCATTTTTGTTGTGTAGGAATCAACTGCACCTAAATCTGACGCATGGTGTGACCATTATGACTTTACGTGTGTATTTCTATATTAAATTAACAGTAAATTTAGCAAAAAGATCATGTAACATACTTAAAACTGAGAAAATGAATTCATATTATTTTGATACTTTGTAAAAATGATCCATCCATCATTTGTGATGAGTAGAAAATAACCACACCTCAATCCGATGAATATTGTGACTGATATGACTAAAAGTGTATGTTATCAGTTTAAAATGGAAATTTTAGCTCAAAATGTGTCAGTCACTGAAAACCATGTAAACTCGCTCTAATTTCCGTCACAATTCAAGAAAATGTTTCATAAGTTTTTTGTGACATGTATGAATTAGTCCCATGTCTATCCGACCCACAATGCGACCATTATGACGGCAAATGATTGTTTCTAGTTTGAAATGACATTTTAGTAAAAAAGTGCAACCAACATACAAAAAACATAGACAAATTATTTGGATTGTTTTCATACATCAAGAAAATGATCTATATGTCATTTTTGATGTGCAGGAATCAATCGTACCTCGATCCTGTGCAGGGTGCAACTGGTATGACTCAAAGTGTCTCTTTTTATTTAAAATTTACATTAATTTTTTTTTAAAAACAAAACTGGAATACATAAAACTAATAAAACACATTCGTATTGTTTTGATAACTATGTAAAATGATCCATGATTCATCTGTGACATTTTTAAATCATCCCCACCTCAATACAATGCACGATGTGACTGAGATAAATAAAAAATGTTACTTTTTATTTAAAATTGACATTAATTTAAGTATGAATGAACAACTCAAATACTAAAAACTATGAAAACACATTCAAATTGTTTTGATAATTTAGTAACATGATCCATAAGTCATTTTATATGTTTAAGAATCTATCGTACCTCAATCTTATGCACAATGTGATGGGTATGACTAAACGTGTCTGTTATCAGTTTAAAATTTACATTTTTGCTCAAAATGTGTCACTCACTAAAAACCAAGAAAACAACTTCTGATTGTCTTTATAATTTAGGACATTGATTCATAAGTCCTTTCTGAAATGTATGAAGTATTCTCACATCAAATTGACACACGATGTGACTTTTATGACTCACAAAACATGTTTCTAGTTTGAAATGATAATTTAGTAAAAAACACAATTGCCATACTGAACACTCAGCAAACTCATTTGGATTGTTTTGATAACTTAAAAAAATGATCCACGATTCATTTGTGACGTATATGAATCAACCACAACTCAATATAATGAACTATGTTACCGTTATAAATCCAAATGAGTTTTTATTTAAAATTGACATTAATTAAGTAAACATGGACAAGTGACACACTAAAAACCAAGAAAACACATTCAGATTGATTTGATAATTTAAGAAAATGACCCTTGAGTTATTTTTGAGATATAGGAATAAATCACACCTCAATCTGATGCATGGTGTGACCGGTATGACTAAAAGTGTCTGTTATCAGTTTAAAATCGATATTTTAGATCAAAATGGTTCGCTCACTCAAAACAAAGACAACACACTCTGATTGTATTCATAATTTTTGATATTGATTCATATGTCCTTTGTGACGTGTATGAAAATGTTTCATGTCAAAATGATTCACGAGATCATTATTATGAATCAAAATGGGTGTTTCCGATTTGAAATGATATTTTAGAAAAAAACCACTACCATAATGAAAACAGAGCAAACCCATTCAGATTGTTTTGATACTTTTGAACAATGATCCATGATTCATTTTTGACATGTAGGAATCAACCTCACCTCAATCTGATAAATGATATGACTGGTATGAATCCAAATATGTCATTTAAATTTAATATTAATTTTAGTAAAAAAAATAAGGGACATAATCAAAACCAATAAAACCTATTCTGATTGTTTTAATATTTTAGGAAAACGATCCATATGTCATTTTTGATATGAAGGAATCAATCCTACCTTAATATGATGCATGAAGTGACCTTTATAACTCCAAATGTGTACTTTTTGTTAAAAAAATTGTTTTTATTAGTGTATTCATTCATATTAATGTTTACATTGTTTCTTTTTAGTATTACAAACATAATATTTGTTTTCTTATATTGGTGGAACCTTTTTCTAGAGTTGGGATGATTTTTTTCAGCAACTAATACCATGAGGGTACATTTTTTGAGAGGGGATCACAGTTGTCAAAGGATGAAACATTAATGTTTTTTTCTATTTGTTGGATAATTTTAAATTTAATTATATAAAACATTGTTTGAAATATATATAGCATTTTTTTCCAAAACCATTTTTGTGCTGTTTTGTTCTTGTGTGCACTATTTATGTGATGTTTTGTGTAGGTGGTGTGTGTGTGTTGTGTATGTGCATGTGATTTTGGTGGGTGTACTATTATATAAATTACACACCATAGGAATCTAGGCCTTTATCAGTACTATTTGGATCACTGATAATGGACCCCTTTATCAGCACTACTTCAAGTGTTGATAAAGGCACCCTTTATCAGTGCTATTTCGAGTGCTGATAAAAGCAACATTTATCAGTGCTCGAAATAGCACCGATAAAGGCATATTTTATCAATGCTAAAATAGCACAGATAAATGGGGGCCTTTATCCACACTTTTTAGGGAGGATAATGTGCATCCTTTATCAGCACCTTTTTAGCGCTGTTAAAGGGGACCCCCTTATCTTCATTGAGATTAATAGCGCTTTTCTAGAACGGTTAAAATCATTTTTTGGTGATGATAAAAGCATTATCATTAGTAGTTGATTAATGAACTATCTATAGTAGTGACTTGAATCGTTATTACTCTCATTTACATATTGGTCTTCCATGAATTAATGGAGTGCTAAATCTTATTAATGGATGGAGAGGTCTCCACCTAAGATTATTTTAAATATCCTATGTTGGAATCTTGTATCTCATGTGAGGATAACCCGATAACCTCTGATGCTAAAATTTATATATACCGCAGTTTGAGGTTTAGAGAGGTTCCCGTATGGTGTAACCATTTGATGGACATACAAGGTCAGGGTGCAATCATAGCCAACATATCACAAAAAATAATCCTCCATTTTCCCTCAAAATCATGGTTATGCTATTTTGTAACCCTCTATAGCAGATTCACATCCCTAAAACACACCAACTCTTCTATTTTTAATGGTGTTCATGGCTGTGGTGTAACATTATTTTCAACTACCACAACCATCCTCTTCAAATTTGGACATGGTGCATCATGTTTGAGCTATGATGCAGTGTCTAGTTTCTCAAAAATCCTTTCTGATATCAATTTTCACACCTTAATGGTGAAATGGGAAGACTAATATAGAATGATAGATTATTTAGTGAGACCATAGTGTAGTAGCAAGGACCTACAACACATCACTTTTCCTCAACCCATCGAGCCTTCACAGTGGCTGGATGGAGCTCATGTTATATTTTAGGTTTTCATTTCTCTTTGAAATGGATGTCACAGTGGTTGTATTAATCAGTTAAAAAAATATGACATTAATGAATTAAAATTATAAACTTTGTATGCATTAAATGAACGAATCAAATCTACAACAGTTAATCCATGATTTTACAATAGCATGCATCTCAAATACAAATTTAAAAGTACAACCCTATTATACCAACATTTAAAATTTAAACGTAATAAATCAAAAAAATAGTGGGATAAAAGAATATTTCATTTTCACATAAATAAACTTTTTTTAATTAATCACTAGACACAATGAATTAATAGTTCCAATGAAAAATGTTTTGGGAATAACAACTCTTATTTAAGTCTTTCCATTCATCATTATTCACATTCCAAACTATGATCTACCTCACCATTTTTTTATATCAAATATCTCATGGTAAAATGAATATGAATATTTCATCATAACTCAAGTACATGTAGAAAACATATGAATTTTAAAATGATACAGTTTCTCCAAATAGTATAGTTATATATCACTAAAATTAATGAGGAATTTCAAATTGATGTCAAATGATTCTCGGTATAAGGGATGGTTGGAAATTTATAAATAAAAAATAAAGATTTAAATAGAGTTAAATCTCAAAGTCTTAAGAATGATAAAAAATTTAAACAAAAATTAAATTATCCTCAACAATGGGTCACATTTTCCTTATAATTCCCAAGCTCATGTAATGTCATGGACAATGAAAATAATGATTGTGTTAACCATCTAATTTCTTTTTTCTATTTTAATTTTTTAGTTTTTCAAAACCTTAACAAGGATAGTATCATAACCATCATCGAACTCCAAATGATAAGAATCATTGGTCATGTGATGGTGTTTTTCGACCCTCCACAACTCAACCCATATTTTTCTATTTTATTTTTTTTTATTTTTTTGGTAAACAATAAAAATAGTGAAGTGTGACATTATCATTATTCCCAAAGTCCAAAAAGAAACCCAACATATTATCTCAATGTAGAACATCCCTTTTTCTATGAAATCCTTCTTCCCCCACACCTGAAATTTCAAAATCATGAAAAATATTAGAGTAAGGTTGGGAATAGATAAATTAGATTGAGAAGTTTCAATTCCTATAAAAGTACATTTATGGTCTCTATGGTAGAAAATATGTATTAATTTAAGATAGGTCACAAGGAAGGTGTTTAATGAAAACAAAATTCCCCAATCATATTTTCTTGTGAATTTTAACAATCATCTATTTTACAAGTTCAAAATAAAATCCTAGTTGGTGACTTTTCCCAATATATCTTAAGAAATTTATTAATAAATACTCAAAAATTTGTATTAGGAACCTGTTAAGAATAATAGAATGTAATTAAGATAAATCAGTCATTGAATGTTTCATCATAATAAATCAGTGAATATGAAATTATGAAAATCAATGCATTAAGGATGGAAGGGAAATTTTAGTAACACGTGTATAACAACCCTGCTCTATATTACACATTCAAAAATGATATATTACATAAAATTAAACTTAAAACAACCCAAAAGATAAATAATTATAGTGTATTTTAAATTTAGGTACATAAAATTTCATCTTTAAAATAGGATACAACAACATTATTAAAAACTTCCTTAACATGCTTGATTGAAAACATCTTTAATATTCCCAATATACTACTTTAAACTCAAAAAATACCTAGGATAACCTCAGGATATTAATTAGAAAGAAGTGGTCTATAAATCCCAATAGGAGAATAAATGTGGAATAATTGATACATGTTAAATAGTAGGCATATCAATGTGTAACAAAAGGAACATGAATAATAAAGAATTATATAGCATGATAATCCTAACATGGGAAATGTGGAGACAACATAAAACACTGAATCATAAACATAAGTCCATGAAAAACCATAAAGAAATTATGGTGGGAAAAGTCCCATAAACAAATCCGGTACACCCCTATCCCAACATGACGTATCTTGATACTAAATATTACCCAATTCATTAGAGCATTATATGGGCACACCCATCATAATCATTTGATTTTGATGCTTAAGTGTGCCACATTGATCATATTACATGGATTCATTAATCATCATAATATATTCCATGATAATGGAATGTGTATTTTATACATTTAATTCCCCAATAAATAAGTATATGTTCATAAAAATGAATACACTTGATATACTAATGGGCCTGGTATTCACTACACAATTGTTTTGGCATGGAAAATTGAGGTGACATTTCAACATCATAATAATGTTGTATAAAAATTAAAAAAATGGTTGATGAGAGAGAAATTGGTCTCAAATTATTTGGACATAAAATGGTCCATAATAGGGAAATGGAAAATCATATCCAAATATTATAAAATTATACATGGAAGGAATAAGTCAATGATGAAACATGAATAGAGAAAATAATTTTTACGAAATTTCAGCATGGTAACCGGTGTACATAAAGGATCATGGAAATATTAATGAGAGAGAAAAGGGGGATATAATAATTTATAAACAAATTGGATAGTAAGGGGAATATGGAAGAACATATCCTAGAAAAATAAAATGTAATTTTATAGACACAACATAGAAGGAGTTCTTGAAAGGAAATGAGAAGAGGGAAATCCCTTAAAGAAATATGGCATAGTAATGACTCAGGTGAATGTCCAAATAAGGTAGAATAAATGAACCATCTTTAAAATTACATCAATTGGAAATCATGGTATGTTTATAAAAAATTAAATCATAAAAATTTTCAATTTAGAATAAGGTGCTTGAATTGAAAGACGGAGAGGAAGGTGAGGATCCATTACTTGAGTTTGTGACTACACAGACTTGTAAGGGGATTCTTAAAAGCTTGTGGGAGCCTTGGTAGGACTCTAGGGAGTTAATGGAAGAGTAATGACGTTATATAACGAGTTTTAATGAATAAAAATGATATATTGGGTAGGTTTAGATAGGAAAATCCAGAGATTTTTTTTTTATTTTGGTTTTGGATTTTACATAATAAAATATCCAAAAAAAACACAAACCATCCCATGGTTTTTGCTCATGGTTTATACAAAAATGGGAGAGTTTTTATTATTATTATAGATATTAAAGGTCCAAACATATTAAAATATTACCCTTGGTGATATGGAGCTGAGTCATACTCTTAAATAAATTATTTTAAAATCTTAAAAAATATTATAAGTATTTGAGGATTCATAATGGATTTAAAAAATAAATGAAACAAACTTAAAATAAAATTACTTTATATTTAAAACATATAATAGGTCATGTAACTTGTTTATATTACTTATTACATCACTTTTGGGTCATTGTGATGTCATAAAACACAATCTATATTTATACGATATTTAATTTCGCCCCGAAAATTTGAATGTCATAGAAAATTATAAAAAAATAACCATTGGATATTTCTGATGTTTGGATTTCAAAAATAATATTAATTTTATATAAATAATTTTATAAATATTTTAATTATTACTTTTAAAATAAAAACTATCATTTTTTGAAAGTGACAGGTTTTTTGACGATAATATTTTTTAACCTATATAAAAATTACATTTGAATTCATAAAAATTAAACATTTATTTATATTTAATAAAAGTTATTGAATTATAATATTTTAATTTATTTATTTTTTATTTTAATGATATATTAATTTCTAAAAATTTATTTCTTAATTTAATTTGAATATTAACAAAAAATGTACTATTTATGTTTTTTTTGATTCAAAATAAAATTACTTTATAATGTAACAAAAATTGGATGGAAATATATTCATTATTATATAAAAAATAATATACATAATCGTTTTTCTAGGGTCTTATTACATATCCATTAAATACACCAATAAATACTCTAAGGGTAAGGTGCACAATGATGTGACTTTCATAGGGCAGTTTCGAGAACATGGTTTGGGACTGATCTCGATGAGCTTGAACTTCTCCCATAAATGGTTTCGTTCATGCTTATGTTATTGGATCTCTGCTAGGTATTGGTTAAGGGAAAATCCCAAAAATACTATATCTATCAAAATCTATGATAAATGTACTTCATAGGGTATGATCCTACCAGTTGAGACCATTACATCCTTCGTCTCTAACAATTGGATTTGTTAAAACCCAATATTTATACTAATAATGAGATCATTGTTCAATGGATATATTATCAATGGTAATGATAAATAACAGTATTCTAAATTTAATGGGCATAATAAGACAAAATAAGTTCATGTGTTTTCTATAACCATAAAAAATAATAATACATTTAATAAAAATGTAATTGGAATTTTATTTATAATAATTCAGGTCGTTACAATCCACCCCTAAAAATTATTTTCCATCAAATTTATTTCCCACACTAAAATAGATAAGGGTAATTCTACTTTGTCACTTCCTTTGGTTCCCACCTAGCTTCTTCAAATTTATGGTTTCTTTACAACACTTTGACTTCGGGTATTGTCTTATTTCATAGAACATTTTCTCTATGATCTATAATATTCATCAGCTTCTCCTCATAGGAATGGTCATTCTCTAATGGTACCACCACTAGAATGAGTACATGTGAGGGTTCTGGTATATAATTTATCAAGAGGGATACATGGAATACAACATGTAATAGAGATAGATTTGGTGGGAATTCTAGTCAATTTGACACTGCTCTGATGTGATCAAGGATCTCAAAAGGGATGATGTTCCTTGGATAAGGATATACCATATTCCCAAGTCTCATCAATTTATTCCATGGAGACATGTGGAGGAATAACATTTCTACAACATCAAACTCTATATCTCATCGATGATTGTTATCATATATTTTCTATTGACTCTGAGAAACTTTGATGTGATGCTGAATGGTTTTAACCTTCTCCTCTATTTTCTCAACCATTCCAAGACCTTGTAATTTTTGTTCCCCAAATTCATCCCAACATGCTAGTGTTCTGCACCTCTTCTCATAAAGGCCTTCATATAGAAACATTTGGATTCTTGAGTGGAAACTATTTCTGTAAGAGAATTTGACCAGAGGATGATGTTGGCCCCATCCTCCTTTGAAGTCAATTGATCACGCTCTTAACATTTCCTCAGGTGTTTGAATAGTCCTCCTAGATTTCCCATTAGTTTAGGGATTATAAGCCATACTAAAATTCATCTTTGTGTTTAGATCACCCTATAGAATTTTTCAAAACATATAGGTGAATTCTATCGCAGACAAAAAGGGTGAAAAATGCTGAACCCCCTACCAGAAGGGGCTCAGGTGTAGGTCACCCCCGATGCATTCCAACAGTTTGATAGTGATGGTTTGGACAGGTCTGGAGAGGCGCACTGGGTTGTCCCAGAGGAATGGTAACCTGGAAGGAGTGATACCACTCTAGGATAAGAGTTGAGGATTGAACCAGAAGGTAGTTCTCAGGAGGGCCAGCAAATGCAGTGGCCTTATTTGGTGGTTCCTGGAGCAGAGAAAGACGCAGAGGCCAGCGCACCCTTGCCTCGGTTTTTGGACTTCCTAGCCTCTTTAAGGTAGGATTTGGGGATCTACCCTTTACAGGTGAATGGAGTGTAAGAAGTTCAAGTGGAAGGAAAGGATAAATAGGTCTCCTTACATGTGGATGTTGTGGAGCATCTGGTCCAATATAGCAATATTGATAATGGTGTGGCGAAGGCAGTCAGTGAGGTCCAGGGCTCTGGGGGTCCTCATGGTCTGGAATTAGAGGACGCTAACAAACAATATCAATTCATGGGTCATGGATACGAGCAGCCCATAGGTTTGTTACCATATAGTGATTTCCCCAAGGGTGAACTTAGAAAGGAGGTCGAACCATTTGTTAAGTCATTATATGGGAATTATTTTTTGCATGCAGCTAGAGACTCTTTCCGTGGTCAAGGAAGGTAGGATGGGGTTAGCGTCTTGGGACCCTTATACCCAAACACTCTCATGCCTATGTCCTCCCTATTTTAGAATACTGGGAGTGAGGGGAAGAAGAATAATTTCTTGGAGGTTAAAACAGGCAAGTTGGACTCTACGTGTAGGCTGAGGCATCTCAAAGAAGGCCTGAGGGTTGAGGTGAAAAACTATTTTGAAGGTCTAGAAGCTCAAGATCAATCTTTCATGCAAGAAGATGATGATTCAGGTGATGATAGTGTTATCCAACTCTCAATGGACATCCTAGATCAGTTCCAAGGGAAATGTCCCCACATCCCAAGAAAGAAGAAAGGGAAAAAAGGAAAGCGTGACTCAGGGAAATGCATTGTGGTCCAGGGTAAAAGAACCCAAGGGACGAAAATAATACTCTCACACTCCTAAATAGATGGAAACCAGGTCGGTCAAGAAAGGTGTAAGTAATGGAAGAAAAGGTCTTCAATCTTGTGAAAGTGGGGATCTAAGTAGAGAACCAATATTGATGGAATAAGATGGTGTGGACTTCCCTAGGCTCATCATTCACTCCAAGGAAGAGATGCTTGAAACAGTCCTTCATCCAAATGCTTCAAATGAAGAGATTTTAAAGATTTATGATAGAAACTTTTAGATTGAGGAAAAAGTGGGGAATGAAGTGTGGATAGACAAGAAAGACCAAATCATTGCCCGAGGCTTCAACCAAGGAAAAATCAAATTAGAGGAATTCAACTAGATAATGGACAGAATGGTTTCTAACCTTGAAGAACATATTAGGAGGGATCCAGACATTCAGGTTAGTACTCTTCACTATGAATTATATAGAGCATCTGACTCAAATAATCATAGTCTTGTGTTTAATAATTCTGTGATCTCTTTCATCACGTAGTTTTCTTTGTGTGCAAACTTTGGTTTCCCACATTACCTTAAAGTGGACTGATAAAAATTCTATTTAGTGTTATATGTGAATCTTGGATATCGATCGGACAAAATTGAAAGTGGTACTCCATGTAGCCTCACCACTCATCTGATGTATATCCTTTCATGTTCATCTAGTGAGAAATACTCTCAAATTGTAATGAAGTGTGCAGTATTTGTAAGATGATCCACAATAACATAGATAACATTATTTTATTTGGATATCTTCGAAAGTCTGGTGGAAAAGTCCATGGTGATGTTTCCCCATTTCTTGGTTTGTATGGGTATTGGATGCATCATAACCTTAGACTTATTCCTTTAATCCTTCACTTACTAACATACCGGGTACATTGATGAATATTCAGCGATCTTCTTCTTAATGTTGTCACATAAATAGTGATCTTGATGATCTTGATAGATCTTTATGATTCCTGGGTGAATGGAGAAATTTTAATTATATACATTATCCAATAGTTACATCATTAACTTATGATTTTATGGAACACATAATGTTGACACAAATATCACAATTCATTCTTCATTAACATTGAATTTATAGGATTTCAATTTTATTATAGTTTCCAATTTCTTCTAAATTTCCACATCATCATTTTGTGCATCTTTTAACCTTTCATGGAGAGATAATTGTGAAATAAGTTGTTGAAGGTTTGATGATGTTCCATCCTTTATGATTCTCAGGTCTATCCTCTTCAATTATAAGAATTTTGGATCCCTCTCAATTATCATGAATAAAAAAAATCGTTGGATCCTTTATACTTTGATAATCCATCACTTTATTCTCTTTATCAGGATAGTAGTGAATTGATCATTCACAGTGCTCGATCTGCTCTGAACATATTCATTAGTGCATATTAAACTATTTTTTTGTGAATATATGTGTGAGGATCATATGATCTATATATATATCTCAAACTTTTCCCCATAGAGATAATGTCACCATATTTTCAATGAAAAGATCACAACATCAAATTATAGATCATGTGTGGGATAGTTTTTCTCATGAACTTTCCACCCCCTTGAGGTATTGGAAATGAATTTTTCATTTTAAATTAACCCAAATCCAAATACATTATTCTAAGCATCACTGAATACTACAAACATTTATCCACTTGCGGGTAGTGTGAGCATATGGCAAGTGATAAGCCTATTTTTTTAATCCTTGAAGCTTCATTCACATTCATCATTCTAGAAAAACTTTACTCCCTTCTGAGTTAAATTGGTAATAGGGTTCAACAATCATGATAAATTTCTCAAAAATCGACAATAATACCCAGATAACTCAAGGAAACTATGGATATCCATCACAGATGTTGGTCTCAGGCATCCTTTGATTTCTTTTGTTTTTTAAGGATCCTACGATATCCCATTTCATATGATGATATGACCCATGAATGGGAATTCCTTTAACTAGAACTCACACTTGTTGTACTTGGAATAATGATTCTCCTTTAAAATGTTATTTATCATAGTTTTCAAATGCTCCTCATGCCCCTCCTTACTTTTAGAGTACATTAGGATATCATCTATAAAGACTCCCACAAATTTTTCATGGTAATCTCTAAAGAAATTATTCATAAAATCCATGAATATTTGTGGAGGATTAGTGTGTTTGAATGGAATCACTACGAACTCATAGTTCCCAAAACTTGTATGAAAAGTGGTCTTGGGGATATCTTCCTCTTCCCCCCTTACTTAATAATATCCTAATCGAAAATCCATCTTGGAGAAGTATTTTCCTCTATGTAGGTGATCAAAAAATTCATCAATCTATGTTAGAGGATACTTGTTCTTTATTTTTATCTTTATGAGCTCATGATAATCTATGTAATGGATAATTGGACCATTATTCTTCATGATTAATAGGACTCGTACACCCATGGTGAAGCACTTGGGCATATGAACCCTTTATCCAGATTTTCATGTAGTTGTTTCTATAGCTCCTAAAGTTCCACAACATCCATCCTATATAGAGTCTGGGATATTAGAAACACCCCAAGAATTAGATCAATTGAATAGTCAACATCAATTCTACGAGGAAGACCATAAAATTCATTGGGAAAAACATTAATATATTCCCTCACAATCATCATGTCTTAGAGGATGATCCTTTACTTAGAATCAATAATTTGAGCTAGATACACCTGCTCATAGAGAAATAAAATTCATGCTTGTGATAATGGTGTTAAATAAGATTCATCCTCCTCCTTGCTCTTTTATAGAACCAGGAGTCGATTCACCATACATATAGTGTTTTTCTTCCCATATAAATTTATATTTTCCCTATACATGGAAAGAGAATCCATTCTAACAATTGCATAAAATTCTACCAAAGGATGTATGACAAGGATCACTAGGAAGTTCAACCCACAAATTAAGACAGGGGTGGAGTTATATAAATCGTATGGCATAATTTCACCATTTTTTGTTTTCACTAAAATCTCTACCTCCATGATTTTTGGTGGTGTTTAAATAATTTTACTACACTTTCATGATATGAAGGAATGTATAGATCCTGAATAAAAAAATTTGTTAACTATTATTGAATGAATAAATAGTGTACTTGTCACCACTTAATTGTTTGGGTTCACTTCAGTGGTATTGAGGTAAATATCTATCCTTTTATACATTGGAGGTTGTTGGTTTCCTTAGAAAACCCTTGAATTTGGGCATTGGTTTGCAAAGTTCATTGGTTCCCTATAGTTATAGAAATGACAAATGCACCGAGGGATGATTGGAAAATTCCTTTCCTCTATCATAACAGTAGGTTTATACTATCAGTAATTATTAGCTTGGTGTACTTCCCACACCTAAAACATTTCTTCATCCCAATTAGAAAATTTATGGACTGCATCTTTCCACACCTTTGACATGCGAGATGCTGAAATTTATTAACACTATTATATTTCTCCCTCAAAACACCAGAGTTAAACTTCACTTTCTGATTATTATTCCTATAATACCCTTGGGATTCTTTGATATCCATTTCAACTTTGAGGGAACTTCAAAAAATTTCCTCATAGCTAACAAAGTCACAGATCACCTGGTCTTTTCATCGACTAGGTATTAGCCCACCAAAGAAGAGGTCAACTGTGCATTTTGGTGTAACAACAAAGACAAAGTGTATCTTGAAAGGCTTGTGAATTATTTATCACATGCCTCGAAAGATTATCCATATTTTTTTTATGGAAATGAAATCCCTTTCCATTTTATGTTGGATATTTAGAGGAAAATATTTATCCAAAAACATTTTCTAGAATCCCTTCTAGTCCATCACTTCGATATCTTCCTCAAGATTTGTATTCATGATCAATGTCCACAAATGATCAAATTCCCACTCCATACCGTAAACAATAATTATAACCTTCTCTTTCTCAAAACATTGAAGGATATAAAATATATTCTCAATGGAGTCGATTCACTGTTCTATAATTAATAGATTAGATGATCCATTGAATGTATGAGGCCTTTGGAGCATGATGTTCTCAATTACAGCTTATTCTCTCTTATGGGGGGGGGGGGGGGGTGAGCTATTTTCTAGATCTAGGTTTCTATTTAGAACCTATGTTATTTGAGAGAGTATTGTGACAAAGG
The DNA here is from genome assembly GCA_963277665.1 of Viscum album. Taxonomy (NCBI): domain Eukaryota; kingdom Viridiplantae; phylum Streptophyta; class Magnoliopsida; order Santalales; family Viscaceae; genus Viscum; species Viscum album. The sequence continues at coordinate 220,604,499 of OY728163.1, forward strand.
TTTTGATTCCTACTCTCATAGTAATGGGTATATCGTTAGAGAAGTTATCAAATTTTTCATCGCATTAATTGTTTACACTATTTCTCCTATTTCAGGCCATTTTATAGAATAAAAGGAAAATTTGGGATGATATTTTTAAATTAGTAAACACATAAATGGTAATCCAATTATATTAAAGGGATCACTTATAAATTACATTCATTTTTTAACTTATAAGTTTCTAGGATTCAATATATGTTATCCATTGTCTATTTCCTAAAATATATTCCTATTGGTTTTTTATTCCATTAATAATGGTTCATAATGAGATTATGAATTTCAAAAATAATATCCCTTGGAGTTTCAAATTAGGTTTGTAGTAAGGCCCGTTTTCTTGTACCAGGTTACCTTGAGCCAGGCCTGGAACACCTTTTCAGAGCTTTTATTCCTAGATACATATGTTCCAAAATCACATCCACTTGTAGTATCAAATAAAATTAATAAAACAAAAAATATCAATAATTATAGTGTAATTTTTAAATAGGTACATAACATAACATCTTGAACATGGGATACAACCACATTATCAAAAGATTCCTTAACATTCTTTAATGAAAATATCTTTCACATGCTATGAATAGTCATTCGAACATAAAACTGCATGAGATATCCAAGGGACATACATAAGAAATGGGTGACCTATAAATACAAGTAAGAGAATAAACATAGAATAAGTGATAAAATATATAAAATAGGCATCAAAGTTAAGAACAAAAGGAACATTAATAATAAGGCACGATATAGAATGATAATAATAACATGGTAAATGTTTATACATCTTAAAAAATTGAATCCTGAATATAGGTTAAGGATAATCTGCCAAAAAGTTATGGGGGAAAAATTACCATAAATGAATCAGGTACACCTCTATCCCAACATGTTGTATCATGAAACTAAAATTACCCAATGCATTGGACTACTATCTGGAAACACCCATCATAATCATTTAATTATCATGTTTATGTGTTCCACTTAGATCATAAAACATGGATTCATTCAACATAACAATTTATTCCATGATAAAATAATGTTTATTGATTTCATTTATATCCCAAATAAATAAGTATATGTTCATTAATATGAATACCCTTGATAGAATAATGGGTATGGTATTCAATTCAAAAGTGTTTTGTCATGGAAAATCATAATGCAATTTCCACATCATAACGACGTTACTTAAAAATTCATAAAAATGGTTGATGGGAGAGAAAGGTGTCTCTAATTATTTGGAAATAAAATAGAATGTAATAGTGACATAGAAAATCAGTTCCATAAATTATATATTTGTAAATGGAAGGTATAAGGTAATCAAGAAACATGAATAGAGAAAATAATCCTTACAAAATTTCTTCATGGTAATGGGTGTACATGAAATATCATGGAAGGATTAAAGAGGGTAGAAAGGGGGGTATCATGATTTATAAATTAAATGGATTGTAAGGATTAAATGAAATAACATATCCCAACAAAATAAAATTTAATTTAATATACTTAACATAAAAGGAGTTGTTGAATGGAAATGAGAAGGGAGATATCCCTTACTGAATTTTTGCATACTAATGGATTAGGTGAAGGTAAAAATGAGGTAGAATAAATTATAAAGAATTAAAATAACATCCATTGGATATTAGGGAATTTTTATAAAAAAATCACATTATAAATAGTTTCAATAAAATGACAAATTCCAATGAAGGTGCTTGAATATAAAGGAGAGGAATGTGAGCATCCCTTAACTGAGGATGTGACTAAAAACACTTGGGAGGGTCTTATTAAAATAATGGGGACTCCTTGAAGTACTATAGGATATTTAGGATAAAGTAAGTATGTTATCTAAGGAGTTTTATTGAAGGGAAATGGGAGCTTGGGTGGGTTTATATAGAAAAAGAGGGATATTTCATTACTATTTTGGTTTTGGATTCTAAATACAAACGTACCCAAAACCAAAAATCATATCATGGTTTCTACCAAACAAGGTTTATTTGTATTATTTTAGATTTAAAAGGGGCTAAAATATTAAAATATTACCCTTGGTGATATGGAGGTGAGTCTCACTCTTAGAGAAATTATTTTAAAATCTTAAAATATACTATAAGTCTTGGGGGATTTATAATGAATTTATGAAATAAATAAAATAATCCTAAAATCAGATTATTTTAAAGGGAAAAATATATTTGGCATTGGAACCTATTTATATTACTTATTAAATCACTTTTGAGTCATTGTGATGTCAAAAAATACAAATTGTATTTATACATTATTTAAATTTTACCCAAAAATTCAAATGTCTGAGAAAAGTATGAAAAATTCACTGTTGGATAATTACAACACCCTTATTTCCAAAAAAAATCATTTTATCTAAATGTTTTCTATGTATTTAAATTTTTACCTTCAAAATAAAAACGACATTTATTGAAAATTATTTGTTTTTTGACAATAACAATTTTTGAACACTTATAAAAATTACACATGACTTATTAAAAATTATAAGATTATTTATATTTAATAAAATTATTTAATTATTATATTTTATTAAAATATTATTTATTTCAATGATCCCTTAGTTCATCAAAATAGTTTTTCTAGTTAAATTTTAATATTAACACAAAATAATATTTATGATTTATTGAATCAGTATAAAAAACATTTTTAAATTAAAAATAATTGGATGGAAATATATTTGTTATTCTATAATTAATAATATAAATACTCATATTTTCAGGTTCTTGTTACATATCCTTTTAATACACTAGGAAAACACCATAAGGGTTAGGTGTGCAATGGTGGAACTTTCATTGGGTGGTTCGACGAACATGGTTTGGTTCATAGTCTCGATGAGCCTGAACTTCTCTCGTAAAAGTTTTTTTCTCATTATTATGTTATGGGATCTTATCTTCGGCTTAGTCATGTGAAAATACCATAAATGGTATTTACCTCGGAAACTCTAATAAATGCGCTTCATAGGGTATGATTCTATTGGGTGATGTCATCACATCCTTTATTTGTGACAATTGGATTTGTTAAAACCTTTTCTTTATACTAATCATGTGATCACTGTTCAATGAATATATTATAAATGAAAATAAAACATAACAATCTTTTAAATATATTAAGATTAATAAGAAAAAATAAGTTTATGTGTTTTCTATTACCATATTATATAAAAATACATTTAATAAAAATTCAATGGAAATTTTTCTGTAATAGTTAGGGTTTTTACAATGTGAATATAAAGAAAAGAATTATTTTTTATTTTAAATTCCATTATTTCTCTTTAATCCTCCCAACTCCCCATTTTACTTGTTCAATTCAAAAAATTTGAAAATTAAAACATGTAATGTTAGGCTTCCAAAAAATTTCATGCATCATTATTAAAAAACTAATCTCTTTTAAAAATATAGTAATGCATAATTCTTATTTAATCACATAAAATACTCTTTAAAAATGCATAACGGAGTAAAGGTGCTGAATTTCAAATTTAAATCTCCTTTAACTTTCAAGCTGTTGTATTGTCTTTTTTTATTGGCTTGATTTAAAAGGTCCTTATAAATTGAACCTTTTTAGACCATAAATCTAAGAAAAATAATGAATATGAAGTCCCATTATATTTATGTTCAAAAATTTAAAAGGGTATTCACACTTAGTAGTTACTAAACAGAAATTAAAATCATAAAGTATTCAAAATTCACATTGCCTCCCAAAATAGCTTTAGTTATTTTCATTCAAATCGACCTTACTTCTCACCATAAAGTAATCAAAAGTGAGAAGGAGGTTACCTAGTACAAATATACAAATGGTGAGTGTTGTGATTATTTAATGTAGATGTGACTCTTTCCTTTTTCATAAATCAACCTTACCCCTCCTCGATCTAATAACTTCTCAATATCCATGGGCCCAATCCACTGGGTTTTTTCTCTTCTTTAATAATAAAATAACATATCACTAACTTCCAAAACTTGTTATCATTCAATAAATTATCCTTTGATCTTTTTTTCCACACTATCCCCTTATTTTATCAACATTTTATAAGCTTTCTTTACCCCTTTTTATCCTCTTCTCTTAGTTTTACACTAGCTAATTCAGTTATTCTTTTATGTAAAGAAGTGTCCTCAACTTCTTCCATATCTTTGTCTCTCAAATCATCACTTGTATCTTCCATATTTTTTATAAATTCATCGATGTGTAATTTAATGTCTTCTCTACTAGTAATTAATCATTAATCTCCATATTGGACATCAATTAATGCCTTTCTTGTTTCTAGGAAGTGTATTCCCAAAATTATTAAGATATTATCCTCATCTAGGTACAAATATAGAAAATATTTTGGGATGTATATCATGCCATCCATGACAATGAATTCCTCATATAGTCCTCTGGGAGGTATCACTATAACATGTACCAATATAAGTATAACTTATGTTGGCTTCATCACTTTTAAACATAGGCTCTTGAATGTTTAAGATGAAATATTGTTCACACTTCCACCTAAATCTATCATAGATCCACCAAAAACATTATAACCAATGTAAATATCAATGTAAACCCTACATGGATCACTTATCTTCTTCTATAGGATCCTTGGTACTAAAACCGAGCAAAATTTGGTCAGTTGGATGGGTCCAAATTCCTTTATATTACTTTTTTTGGTCACCAAATATGTCATAAACATATCATAAATATGAATGTTCATAATTACCTTAGCAAAAAGGATGTTGATGTTTAGTTTTTTAAACATCTCCCAGAATGTTTCCTTTTTTGGTCGAACTTTTCATGTCTTAATGACTCTGTACTTTGAGGTGGTTGAATATATAGTGGAAGCACTTATTCTCAAATATATTACTCAACCTCCTTTCAATTTTCTTGTATTTCTTTCACTAGTTTCCAAAATCCACTAGATGATATAAAATCCGTTTTCAACATATTTTCCATCTTTTCTATTAAGTTATTCAATTGTCTTACACATCTCAGGATGATAGATTTGAGCTCTCTAGGTCATGGGACTTCTATGTCACGTGATATAACACCTCTAGTCCTTTCCTACAAGTGTTTGTAAATATATAAAACTTGGATATATAATTTCCTTATGAAAGACCACTAATTTTTTATGTCTTCTCACAATTCTTGGATGGAAATAACTTGATTCTTTGAGTTTGCAGTCAAATCATTCATTATATCTCATATTGTGTTTATGAAATTTTCCAGGGCCTCCTTCAAAGAGTGAACTTGATTTTTGAGTATCGAGCCTTGGTTATAGTGACATAGTGTTAGCTTACATAGAAATTATATAATTATTTGGAATATATCATGCATTATGAAAAAAACCAATTAACAAATTAATTCAGTGCCTATGGAAACATAAAAACATAAACAACTGGTTCACAATAAATCAACATCGTCTCCCACTAATTTCATCATAACTATAACCCCTTTTGATATATAATCCTTTAAACCTTTTATTTAATCCTTGGGATAATAAAAATATAAAAGAGGGAACTCAGATACTCAGTAAGGGTAAACAAGGTAGATATATAAGCATAACATGAACATAAGCGTATCAGAACACAAATAAGACATTTGATGATCAGAACATGTATGTAAAAGATCATTTACAAGAGTCATGGTATGAAAATTGGAAGATAATAAGACACGAATCATGCGATAATCTAAGAACATGAGCCATGAGAGTAAAAAAATGGCATAAGGCATGGGATTTTTGGAATAAAAATTAGTTTAGAAAATCATATGTTAATGATACCAACCAATAAATTCATAATCGATTTATCATGGGCTAATCACATCTATACCTACATCGGGCTTGGAACGACCTATATTATACCATATTAAAGCATAGAAGACCTCTTGTGTACACTCTTATTATGGTCATAGGATGGACTCCCATGTATTTTTCTATTACAGGATTAGAGTAATCTACCAATCTACCCTCTTGTTATAGGCTTATAATGACCTCCCTAGTATCCTCTTGTTACGGGCTTAGGATAACCTCCCATGTACCCTCTTATTTTGATCATAGGCTGAACATCCATGTAACCTTTCATCTCAAAGAATATTTTTGATTACCTAATGCATTTGAGGGAGATATTGGTCCCACCTATCACATATAAAATCATAAATATATATTCCACAAGATCTTAAATCATTCATCATGTCAGAAATCATGAAAATAAATGGTTTTCGTAAGAATTTCATCATATAATATATAATTGAGTATTAAAAATATTCATAAAAATGATGCCATAAAAAACCATTCAGATAAATAATATGAATGGTACCCTTGTATTTTATCCCTAGTAATTCATGAGTAACCCTACATATGTCATCTTAAATGAGAAATAATTTTGAAATATCTTTTCAAAACATTTATTTATGAATATATCTTTTTTCATTGGAAAAAGATTTTTTGAATCAAAAAACATCTAAAAATAAATGTTAAATGAAAATTATCTTGAAAAATTATAAATTAATCTTTTTAAAGTATTTTAATCGTCTTTAAAATCATTTTCCTTGAAAATTTGTAACATATCAATTAAAAAATTATAATTTTTTTAGAAAACATGGTTTTTGAATAAAACAATTTCCCAATGTAGAGAGAATAAAATTATTTGAAAGTTATTATATCATGAAAATAAGGATATTAATGATAATATATGTCAAATTATATTATACACACCATGTAAAATAATATATTTTCATAACAAAACATGTGTCTCAAAGAAAGAAAATTTAGGCAAAATTACCTTATCGATTTGGTAACTTTTGAACTGTAAACCCCATGAAAGGGAGATAATTAATTGGATATGTAAATACCCATAAATTTAAGGATAAGTATTACAGAATACATTCATAGGTAGTATATACAAAAAAAATGAGTGGTGTATATGAAATAAATCACACAAACATAAAAGTGAGACTAGAAATCCCCTTACAATAACTCTTAAGGTCCTTAGTACACATTAAAACCACATGTATAATAAATATAAGTTTATTATAAATATAAAATATTCATATATTATTATATATATAATACCATATATTATTTACTTACGAATTTATATTTATCTTTTATTACCAATTCATATTTTAAGTTATGTTTCGGGTAATAACCTCTTAGTTTCTCATACATGTTTTGACTTTTTATTCATGGTCCTCATACTTAGGTCATGATTTCATCGTATAAAAAATGGTAAAAATGATATAAATATCCTAAAAATTGAATATATATATATATATATATATTTACTCTTATATATAAATGATATAGGTATAAAAGAAAATACACCTTTTATAGAGACTGTAGGCCATACGTACGCATCAATGCTATTTTTATTTTCCAGTCATATTAAAAGAAAGAAACTTATATGATATAGTATCATTAACAAATATTTTTATGGAATATATATCAAGTATTTTTATTAAAACCAACCTTAATACACTAAATGTAAAAAGTGAAATAATCACATCGATTCGCGATGTGTTAGTCTACCGTACGCATGAATGACATTTTCGTATTCCTTAAAAATTGAAATCATGAATGTATGTGTGGTATAAAAACTAAATAATCATAATAAAAATATAAAAATAATATATATAATATATAAACTATAAATTAATCTTTATTCCCAACCATTAATTGTTGTAATGGAAGAACAAATGACATCAGTTCGCAAGGCAGCATTATGACGTACACACAAACGATTATTGTTTATCCCATTTGATGGAAGTTTGTGAAGTTATAGGCTGTAACTTTAACATAAAAAAAATATAGTAATATTTAATATATTTATGTTATTATATAATTATGAAATAAAAATAATTTATTAGGATTAAGAAAGAAATAAAAAAAATATTTGTTGCTAAATGTCATATCTTCTTCGGGTGTCTCCTTTTGGATTGCACCAAATGACTTACTTTGTTGGATTTGTTCCAAATAAATTCTTATTGGATGAATGGAGATAATTTGGAAGTATATTTTTATAGTTTTTTACCTAAAAAATAGGTTTTAATGTGTGAATAAATAAGAAGAACATGTTCCTGTTTATAAGAGAGGGGAGGGGCACTCAAGGAATTTTTGAAAAAAATTAATTTATAATAAACTCTATATCAATAAAATAAAATAGAAAGGTCATTTCATAAAATATAAAATATTATAATTTCGTAATATCATCAACAAAAATATTTTTTTCCATTTGTTGTATTATTTTAAACCTTATCATTTTGATTAACCCTTATTTAACCCATTTTAATTTTTACAATGGTAACAAACTTGTCAATATAAAAATGATGTGTTTCTACATATAAAGTTTCAATTAGAAAATAAATTTATAATTTATGATTTTTACCATATATTATCCCATATATCATTATTTATTATTTTTATTATTTCTAAATAACATAATAAAATCTTTTGTTCATAAAATATCAGAAGTGTCAATTTTGACATTGTTCATTACTTTAACGTTAATAAACTAAATACAACAAGATATATTAGTACCAAATAATTTATTAAATACTTATTATATAATTATAATATATATAATTAGTTTATTACCTTAATTATATAAAATTAAAATTATTTTAATATTTATAATATCATTTAGTTGATAGTTTCATTAATTGAATAATTTCTACAACATCATTGGGTAATTATTTATGATAATTATTTCTTCGCTGATGTTTAAAAATAAAATTTCACGATGTATATAGAACTTTTATATATCATAGATATATATACATACTATTATTTTTTCTTATGTAAACCCATATTAAAAATATTATACTTATTGAAAGTAAGAGTGTGACATTTTTTCACTCACTTTGATGTTAATAATATCAAAGACATTTTCATAGAAAAGTGACCACTAAAAAATAAATTTATAAAATCAGGTGTTAAGGGTCGAATTAAATTCATTTAATAACATATTTTAAATGTTTAGGGAAGTTATATAATAATTATAATATTATTTCAATTATTAATTACCCTATTTACCCATAACTATGGAAATAAAAACCAATAAAGTCGCAATTTATATTGTAAAAAAATAAAAAGGACTTATCTAATAAATCAGAACCAAATTATTACAAATATGTAATCCATGTTTCAAAATTATAATAACATAAGTGGAACAATCTTGTTTTAAATTAATCCCACAGATGGGATGAGATGATGAGGTTTTAAAGTAAATAGGTCTAAAAGGTAGAAATATTTTTATATACAATATCAATGTGAAATTAGTTAAAATGAAATAAATTGGATAAATTAATGTGAAATTGTAATAATTATACATTAAAAAAAATTAAAACACAATATAACTATATAACTAATTTATATGAAAAATTAGTTGTCAATTAGAATTCAGTATTCTTCATTATTCGTCTAAAAAAGAAACTTCTCATTAAAAAACATGAAGTTCACCCAAATTAATTTTTTATATTTATATTTCAAAAAAAATTATTTTTGATACAAAATGTATAAATGTGTAAAAAAGTAGGTTTAAAATTGGTTCTCCATTAACAAGTAGTAAAATTACTCCTTTTAAAGGTACATTGTTTTATTCATAAAATTGGATTTATTCTTATCTTATAGTTATAAAATATGTTAGATGATTATCAAAAAACTTCATTGAATATTTACTATATATATTTTATTAAAAATATTCATAAATAGTGGTTTTATTAAATTTTTGAGATAAAATTATGTTTGTAAAGAGAAAAATATTTCTCCTAGAAAAGGGATTTCATTATTTTTGAGTAGTTATTAGATTCATTTTTATCCAATTGATAACCAAAGGATTAATCATATTTCTCTTATTTAGTTAATATTATTTTTAATTTATATTCTAATGGCTAGGTGGTAAAAAATAGATTAATAATGATAATTTTAACAATATAATGTAGTTTAGTAAAACTTGGTCTTGAATGTAACTCAAGCCACTAAAATAACTAAACATTATGTGTAACACAATAAAAAAATAGTTTTGCATGTAACAAAAGATAATCTTAGTGTTTCTAAGAGTGAATGATTAACTTGGTGGTGCATATAATAAAATAAAAATATAGATTTTTCATATAATAATTCTATATTCAGTGTTTTGTGAAATACAAAATATCAAAAAAATTAAATTAATTAAAAAAAATTAAAAAAAATCTCAAGGTGTTATATTAGTGTTGGGGATAAAAGCCTTATTCACTTGGTTAAAATTCGTGGTCTTGTACTTGATTTTTTACGGTATATTTTGTGGAATCCCCCCTACACATAATTTTATCTAATATATTCCATGAAATTAACATCATCACAAGTCATACCTTGGGGTTATTGATTAGCCATCATTTTATCATGTTTCTTTGACATATTATTCATTTGAGTGGTGAAAAATATATTTTACACTATGTAAACTCCTTACAAAGACTTACCTTGGTCCAGTTTCCATTGTAATATATATATATATATATATTCCAATAATTCAAAACTCTAATCCCATGATTTTCCCATCAGTGAACCTCTTGTAGTTGTATCAATGATTGAAGTATTACACTATTATAATATTTCATACAATACTTTTACTAGAATCCAAATATTTATTTCACAATGATGGAATCATATAATTATAATTTTAAAACTCTACCTTGAAACATTTAAGGATTCTATACATAATTGCTCAAAATAAAGGATTATTACTATAAGGCCCCAGCCTTAAACATCACTTAATCTTGAGTTACTTCAATAATACACGTTGAGGATCTTTTCAGGTTTAGAGTTTTAGAGAATTAGATCATAAAACATGCATTACATTCCACATTTAAACAAAGTGGTTACATAAAAGATAATATTCATTTTTCCCATCAACAGAAACATATTTAAAATAAAACATGGATTCTTTCTTGACACTTCCTTGACACTATCATCATATCATATACCTTTCCCTTGACCTGTGAAAAACATTTCAAAAACTTGGGATGAGCATAAAAAGCTCAGTAAGGGATATAAAAATACGGAAAGGAAACATGAGTACATATATACATAAGAATGAAATCATACTTTACCCATAAAACATAAGCACTTTAACATACCTCATCAAATCATGAATAAATCATAGAAATCATAAGACATACAGGTAACTTGAGGCATTCATAACATTAATACGTAGGGAGTAACCCTCATGGTTACGTTTGGAATACCCATCACAGTATATTCCCTAAATCTCTTTGGAAAAACTTTAACGTTTAACTCCTTCACGATACCCAATGCATTGGAGATCTATATCGGGCTCATCCGCCCTTAGTTTATCACGGAACCAACCGTCTTCATAATAATTCCCAAGAACCATAACATAATCGTATCACATAAAACATGCAGAATGGAAACATAACATTTACACTTTTCAATCAGAAGATATCAATACAACACATTGATATAAAAATAGTACAAAACCATTTTCAATACCAAAATAAAAGAAAAGTAAAACATGGTATTTATTTTTCTTTTAAAAAAAGGTATGGCTTATAGAGGAAGCTGAAGCTCAAATCATGGTCAGGGCGGCGGAGAAGTCATTGTCACCGCATACGTTAAACAAAAAAACATTCCCTTTTTCATTTAGTAAATGCTTCATATAAAAAAATTTCCTTTTGGATAAATGTAAAATTCAAATGGGTTTATACACCGTATAAAAGAAGGTTGTGTATAAAGAAAAAGATGCCTCAATGAAAGGAGATTGAGACGAAGTCCCATACCTTGGGTCCGACTTGACTCGATCGTTCTTTAATGTCCTGAATAATAAACTTCAGTTATTTTATAGTGGCTTAATAACCTTTTTCAAGTTCATTATCCCTTTTATATCACTTATTACCATGTCATGAGCACTATGTAATTATTTAAGTCAATAACGGTCGTTTTAACGATCATTGGTACTTGAGTCAAAAATAAGCTCTTTATAATTAAAAGTTGGTCATGTATCCATTATATCTAGAGTTATACTCATGATGTAGATATCATATATATCTAGTATATACATGCATTTATAATATTACATAACATTTAGAGGTAAGAAATGAAATGCACCGTTCATGGAGACGGTAAGCCGTACGTACGCATGAACGCTACTTCCATTTCTATTTCATATTTAATGGAATTAAAACGTAATGATACATAATAGTATTATAATTCAATTATTGTATCATATATAATATCATTCAATATATCCTTTATACGTACCACATATGGTATTAACGAATCAAATCACTTTGAGGGGGCGGTGGTCCGCACTTCCTAAAATTAAGATATCGCGTTTACCCATAATGGAAACCATAAAGGTATGCCATAAATGAAAAATATAGAAGCTTAAGTAAAAAATAAACATATTATATATCATATATAAATATAGTGACATCTTAATGGCCACCTTTTAAGGTGTTATATGAGTGTTGAACAATCATCGTTTCGTGAGGCAGAAATTCGCCATCCACAGAAACAGTATTTTCTTTAACCATTAGATGTAGGTGTGTGTAAGTGTAGCTCGAATCCTTATTATAACAACATAATAGTATATTGAATATGCTGGTGTTGTTATAAAATAAAGTAATAAAAAGAGTTTAGAGGGTTGGAGAAGCAAAATAAAACAAAAGAACACAAGTGAAGACATTACCTTAAAAACGGGTAACTCTTTTTGATTTGAGCTCAAAGGCTTCCTTGGGAAGACTTCTGCCCAAAGTGAGGCTTCAAAGAGTAATAGAGGGATGTGGAGAGACAAAATGGGCAGGTCTTGGCCGAGACAATGGCTTGAGAGGTGTGGGTAAGGTGGTAGAGGTGGGGGCCTTTTATAAGAGGAGAGGAGGGGCACTCTTGGAAAGTTATAAAAGGTTACTTTATTATAAATTGCTTTTCGGATTTAAAAGGTCCCAAAATTTTATATTTAGAGTATAAGGTTCTAAGAGTTCTAAATCCACCCATAAAATAGGTTTTTGACATGTGTAGGTCTTATATTTTACATTATCTTTTCATTTTATTTAAATCGTTAAATAATGAGGTAATCGCTGCATCATCATGGTATCATAAATAATTTAATTTATTTAATGACTAAAAATTATAAAAAATATATCATGATGTAGGAAATATATTTATCTTTCTAAATAATATTTATAGTAAAAAATATGACTTGTATAACCCCACTTAAAAATTGTTTTAGTAAAACAATACATGTTTGTGTCATTTTTACTTTTATTTTAAATAAAAGGCATTAATGTCATTATCTTACCCAAGTGGCTCCATGGGGTCCCAAAAATCGAACCAAGGGTTGTCTCGGTCGTCCATGTCTCATAAAATAGGGTTACGAAAAGTGTAAAGATATTTTCATTTTATTATAATATCATTTTTACCTTAAATCACACTAATTACCTTTAATCGCGATTAATAAAACATAAAAGTTACTTTTCATAAAAAACTTATTTTCATCCCATTGAACCGCATTTTACTTAATAATGAAAATCATTTTTATTGGATTTTTTAAATTCAAATCACAGAATTGGTAAAGTTCCATTTAAATGAAAAATCGGTTTTTGTAACTACCACTTTGTGGTTTCACTATTCATCAAAAATTAAGGTTTTTCAGAAAAATACCAAAAATTCACCCTAAGCTATATTTGATATTCCGAATTCAAAAATGATGTCTATTTTATCAAATTCAAAACATATTAGTTACATTAATTAATTTAATAATTAATTCCCGCTGTCATAGCAAATAGCGTGTTTTTATGAAACAATAAGCATCAAAAGATTGACACTAGTTTAAGTCCAATTTCAAAGTGAAATTAATTTCAACGACCACTATTGGATTAAATGGTAAAAATATATTCTAATTTCACTTTAAAACAAATTCAAAAGATAATCTTATCATATAAATAAATTAGATTAAAAAATAGGTTTAGAATTAAAATACAATATTTTTCACTATTCATTTAAAAAATGAACTTTATCGGAAAAATACCAAAAATTTACAGAAAGTAAATTTTGATGTCCCGATTCTAAAGAAGAATTTTATTTGGTCTAATAGAATGTATAAGAGTGACCAAAACTATATTTATAGACAGTTCACCATCAAAAAGCGATAAGTCGACCTTTAGTGAATGTTAGAGTATATATGCCTAAAATTGAATTCTTTTCGTATTTTAAACCTTTATCATTTATTGGATAAATGTAAAAACATTTAACAAATATATATAATCATATTTTATTTATTTCCATTCATTCCCGCCAATACAACGACTACGTTTTAACTACCATTTAAAATAGTATTATTTTATTACTAGTGTGCAACGTAAGATTTCAAAGAAACTCCTTGTTGCGTATCGGGTACGTTATCGAACATAGAAACCCCTTTAATGTAAAAATAATATTTAATTCATAAATATTAATAAAAATGAAAATGCTTTATTCTTTATTCACCTGGGATGTTACATCCTTCCCCCTTTTTGGGAATTGCGTCCTCATAATTTTATTCACTTATCAAAATAAGTGGGGGTATTTATCCCTCATAGCGTTTTCAGATTCCCATGTTGCCTCTTAAACCATATGGTTTTTTCATAAAACCTTTACCTGGTTAATTACCTTATTCTGCAACACTTTCTCTCTATGATCAAGAATCTGGACCGGTTGTTCCTCATAAGATAGATTCTCTCCTAGCTGAACTACCTCTGGACTCAAAACATGAGATGGATCTGGCATATAATTTCTCAACATAGAAACCTGAAAAACATTGTTTACCTGAGATGAACTTGGAGGTAAAGCCACTCGGTAAGCAACTGATCCAACTCTCTCCAGAATTTCATATGGTCCAATGAACCTTGGACTTAGCTTTCCTTTCATAGCAAGCCGCATCACACTTTTCCATGGTGATACTTTGAGAAAAACATGATCACCTACCTCAAAAGAGAGATTCTTCCCCCTTTTGTCTGCATAACTCTTTTGTCTGCTCTGAGCTGTTCTCATGTGTCTCTGTATCATTTGAAATTTTTCTGCCAACTCTTCTACCAATTCATGTCCCATCAACTTCCTTTCTCCCACTTTATCCCAAAAAGCAAGAGTTCGACACTACTTCCCATATAATTCCTCAAATGGTGCCATATGTATACAGGAATGAAAACTATTATTATAAGAAAACTCAACCAAAGAAGGATGTTGGTCCCAACTTCCCTGATAATCCATCGAACAAGAACGTAGCATATCCTCCAAAGTCTGAGTTGTTCGTTCTGATTTCCCATCTGTTTGAGGATGAAAAGCTGTACTAAAATTTAATTCAGTACCCAACGACTTCTGAAGGCCTTTCCAAAAGTTAGAAGTGAACCTGGGATCACGGTCAGATACAATGGAGAGAGGAACTCCATGTAACTTTACTATCTCTTTAAGATACAAATGGGAATGTTGATTTAGGGAAAAATTATCTCGTATGGAAAGGAAATGAGCAGATTTAGTCAAGCGATCAACAATAAACCAGATTGCATTATTACCTTGAGGTGTCTTCGGAAATCCCACAATGAAGTCCATGGATATATTTTCCCATTTCCACTCTAG
This sequence comes from Viscum album, assembly GCA_963277665.1. Classification (NCBI taxonomy): domain Eukaryota; kingdom Viridiplantae; phylum Streptophyta; class Magnoliopsida; order Santalales; family Viscaceae; genus Viscum; species Viscum album. The sequence continues at coordinate 220,620,112 of OY728163.1, forward strand.
CACTGGTAAAGTCTGAAGCATCCCTCTTGGTAACTGCCTCTCTACTTTAACCTGTTTATAAGTCAAACACTTAACAGTAAAATTAGCAATATCTCTTTTCATTCTGTCCCACCAGTAATACTCCTGATGATCTCTATACATCTTAGTACTGCCTGGATGAACTGAAAACGGAGAACTATGTGCTTCACATAACAACTCTCTCTTCAAATATGAATCACAAGTCACACACACTCTCTTCCCAAATCTCAATACACAATCATTATCAATGTTGAATTCAGGCAACTTACCCTTCTGAACCAGCTTTACCTTTTTCTGCAACTCACTGTCTTGCTTCTGTGCTTACTTTATTCTGTCTGATAGAGAAGATTTCACTGATACCTGAAACAAAACAAAAGGACATCCTGCACCAACAACTTCTATTCCAAAGTTCATCAAATCCTTAACCAAAGGATCACGTTCCAAATTCAACATTGTTAATGAAGCATTACTTTTTCAACTCAAAGCATCATACACTTTTTTTCTATTCCCGGATGGTAATGAATTGTACAATCATAATCCTTGATTAATTTCAGCCATCTTTTCTGTCTCATGTTCAGTTCTTTATGAGTGAATATATAATCTAAAATTTTTTGATTGGTATATATTTCACACTTTACTCCATACAAATGATGCCTCCAAAATTTTAAAGCGAAAACAATAGCAGCTAATTCCAAATCATGTGTAGGGTAATTTTACTCATGATTTTTCAACTGTCGTGAAGCATAAGCATTTACCTGATCATTCTTCATTAAGACACAACCAAGTCCTTTCAATGAATCATCAATGTAGATAACAAACTCTCCATTCTTGGAAGGTAGTGCCAAAACTGTAGCATTCACCAATCTTCTTTTCAGTTCCTGAAAATAATCATCACATTCTTCTGCCCAGATAAACTTAACACCCTTCCGAGTTTGCTTAGTAATTGGAATAGACAACCGTGAAAAATTTCTAACAAACCTTCGGTAATATCCTGGCAAACAAAGGAAGCTATGAATATCAGTTACATTTGTGGGTCTGGTCCATTCTTCTACAACCTTTGTTTTTGCAGGATCAACAGTTATCCCATATTTAGAAATAATGTGACCAAGGAAAAAAATTTGTTGCAACCAAAAATCACACTTGCTGAATTTTCCATACAGTTTCTTTTCTTTTAAGGTTTGAAAGATAACCCTTAAATGTCTTTCATGATCCTCTTTACTTTTAGAAAACACGAAAATATCATCAATGAAAACAACCACAAACTTATCCAAGAACTCATGGAAAATTATATTCATGAAGTCCATGAATACAACAGGTGCATTGGTTAGCCCAAAAGGCATTACTACAAATTCATAATGTCCATATCTTGTACGAAACACGGTCTTCGGAATACCTTCTTCCTTTACCTTCAACTGATGGTACCCCAATCTCAGGTCAATCTTTGAAAAATACTGATCTCCCTAGAGCTGATCAAAAAAATCATCGATATGAGGCAAGGGATATTTGTTCTTAACAATGATGTTACTCAAGGCTCTATAATCAATGTAAAGTCTCATATAACCATCTTTCTTTTTAACAAATAAAATAGGAGCACCCCATGGCGATGTGCTAGGTCGAATGAAACCTTTCTCTAATAAATATTGCAATTTCTCCTTCAACTCTAAAAGTTCAATTTGATCCATTCGATAAGGGGGTTTTGAAATTGGCTTAGCATCAGGAACTAAGTATACAGTAAACTCAACCTCCTGATATGGTATTACTCCATGCAAATCATCAGGAAAAACATCAGGATACTCATTTACCACTGGCACATCATTAATATTAACAGTTCCTTTGTTTTCAACAATATGTTCAAGGTAACATTCATTTCCATCTTTTACAAGTTTCTCAGCCTCTTGATATGTTATCAACAGTAAGGGTTCATTCTTGTACACAAACTAAAAGTTTTTCTGAAAAGAAACTTATTTAGATCTACATTCAATCTTAGCATGGTAAATAGAGAGCCAATCCATACCCAGGATAACATCAAACTCTACTAGAGGTAAAACAATAATGTTTTCAAGTAGGTTATTTCCATAGATAAGGATAGGAAGATTCTTATAAATTCTTTTTGCCTCAACATTTCCCCTAGGTATTTTTACCAAAAGTTCAGGAGTCATTTCTTGAGATGGTATTCCCATTTTACTAGAAAAGTTTTCAGAGATGAAAGAATGTGTAGACCCCGAATTAAACAACACACTGGCATAATCTGAAAAAACAGAAAAAGTACCTGATACAACTTCATTTGATGGCCCGAAATCTGCTGAAGTAGTTGCAAAGGATTTCAACACCCCGTTCTGCTTGTAGTCTAACTACTTCCCATCACTCGAGCTCTTTGTCAGACACTCGTTTGCATAGTGTCCCATCTCATTGCACTTAAAAAAAATTCAATAACTGTAAATCAAATTTGGTCTTACCATCACCCTGATATTTTTTAGTGCAATCATGAGCCTTATGTCCCATCTTACCACATCGGTAGCACTTTTCAGAATTCAGAAGACATTCCCCAGCATGCCTTTTACCACGTTTATCACAAACTGGAAACTTAGTTTTCTTACTGTCAGACCTTTTTGAAGAATTCTTTCCTTTCTCCTGCCACCTCAGTCTCTTCTTCTGTCGGTTGTTATAGAACACTTGATCATCGGCAAACTCCATTTCCACCTTCTCAGCACATCGAACAATCTTTTCATAACTCTTGAACTCGCGAGAAGCAAAATCCCTTCGATATTTTGGATTTAATCCTGAGTAAAAACAATTGATTTTACTATCAAGGTCTCGGAAAAACTTTGTAGCATACCTTGCCAATCGAGTGAACCTCTCTTCATAGGCAGCCACTGAGTCTTCATCTTGCCTCAATTCCAAGAATTGTTTTTCCATCCTAAGTCGAACAGCCTTAGGAAAATACTTCTCAAGAAACATACCTTTTAATTCATCCCAGTTGAGAGCATCAATCTCATCAGTGTCCCTGATATTTTTAACCATCGACCACCACTGATCTGCTTCACCCTCCAAATGATAAATAGCATGACTAACCTTTTGATTGTCTGAACACCCCATGACATCGAAAATCTTCTCTAGTGCTATAATCCACCCTTCAGCTATCATAGGGTAAGATGATCCTTTGAATTATGGGGGATGTTGCCTCATCAAATGTTCCACCACTGACATGTTCCTATGCGGTTGATCTGGATGATCGCGTGCATGGATACCACCACCATTTATCACTTGAGTCAACTGTTCCATTACTGCAACAAACTATTCAGTTCCAATTCTGACCATCTCAGGATGCTGATTCGGAAGGTTATTTCCTTCTGTATGCCTTCCTAGAACTGCTTCCCTTTTTCCTATGTGGAAAACCATTCTGAACAAACATGTATTAGATGAAGAAACATGGTAATCTTCAAATGCTATATCATTTCAATTTGTCCATAAAAAAAATCTATTTTTGGATAATCATTTAATAGAATTCTAACTCCTAAAGTTATCTAAACCGACCTTTGATACCAACTATAAGGCCCCAGCCTTAAACATCACTAAATCTTGAGTTACTTCATGAATACACATTGAGGATCTTTTCAGGTTTAGAGTTTTATAGAATTAGATCATAAAACATGCATTACATTCCACATTTAAACAAAGTGGTTACATAAAAGATAGTATTCATTTTTCCCATCAACAGAAACATATTTAAAATAAAAAATGTATTATTTCTTGACACTTTCTTGACACTATCATCATATAATATACCTTTCCCTTGACCTCTAAAAAACATTTCAAAAACTTGGGATGAGCATAAAAAGCTCAGTAAGGGATATAAAAATATGGAAAGAAAACATGAGTACATATATACATAAGAATGAAATCAGACTTTACCCATAAAACAGAAGCACTTTAACATACCTCATCAAATCATGAACAAATCATAGAAATCATAAGACATAAAGGTAACTTAAGGCATTCATAACATTCTTACGTAGGGAGTAACCCTCATGGTTACGTTTGGAATACCCATCATAGTATATTCCCTAAATCTCTTCGGAGAAACCTTAAAGTTTAACTCCTTCACGTTACCCAATGCATTGGAGAGCTATATCGGGCTCACCCGCCCTTAGTTTATCATGGAACCATCCCTCTTCATAATAATGCCCAAGAACCATAACATAATCGTATCACATAAAACATGCATAAAGTAAACATAACATTTCTACTTTTCAATCACAAGATATCAATACAACACATTGATATAAAAACATTATGAAAACCATTTTCAATACCAAAATAAAATAAAAGTAAAACATGGTATTTATTTTTCTTTTAAAAAAAGGTATGGCTTGTAGAGGAAGCTGAAGCTCAAATAATGGTCAGGGCGGTGGAGAAGTCGTTGTCACTGAATACGTACGACAAAAAAAACATTCCCTTTTGTCATTTAGTAAACGCTTAATATAAAAAAGATTCCTTTTTGATAAACGTAAAATTCAAATGGGTTGATATACTGTATAAAAGAAGGTTGTGTATGATGAAAAAGATGCCTCAATGAAAGGAGATTGAGATGAAGTCCCATACCTCGGGTCCAACTTGACTCAATCGTTATTTAATGTCCTGAATAATAAACTTCAGTTAATTTATACATTCTTAAGAACCTTTTTCAAGTTCATTATTCTTTTATATCACTTATTACCATGTCATTAACACTATGTAATTATTTAATTTAATAACGGTTGTTTTAACGATCATTGGTACTTGAGTAAAAAATAAGCTCTTTGTAATTACAATTTGTTCATGTATCCATTATATCTAGAGTTATACTCATTATGTAGATATAATATATATCATATATATCCAGTATATACATGCATTTATAATATTACATAACATTTAGAGGTAAGAAATGAAATGCACCGTTCATGGAGATGGTAAGTCGTACATATGCATGAACACTACTTCCATTTCTATTTCATAATTAATGGAATTAAAACATAATGATACATAATAGTATAATAATTCCAGTATTTTATCATATATAATATCATTCAATCTGTCCTTTATACGTACCACATATGGTATTAACGAATCAAATCACTTTTAGGGGGCGGTAGTCTGCACTTCCTAAAATGAAGATATCGTGTTTACCCATAATGGAAACCATAAAGGTATGCCATAAATGAAAAATAAAGAAGCTTAAGTAAAACATAAAAATATTATATATAATATATAAATATATTGACATCTTAATGGCCACCTTTGAAGGTGTTATATGAGTGTTGAACAATCATCGTTTCCTGAGGCAGAAATTCGCCATCCACAGAAACAGCATGTTCTTTAACCATTAGATGTAGGTGTGTGTAAGCGTATCTCGAATACTTATTATAAAAACATCCTAGTATATTTAAGATACTGGTGTTGTTACAAAAGAAAGGAATAAAAAGAGTTTAGAGGGTTGGAGAAGAAAAATAATACAAAAGAACACAAGTGAAGACATTACCTTAAAAACGGGTAACTCTTTTTGATTTGAGCTCAAAGGCTTCCTTGAGAAGACTTCTGCCCAAAGTGAGGCTTCAAGGAGTAAGGTAGGGATGTGGAGTGACAAAATGGTCAGGGTTTGGCCTAGAAAAAGTCATGAGATGTGTGGGTAAGGTGGTAGAGGTGGGGGCCTTTTATAAGAGGAGAGGAGGGGCACTCTTGGATAGTTATAAAAGGTTACTTTATTATAAAATGCTTTTCAGATTTAAAAGGTCCAAAAATTATATATTTCGAGTATAAGGTGCTAATAGTTCTAAATACACCCATAAAATATGTTTTTTACATGTGTAGGGCTTATATTTTACATTATCTTTTCATTTTATTTAGATTGTTAAATAATGAGGTAATCGTTGCATCATCATGGTATCATAAATAATTTAATTTATTTAATGTCTAAAAATTATAAAAAAAATATCATTATGTAGGAAATAGTTTTAGATTTCTAATTAATACTTTATAGTAAAAAATATGACTTGTATAACCCTAATTAAAAATTGTTTTAGTAAAACAATACATGTTTGTGTCATTTTTACTTTTACTTTAAATAAAAGGCATTAATGTCATTATCTTACCCAAGTGGCTCCATGGGGTCCCAAAAATAGACCCATGGGTTTTCGTGGTCGGCCATGACTCATAAAATAGTGTTAGGACAAGTGTAAAGATATTTTTCATTTTATTATAATATCATTTTCACCTTAAATCACACTAATTACCTTTATTCTCGATTAATAAAACTTAAAAGTTACTTTTCATCAAAAATTATTTTCATCCCATTGAACCACATTTTACTTAATAATTAAAATAATTCATATTGGATTTTTGAAATTCAAATCACAGAAGTGGTAAAGTTCCATTTAAACGAAAAATCAGTTTTTGTAACTACCACATTGTGGTTTCACTATTCATCAAAATTTAAGGTTTTTCAGAAAAATACTGAAAATTCACCCGAAGCTATATTTGATATTACGAATTCAAAAATGATGTTTATTTTATCAAATTAAAAAAATATAAGTTACATTAATTAATTTAATAATTAATTCCCGATGTTAGAGCAAATAGCGTGTTTTTATGAAACAATAAGTATCAAAAGATTGACACTAGTTTAAGGCCAATTTCAAAGTGAAATTAATTCCAATGACCACTATTGGATTAAATGGTAAAAATATATTCTAATTGAACTTTAAAACCGATTCAAAAGACAATATAATCATATAAATAAATTAGATTAAAAATATTTTTTGAATTAAAATACAACATTTTTCACTATTCATTAAAAAATGAACTTTATCGGAAAAATACCAAAAATTTACAGAAAGTAAATTTTGATGTCCCGATTTTAAAGAATAATTTTATTCGGTCTAATAGAATGTATAATAGTGACAAAAATTATATTTATAGACGGTTCACCATCAAATGGCGATAAGTCGACCTTTAGTGAATGTTAGAGTATATATGCCTAAAATTGAATTCTTTTCGTATTTTAAACCATTATCATTTATTGGATAAATGTAAAAACATTTAAAAAACATATATAATAATATTTTACTTATTTCCATTCATTCCCACCAATACAATGGCTACGTGTTAACTACCATTTAAAATAATATTATTTTATTACTAGTGTGCAACGTAAGATTTCAAAGAAACTCCTTGTTGCGTATCGGGTACGCTATTGAACATAGCAACCCCTTGAAAGTAAAATTAATATTTAATTCATAAATATTAATAAAAATGAAAATGATTTATTCTTTATTCACCTGGTATGTTACAATTACCCACAAATCCATCAACTTAGATGTTGGAAATAACCTCATTAAAAACATTCTTACCAAATCCTCCCAACTTGTATTTTAACGTAGAGGTAGAGATTTTTTATTATTTAGAATTTAAATTGACATTGTCTAACATCGTCACCTTGGAAATCATTGAATTGAAACGTGTCACATAATTACAAAAAAAATCCTAATATGATAATTGAGTTCTTCATAAGGTAACTTGAAGAACTGAAAGGAATGGGTGATCATTTTATTGATAACTAGAATTATCTCAAAAGGATAATGCATGATCAAAAGAACTATAATACATGGATGAGTCCTTGTGTTTTAGGGCCTTCCATGTTTTATTAGCACTTGAATTATTTGATTTAATCCTTAAACAAATTATATTTCCACTTGTATAAAGTCATGTACTACTCCTTATTATTTTCCATCACCACATCCCTTAATTTTTTCTGTACAAGAGATGGTTTTTTCTTCTTAATGCATGTTATATTTTTTACATATTTTCCTTTTGATCTTTATATAAAAAGTTTGATCTTTTTCTTTTTATTCCCCTCTTTTGGAGCATTCGTGATAATATTTTAATCCTTAAACAACACCAAAAGAAGGCCAAGTGTAAAAATATAAAAAAGAGAAAAAACTAAATGAAAAATTTATATATAAATTAATCATAAATAACTTCTAATATCTGAAAATTGTGCCAATTTTTACATCACTACAGATCATATTTATATCTCACAAGGAATATCAAAAAACGTTATTTTCTTTACTGTCACTAACTAAGTTTAAAATAAGTAGTTTAGTGATCAAGGTCAATACACTGATAATGGTATAGAATTTGATGAATATATTTTAAGAAAAAATAATTTAAGAAATATAGAATATATAATTGGTATTTTTTGGATCAAATAATATTGATGTACCAAGTTTTTGTAAGTGTAGGTTCATACACTAGTGAAGGGTAAGTGTAATAATTTTTATTTTAATGGTTGCAAACCCTATCTCATGTATTCCACCTCTTTGAGTTCCCACCATCTGTTGTATGAATATCCTTCTCTCCTCTTAGTTTTTATGCCATTACATAGTTATATTTCTTAAACCATATTTAAAAATAGTGAGTATAAATTCAGTTATTTGTTGTACTAAGAATAAAGGTCACTAGTCAAATAATTTAATATGCTAACATTTCTATCTCATCACTTTCATTCATGAGGAGAAAAGGTTTTAATTATGATGAATGAAAAAAAGAATGTGATAACTTATTAAAATTTAAATCAAAAAAATTCCCTACACCAAGTACACATCCCTTAACATAAAAAATCTTGGTAAAAATGATTTAAACCATCATTCTTGTCATTAATGGGAAAGAAACTAAAATTTAATTCATAAAACAATATTATTACTTTTCAGGAGAAGCATGTTTTTGTCATCTAGTCCAGTCCTCTAGTTGAATTCCAAGAATTTAAAACCCCATTAAAGTCATATATCTTCTTGGTTTGTTCCCATTGAGATAATTCTCTCTCTATATCTCTCTCAATTATTTTCAAATTTATATTTCTTCTCTGCTTGAGGTATCAATATTTTCACTTCACCTGGTCTTACTCTCATTCCCCTATTTTTTTAATTGAGGGATTGTTAAATATTTTAAATGGAAGGGGATTTCTCCAATCATACTTATTTGAAATATCCTCCCATAGAATATTGTATATTATTCTATGATAAATAGAGATCCTAAGGTGTTTTAATTTTTGGAAACCATAACTTGAAGTGCGTGGATGTTTCCTGGTTATACAAATATTTCATGGACATACTTGGTCACAATAAAATATCAACCATTACAGTGAAAAAATTATTCTTATATTTCCCTTATAAAATTTATTTTGTCATTTTAAAAATCTTCTTCATTGCGTGACATCTATACAGTGCAACACCATATCCATTTCTCTCAGGGGGTTCATGGATGAAGCATAAAAATATTTTCAATGGCCGCAACTATCCTTCTCAATTCAGGTCACGGTAAAGCATGTGTGTACTATGATTAAGTGTCTGGTTTCTCAAAATACTTACCCCTAATATATTTCACACCCTAATGGAATAGTGGGAAGACAAAAAAAACAACACCAGATTCTTGGGCAAGCCCACAGTGTGGCAAGAAATTCCTACGACATAAAGATTCGCCTCAACCCATATGGCCTTCACAGTGGCAATATGGAACTCCTGTTATTTTGAATGGATTTTTTTCTCTTTAAAATGGATGTCAAGGTGGTTGTATAAAGATAATGGTGTGATTCATGTTTATTTAAATCCATTTTTAGTGGTGTTAGATTCAAGCCTGAGGTTCCCGGATTACGGTAATGGTGGTTGTCGGTGGCTCGCATGGTGATTCGGCAATCTCAAGGGTGGTAGGTGGAAGAGGTAAAATGTAATATGAGGATTAAGTGTGGCTCATCTAAGGATACACCATTTAGTAAAGTTATAATAGTACATTGGTTGAGAACATCCCACATTGAAAATCCCACAGATGTGCTCCACAATTTAAAAAGATCCAATCTGTTTACACCCACACAAGTCGAATGGGTGTTTGAGGACCCCCTGCATTGTAGTGCAATTCCTTGTGATGAGGATTAATTCCTCCTTCAATTGTAGGGACTCATTCCCCTCCATCTAGTGCTCTAAATTACACCTTTTCACTGACCCACGCCACCTATGATTTTATAATATGCCCACGTTGGATTTTATAAGACACCCATGTGGGCCATCTTGAGGATGGGCATGGCCGAAAAACCCATTAGGCATGATATGTGGAATTTTGGTCCTTGGGTGAGGGGTAGTATGAGTTCAACCATTTTTTTCTAATTCAACCTTATTCATTTACACCAATAAATTAATACACAAAAAATAGTAATGAAAATAAAACAAAATATTTTTATCCTTTTTATTTCTTTTTAGTGAAATTTCATTAAAAAATTCAATTACCTGGAAATGATATTTAAAATTCTAAAAATGGGTATTAATAAATTTAAAATTATGAAATTAATTAATTAATATTTTAAATATTTTTATGCATTAAATGAAGTCATCACTTAGTTCATGCAATCCAAAATAATAGAGAAAAAGGGGCTTCCTTTCTAAAAATCAAAGGGGACAAGATTTTAATTCTACCCCCTTAAAATATAACTAGATGGCTGATGGATACATGTTGTATCACTTTCTACTTGAAATATCCCCCAGTTAGCCCATAAAGGACCTCCTTCTGGTCGATGGACCCTTGTAGGGTAACATTCCCACTAGCTTGGCTACTGACTTGTCACTGGCTACATGTTGTAGCATCAACCACATAGATTTCTTCCATAACATTCCCACTAATTAAATCCACCTTTCAACCCCAAAACCTCATCTAAAACATATATTTTATGTATCGAAGCCTTCAAAATAAAATTTTTAAATCTGTTTTGTTAATTGTCACATCCACTAAATTAAAGTCCAAATTTTCCTTGGAAATTAAAACCTGTAGATACCCATGTTGTGTTACTAAAAGGGTTTTTAATGTGATTTTAGATCTTAGTTATTCCTTAAAATCACATTCCATACTTATATAGATGGTTAGATGGTGTATAAGATCCTAATATTTGAGTCTATTCAATTCCTTATCATCAGTTCGAGAGGTATGTAATGTAGAGTCTTAGACAATCCATGGTACATTAATTTTTGATTATTGGTTTTAGAGGTGTTTTCATGGATACTGGAGGTTTTTTATGGTAACTAGGTTAGTGTAATTCTCATTAGTTCCAAAAAAATCATTTTTAGTTGGATTATTCAATTTAGAATGGGGTTTTTTGGTTTTATGAATGGTGGTCTATCTATTTTGTTTGTATTGAGAAGTGGTGTTCTAAAATGCCTCTCTTGGTCGATTTCTATGAAATATGTATGGTTTTAATTATGGAGGTTGTTACTTTGGTGTGCTTCATTTTGGATGTTCTTGTTGAAATTTCCATAAGAGATGATAAGAGTTAAAAACCAATTTCATAGATCATGGTGGTTGTATGATATGATTACAATTGTTCTATTCTATTTTTAGAATGATTTGGTTAGTAAAATGTATATAAGTTGGTCCATCATTGATATGATGGTTCTTCTTTCAGGTCATAGTATAAAGAATAAATATCCATTTACAAGGCTGATCTACCATTATAGATTTTAATCATGCTTTTAAAACCGGGGAAATGGGAATGATATTGGGAAATATTTGGTCATTTTAAATTCCATTGAATACTGATAACAATTGATTGACACTGATATACCATGGTGGTGTGTTCATGCCACCATGGTAGGGTCAATCAAATCTCTGTTATAAATATTTATGATTCCTTACATTGGATTATTTTCTCCATATTACCTCAAATCTAAGGAGGATTTGGTCACTCTCTTGGTGTACCTTGGTTATATCTTGGTGTATCTATGAACCTTATTTCATGAGGTAGACCTCCTCCATCTAAGTTTCCTTAATCCTCCAATTATCATTATTCTTTAATATTATTTGTTTATTATTAGTATTTCATCTATGTAATGTCTTATTAGTGGGATAGTCTAGTTTTAGTGGATATTTGACATTTTTTAGGAGAATACTTTGGATAGTTATTTTGGTGAATAATTTTGACCTTGGAAGTGCTTGATCATCTATTTATATCCATTATCAAATTACATTCCTTGAATCTTCAAGTAGTGGTGGGTGATTAGAAATATATATTTAGTTAAGTGTGAATATGTAATTTTTATGAATTTGTTTTAATTGGGGGAATAGTTGGAATTAACATTAAGAATATATTGAAATAAAATTGAAGGAATTAAAATTATATTTATGAATCACATGTGTTTTATACCTATTTCATTTTCATGATCACATGTTATTTCTTAAATTGATTGATTATTTTTTATGATATCATGGTCATTTTTATTACTTTATCATATTTATAATTACATAATCACTAAATTATGTTAAATAAAATATTTTATTGAAATCTAGAAATTTATTTTTTATTTTTAAGGTATTAACTTTATTAAATAAATTATATCATGTTTGGGCATGGTAGAAATAAATTTTGTAATATTACAATCTATGTTGTTTTATATTATAATTTATTTTTTTATTACTTGTATTTTCATATATGATTTCAATTTTTATATTTTGATAAATTTTATAAGGTTTATTTTCATCATTTGTTGAAGAGGTGTTGATATGTTGATGGTGGAAAGTTAGATATTGTTGTTGTAATAGTAATTTAGTGTGGATTATGATGAGATAATGTGTAGGATGTTGGGAAGTGGTGGAATTGATGATGAGGTGGTTGGTGTAACGCCCCGACCCTAGTTACCCAGAGTCGGTGCATTATTACATAACATTGGCATGATCACAAGAAAGATCAAATCTCGAAAGACCGATTGGTTTAGTAGCCTTGGAAACACTAGATATATTCATAAGTTTTACATTACATCATAAAATGAAAAACTACTACAACAACATAATGTCTCCAGAATCCACACTCATATCCCCACATAACATCCCTACAGGTCATTCATAATTTACTTCTTCACTTCCTGGGAAAAATAAAACATAGAAAAGGGGTGAGCTCAAATGCCCAGTAAGGATAATAATATAGCGGAAACTTTCATAAATAAGAATAAACATTTAAGGCAATGTATAACTAAAACAAAAGCCTTTCAAACATGAACTTTAAACATGGTATGGCATAAATAAAATGAAATAATGCCATTTAATTATTCAAATGGATATTCTACTAATCGAATAATCACATGCAAAAATCAATAACCACTTTCATAATGTTGGAATGCATAATGCCAGACTATCATAACCACATAGTCAAGGCCTCGTGCCAAGACTACAAATAAGATTTTGTCAAGGCCTTGTGCCAAGACACTAGTTTGTCTCATGAGACCTACCGATGCATCGAGGAGCTATAGCGGGCTCCACCCGTCACATATTAAGTCCAATGCATTCCCATATGAAAAGGTTTAAACATAACATAAACATTCGTATTAAAACTAGCATACGAACTGTCAATACTTTCACCATAAACTATGAATGGTATAAAAATAGCACATCCACAGTCAAACATATCACAAAACCTTCAATACAGTATAGAAGTTTTGTATCATAATAAATCAACTTCAAATAATCTTAAAATACATCAAAGGATGTTGACATAGATGAAATCAAAATTCTTTTTAAAGAAATATCTCCTTTTATTTTGAAATCATTTAAGATCCATATAAAATAAAACATTTTCTTTGAAAATATTCTTATAAGCTTGTAAGGAAAGCTTTGAATATTTTATAACGGCGGAAAATAACCGCACCCGCCATATAAGTTAAAAAAAACATTCTTACCTTAATTCTGTCGAAAAGGTTAAAAATGACCATGTTTTGAAAATGACAGAAAGATTCCTCTTATAAAAAGTAAAACAAGGGTATAAATGACTTTAACCCATATTCTTGTAAAAATGTTTTGAAATACATTTTGAAGAAACATGGATGTGTATGATAACGAGATCCCAGCAGATTATTACATATAAACAACCTCGGATAATGAAGAGATTGTGAAATAAACCTTACCAATTTGGTAACTTATGAAACATACAACCCATAAAAGAGGTATCATACAATGAATATGTAAATACACATAAATTAGAGTGTATTACACAAAGAATATAATTATGGGCAGTACATACACCACACAAAAGGTGATGGTGGCAATATGGCATGAATCTCACGGGAATAAGGAGTGAGATGAAAACCCCTTACCAAGTTAATCAACTGAGTCGTATGGACAAAAGTTAATAACCACCAAATTATTTACAGAATAACATGAATATAAAGAGAATCATGATAATATATATCAAATGGCAGTACACAATACACCACTTTCAATAATTTAGTGGCGAACAATGGAAATATCCCGGAATTGAATGTGAGATAAGAAAATCCCTTACCTTGTACTTTTCCTTGGTTGGGGTTGGTTAACCTCCTGTATAATGGTGAAATAATTGTTATTAAATTATACAATAATCATATACATTAATATGATATCATATATGATCTTTTAATATTGATTTGATAATAATATCTTAGTATTATCGTTGTTTCGGGTGTTAACTTACTTGTTTTCTTTTATATGTTTTGTTACGTAAGACATGTTTGTAAAGGATAGGTTTTATATTATTCATATCCAGAATGATATCAAGTCCTTAAACATCAATTTTTAAATCATCAAATGATAATTATACTTGAATGGATACGATGGAGAATGAATCTCATCGCGTTCGTGGAGACGGTAGTCCGTACGTACGCACGAGTGACAATATCATTCTTTTGATATTAAAATAATATATAAATGGATGGTATATTATATATACATAATCATTAACATGTTATATTTATTATTTACATGAGTTACACATCATTATTATACCCATCCAAATAATATTATATTGAATAACAATTACACCACGACGTGGAGACGGTAAGCCGTACGTACGCACGTATGATGACATGTTATTCAAAGGGTGGATAGAATACTGAATATGGTTGTACAATATTTATAATAACATCACAGTATATATATGATACTGGATTTATTATTTTATAATGGTAACAACAAAGGAAGAAGAAGTGGAAGAAGAAATGAACTTATAAAAGGGTGGTGAAATCATTACCTCTTCTTCGGGTTCTTCCTTTTGATTTGATCAAAAGGGCTCCTTAGGTTGGCTTTCTGATCAAACTAAGGCCCCTAGGTTGTAGAGAGGGAATTTGGGAGAGTATTTGGGCAGAGTTTGGCCGAACCAAAAGGATTTTAAGGTGTGAAGAAATGAGAAGGAGGAGTGCCCTTTTATAAGAGGGGTGAGGGGCACCTTTGGAAAAGCTAGAAATATTAATTTATAATAAATTCATATTCGGTTTCTAATGGATCCAAAGTTGGTTATTAAAAGGTTAAGGTGGGTATGGGTCGCAAAAAACTCAACCAATAGAATTTAGACAGGTTTGGGTACTTATATTAACCTTATCTTTAAGTATTAACTCTAAGTTAATTAGTTTCACTTTTACAATGTCTCTTTGTATTTTTATATAATATGGTTAATAAACTTACTACATACATCCAAGAGACCCCCAAGTGGTCCATTAATGATGAACCTATCATGATATAAGTCTCTTGGCCGAACCTTAGATTTTTAGGAATTTAATATCAATTAATAATATAATATTTGTTTTAAGAACTCTTTTATGTCAATTTTGACACTATTCAATAGTTGATTTTTGTGAAACTCATAACAGATTTATTACTTCGAAAAAAGTCAATTAAATCAATCCTAATATATCATATTATCCTATAAAATTAGTTTAATTCATTAAAAGTTTCATATTATATTTATTTGGGTATTTATAATATCAATTATTTTAATTTTTCACTATTATAGTAATTACTGCATCATCATTGTGTCATAAATAAAATAAATTATTTAATGTCTAAAATTTATAAATAAAATATCATTGTGTAGGAAATCTTTTTATATTTATAATGAATATTTATAATTTAAAATCCAACATATATAACCCTATGTAACAATTGTTTTGCTAAAAGATATATTCTTGTGTCATTTTTGTATTCATTTTAACTTTATTAAAATAAAGTGTCATTATCACTTACAAGTGGATCCATGGGGTCCCAAAATAGACCCAAAGATGCCCATGGTCGACCATGTGTCAACCAATAGGGTTAAGACACGTTTTAGGGTAATTTAGTATTATTATAATATTATTTTTTAACACTTATTTACCGGATTTACCCTTAACCATGGTAAATAAAATATTTACCGCATTAATTATTCAAAATGTCTAAAAATAAAAGTTACCTATTTACAAAATTTGAACATCCTGATTCCAAATATGGAATCCATTTTCCTAAATTCAAAACACAGAAGTGGCAGAAATTAATTTAAAATTAATTCCCGATGTCAAAACAAAAAGCGTGTTTTTAAGAGATAATAACTATCAAAAGATTGACACTTGTTTATGTTCGGTTTAATTGTAAAATTATGTCCAATGACCAACATTATATTAAATGGTAAAAATATATTCTAAATATACTTTAAAACTACTAAAATTCATAATTTATCACTATTAATTATTTTGATTAAAAAAGTTGTTTTTAATTAAAATTTAGTAATTTTCACTATTCATCAAAATATGAAATTTATCCGAAAAGTACCAAAATTTCACCTTAGGCTAAATTAGATATTCCGAATCCAAAAATGAAGTCCATTTTGAAATATAAAATATATATAATTTTAAAAAGTAGGTATTACTATTCATAACGGCTAGTTTGATTGGTTGTTAGAACTCGGTGTTGCGTACAACACACGCTATCGCATTATTCAAAGAGAAGCGTACCGTAGAAGTTTGGGGTGTTACATTCTCCCCTCCTTCAAATAATTTCATCCTCGAAATTTCTAGAATACTATCTCATGAAAAGACTCGGGTGGTTCTTCATCATAAGTTCCTCGGGTTCCCATGTTGCCTCTTCCATCTTATGGTTTCTCCACAAAACTTTTACCAGACGCGTCGTCCGGTTTCTCAGTACTTGTTCTCTCGTATCAAGAATCCTGACAGGCTCTTCACAATAGGAAAGATCAGGTTCCAATTCTAATTCCTCATAGGTGAGTACATGTGTTGGATCCGGCATGTATTTCCTCAACAGAGATACGTGAAACACATCGTGAACTTTGGAGAGACTTGGCGGCATTGCCAATCGGTAAGCTACAGCCCCAATTCGTTCTAGAATTTCGAAAGGTCCGATGTACCTGGGACTCAATTTACCTTTCTTACCAAAACGTATGACTCCCTTCCATGGAGATTATAACGACCCATACTTTACATACATTGTTAATACTTCAAAATTGAAGCACACTTATTACAACATATGACAAAACCACAAAGGACCGTATAGGTATAGTGTCTTTAGAAACTGGGAAACATAAACAACTGGTTCATAAATCTTCTACAGTGTCTCCCATTTATTTCATCATATCTAGGGTCCCTTTTAGCATATTCTACTTAATATCCATCTTCCTGACCTGGGGAAAAGAAAACATAAAAGGGTGAGCTCAAATGCTCAGCAAAGGCAAATAAAGGAAATAAAAATCATATCATATCTTTTTGAAAATCAAAACCTGCAAAAGAGATCATAATATCTTAACATGGAATAAATCATAGAAGTGAAAATGAGATCCCCATAACATAAAACTTGAAACTTTTTGGCATGCACACATAATCATGGAAAATCATTTCTTGTTAGTCATGACTCATTGCCAAGACTATCTTAGTGGACAAAGTCCCTTTCTGAACTGAGTTCACTCCTCGTTTCAGTCCTGTATCACTGAACCGAAATAACCTTCCGTTCCAGCCATGTCTATCTCATGAGATATAAAATCATTACCCAATGCATTGGAGGGAGATATAGGTCCCACCCATCTTATAATGAATCCTTTCTTATGTGTGCCACATAATCATAAATCATACATCATCGTATAACACATGTAACAAAAATGGGATTCTTGAAACATCATGACATCATAAATCGATTCATATAAGATAAAGGAATTCATAAAAATAATTCCATCACAACATGATCAAATCAATTTAATAACAGGGATAAAACAGAACCCTTTATTATCTTAGATGGAAAATAATTTTGATAAAACACTTGAACTCCATTCTTGAGGAAAATATCCTTTCTTCTTCAAAAACATTTTTCCTTCCATAACATGTCATACAACTTTAAAATAAAAGAAGTTGGTTAAAAATAAACTTGAAAACTTGTAAAGGAAGCTTCTTGGAAATAATGTTTTAAAAATCCATTCATGCCGTATAAGTTAAAAAAACATTCTTCTAACTTTTGTCGGAAAAGTCAAAAAGTACCTCGTACGAAAAACGACAAAAGATTCCTTTCATATATTTTACAAAAAAACTTACCGAAGGGTAAAATTGGATATAAACTATTGTAGAAGGAAGGAAATAATATTACATATCGAGGGAACGTGGATGTGGATGATAAAATACACCCCAGTAATTACCAAAGTAAAAACAATCTCGGATAAAAGTGAGATTGTGATATTTTCCCTTACCTTAGGTCCGATTAGCTTTGTACGTGTCCGAAGCTCCTGTATAATGGTTTAAATAATGTTATTGACTTATTCCAGAATCATACATATTTATATGATATCATATATGGTCATATTATTAGCTTCTTGTTAGTAATATTTCATTGTTACTTGTTACTCGGGTCTTTATAACTTTTTGTTCTTATGCGTGTTTTGTCGAGTAAATTCTTATTCTTATCTTTAGGTTATAGATAATTCATTTCCAGAATGGTATTAGTGTAGTATATACCATATTCATTCATTCAATTCATTTATATAATCATTATTAAATGAAGATCATGTAGAACGAGTCGCATCACATCGTGGAGACGGTATTCCGTACGTACGCACGAGTGATGATATCGTTCCTATGATCGTGGAATTGTATTGGAGTATATATATATATTATTTCAGTATCAATATTACTTCATAATAATCATATATAGTTACTCATTACACCATTATACCCATCCTTGTAAGGTTATGGTGGAAAATAGATTACACCACGGCGTGGAGACGGTATTCCGTACGTACGCACGCGCGGTGATTTCATTTTTCCGTAGGATGGATAGAAGGTTAATTAGGGTTGTTTCATATTTATAATAAAATATCAGTATGTAAGTAATACTGATGTTATTACTTTATCATGAAACAACTAAAGAAGAAGAAGTTGAAGAAGAAAGAAATTGAAAAGATCGGTAATGGTTATTACCTCTTCTTTGAAACGCCTCTTTGAATCCTTCACTTAGGGAACTAAGATTGGTCTTTGAAGAAGACCAGGACCTCTAGGATTATTCTAGGGAAGTGGAGAAGGGAAAATGGCAGGGGTTGGCCGAGCTTGAGTGCTCAAATTAGTGTGAGGAGGAGGGGGAGGAGGTGCCCTTTTATAAGGGAGGAGAGGGGCACCTTAGGAATATCTCAAAATATTATTTTATATTAAAGTCAAAAATCGGTTTATAATGGTTCCAAAGGGTCTTATTTCGAAGCTAAAGTGGGGATGGGTCGAAATCCTATCAACCAATAGGATTTAGACAAGTTTAGGGTATTATTTTAACCTTATCAATTAGATTTAACTCTAAGTTAATCAATTTAACTTTTACCGTGTCTTTTTGTTTTCTTTCACTATATGGTTAATACACTTACTATAACATGCCAAACGAACCCCAAATTATTTATTATTAATATATATATCCTTATCTAAGTCATTTGGCCGAACCTTATATTTTTAGGAATAAAATAACAATTAATAATATAATATTTGATTTAAAAACTATTTTGTGTCAATTTTGACACTATTTGATATATGATTTTTTGTGAAAGTCATAACAGAATTATATGTTCGAACCAAGTTGATTAAATAAACAATAATATATCATAGTAACCTAGAAAATTAGTGTAATTCATAAAAAGTCTTAAATTACATTTATTTTGGTATTTATATTATCAATTTTGTCAATATTTCATTAATAAGATAATTACTGCATCATCTTTGTGTCATAATTAAATTAAATTATTTGATGTCTAAAAATTACAAATAAAATACCATCATGTAGGAAATAGTTTTAGCTTTCTAATGAATATTTCCAATCGAATTTATCTTATGTATAACCCCATATTAAAAATGATTTACTTATTAAACTTTGATTTTAACTATTTTAACCCTTCTTTAAATAAATTAATAATAAATGTCCTAATCTAATCCAAGTGGGCCTAAATGGTCATATTTTATTCCTAAGTTTGGTTTTGGTCGAATTACACTTGTCCAATTGAATTAGGACATGTGTTAGGGTAATAGTAATATCATATTTACCCTTAGTTACCCTATTTACTATTAACCGCGGTAAAAAAAGTAAAAAGTTACTATTCACCAAAAAATTATTTTCATCTCATTGAACCACATTTTAGTCCTTGATATTAACCGTGTCTCTCGGATTTTCGAAATTCCATTCACAGAAGCGGTAAAATTAAGTTTTATGCAAAATTCAGTTTTTAACCTACCACTTAGTGGTTTCACTATTCATCAAAAATTGAAAGTTTTCAGAAAAATACCAAAATTTCACCCTAGGCTAATTTCGATATTCTGAGTCCAAAAATGAAGTCCATTTTGAAAAATAAAATTTATAAATTTTCAAAAAGTGGTTATTACTATTCATAACGGCTAGTTTTAATAGCATATTGTTGTTTAGTGAAACTCGGTATTGCGTACGACGCAAGCTATCGAGGAAGGTCGCGATTGCGTGTAAAGCAAGCCAAGAAAGTGTTGTGTAGAAAAAGATTCCTTTGATGATTTATATAACATAAAAGTCTCGGGTGTTACATTCTACCCCCCTTAAAAAGAATTTCACCCTCGAAATTCGTCACTTTGTAACAAACAGATGAGGATACTTCTCCCTCATCATATCCTCAAGCTCCCATGTAGCTTCTTCAAGTTGGTGGTTCCTCCATAAAACTTTCACCAAGCGAGTGGTCTTGTTTCGTAGGACTTTTTCGCTACGATCCAGAATCTCTATCGGCTGTTCTTCATAAGAAAGATCTTGCTCCAGCGGTACAACTTCTGAGCTGAGTACATGTGAAGGATCTGGTATGTACTTTCTCAGGAGAGATACATGGAACACATCGTGAACTTGAGAGAGATTCGGTGGAAGCGCCAATCGGTAAGCTACCTTCCCAACACGATCCAGTATTTCGAAAGGACCGATATATCTAGGGCTCAACTTCCCCTTCTTCCCAAATCTCATAACCCTCTTCCAGGGAGATATTCGTAAGAACACTTTATCACCCACTTCAAACTCTAGGTCTTTTCTTCGGTTGTCGGCATAACTTTTCTGTCGACTCTGAGCTGCTCTTATGTGTTGTTGAATAGATCTGACCTTTTCTGCCATTTCATCAACGAGATCAGGTCCTAATAGCTTTCTTTCCCCAACTTCATCCCAGCAAGTTGGAGTCCTGCATTTCTTTCCATAGAGAGCTTCATAAGGAGCCATCTGAATACTGGAGTGAAAGCTATTATTATAAGAAAATTCCACCAAAGGTAGGTGTTGATCTCAACCTCCTTTGAAATCCATAGAGCAAGCTCTCAACATATCTTCTAGGGTTTGAATTGTTCTCTCAGACTGACCGTCTGTCTGGGGATGATAAGCAGTGCTGAAACTCAACTCTGTATCCAGAGTATGCTGAAGACTTCGCCAGAACTTCGAGGTAAATCTCGGATCTCGATCAGATATAATAGAAAGTGGTACTCCATGCAATCTCACCACTTCCTTTACATATATCCTGGCAAGCTGATCTAGAGAGAAATCCTCTCTAATAGCAATGAAGTGTGCAGACTTTGTAAGACGATCAACTATGACCCAGATAGCATTATTGCCTTTGGGTGTTTTAGGAAGTCCTGTGACAAAGTCCATAGTGATGTTTTCCCATTTCCATTCGGGTATGGGTAATGGTTGTAACATCCCCTTAGACTTCTGTCTCTCAGCTTTAACTTGTTGACAAACCAAGCATCGAGAGACATATTCAGCAACATCTCTTTTCATGCCATCCCACCAGAAGTACTCTTTCAGGTCCCTATACATCTTCGTGCTTCCAGGATGAATAGAAAATGATGAACTATGAGCCTCATCCAGCAGCTCATTCTTTAATTTGGGGATGGGAGGAACGCAAACCCGATTCCTGAACTTTATTATCCCATCACAATCAAGGTTGAATTCAGGAACATTTCTCACCTTCTTTTTTAACTTGACATCTTCTTTCTGTGCCTCTTTAATCTTCACATGTATAGATGGTTGAACATTCATTTGAGAAAGATAAGATTTTTCCCCTTCCATTATAATTCCAAGATCCATCCTTTGTAAATCCATAAATATTGGATCTTTTGTGATCCTCATCATGGATAAACTAGCATGGTCTTGTCGACTTAATGCATCTGCCACCTTGTTTTCTTTTCCAGGGTGGTAATGGATTGAGCAGTCATAATCCTTAATTAGCTCCAACCATCTTCTTTGACGCATATTCAACTCCTTTTGTGTGAAAATATACTTTAAACTTTTATGATCAGTATAAATATCACACCTTTCACCATAAAGGTAATGCCTCCAAATCTTTAATGCAAATATTACTGCAGCCAACTCCAAATCATGTGTTGGGTAATTTTGCTCATGGATTTTCAACTGTCGTGAGGCATAAGCTATTACCATATCATTTTGCATAAGAACACACCCCAATCCCTTCTTGGATGCATCACTGTAGATCACAAACCTTTCTCCACTACAAGGTAGTGTGAGCACAGGTGCACTGGATAACCTTCTTTTCAACTCCTTGAAATTCTCTTCACATTCCTCTGTCCAGACAAACTTAACTCCTTTTCGAGTCAACTTGGTGAGTGGATTAGATAATCGTGAAAAATCTTTTACAAAACGTCGATAATATCCAGCCAAACCAAGAAAACTTCGGATCTCAGTTACTGTTGTTGGTCTTGACCATCTTTCGATAACCTCTGTTTTTGCTGGATCCACAGATATCCCCTCTTTTGAGATTATATGACCCAAAAATGCAACTTTTTGAAGCCAAAATTCACACTTGGTAAATTTGGCATAAAGCTTCTCCTTTCTCAGGGTCTTCAATATAATTCTCAAGTGATCTTCATGCTCTTCCTTGCTCTTTGAATAGACAAGAATATCGTCTATAAAGACTACCACAAATTGATCAAGATAGTCTCTAAAGACTCTATTCATTAGATCCATGAAGATAGCAGGGGCATTAGTAAGACCAAATGGCATCACTATAAATTCATAGTGTCCATACCTTGTACGGAAAGCCGTCTTTGGTATATCCTCCCTTTTGACCCTTAATTGATGATACCCTGAACGAAGATCAATCTTGGAAAAGTATTGAGCTCCGCGTAGTTGGTCAAATAAGTCATCAATGCGTGGGAGAGGATATTTGTTCTTGATAGTGATCTTGTTAAGTTCTCGATAATCAATGCAAAGTCTCATTGATCCATCTTTATTCTTAACAAATAGAACAGGTGCTCCCCAAGGTGACGCACTAGGGTGTATGAATCCCTTATCAAGATTCTCTTGGAGTTGCTTCTTCAATTCCTGCAACTCAATTGGGGCCATTCTATAAGGTGTCTTTGAAATAGGCAAAGCACCCGGTACGAGTTCTATTGAAAACTCAACTTCACGATTTGGTGGAAGACCCGGCAATTCCTCCGGAAAGACATCATCAAACTCCCGTACAATGGGCATATTCTTAATCGTGAGTTTCTCACCAACCATTTGAGATAAATAACCTTAATTTAGTGGTATCAAGACCCATAAGATGGAAGAAATTTCCACTGGAAGGTTATATTCATCCTTGCATCGATAGACGATCGTAGATTGATCTGGAATATGAAATGTGACTTCCCTTCTTTGGCAATTGATATGAGCTCCATGTAGAGAAAGCCAATCCATGCCAAGAATCACATCAAATTCCACTAAAGGAAGGATCACAAGATTTGCAGGAAGCACTTTCCCACAAACTTCTATCGGAGAAGAATTATAAACTTTTGATGCGATTGATGTGCCATTAGGTGTTGTCACAACTAACTCAACATCTAATTGTTGAGGTAATACGGTGATACCCTTAGAAAAGTCTTCAGAAATAAAAGAGTGGGTGGATCCAGAATCAAATAAAACATTTGCTACTTTAGAGTGGATGGTAAGTGTACCTTTCACCACATCGTTATCGTACTCCACATCGCTGATAGAAATTGCATGTGACTTTCCTTTGTCTTTAGCCTTAAGAGTTTGTTGACGTCGACCATCATCATCAACCCTTGGATTTGGGCATTGATTGGCATAATGCCCCATCTCCTTGCACTTGAAACATTGAAGTGTAGTAGGTTCATTCTGTGTATCCCTTCCTTTGTTTGCATCATTAGACATCTTCTTCCCATTATCACGGCATTCAAATGCCCGATGGCCTTCCTTTCCACATTTAAAACATTTACTTGTCCCTTTGACAACTCCCTCCATGTTTCTTTCCACACTTTGAGCATAAGGAAAAGCTCATCTTCTTTTCCGTGTGCTCTTTAGATTTTTCTTTGAATTCCATCTTCCTCTTCTTATCAAACCCATGTGACTGATGGGTTACTCCAATCTCCATCTCGACTTTGAGAGCACATCGAACGATTTCCTCATAGCTATTGAAGTCCCTTATGGCTAACGCCCTTCGAAGACTTGGTTTTAAGCCACTAAAGAATCGATCGATCTTACTCTCAGGTTGGATAATAATACCAGAAGCGTACCTTGCAAGTCTTGTAAAATTTGCTTCATAGGTACTAACAGATTCATCATCCCTTTGCTTCAGTTCAAGGAACTATTTCTCCATCTTTGTTCGGAGAATACGAGGGAAGTACTTATTGAAAAATAAGTTCTTGAACTCGTCCCATTCCATAGACTCAATTTCATCCCTTTTCCTTGTATTCTTAACAAGATTCCACCATTGATCAGCATCTCCTTCCAAACGATACACTGCTAGGATGACTTTATCATGCTCAGAACATTGAAGAACTGAAAATATCTTTTCAGTAGTACTAATCCATTGTTCAGCAACTAATGGATCAGTAGACCCGCTGAAAGAAGGTGGACGCTACCTCATGAAGGATTCAACAGAATGTTGCTCCCTCCTTTGTTCGTTTGGAAATCCTGCATGATTCATAGCTTGAGAAAGTTGTGTGAGCATGGCTACAAGATTTTGCATTCCAGCTCCCATATCGTTTGGTTGCTCAGGGGGACAATCATTGCATTGCCCATCGCATTCCGCATTAACACGGTTCCTTCGGGTTCCAGCCATTGACTAAAACCAAGAAGAATAGTGTGAGCAACACTAATTATAATAGGAAACCACATAATTCAAGAATAAAATTTTCATGCTTAAGGTCTTATCCTAGGTTATTCAAGGCCATTTCTAAAACACTAAGATTGTGTTCTATGCTTAGACTTATCCTTAGGGTTCTTACTAAGGCTTTCACATCCTAGTTTCCAAAGGTTGACTATACCTTTCCTTTGATACCAACTATAACGATCCATACTTTACATACATTGTTAATACTTCAAAATTGAAGCACACTTATTACAACATATGACAAAACCACAAAGGACCGTATAGGTATAGTGTCTTTAGAAACTGGGAAACATAAAAAACTGGTTCATAAATCTTCTACAGTGTCTCCCATTTATTTCATCATATCTAGGGTCCCTTTTAGCATATTCTACTTAATATCCATCTTCCTGACCTGGGGAAAAGAAAACATAAAAGGGTGAGCTCAAATGCTCAGCAAGGGCAAATAAAGGAAATAAAAATCATATCATATCTTTTTGAAAATCAAAACCTGCAAAAGAGATCATAATATCTTAACATGGAATAAATCATAGAAGTGAAAATGAGATCCCCATAACATAAAACTTGAAACTTTGTGGCATGCACACATAATCATGGAAAATCATTTCTTGTTAGTCATGACTCATTGCCAAGACTATCTTAGTGGACAAAGTCCCTTTCTGAACTGAGTTCACTCCTCGTTTCAGTCCTGTATCACTGAACCGAAATAACCTTCCGTTCCAGCCATGTCTATCTCATGAGATATAAAATCATTACCCAATGCATTGGAGGGAGATATAGGTCCCACCCATCTTATAATGAATCCTTTCTTATGTGTGCCACATAATCATAAATCATACATCATCGTATAACACATGTAACAAAAATGGGATTCTTGAAACATCATGACATCATAAATCGATTCATATAAGATAAAGGAATTCATAAAAATAATTCCATCACAACATGATCAAATCAATTTAATAACAGGGATAAAACAGAACCCTTTATTATCTTAGATGGAAAATAATTTTGATAAAACACTTGAACTCCATTCTTGAGGAAAATATCCTTTCTTCTTCAAAAACATTTTTCCTTCCATAACATGTCATACAACTTTAAAATAAAAGAAGTTGGTTAAAAATAAACTTGAAAACTTGTAAAGGAAGCTTCTTGGAAATAATGTTTTAAAAATCCATTCATGCCGTATAAGTTAAAAAAAACATTCTTCTAACTTTTGTCGGAAAAGTCAAAAAGTACCTCGTACGAAAAACGACAAAAGATTCCTTTCATATCTTTTACAAAAAAACTTACCAAAGGGTAAAATTGGATATAAACTATTGTATAAGAAAGGAAATAATATTACATATCGAGGGAACATGGATGTGGATGATAAAATACACCCCAGTAATTACCAAAGTAAAAACAATCTCGGATAAAAGTGAGATTGTGATATTTTCCCTTACCTTAGGTCCGATTAGCTTTGTACGTGTCCGAAGCTCCTGTATAATGGTTTAAATAATGTTATTGACTTATTCCAGAATCATACATATTTATATGATATCATATATGGTCATATTATTAGCTTCTTGTTAGTAATATTTCATTGTTACTTGTTACTCGGGTCTTTATAACTTTTTGTTCTTATGCGTGTTTTGTCGAGTAAATTCTTATTCTTATCTTTAGGTTATAGATAATTCATTTCCAGAATGGTATTAGTGTAGTATATACCATATTCATTCATTCAATTCATTTATATAATCATTATTAAATGAAGATCATGTAGAACGAGTCGCATCACATCGTGGAGACGGTATTCCGTACGTACGCACGAGTGATGATATCGTTCCTATGATCGTGGAATTGTATTGGAGTATATATATATATTATTTCAGTATCAATATTACTTCATAATAATCATATATAGTTACTCATTACACCATTATACCCATCCTTGTAAGGTTATGGTGGAAAATAGATTACACCACGGCGTGGAGACGGTATTCCGTACGTACGCACGCGCGGTGATTTCATTTTTCCGTAGGATGGATAGAAGGTTAATTAGGGTTGTTTCATATTTATAATAACATATCAGTATGTAAGTAATACTGATGTTATTACTTTATCATGAAACAACTAAAGAAGAAGAAGTTGAAGAAGAAAGAAATTGAAAAGATCGGTAATGGTTATTACCTCTTCTTTGAAACGCCTCTTTGAATCCTTCACTTAGGGAACTAAGATTGGTCTTTGAAGAAGACCAGGACCTCTAGTATTATTCTAGGGAAGTGGAGAAGGGAAAATGGCAGGGTTTGGCCGAGATTGAGTGCTCAAATTGGTGTGAGGAGGAGGGGGAGGAGGTGCCCTTTTATAAGGGAGGAGAGGGGCACCTTAGGAATATCTCAAAATATTATTTTATATTAAAGTCAAAAATCGGTTTATAATGGTTCCAAAGGGTCTTATTTCGAAGCTAAAGTGGGGATGGGTCGAAATCCTATCAACCAATAGGATTTAGACAAGTTTAGGGTATTATTTTAACCTTATCAATTAGATTTAACTCTAAGTTAATCAATTTAACTTTTACCGTGTCTTTTTGTTTTCTTTCACTATATGGTTAATACACTTACTATAACATGCCAAACGAACCCCAAATTGTTTATTATTAATATATATATCCTTATCTAAGTCATTTGGCCGAACCTTAGATTTTTAGGAATAAAATAACAATTAATAATATAATATTTGATTTAAAAACTATTTTGTGTCAATTTTGACACTATTTGATATATGATTTTTTGTGAAAGTCATAACAGAATTATATGTTCGAACCAAGTTGATTAAATCAACAATAATATATCATAGTAACCTAGAAAATTAGTGTAATTCATAAAAAGTATTAAATTACATTTATTTTGGTATTTATATTATCAATTTTGTCAATATTTCATTAATAAGATAATTACTGCATCATCTTTGTGTCATAATTAAATTAAATTATTTGATGTCTAAAAATTACAAATAAAATACCATCATGTAGGAAATCTTTTTAGCTTTCTAATGAATATTTACAATCGAATTTATCTTATGTATAACCCCATATTAAAAATGATTTACTTATTAAACTTTGATTTTAACTATTTTAACCCTTCTTTAAATAAATTAATAATAAATGTCCTAATCTAATCCAAGTGGGCCTAAATGGTCATATTTTATTCCTAAGTTTGTTTTTGGTCGAATTACACTTGTCCAATAGAATTAGGACATGTGTTAGGGTAATAGTAATATCATATTTACCCTTAGTTACCCTATTTACTATTAACCGCGGTAAAAAAAGTAAAAAGTTACTATTCACCAAAAAATTATTTTCATCTCATTGAACCACATTTTAGTCCTTGATATTAACCGTGTCTCTCGGATTTTCGAAATTCCATTCACAGAAGCGGTAAAATTAAGTTTTATGCAAAATTCAGTTTTAACCTACCACTTAGTGGTTTCACTATTCATCAAAAATTGAAAGTTTTCAGAAAAATACCAAAATTTCACCCTAGGCTAATTTCGATATTCTGAGTCCAAAAATGAAGTCCATTTTGAAAAATAAAATTTATAAATTTTCAAAAGGTGGTTATTACTATTCATAACGGCTAGTTTTAATAGCATATTGTTGTTTAGTGAAACTCGGTATTGCGTACGACGCAAGCTATCGAGGAAGGTCGCGATTGCGTGTAAAGCAAGACAAGCAAGTGTTGTGTAGAAAAAGATTCCTTTGATGATTTATATAACATAAAAGTCTCGGGTGTTACAGAGATACCTTCAGGAAAACATGATCACCGATTTGAAATTCCAAATCCTTCCTTCGATTATCGGCATAGCTCTTCTACCTACTTTGAGCTGCTTTGATGTGATTTTGGATTACCTTCACCTTTTCCACTGTTTCCTCCACCAGTTTTGGGCCTACAAGTTTTCTTTCACCAACGTCATCCCAACAGGTTGGTGTACGACATCTCTTTCCGTATAATGCTTCATATGGTGCCATCTGAATACTCGAATGGAAGCTATTGTTATAGGAAAATTCTACCAGTGGTAAATATTGATCCCACATACCCTGAAAGTCAAGTGAGAAAGATCTCAACATGTCTTCTAAGGTTTGAATAGTCCGTTCTGATTATCCATCTGTCTGAGGGTGGTAAGCAGTGCTCAAATGAAGTTCAGTATCCAGGGACTTCTGAAGACTTTTCCAAAATCTTGAAGTAAAACGGGGATCACGATCAGAAACAATCGATAAGGGTACTCCATGAAGTCTCACAACTTCATTAATATATAGTCTTGCTAGACGTTCCAGGGGTAGATCTTCTCTTATAGCAAGAAAATGTGCTGACTTGGTAAGACGATCAACAATAACCCATATTGCATCGTTCCTTCTAGGAGTCTTTGGTAGCCCCATGACAAAGTTCATCGTAATATTGTCCCATTTCCACTCCGGTATGAGAAGAGGTTGCATGACTCCTCCAGGCTGTTGCCTTCCAGCTTTCACTTGTTGACAAACCATACATCTTGACACAAAATCAGCAATCTCCCTCTTCATGTTGTCCCACCAAAAATGTTCCTTCAAATCTCTATAAATTTTGGTGCTCCCAGGGTGTATAGAGAAATTGGAACTATGAGCATCATCCAGCAATTCCCTTTTTAGATCAGGTAAATCGGGAACACAAAGTCTCTTCCCGAATTTCAAAATTCCATCTTCATACACAAAGTCTCTCAATCTCCCATCATCCACATCTTTAATCTTCTTTTGGAATTCTTCATCATCGGTCTGAAAACTCTTAATCCTTTCTAGTAAAGATGGTTTGGAAACCATTTGAAAAAGAATTGATGTTTCACCTTCCCTGATTATTCCCATGTCCATCTTCACTAGATCCATGAAAATTGGATCCCTTTCAATTCTCATATTGTTCAAAACTCCATGGTCTTTTCTACTCAAAGCATCTGTCACCTTGTTTTCCTTCCCCGGGTGGTAGTGTATCGTACAATCATAATCCTTGAGTAATTCAAGCCATATCCTTTTCCTCATGTTGAGTTCTTTTTGTGAGAAAATATACTTCAAACTCTTGTGATCAGTATAAATCTCACATTTTTCACCATAGAGGTAGTGCCTCCATATCTTCAAATCAAAGATCTCAGCTGCTAACTCGAGATCATGTGTAGGATAGTTTTGTTCATGAATTTTCAACTGTCGTGATGCATAGGCAATAACTCTATCATTCTGCATAAGGACACAACCAAGTCCTTTCTTCGATGCATCACTATAAATAACGAACCCATCATTCCCCGATGGTAGAGTCAATATAGGAGAATTGACTAATATTCTCTTCAGTTCTTCGAAACATTCTTCACACTCTTTTGTCCAAACAAATTTAACCCCTTTACGTGTGAGCTTCGTTAATGGGTTAGCCAATCGGGCAAAATTCTGGACGAAACGTCGATAATAACCTGCCAAACCAATAAAACTACGTACCTCAGTTATACTCGTAGGTGCTGGCCATTCTTGGATTGCCTTGGTCTTAGAAGGATCAACAGAGATTCCATCTTTAGAGACAATATGGCCAAGAAAAGAAATCTCCTGAAGCCAGAATTCACACTTGCTAAACTTCCCATATAATTCATGCCTCCTCAGAGTCTTCAAGATAATGCGCAAGTGATTTTCATGATCTTCATAGGTTTTGGAGTATACCAAGATATCATCAATAAATACCACCACAAATTCATCGATATACTCCTTGAAAACTCTATTCATAAGATCCATGAATACAGAGGGTGCATTAGTCAATCCAAACGGCATTACAGTAAACTCGTAATGCCCGTACCTGGTTCGAAATGCTGTCTTCGGAATGTCTTTCTTCTTCACACACAACTGATGGTATCCAGATCGAAGGTCAATCTTTGAAAAGTATTGAGCTCCATGCAGTTGGTCAAATAAATCATCAATGCGAGGTAGGGGATACTTGTTCTTTATCGTTATAGCATTGATCTCCCTGTAGTCGATACATAACCTCATAGATCCATCTTTCTTTTTAACAAAAAGAACAGGGGCTCCCCATGGAGAAACACTAGGGCGAATAAATCCTTTATTACTCAATTCCTCTAGTTGTTTCTTTAGTTCAACTAATTCTACAGTGGCCATTCTATAAGGGGTATTCGATATAGGCCTTGATCCAGGAATTAAATCAATGGAAAACTCAACTTCTCGTTCGGGAGGATGTCCAGGTAAATCTTCCGGAAATACATCTACAAATTCTTTCACAACAGGTACATCCTCTATTTGAACATTCCTTTCCTCACCGACAGTTATTTCATTCTCTTCCTCCCCAATAATTGAATTTAGTTGAGCTATTGAGGGTGGATCTAAATAAGAATTAGGTGGTGACGATTCTGTTCTAAAAATAAGGTGTTCCTTATCATTATCATCAAGAATCGTAACCTCTTTCTTCTTACAATAAATCGTCGCATCATAGTCTGAAATCCAGACCATACCGAGGATTATATCAAACTCAATCATAGGTATGGCGATGAGATCAGCAGATAAAGAAAATTTATGTGCTCTAATGGGGACTGATTCACAAAACTTTTTGCAATGATACTTCCCTTAGGAGTTTTAACTCACAACTCCCTTATTAAATCAAATTGGAAATATCTAATTTTCTTAGCAAACTGGGAAGATATGAAACAATGTGACGATCCAGAGTCAAATAATGCATTTGCTAAACTTGAGGAAACCATTAAATTACCTGGCACCACGTCTTTCGGAGCTTCTACCTCAGTAGTAGTGATAGCATAAGCCTAGCCTTGATCCCTTGGCCTTTTCTGAGGTAAGTTCTCCTGACGCTTAGGAAATTCATTTGCATAATGCCCCATCTCCCTGCAATTGTAGCACTGAACGTTGGTAGCTTCCTTCTTCCCCTTGCAATCACGAGCTTGGTGGCCTTTTTCACCACACTTGTAACAGAATCTCATTCCCTTCAAGCAAGTACCAGGATGTTTCTTCCCGCATTTACCACAGGATGGATATTCAACCTTTCCCTTCTTCCCCTTATTTCCATTCCCAGATTGATCAGCAGGTCTCTTCTTCTCTTGCTTTGCTTTAAAGTCATAAGACTTAGATAATTCCTTTTCGGTCTTGATAGCACATGAGACAATGTCTTCGTATGACGAAAAGGATTGTGAGACTAATGATCGACGAAGAAATGGTTTTAACCCATCAAAGAAACGATCAATATTACTTATTTGGTTACATATATAATAACCAGCGTACCTTTCTAACCTTGTAAAGTTAGCCTCATACTTTGCGACATTCTCATCCTCCTTCTGTCTCAGACTTAGAAATTGCCTTTCCATATCTGCTCGATGGTCACGAGGGATGTATTTTTCTAAAAACAGATATTTGAACTCCCTCCATTCCATATTTGATACTTCATCATCTTCCTTCATGTTTTGAATCAATGACCACCATTGATCAGCATCTCCAGTGAGGCGGTAAACTGCCATGATAACTTTTTCCCTTTCACTTCTCCCCAAAGCCTGAAATATTTTCTCTAGGGAATTTATCCATTGCTCGGCTACTAAGGGATTTGTACTCCCATTGAACGTTGGTGGTTGTTGCCTCATGAATCGATCTAACATTGATCCTCCACGCTGCGGATCAGGGTGCTCCATACGGGTAAGGTTATTATTCATAACCTAAGTAAGTTGCCCCAGTATGGTGATTATCTGATCGGCACCAGTTGCATCACCAGCCCCACTATAATTATCTTGAGCAGGAGGGCAATCCCTATATGGAGTGCTTGCATTGATACGGTTTCCATTTCTTCCACTAGGCACCATTTCTAAACAATGGCATAAACTAGATCAGTTTATGAATCAAAATACATAATCCCATACTTATAAAACACTCAACATAAATTGAACTATTTATGGATATAATCCATAATCATAAAAATGTTTTCTTTGAGGAATTATATACTCATAAACCCTTCATAATGATTTGTAAAGAAAATGAGAGTTATCCTAAGCATATCCCCCGGGAGTGTCGTAACCAAGAGTGCAGCAAGGCCCGTTGTCGTGCACCAGTTCCCGTTCGAGTCTAGCTCAAAGCGGTGTTTTCGGGTTTTACCACTAGGTACATCTGTGCCAGAGCCACCTCTACCTGCTCGTATCCATACAGGGATGTATTGCTCGGAAAACTCACAAAATCTCTACAATACCAAAATTCTAGAAAGTTCTTCTATACTAATCCTCAAAGTTCATCTTAGGTCTACGTGCTCTAATCAGAGTTTATCTAAATCTAGCTTCCAAGGTTTGTACTAAACTTCCTCTGATACCAACTGTAATGCACCGACCCTAGTTACCCAGAGTCGGTGCATTATTACATAACATTGGCATGATCATAAGAAAGATCAAATCTCGAAAGACCGATTGGTTTAGTAGCCTTGGAAACACTAGATATATTCATAAGTTTTACATTACATCATAAAATGAAAAACTACTACACCAACATAATGTCTCCATAATCCACACTCATATCCCCACATAACATCCCTGCAGGTCATTCATAATTTACTTCTTCACTTCCTGGGAAAAATAAAACATAGAAAAGGGGTGAGCTCAAATGCCCAGTAAGGATAACAATATAGCGGAAACTTCCATAAATAAGAATAAACATTTAAGGCAATGTATAACTAAAACAAAAGCCTTTAAAACATGAAATTTCAACATGGTATGGCATAAATAAAATGAAATAATTCCATTTACTTATTCACATGGATATTCTACTAATCAAATAATCACATGCAAAAATCAATAACCACTTTCATAATGTTGGAATGCATAATGCCAGACTATCATAACCACATAGTCAAGGCCTCGTGCCAAGACTACAAATAAGATTTTGTCAAGGCCTTGTGCCAAGACACTAGTATGTCTCATGAGACCTACCGATGCATCGAGGAGCTATAGCGGGCTCCACCCGTCAAATTTTAAGTCCAATGCATTCCCATATGAAAAGGTTTAAACATAACATAAACATTCGTATTAAAACTAGCATACGAAATGTCAATACTTTCACCATAAACTATGAATGGTATAAAAATAGCACATCCACAGTCAAACATATCACAAAACCTTCAATACAATATAGAAGTTTTGTATCATAACAAATCAACTTCAAATAATCTTAAAATCCATCAAAGGATGTTGACATAGATGAAATCAAAATTCTTTTTAAAGAAATATCTCCTTTTATTTTGAAATCATTTAAGATCCATATAAAACAAAACATTTTCTTTGAAAATATTCTTATAATCTTGTAAGGAAAGCTTTGAATATTTTATAACGGCGGAAAATAACCGCACCCGTCGTATAAGTTAAAAAAACATTCTTACCTTAATTCTGTCGAAAAGGTTAAAAAGGACCTTGTTTTGAAAACGACAGAAAGATTCCTCTTATAAAAAGTAAAAAAAGGGTATAAATGACTTTAACCCATATTCTTGTAAAAATGTTTTGAAATACATTTTGAAGAAACATGGATGTGGATGATAACGAGATCCCATCAGATTATTACGTATAAACAACCTCGGATAATGAAGAGATTGTGAAATAAAACTTACCAATTTGGTAACTTATGAAACATACAACCCATAAAAGAGGTATCATACAATGAATATGTAAATACACATAAATTAGAGTGTATTACACAAAGAATATAATTATGGGCAGTACATACACCACACAAAAGGTGATGGTGGCAATATGGCATGAATCTCATGGGAATAAGGATTGAGATGAAAACCCCTTACCACGTTAATCAACTGAGTCGTATGGACAAAAGTTAATAACCACCAAATGATTTACAGAATAACATGAATATAAAGAGAATCATGATAATATATATCAAATGGCAGTACACAATACACCACTTTCAATAATTTAGTGGCGAACAATGGAAATCTCACGGAATTGAATGTGAGATAAGAAAATCCCTTACCTTGTACTTTTCCTTGGTTGGGGTTGGTTAACCTCCTGTATAATGGTGAAATAATTGTTATTAAATTATACAATAATCATATACATTAATATGATATCATATATGATCTTTTAATATTGATTTGATAATAATATCTTAGTATTATCATTGTTTCGGGTGTTAACTTACTTGTTTTCTTTTATATGTTTTGTTACGTAAGACATGTTTGTAAAGGATAGTTTTTATATTATTCATATATATAATGATATCAAGTCCTTAAACATCATTTTTTAAATCATCAAATGATAATTATACTTGAATGGATACGATGGAGAATGAATCTCATCGCGTCCGTGGAGACGGTAGTCCGTACGTACGCACGAGCGACAATATAATTCTTTTGATATTAAAATAATATATAAATGGATGGTATATCATATATACAGAATCATTAACATGTTATATTTATTATTTACGTGAGTTACACATCATTATTATACCCATCCAAATAATATTATATTGAATAACAATTACACCACGACGTGGAGACGGTAAGTCGTACGTACGCACGTATGGTGACATGTTATTCAAAGGGTGGATAGAATACTGAATATGGTTGTACCATATTTATAATAACATCACAGTATATATATGATACTGTATTTATTATTTTATAATGGTAACAACAAAGGAAGAAGAAGTTGAAGAAGAAATGAACTTAGAAAAGGGTGGTGAAATCATTACCTCTTCTTCGGGTTCTTCCTTTTGATTTGATCAAAAGGGCTCCTTAGGTTGGATTTCTGATCAAACTAATGCCCCTAGGTTGTAGTGAGGGAAGTTGGGAGAGTATTTGGGCAGAGTTTGGCCGAACCAAAAGGCTTTGAAGGTGTGAAGAAATGAGAAGGAGGAGTGACCTTTTATAAGAGGGGTGAGGGGGACCTTTGGAAAAGCTAGAAATATTAATTTATAATAAATTCATATTCGGTTTCTAATGGATCCAAAGTTGATTATTCAAATTTTAAGGTGGGTATGGGTCGAAAACAACTCAACCAATATAATTTAGACAGGTTTGGGTACTTATATTAACCTTATCTTTAAGTATTAACTCTAAGTTAATTAGTTTCACTTTTACAATGTCTCTTTGTATTTTTATATAATATGGTTAATAAACTTACTACATACATCCAAGAGACCCCCAAGTGGTCCATTAATGATGAACCTATCATGATATAAGTCTCTTGGCCGAACCTTATATTTTTAGGAATTTAATATCAATTAATAATATAATATTTGTTTTAAGAACTCTTTTATGTCAATTTTGACACTATTCAATAGTTGATTTTTGTGAAACTCATAACAGATTTATTACTTCGAAAAAAGTCAATTAAATCAATCCTAATATATCATATTATCCTAGAAAATTAGTTTAATTCATTAAAAGTTTCATATTATATTTATTTGGGAATTTATAATATCAATTATTTTAATTTTTCACTATTATAGTAATTACTACATCATCATTGTGTCATAAATAAAATAAATTATTTAATGTCTAAAAATTATAAATAAAATATCATTGTGTAGGAAACCTTTTTATCTTTCTAATGAATATTTATAATCTAAAATACAACATATATAACCCTATGTAACAATTGTTTTGCTAAAAGCTATATGCTTGTGTCATTTTTGTATTCATTTTAACTTAATTAAAATAAAGTGTCATTATCACTTACAAGTGGATTCATGGGGTCCAAAAATCGACCCAAAGATGCCCATGGTCGACCATGTATCAAAAAATAGGGTTAAGACACGTTTTAGGGTAATTTAGTATTATTATAATATTATTTTTTAACCCTTATTTACCGGATTTACCCTTAACCATGGTAAATAAAATATTTACCGCAGTAATTATTCAAAATTTATAAAAATAAAAGTTACCTATTTACACAATTTGAACATCCTGATTCCAAATATGGAATCCATTTTCCTAAATTCAAAACACAGAAGTGGCAGAAATTAATTTAAAATTAATTCCCGCTGTCAAAACAAAAAGCGTGTTTTTAAGAGATAATAACTATCAAAAGATTGACACTTGTTTATGTTCGGTTTAATTGTAAAATTATGTCCAATGACCAATATTATATTAAATGGTAAAAATATATTCCAAATATACTTTAAAACTACTAAAATTCATAATTTATCTCTATTAATTATTTTGATTAAAAAAGTTGTTTTTAATTAAAATTTAGTAATTTTCACTATTCATCAAAATATGAAAGTTATCCGAAAAGTACCAAAATTTCACCTTAGGCTAAATTAGATATTCCGAATCCAAAAATTAAGTCCATTTTGAAATATAAAATATATATAATTTTAAAAATTAGGTATTACTATTCATAACGGCTAGTTTGATTGGTTGTTAGAACTCGGTGTTGCGTACAACACACGCTATCGCATTATTCAAAGAGAAGCGTACCGTAGAAGTTTGGGGTGTTATAGTTGGAATGAGATAGTGTGGTAGTTGATGTTTTGTTATGGTATTTATGAGTTTATAATACATAGTTTGATTATTATAATAGTGAAAGTTAGAGGTCAATATGGTCATGTCTTAGTCCCCAAAATTATGGAATGATAACAAACTAATGAAATGTTAAATGGGTATGGGATATGAATATATGGTAGTGGAATGATTTTAATGATTAATTGAAATTGTATTTTTTTTATAGTGGGCTGATAATGTGTTATATTTGGTGAATAAAATATAATTGAATAGTTGAATTTTATAAAATTTAATAAAAAAGTTACAATAGAAGTGTCTATATATACTATAAAGCTTAATGTTTTAAATGTATTAATTAATGAAATAAATAAGGAAAATATTAATATTAATAATAATAGAATAGAGAAAATAACATACCAAGAATTAAATAAATGGGGAGGTATATATAATTTAGTAATTTATTAAGGTTAAAATGATGATGAGGTTGAAATTGGGTGAAAATTATTTGTTTTGAAATGATAGTGTTGTAGTGTAATGTTGGAGACTGTTCATTTCATGATTTGGAGTGGCATTATTGTTTATGTGTGAAGGTAGTGATTATTATAAATAGTTAAATGTTGGAATTTAACCATAGGCTAGGCAGGGGTACTATTATATATTCATTATAGTTTATGTTATTTAATTTGTGCCACAAACCAAGTCAGATAATGCAACTAAAATATTTATGAGATCATGGGTTCTAATCATTTTCCTCAATATAAATGGTATAAAGGATATGGAGGGATAACTACTCTGTCTTCCCCAATCTATCTTTTAAACATTATATGTACTATGATGCCTTGATTTTATAGTGATTAAAGTGTGGGTGTATGATTAGAGAATACACATATAGAGGAGGGAACAAGGTTGATTCCCCTCATGATTAGACACCTTACTGTTAGATGATTTATAGATGTGGTAGTAAAGGATATATAATATATTTTATTATATGGTGGATATGCTTTTATAATTGGTATAATGATACAGTGTTATGTGATTATATAGTTATGTGGACATGGATGGGTTTGTAATACCAATATATATATTGTTGGTACTTTAGGGTGGCTAGTTTAATGGGTAAGTGGATGTGGGTTACCTTCATATATACTATTTTCATGATATTATGTTACTATACTTGTTTGTGGATTTGGGTTGGTGATATTTTTTGTGGTTTGGAAAATTAATTTAATTGTTTTCTTAATTATTTTTTTGTTAATTTATGCATTAGTTTTATTCTACCACATTTGAATGAGTTGAGTCAGGGCGGGTCATAATGAGTAAAATTGTATTCTCACCCCAATATATATATATATATATATATACATTTTTCAATCTGGAAGGATGAGATTGGTGAAAATACTATAAATTACCAAATTTTTGCGGTTGTTGGTGCTAGTTTGTGTTTGTAGATATTTAATCATAGTAGTTTCATTTTGGTATTGTTTTTTATGTTATTATTTTTGTAATAAATTAAAAGAACTATGTGATTGGTTTTACTAATTATAGTATAGAGTTGATTTGAGGTTATTTTTATTCCAGGTATCTTTATATGGAAATTCTTCCCATTTATATGTTTATATATGCTCGTGGATATTCCCCAAATATGGAATGATATAGGTGGGATTTGAGGGCCACACTTATATTAAATACCATTCTAGGTGGGATTTCAATGGGGGTGGGTCATGAAAATACCATTGGTATTTTAATTTTAAGTACTAATTGATAATCTAACATGTGAAGGTTCCTTGTGATAAACTGCATCCAAATTTTATTTAGGGTTAATTTTATAATTAATCATATCTAATATTAGATTATGTATGTCGTTACAAGAATTTTGGGGTTTGTTATACTTATTATATTATAGAGTTGATTGGTGATTCTTTCTATTATGTGGATTTTTAGGAAAATTCCTTATATTTTTGTATTTCAATACCCTTAGTACTAGTCAACAAACCATGGACTATTAGAGGTAGGTTTCAGGGTTACAATTTCTTTCACTACGAGTCTATGTGGAATTATAGTGGTGTTAGGTTGTGATAATACAATTAGAATTTTCATTTTGAGGAGAATAAGAACAATCTATAAGTTTGGTGTCCTTTTAAGGGAACCACATCCACCCTCATATTATCGATAACTATATAATAAATCCCAACTGAATGTTATATACCAAGTAAAAACGTCCATAAGCTGATCAGTAGTAGGGAGGAAACACAACTTGTTCTGTGTGTTTTTTATTTTGTTTATGTCATTTATCTTTTTTTAATTTCATCTAGTTTATCTATTTGGAATATTTTGTGCTAAATAAGATAATTCTCAATCCACTACCAAGATTAAGAGCTAAAAATCATATTTTTCATGTGTATCCCCTTTAACTTTATCATTTAGTCTCTCTAATTTCATTATTTTGAATTTGGTTGATTTTTTGGTCACCATATTGATTAAAATTAATTAGTCTTACATTTTAGACTATATTTGTGTGTGGGGGGGGGTGTATTGGAATTGGGGTGACCACTTTTAACATGGTAATTTTAAATAAACTAGTAGACATGATACTTAAAATTCGTATTTAATTGAGATTAACATTAATGAATTGGTTTTGATATTATATTTATTTTTCTCTCTCTTATCCTTCGGTTCTACTTAGTGGTCATTTGGAGGGGGATGGAATAAATTATTCCTCTCCAACATCTTCCATATCTCCCACCATCTTATTATTCTTATTCATTCCTTTCCTTAACTCTCATAGATTTTTAGTCTCTATTGCTCCAGTTATTTGTTAAATAAGGTGCTCCAAAGTAAAGTGTTGATGGTATAGAGAAGGTTGTGGCTTTCTCTATTGAATATAGATACATGTGTTTAGACTCAACGATGATGGTGTAACTTAGAAGTTATTGTATGAGATGATATTATTGAAATGGTTGTGGAAAAATATCATGATGGAGGCAACTAGGTTTATGAATTGAAGATTATATTGACATTTTATGGTTATATTTTCAACTCGGTTCTCAGAAGGGTGATTTTGACGGTCTGAGTAAGGTCTTGAATCACTATGGTGGTTATTTTTTGTAGGAGCGCAAAAAATATGGTTTTGATGGATTTTGAAAGGGTATTGATCACTCTGGTGTAAATTATTATTGGTTTTCATCTTCATCGGTGATGGATAAATTCAAAGTCAATGTTTCAATGATGTTGTAGTTTATTGTTATTTCATGGTGGTGGCCTCAATGGGAGGTGTCGGTGGTCCCAAAAAGGTTTTTGTTTTTTGTTTAAGACTTTGTATACTCAAATACCTAATATTACCTCGTATTCATCTTCGTTTACCCCATTACATTCTAGCTTGGTGGTTACCAAATGTTTTTGTAATGTGTTGTTTAGTGGTTGATGGAGTTTTAGGTGTAGCCTAAGTTGGACACTCTACTTCTAATTGGGTTTCCACATCTGTGTTGTTGTCATTTGGAAATGGAGATGTCAATGGAGAAAGTACATTCTATGTGATTCATTGTACCTTTTTGTTCATCTCATTTACCAAGGTGATTTTATATGATCTTATATCTCATTGTTTGTATCACCCCAATATTTTACGGCATGTCTCTTTTTAAATTTAATTATTTTGATAACATATGATGAACACAACACCCAGCTTGAACAAATAATGAAATATTTTTATGAGATTGTTATAATATAGGTGTTAAATTGGAAAGTTTGAATATTAATAAATATATCTTGAAATACATATTAATATAATATTAAATAAAAATTTATTTTTTTGGAAATAATCACATAATTTAAAGTGAAGTCATTTTATTATTCAAATATATGTTTTCATCAAAAAGATATTTTCATTGATTTATATGAGAAAAATAAATAAACATAATTTTTGAAACCTTAATAAAATGTATTTAATAAAATGAACTTAATTTTTGAAACCATTATATTAAAATTATCATAGAGTTAGTTTTTGGGAATTCTTATGAAAAGATTAACATTCTATTGAATAGAACAAAATATCAATTTTTATAAAATTTTGAATTTCCAAATATCAAAAGTAACATTATGATTTGAATTTTATATAAAAGTAACTTATTACTATTTATTAAGATATAATTTAATTATTTACATTTTCATCATCCTTATACCATATTTTTTTATAAGTACATTTTTTGGGTTACAAATACATTTTTCAAGAAAACTATTTTTTTGTTATGTTTTGAAGATTCCTTTTAAATTGAATCGTGAAAATTTTATTATTTAAATTTTTAAAAATTAATGATTTATTTGGATTTACATGGTTCAAATTTATTAAATATGTCAGTTTTATTTTTGGAGAACATGAATAATAACCTTTTTTAATTTTTTCTGCCACAATAAAAGGTAAAGTGGGCAATAGAGGATACAAATAAAATGATGAGGATAGTTAAATAACGCTAAAATGTGATCCAATATTAAATCATTAGTTATTTTAGCCCAAAATAATTATTTTTTCTGATATATTAGATTTTTTTCCCTTTAAGAAGTGATTATGACACTTATAATATTTTATTTCAAGAAAAAA
The DNA here is from genome assembly GCA_963277665.1 of Viscum album. Classification (NCBI taxonomy): domain Eukaryota; kingdom Viridiplantae; phylum Streptophyta; class Magnoliopsida; order Santalales; family Viscaceae; genus Viscum; species Viscum album. The sequence continues at coordinate 220,662,641 of OY728163.1, forward strand.
CAAAGATGTCACATTCATGATTTTAATAAATATAACATTTTTAGTATGGTGTTATGCTGAATAAATATTTGAATATAAATAATATTTTTAAATATAAAGTAATTATATTCATCTTGGTAATTTTTTATTTTATTTTTTATTGTATAAATAATTACCTTTAATTTATTCCCAACAATGATGTAGTAGTTATTTAATTAATTGAAAAATAAAATAATTCATATTAATAATATTATGATTAAAATAACTTGAGATAATTAATGTAATCAATGAATTTTTTAGATGAAATTGAAATATTATTGATTTTTTAAACAATTGTTTTTGAATTTATCTTGATATAATGGTATATTTAAAATCAAAGTAATGAATAGTGTCAATATTGACATTAATAATATTTTAGAATAAATAATATTTTATTAAATGATATAAATTTCTTAAAAATATGAAATTCAGTAAAATTATTATTATATGTATAAAAAGATAAAAAATGATCTATTTATGGGTTTTTGGAATTTTATACTGAAAATTTTAACCCTTAATGTGTAAAATTCATGTCGTCAAGGTAGGAGTTAAATGGGTTAAATAAGGGTTAAAACTAAATGATAAGGGTATGAATGTCACCTTAAATTATCTAAAAATTACTGGATTGGAGGATTTAGACCCATAATGATATTATATTATAATTAAATTATTTTTTATCAATTTATAAATGAAAATTAGTTTATATTAATTTATTATTTTTAGAGTCTCCAAAAGTGCTCATCACTTCAATTATAAAATAAAACCCCTTCTTCACTTATTTACACCACTTTGAGCCACATATATATACTAAAACCTAACCATTACTCTTAAAAATTACTTATCCATGGTTTTTAGGTGAGTTTCTTCTCAAAAGTCAAACCACATTTTCCTTAAGAAGAGATATAATGGAAGTTCACTGAAGATAAGGTAATCATCTTTACCAACACTATCAAGTTTATTTCTTATTAAACATCCTCTTCATGTGTTTTTTCCATAATAAATCAATAAATAAAATAACATATAAATAATAAGATTTTATTATGATTATTAAGAAACCTTATTCTTCCTTTTATCAATCCTATGAAAAACGAAATCATCACACATGTGTATGAACAACTTGCTGTCATCACCTAGCTGTGTAATTATTTTTTCATTACCACATTACAGGGATGGTTATAATGATGGAAATAGTGGATATATATGGTAATTATTAAATGTTAATAATTATATAATATTAATACATCACCCAATTCCATACTGTTTCACCCATTAATGGAATGTTATCGTCGCTCACACATACGTATGACCTATCGTCTCCACGATAGTATGGGATTCATTTCCAAGTCAAAAATTAATAATTTCATAAAAATTAAATATATTATGAATAAATAATACACACACACACATATATATATATAAACATAATATAATTATTAAGATTATGTGACTATATCTTATTCACAAGAACTGAGACATACATGAAGAAACATGCATAGAAAAAAGAAGAAGTTAATACCCAAAACAAGGGTAATAATGAAAAATTATTAACAAAACGGTGATAATATGATATTAGTAGAAAATATATGATATAATAACTATGAATATGATTCTTTTAAATATTAATAATTTTATTTGAACAATTATATATGAGGATAAATCCAATTCCATTAAAGGAAAGTTCAAGGTAAGGGATTTATTAACTAAATTTCCATTCATTCGGTTAAACATATACTTCATTAATTATTTCAAGCTAAAATTATGTGTGAATTGAATTTGGGTGATCTTATGTTGTATTTACACTTGTTTTAGGTGGATTTACAGTGGACACAAATAATCAATTTATTTTATTAATTTTCACTTCAATGATATGATCTTTGTAAGGGACTTCGGCTCAATTTCACTTCATTGAGGCATATTTTAATATTATACACCTAATTTATATTAGATGGTGTCTATACTTCCCCTGTTGTTTATTTCTTACCAGCACTCATTGAAAATATAATTTCATTAAAATATCTTTATTAATTTTATGTTTAATATTTTTATTTTCTAAACTGTATACCATTTTTATATTTGGTGTTTTCCTTGAATGTTATTAAATTTAATGGGGATAAATGTTAAATATGAATATTTTACTCAGTATGGATACCTATTTTTAAGAAAATTTTTTATGAATGAAATATATCCTTAAATATATGAGTAATTATTTGGACATGAAAGAATAGATGATGATCATATATAGAAAATACCCCTGATGCATTAGCAGTCTGATGAGATGATTAAGTTGGGAAAATTAAATGGGGTTTTACTCATAGTGATTATACTACATTGTGAAAGGTCATGAAAGTATAGGTATCACGTTACCAAGAAACATTAAATTTGATAATTAATTATTTCCTTCATTAATATTTATTATTATCCAAGAGAATTTCACTATGATATTACCTATAGATGTATTTCATTTCATTTCATTGATTAAGAGACACATGATTTCAGTTATTTATCTTGCTGTATTGATTATTGTTATTTATTCATGATAGATTCTGTTATACTTAAAACTTAAAAATAATTTGAGATAACGATTATTCTGTTTTATTTCCCTATATTCCAGTAATTTTACTGTTATTGATATGTAGGGATACACTAATATGAATAATAGATTTCTAAAATAAATTTACTGTTTATTTTATGTTTTAAAATTTATTTTGAATTTTAAGTATGTTACTAGTTTACTAAGAATAATAAACTATTAATTCCTTTAGGATATTATTCTTTGCATCTTATTCCAATGTAACAATGTATCACAATATCACCAGAATATTAGGGTCTATGTATTTACATGGTTAAAGTATATTCGAAATGTTTTAGTTGGTTGATTCAAAGTTATTGGTTTGACAAGATTTTTAAGAATTTTATCTTTTAAGTAATTAGAGAATTATTGGTGGGTTTTTTACTGCAGAGTGATGAACATTGGTTTCTCACATAATGAATATAATTTATGAATGAGTTCAGTATTTAGGGGCATGTCCTAAGGTGATTAGTTTTTGCGGGTATTGTTACAGGGACTTAGTGGATTTCAAAAATCTAATTCATGGTTCTGGTTTACTACTATTTTTAATTTTTAATTTTAATTTTGAAATCTATGTATACTGTATATTGTTTTTTCTTGATTGAATGTGAGCTTACCACTAAACCACATATTAGCTTTTAGAAATAAAATTAAAAAAGAAAGAATAATATTGAAAAAAAGACAAAAGGAAAAATATTATATTAATTTTGAATCTTCAAAAGTTATAGACATGTTTGAATTATTAAGTTACTAAAATTTATTGTATTATGATATCAAAACATTAGTGATTTGATGAATTTTTACGAGTGAATAAATTTTAAATTTTTAGTTTGATTGTTTAAATGATATGATAATTTTTTAGAGATTCTTGAGATATATAAAAAACAAATTTTGAAATTGTAATATATGAATGCCTAAGTGTGAATATAAAAAGGTGTGTAAAAAATTATAAATCCATGAATAATAGTTAATGTACTACTGTTATTGAACTATTTTGGATTCTTCCGTTCTATGACTATCAAAACTAGTCATTGTGGGTTCCTTCTATTGAAAATTATTAATTCCAAATTCCAAAAACTAAATCTTAAATATAATTATATTTGATAGCTGACTATCCAATATTTATTCCATGCCTTAGATATTACACATTACCCTAGGGATACCTACTGATTGGAATATCATTCCAAACTTATGTAATTCATAATTTAATATGAATTTTATTGAAATTATCTTAAGGGATGAGAAAGAATAAAAACATTGAGGTGTGTGTATGAATTGAGGAACACCTCCTTTAAAGGAGTCTCATATCTATGATTCATGACTGTTGTGAAAATTTTCAATAATAGCAATTCTTCAAACTACTTAATAAAATCACTAAAATTGATGGGGTTCTTTTTTTGAAATTGTTTAGTTAAACTTCTTGAATGTTTTCATACATTTTTCTTAAGAAAATGATTAATATCATTTCTGTATTTGGAGATCATGGGTTCCTTGGGGCTTATCCATGAAGTATCTTAAATAGACCCCTGATTTCTATCCTAATTTTGAACCTCCCAGTAATCCCACCTAGTTAGGATTCATTAGAATTACACATCACTTTTCCAAATGAGTGGTTCTTTTTCTAGTTTCTAGATTAGTTGGACAATCAGAAAAACTAGACTCTACTAAAAGAAATCATTTATGACCTTTAGTTTCTAGGGTTTTCACAAATATTGACATCTCTCAAACTCTTAAAACCTCTTTTTGTATTCAAAATAGAAATTAAAAGTTTTACAAAGATATATCTTATGAAAATATTTCATACCACTACAAAAATTGTCAAAAAATGGTCATTACTACTAAAATTGTAGTCTTTTACCAATTATTTGATTCGGTCTTACCCGTAACATGACATTACTAGACATGTTAATCCACAACATCATTAGGAGACTTTGTTGACGGATAATTCTCAACCAGGAACTAAGGAGTTGGATAAGGGGGAACTAACAAGGTTCACACCAAATAGAGATGTGGATAGTAATTCTAAGAAACATCATCCCCCAAGTCCTAATATAGACGTGTTATCAAGATTTTTGGAAGATATTTATAAATATTAACCCATTTCTGTTACCTCATAAGATGGTACATTAATTCAGAATGAAAAAATAGACTCACTCTGAATTTAGTGAGTCGAACCATGATTATCTTGATCAGGTATTCTAAATTGAGTATTTCTACTCATAATCACATTCTATAAATGGTAAGAATACAATTTTTTACCCAAATGGATTTATTACTCTAAACCCCAAGAAGGAATAGAAAGAAATAAATTACTCTAATTTAGAAATAAATACATTCACCATATACTTAGGAATTCAATTGGAAAAAACTTTTACCCATACTCATCGAGAAGTTGGTGAGGATTACTCCTCCTCATCAGATGACAAGGATTCCTTCTCACTAGATGATGAGTATTCCTCCTCACTAGATGATGAGAATTCTTCCTCATCCTTCGATGAAGAGGAGTCAGAGAATTTAATTAAGTTGAATAATTTGACTTATGTTATTAAAAATGGATATAAGTAGGAATTATTCCCATGGACTATGGAATAAGAGAGATATTATTTTAGAAGGTATCTTATTGAATAGTTAACTATGGACTATTATCTTAGTATTAAAGTGAGAATGTTTGATAGGGTTGAATTGGAACTTGATAGAAACATTGATTTTGATTTTTCAAACCTTATGTTGGAATATATCTTCATGGAATATACTATACTACTATCTTTTCCTTACATTACATACTATTTATTGAATTTAATTGAGTGTTTTTAATGTTTTTTTGGATCCAACCTTATGATGGAAATGTGGATGGCCCCATTTTTTACTTTACAATAATTGGTCATATAATCATAATAGTTTGATATATTGTTGTATTGATTTTTCCACTTATCGTTGTATATGTTGAGATAATTTTTCATGGACCAATTTTGGTTGCTTCTTTGAATAATAATATTCAATTGGTTTAGACATATTGAGTGTTTGGATCTCTTATAATAGTTTACCTATAGGCGAGATGTGATTTTAAACATTATTTTGATGGATTTACAAGACTTAAAAATGATGATCTAATGTGATCCACTACATTATATAGATTTCTTGACTGTAAAAATTATTATTCAAGTAAATTTGAGATTGAATTCTGTATTTCATGGAAGAAGACATGTTCTTGAGATAACAAGGGAATGGTGTAGTCAAAAAATTGTGTATCATCTCACACTCATTTTTTAATACCATATTATTCCTTTTTATGGTATTTTATAACCCTTTTCTATTTTTGTAAATATTTAATGTCGGGCCAATATTTATGAGTGAGACCTTCATTTCCAATTTCTTCTAGGCTAATACATAATTTTCTTTATTCTCAAAATAGCCTTTTTTTCTTTATTTTCTCACTATAAAATTTCTCTTAATCCTCATTTGGTGTAGGTGCATTGTATGACATGTTTTAACATTGTAATTTAATTTTTAGTGAATAAATTTTGTGGGTGTTGGTGGGTGGGTCACTAACTCACACTCTATCATTTTCAGGATGAGTATGGGGATTAAAATTATTATAGAGTGATATCCTTTTTAGTAATGTTGTGGTTTACATTTGAATAAAATCATGGTGTATGTGTGCAGATGCGATTTACTAAAAGAGTTTATTATCTAACAAAGGCCAAGAATATATTTCTAGGGGAAGATATTAAACTATAATATCATTTCAATAGTTTGAAGGAGGTGTGACCAAAGTCTTCACATGATTACTAAGCCTTATTTTCCCATTTTCATCATTTTTATTTAAAAATGATATATCTAATGTTGACATTTATATTTAATAGAGGGGTTTAATTATTCAGAATGATTTTTTAAACTACCATTATCAAGATGTATATTACTCTTTATTCTAATTGTAAAATAATTCATGTTGGTCAGTGAGTTATTAAACAGTGAATATTTTTGATGTAGCGAGAGTGAATGGTTAATAGAAACACTAGAAATGTATTCAATATCACTAGATCATGAATTTTGAATGTGTGGTAAATATTATAATTTAACATAAAATAATTATACAAGCTCAAACATTTCCATCTTAGTAGGGGTTGTGTAAGAATTGACACCCTCCACAACTTTGATTAATAACCACACTAGTTAGGTCAAGAAAAACCAAAAAAAATCTCCCAATCTAAGAGAGACAATGGTAGCACTAAAACCAATAATTTTATTCTTTTAATGATCTTGAATTAGGTGGATAGGAAATATTAAGGGGAGATATAATTAGTTTATAATTTCCTTGTAATGGTTTATAATATAATTCATTAGGGAGAAATGGTAGTTTCTCATAAAATTAACATGAATAGTAGGGTGAATTTGGTATGTTTGATTGATTCAAATTCTTCCATAATTGTTTTCCACTCTATGATTGGTGTGTATCTTAGTTTTTTACTCAATATTAGGTGAAATTTACACTATCTAAACACTTATCTCACACATATATTCGCCTTATATCTTAATTTTTTTCTTATATGAAAACAATAAAAAAAACATATAATCTAGTCATGTTCTTATAGAGATGACCTGGTTACTCACTAGTGTAATTCTTTGATAACCATGTGGACTTATAGGTGAATGTATAGGTATCATTAAATATTTTCATCATGAAATTCCTAAGTGATATAGGTTATGTTTGGGAGATTCCTTGATGATGGACACCTAGAAATGTAGTGAGTGACCCTACAAGTGGACGATGACCCAACCAATGGATGTGAATATTTTATGAGTTCACTATGGGTAGATATCTATTTGGTAAAGGCAGATTGTTTAGTGTGTTTCCTATATAAGTATAGCTTCTATGTAATAGTGACATTTTTGTGGACCCTACAAGTGTAAAATTGAATGACAATAGATTGGTTTTTTCCCAATAGATCAACAAATGTTTTTTTAATATGTGAAATGTTATAGTTATTCTATAGTGGTGATTATTAGGTTATTTGTGTTGGGATATGTGATACGGTTTAGATAGAGATATGAACATGTTTTATGATCTTAACGTGGTTTAATGGTTTAGTTTTTATATACTCATATTAAATTTTTTTGTTTATTCTAAACACAAATTAATTAATATGATTCAATCACATAGACACTTAAGAAATCTAGTGAGAAAATTAATGAGTATACTTATATGATCACCATTACATTATTTATACTATGTTCATATTATTATGATGAATTTAATAGTGTACATGAAAATGATTATCTTTCTAAAAGTGAAACTCTTTTGGTAGAGATAGATTTCATTTTACATTTCCTAAGGTCTAGATGAGTTTATAGTCTTTATTGTTGTTTTCCATTTGTGATTTGGAATTGTATGATAAGACTTGAACTAATATTGAATAAATTTTTATTAAGATTGGGATTACATTTTATTATCCACGATAATTTTATGTTCACATTTAATAATGGTAATTCCATATATATATATATATATATGATAAATGCTTATTTATAGTCTCCAACCCATGGACCATTAACAACGAGCTTTAGTGGTCACACTTACGCCTACTCAGGCTTCGATGGAGTCTAAATATGAGTGATTGATAATAAAATTGTATTAGAGTGAGTGTTAAAAGGATGTATTTTAGAGTAAGAACCTAATAGTATTGAATGGGTTACAAGGAATTAACATTTGTTAATCTACGTATGGTTAGTACCATACAATTTTGATTGATATAAAAGGGTCCTTCAAATCTAAGAGAGGATTACGTAAACTATGAATAAATACTTATATAATATTATGCTCACATTATGATAATTTTATTTGTTTATAATCATGTGTGATTTAATTTTGGATCATGATGATTGTGTCGTTGTTGTTCTTAGGGTGATTCTCTATATGGTGGTGAACAATGAGGAGTAATGGAACGACAAGTAAATGGTTCAAAAGTTTTTTTAGAAAAACATCATATATACATATATACATTATTAGTTAGGGTTTGTCTATTTATTTTTTAGTTCTATAATTTATACGATTCTAATGTTTGGTTTAATAAGATCTTATACCACAAAAACGTGATGTTTTGAATAAGAGAATAGAGTCAGATATTGGATAAGCCTAGAAGATAGTTATGAGTGAGATAAATAAGTATAAATTATTGAATTATGAGGGTTATATTTTCAATTACGAGACTATTTTTTCGTATATAAGGTTGAGACAACCTTTTATGAAATCTAGAAGAGGGATACATATCATATTCCATTTGTATTTATTTTTTAGAGGTTTGACATGTCAGTGGTGGGAACTTTGTTTAGTAGACCGTGATGTGTCTATCATGGGATCAGATAGAGGAAAATATTTTTTCAAATGTTTTATTATATTATAATATCTATCTTGATAGATAATATAAACTACAATTATAATACCAAGGGAGTATATTTATTGGGATTTTTCAATATAGTTTTTAGAGATGATAAAACATTTTCTTGATTTTATTAATGAACATAAATTGAGACCTTATCATTTTTAAGGAATTTGAGTCGTATTATCCATATGTTGTTGGAAATATTTTCTCTGAGTTCATTAATGTAAATGTTAAAAAAGGTAGTGATAATAGAAAAACTAATGATGAGTATAAGATCATTTTTGTGGGAGGGGGAGTACCTTATAGCGTGTTTCTGAAAGTAAAGTTTGAGGTGGAAGAACTGGATATTTGAAACATTCATGGATTAAGAATGGTCATGGAGTTGGATTCCAATCAGATAAAAATTCTATAGTTGGGGTAAAATATAATCATCTAGTGGAACCTATGGATATTAATGCATTTCTTATGGTAGTATGGTCCATTGAGAGGCTATATTACCATCATTTCTATGTGGTTATAGGGGTGTGATAAGAGTGAGAATATTAGGGGGATACCATGTTTGTTTTATTAGACTACCTTGTAGCATCTTAGACATCAGGTTTGGGTTAGATGGCCATTGAGTCAACCTTCAGTGGGTAAAAAAGAGGGAATTATGTAGGGTCTCAATATAGATCGGACTAGAGAGGAGGTAGAGTCATTTTTTTGGGTGGAGAGAGTTGTGATTTAGTAGAGGTAAAATATTGGACGTGGGAGTTGAAAATGTATAAGGATATGAGGTAGTTTGTTGTATTGTTTATATTTTCTCCGTTATTAATTCTATTTTGATTAATAATAATTCCTTAGATTTATTGTTTCCAGCTACACTAGAATATTGGTTAGTATCGTCAATAGATAATCTTTAGTAGCCATTGGATTCAATTACATTAGTGGGATGTCAAATGAGGTTGGATGTAGTGTGTAGTTGTGAGCTGGTTGTGTGGAAGAATTAATTAATTTAAAACATAGTTTTGTTAATTATGCTACCCTATTAGGTTATCCATGGGATGGGTGTGTTATACTCCATAAAATATATTGTAGATTGTTTTTGATAGAGGGTGATTTTCTATACTATATACGGTGATGATGCAGTTTTTAAAATAGAACAGAATTCTCATTTAGGTTAGAAATGGGTTGTTCAGTGGGATGCTTTAACTCATTCATTAAACTTGATGTTGGGTAAAATTGATGTGAATATATGGGAGTTACCTCAAGTTATATGGGTGTATAATGAAGTATTTCTAAATGAGGTTATATGTTTACCTATAGTGTGAGTGACTAAGTATAATATTTATCCATTAATTTAACCTATACATATGATCATGTATTAGATGGTTCTTAATATGTGTTGATAAATGGGGATCCATATTGATTAGCACTTATAGTAAGTTTTTATTCAGCAAAGTCTGTCTATATGGGATACTGTATTGTTTTTTACTAGTAAAATGAATAGGGAACTATTATTAGGTACACATTACTATTAATTGAATCATGTGATATTGTAAATTTTTTATCCTTTCCTAGGATATAGAATTATAAATTTATTTTAAATTGGAAAGTTAGTTTCTTAATTTTGATTTATGATTTTGATATCATCAAATGAGGGTTAGGTATGGGGATATCCCAAATATGGATTTCCTCTCTATATATAGACATTTAAATTTTATACTCACCTCACATGGAATTAAAAGTATACCTAATGAGTGTATGTGTTTTGTAAATAGGGTATTCCAACCCTATTTAGAATATTTTGTGATAATCATCATTGATTAAATTTTTATTTACTCAATGATGATGGATGATCATGTAGAATATCTAAAAAACATTTTGGAGATGAAATGTTATTTTTTTGGGTAATTTCATATCATAATATGGTGTAGTGGTGGAAAATAAAAATATTTAGGTGATGTTTTTGTGGTTCCCCCCAAATAATTGTTTTAATGTGTGTAATTTTCTATGTTTTAATTATAGATTTGTTCTATCGTGGTTTTCAATGGCAGCGAATCTATTATAATCGTTTATTAAGAAATATGTTTTTAATGGTGGAAAATATCATGATGCTTTCAAATGTTTAATGTAGAAGTTTAAAGGTATCTAAATCCTATAATTAACCAAGAGGGAATTATTTATGATGTTTATTGTGACACATCTTACCATGGAATTGGATGCTTTTTGATGCATGATAGAGTGGTAATTGATTATTGGTCTAAGAATTAACATCTTTAGGAAGGTAATTATGTTACAAAGGACTTGGAGCTTGTGAATATTGTGTTTTTTCATAGTATTTATTGAAATTATTTATATGTATAATACTTTCTATATTATACATGTCATAAGATCTTGAAGAATATAATTTCTCAATAAGATTTTAATTTTTGTTAGATAAGGTGGGATTAGTTTCTCTAATAGTATGATTTTGAGATCATATATACCCATCATAAGGGTAATACAGTGGTTAATTACATAATTCAGATTTATTACGATCTATATTCTTACATGATCATTGAGTAATAAAAGGGAGTGTCATTTGTTGCCTCTATTCAACTTGTTTAATAAGAGATAGGGATTGATATTGTCTTTAGCAGATGATGGTGACATCTTAATTCTTTGGGTAGGTAGGGGAATCTCATTTAAAAGACCCTATTATGAATTTATGGAGAGATTATGTCCTGAATGATGATGCATTAGATGGTTGGTTTGACAATTTAGATCATTTAGTGTTATTCTATGAGGAATTATTTTTTCCCTTGAGAATACAATAAGCAGTTATTCATGAGTTTCATAATTCATGTTTGGTATCATGTCAAAATGCTTTAAATATGTATCATACCTAAAATAATTATTTATTGTGTTTTGGTATGAAGAATTTAGTACTAAAATTTGTTTATTTATTTGTTGTTAACCAACATGTAAAAATAAAAGATCACGTTTCTGTGATACTATTCCATCTTTTGTGATGGGACCTTTTAATTATTAAAGATGTTTTTTTCAACCCCATATAAAATAATTTGGGATCATAGAAATAATTGTTTAGTATTTAAGGAATATTATGAATCCATTTATGTTCTATGAAATGCATTTGTTTCAATTTTTTTTGATATATTAGGATTCCTTTAATGTTTCAGCGTAAAATTTCAATGTAGAGTTCATGGAAGATGAGGAGTTTATTATTTTAAGAAATCTAGAAAATTGAAAAAAGAATATAGTCATGTGATCAATGTATAATACATACATTGAGATCATGGTTAACCTATAGTTCATTCTTTGAAGTAAAAAAAATGAAAAAGGAATGTACTATATGTGAACAATTTATAGTTTCAATGTAGAGTTTCCTGACACAACATAGGGTTGTTGTAGATGAGAAATTCAAAAAATAGAAAATAATGTAGAGATTCTATATAGAGTTCTTAAAAATATAGAGTTTTTATGTAGAGTTCCTATGAGAAGGTATATTTTTTATGTAGAGTACGTGGAATCTACAGTTTTCTATAGAGTTTAACACTTTTTCAAAATTATGAAGTCTCTAGAAAAAAAATCCAAGAATATCTAAATTTAATTTTATGAAGTGAAAATTCCTAATCCAAATTATAATGAATGCTTTATTATTCACTAATTTAACATCATCACCATTCATATAGATCATAATACAATATCATTTTAAATGGGGATCCAGCTAGGGAGGATACCATTTCTTGATATTTGTTTAATGTTATTGAAAATGGGTGACATGTCTATTTCCCTCGAAATATTGGTTGTGAATGAATGGTTGATTATAAGGGATTGAATCATGGGAAATCATTGATTCTTTTCACAACATATTCAAACGATCTACAATGGTTTTTTCCATGGAGTTGGTAACACCCAACAAATCATATATATTTCATGCCTCTTGGACCTACTTTCCAGAGGCAAGAGTTCATCGGGTAACATATCTTAAAAAACTAAAGAACTCACATTGGTCGAGAGGATGGGAAGTTGAGATCAATAAAAAAAATTTAGGGAAATATTTCCTATTACAAGACTCTCTAAAATTTTATGATATGTTCATGAATCATTTGTCCATTACTAAGTATTAATATGCAGATTATCTCTAGAGTAATTATTTATTAAAACTATTTGTGGCTTTGGATTCATTTTTTTTGTATCCTAGGTTATCTTTTAAAGGAGAATATATATGTATATGAGGTTTCCCATCCATGTAACTATTTTATTAATGGATCACATGTTATATGGTCATTTAATAGGATGACAGTAGTTTTAAGGTGTGTTGTGTGGTGATCTGGAGTTTACCATCATCAAGGGGGTAAAATATTTATTTTTATATCAGGAAAAAGTATATAATATGGTATTCTTTTGTATCATTCTGAGATGAATTAGAATAAACATAGTTTGGTTCCACATAATAGGAAACATCACTTTTGAAGGTTGTGTGATTAAGACCGACCATGTAGTTCAATGTCATCCAGCATGGATGTTTAGGAGAAAAGATCCTTGTCAAATATGACATGGGGATTATTCTGAGGTGTCCCAAGGGAGTTATAATAGATGCAGTCTCCGAGGAAGATTTGACCAAACAAGGAATATATCATGGAGAACATTAGGGTGGATTTGATTATTGGGATTAGACCTCAGGGAGGCTTCCTATGTATCCCATCTAGTTGGGTATCAAAGTACATGTAGTTAGGTAAGTTGGAGATTATAAATTAATGGAGGCCCATTTGTTTGTGGCTTATGAATAGAGATACCCATTTGTAGTTTGATGTTAGGGTTACATATATAGATATGGACCATCGATTTGGGTATGGTTGGGACATATACCGAATGGGTGGCCCATATAGTTGGGGCTTACAGACGGACCTATACATTTTAGGTTTGAAGATTGGGATTAAATATATAGAGAAGTCTCATTTTAGGTTTGAGATCATGTAGATGTCATGATCTCCACTAACCTCTAATCCCACATGAGTCATGGTCAGCATGAGAAAAAAGAGAAAGTAGTGGATATAAGGAAAACATGATCCACAATGTCCACTGATGGATGAGGTGATAAGGCCCAAATGGAGAGGGAGTTCTCTTTGAGTGGGATTATCTCTTATTTTATTTTGGTAACCTAGATACTCACATTTGGTGATCTATCCAGCTACATCTAGGTGGAGGTGAAGAGGTGAAAAAGTTCCACCTATCTCTAGAAAGGATAGGAGACTACTCTAGTAGGGATGCCCTAAAATTTGTTCTAGGGTGAAGTATCTCATTCCCCGTTAAAGGGAAATGAAGGAATGATCATTTACCATCCTACGTAGAATGGCGTAGTTCACATGAGCACCCCAAATTCAGAAACCTCATTACCACATGAATTTATTCCCAAAGACATTCTGAGGGTCTTTAATATTGCATAGGTTACATATGTGACACCACTTACCATGGGTATATAAACTCCAAAGGACACGATGATGTTCCCAATGATATTATCATACATATCAGGTGGATTTGGGTGGGTCTTGGTCCTGATTCCATTAGATTGGATCACTGGGGGGCCAACATGGGGACCAATGAGATGACATAAGAAAATGATGAGATATAGAGGGTAGAATACCATATAATGTCCCATTCCACATAGCATGTTCTTTAGTGGATGAGGTTCCTACTATGTAGCATGTTGCTACACGAGTGAGGGTACTGTCTACATAGCATAGTGCTATGAAGACTTGGTTTCTACCCTCATATCATGTTGCTCCACGGGACCAAGTTCCATCCGCATAACATGTTTCTATGCGAGGATGAGTTCCACCCACGTAGTAATTTCCTATGATGAGAAATGTTTTTTGCACATATCTTTTTTCTATGAGAGGTGATTACCTGCACTAGGGCCATATGTTTTAGGCCCCTAGAAGTTATGTATTCATTGGGATTTTTGGTTTGCGGATCACTATATGATTTATTATTTCTCTCTTACTGCTATGCAAAATATTTTTACCTATTGAGAATCAATGGAGAGGATGTAGATTTTGCATTTCCCCATCACTCGTCTAATTTGGATATCTTATTAGTTCTGTCTCGTTTGTTCTTTTGGTCCCTCTTGAGTTCTGTTTATAGAAGAATGAAGGAACCAAATACTGGAATGGCTGGTCATCTGTGGTGGGATTCATGCCTTCATTTGTTGTAGCCCAGGTGGATGCCCCTTCCCGCAAATGACTTACTCAGTGGGGATAAGTCATTTGTAGGGATGAAAATCACAACCTTTCCCCGTAAGTGAATTTGTTTCATTTGGGATGGATGACAGCTCCACCTTTCCCCAAAAAACAATTTCAGTTCATGAGGATGGTCATTCGTGGGGGTAGAAATCTTCTATTATACTAGAAAATGGATTTTTTTGTGGTCACCAATAGTTTTGTTCCATTACCAAAAATATTTTTGTTAGTGGGAGATTCTCAAAGAGGTGGTTGGCGAAGAGTTTTTTAGTTTATAGAATCGACACCCCCTTCATAGCATTCTCCCTTTAAAAATTTTTCTGGAAAATATTTTTTACGATTTATTTCTACCCTTTTCCAGAATTTTTGAATTTTCTTGCTCTTTTTTCTGGAGCTTTTAGGACCCAAAAAATTTCCCTTCATTAGAATAGGTTCTAATCAGGATGAATAGGAGGATCTTTTTATGTGGAAAGTAGACCTATTTGGAATCGGTTTGCATTATACTAGTAGATAGGATAAAAGAGATCAGACCTATAAATAGGGTGCCTAGATAATTATATTACTACGAGATTTCTCGGTGAACTCAACACTCTCATATACTTTGGATCTCCTATTATTTGTATCACCTTTCAACAAGTAGACATTCATTTTCACTATTTGAATTCTTTCACCCATGAACCGAAATTCACAACTGATGATGGTAATTATTGATCCTTTGAATAGTGGCAAGAATGACCATTCCGTAGAACATATCTTCACTAGACAACACTTTACGGGACAACATCTTATGCGCTGGAACTCTGAAGGCCATCACTCTGTGGTCTAATGGATCGTGGGCTAAGGGTTCATAAGTCCATGTTAGGCATAAATTTGTTTCTTAAGTTTTTTATTAATTAATCAACATTATATTTAAAATATTTCCCATATTTTTCTTGATCCATTATAGGGTCACAATGTCTTTATCTTATACCTATATAACAGTGATATGGAGAAGAACTGCCATTGTTGGGAATGTTGGATATGATCTTCAATCTTACAGCACCCTATAAGAGGGTGTTTTGAACAAACTACTTCTACTAGAACTTATAGATTATCCATTATCCTTCTAATTAAATATTTATAATTTTCGAATTCATGATGATGTTCCCCATCAACCGATTGACCAGAATCTCTCATCTTCTTGGTCCAAGATGTCCGAAGAGAGCTCACAAGAAAAAATTTGTTCTACATGGAAAATCATTCACATTCCAGGTCAAGAGAATTTCTTTATTCTCAATGGTTATATGTATACACAAAGTAACCAATACAACCATGATACATCCGTACAATCTACCATTCATGATTATCCATCCATTTTAAAGAACTCATGAGGAAACCCCAAATTAGGATAAAGCTCCAAATTGTACTTGCATTAGGGATGTAATTTTTTAGATGAATGTGTTTGGGAATTTTGGGTGCACTAGAGTTTCATGAAATTCCCTTAATAATTGGAGATGATCAACTTATAGAAGTTAGTTAGGGTCTCCCACTTCTTAGTTTACCCACCGACTGAGATATTTCTTGAACTGCTCAACCCCTGGTGTTTGAGCACCAATACCTTCCAATTATCACAAAGTAGGAATTAGACTATGAGATGTATGACAACTAGGGAGAATCTTTATTCTTGCAAACATGGATGAATAATTACAACATGTGTCCAATACTTGGGGGAACACCAAGAACGTATCTCCATTGGAAAGGGATCTGATGTCCGTAATAGAGGTATTTCTTGGTCAACCCTTCCGCACCTGCTCACTAATTCCATTAAATGGTCAGATAATGTTTTTATTGAATGTTAACAGTACAAGGATGATAGTTATCCGAATAAGGAATCATCCACTCCACAATCATGGGGAATTCAGGATTCATATTGGGCTACCCTTGAGGAGGTCCAATACACCATGTGGGGTTATAGAATCAGTACATACATATATCCTGGACACAAGATGGCATGTTTCATCACCATGTTCATGAGTTGATGGATATTCCCATCATTTTATGCATATAATGGTGTAAGAATCAGCACTTTAATGATTGTGATCACATTGGCGGTGGGAAAACCTATCAACTTGGTTATTCCCACCATTTCTTGTATATATGAATTGTTCAACCAAATATAGGAAGGAAGATACCCGCATCACCTCAGTGGGACATTTCATTTCTTGTATGGCTTGGTGTAAGATCACTATCGATGCACTGATTATCAAAATACAACAAAAATATGTCACCCTAGCTTCCACCCTACACTTCTCAACATTGGTGTCCTTCTACTAAAATCTTTTGGCCTCAACGACATTGTTGAGTTATTGAGTGATTTTTCCTAATTCTATTTTATGCCATAAGATATTTTTTATATAGCAGTGTCAGATGATAAAAGGGGTTATTTAGAAGAATGTTCCCACATCATTGTGTTTTTAGAGGGAATATTAATTTCTTAGGTAGATATTATACCATTTTTGAACCTTACACTTCATATAGGTTTAGAAGGCAATTTGGATGCCTAAAACAAGTTTCATTTTTACCCATTACCTAGATTGAAGTGGAATGTATCTTGGTAATTATTCATTAATTGTGGTTGATTTTGATTCATGAGGAATCCATAATGAAAATAATTTTCCCTCATAAAAAATAATCAACCAACCTATCACTGGAGAATTCTCTAGTGTGGGTGGCTTACCAACCTGATTAAGTTAAGGGGGTGGGGGGTAATCCCAACGGGTGCATAAAACATTGGACACATAGGTAATTCCATTTATTGAACCATTATTACACACCTCCGCATGAGGGAGCCATTTTTATCTTAATTATATGTGTTCGGAGGGATTTCATCCAAAATACATTATTATGGGGGGAGTGATGCGAAGCCTAAAGATTTGGTTGATATTGTTGTAAATTCCACCGAGGCCGGCCCAAGCAAGGCGGAATTGGTAATTCCTGTTATTAAAGATTACCCTATCCTCTTAGATTCATATATTGAACAGGGAATACATATGGGGTATTTTCTTTCCTGGGTGTCACAATTTATAGTTTGCCTATCTACCATTACCACAATCCAAAATTATATATCCATGGTAACAAAGGAACAAAATTGAGGTCCCAATTCCATCTATGAAAATCAGGATATGTGGAAATGGTCTTGGAAACATATATGCTCCATCATTATAGAGACCCCCTTAGTAGAGATTTTTTATAAGGTGGATATCATCCTATAAATTTTTATCAGATTGGGCATCAACAACTTTGATTATCAGCAATTGTATATCCTTATCCACCATATTTACATAGCTTGAGAGGACTTGGCTACTTTAAAACATGATCATTACCATTTTAATACATTCAGTCATCAAATGGAATCCATTGATATTACTATTGAGCTAAAACACTTGGTTGATGAAGAAGAAAGATCTTATGATCAAGTGGTTTCAAAGACTGATGAGGTAAAAGAATGAGAGGCTCATTTTGAATGGGTAAAGGGGAAATTGTCATCAATGAGTGAAAATTTTGAATCCATAAAGTAGAAAATTTGATACCTTAGGGATCTCATTAGAAAAATGTACCCAATAGATGAAGCCACAGACTACCAAATGGAAACTTTAGAACAGACCCTTGATTGCCTGCATCAGAAAGTATTCAATATGTTAATAAAAGTTAGCCAATATTCATTGTTACCATTTAGGTTTTTTGTGTTATCTTGTTTTTTATTATCATTAGGGATAGGAACTAGGGTGTGAATTCTCCTTATATATCATTCAAAAACTAAATTTAAATTGGCTTCCATTTTGACGCATATTTTCTATATTTTAATGCAATATCAATCAATCATAATTCTCAAAGTTCTTTGAAAGATTGATCACTCATATGAATTTAATAATTTCAACACTGGATATCAATTTTGATCACCATATAGGACTATTAAATTGACTTGATCATGTAATTCTATAATATTTTCATGAGATGAGGGACTCAGTGATAATAGTTTTTATTATTTATAGGGTTACATGGAAAACCCTACAAACATTGTGTCTTTTATATTACATCCCTAATGTTTTACTAATTACACTATAGTGTGGACCTAGTGGGATTGAATTGAATTTTTCTTAGGCTTACCTTAGATAATTTTCTACCTAAAAAGTTTGATGTATTTTTTTAATTGTTCAATTGTTGCCTAAACTGCATGAAGCATAGGTCCAGCGAGCCCATACCTGACTTTTACCCATGGTGCCCTTTGTGGGTTTTCCACATGGAACGTTTTGTGTATTTTATTAGAATTTTATAGTCTTGGAAAATGTAAAATGTCACTCATATTTTTGTTTAATGACTTTGAACATTAATTATGGGGAAAGGGGCCCAATAGGAATTTTTGGACGAGAATATCACAATATTTTTTAGAAATGAATGAGGCATTTTTTTTACTCTGGTTTTTTATATTTCTGAATTCGATAAATGATATAGAAAAATTATGAGATATATAATCATAATAATAGTTTCTAACATTAATTTTATGGGGGCATATGGAGGTAGTAAAATCCTCTGGTGGGGTAGAATTTTCATTTGGTTAACTTTACTTTTTTGTGGGTGGATTATGCAGAGCCAACTAGATCATATTGTTCATACTCAAGGAAAGGTGTCCTCAAGACATCAGCCCTCGATTTTCAATGGATTGGAAATTTTATAAAAATTTATATTTATCAAGACTATGGAGGGTGTCTTATCAAGGGATTGATGTCTGAAAATTATAAGTTCATATATATTGGCGTTATACATGAAGGATAATCCACCCCCACATGAATTTGTCTTGCGTAATGGAGGGTTGAATCATGGTGAAGTTTAATTTCATTTAAATAGGATATAGATGGTAAAGTTTAATACCTTATGTATAGAATGGTAGAGTCTTAATAATTGAGTTCAATTTTCTTTGATTGAAGGATAAATGTTTTTATCTTTTCATAGTAACCTTTCCATTAATTTTATGTCATCTTTAGGCATGAAAGGGGAAGGTTGAAAACTATAATATGGAGGGTTTCTGAATTTAAGGAGTGATTTGGGATGTAAAAATAATAGGTTCATACAAATAAAGGAAAGGAAAATATTTGGTATGAATTATCCTTTGGTTGATAGGACTTTTTTGTTGAAAACTTATACTGAGCCAACTGGAAAAAATTGTACATAATCAAACGAAGGTGTCCCAAGGACACTGAACCTCCAATTTTGATAAACTCATAGGTTTTTGGGGATTAAACCATTCTATACATAGATTTTGGTTTGTGAATGGATAGTTATTGAACATGAAAGGGTAATTCCAAGATGCATTTTGCTGGGAATAGGTAGAGTCATTTCCCTTATAATGATTTGTCCAAATTATAGAAAATAAATTCATTTTTTTGATATGGTTTGATCCAATACATAAGGTATAGATGTCACTACGCGTCTTTTTGATATTAGAATCATTACATTCATATTTCATGGATGGTTCTCTAAGAATTTACGAACTATGCACATGGAAGGTGATTTTTTTAATACAAGATCACGAAGGGTGGAGGCTGATATTGGACTCTACTACGTAGATCTAACTCATGAAAAAGAATGTGGGAGGATTTTTTATTATGTTTGGAAACAACTTGGGAAGGCCTGACCAATACATATGAAAAGGGGAGTCATTTTTTCCTCATGGATGGACCCGAGATATAATTTTTGGGAGTCACTACATATCTTGTGATAATAGAAATCAAGCCATATGTAGTTCTTTGATGGTTCCCCATCATGGTCTAACCCATGAAGAAGGAAGGGAAATTTGTAATTTTTATTATGGACAAACCCAATATTTATCATCCAGGTGTCACTACATACCCTTTGATGGTGGGACTCAAGGAACACATTATTCTTTATATTATGCAATTTAGTTTCATGCAGTTAGGTCATACCACTTGGAATATTTTTCATAAAAAACATGATTATCTGGTGGCTAATCACGCTGGGATGTTATGACATTCCCCACACTTTAGGGGGATTAAATTGGCAACCATGAACCATAAATTCTTTTATTGGGTGAAATAATATGATGAAAAACTTTAATTGTGGTGTACAAAGATAGGAAAATCCTCTCCTGGGAATGATTTTTTCTTTGGTTGATATGACTTTTTTTGGGGGGGGAACTCACGCATATCTAACAAGGGAATATTATTTAAAGTAAAACAAAGGTGTCCCCAAGACACTGAAAATCCATTTATGATGGCCGTAGGAAGATTGTGAAGATCTGAAATTTCTCAGGGAACAGAGTATAATGAATGGAAGGAACATTTATGGGAATGTAAGAAACATTAAATCCATGATTGTACATAAAGTGTGCAATTTCCTACATATATTTGACTCCAACATGTGGGGGGGGAGGGTCATTTTAGTTTTCGTGATAGATACTTGAATGAGGAACCCAAACATGAGATATCTTTCAAAAATCTCTATTTGAATATAGGATATGAGGACATTTTTATTTTTTCTTTTCCTCATAGGTGGGACAAGGACACATCTCCTATGAATCACTACACATCTTATTGAAATGAGGATCAAGATATTAATTTTTTTAGGCACCATATAGTTTAGTGATGTTCGGTAAGAACATATGATCCCAAATGTGAAGAATAAATACTTTGGTTGGACTTAATATTAAAGATCTGGGTATCACTATGCATCCTATGATTGAAGGATTGAAGCCATACATTGTTATAGAAAACCAATACAATTTTATTTCATGAGGTAAGGAAAATATTTGTTAAGTTTAATGTATTTTAGTAGGGATGTTGGTTGACCAATTTGAATAAATATGGATTTCAAGGAATCGTGATGTTTTACATCATGAAGTAAGGATATTTTCCTTTCAATTTAAAATATTTTTGTAAGGAAAATTGGTGTTCCTTTTACAGTATTTCTTCCAGGACCATGACAATACTTAGGTGGATTTAAAACCATGATCATGAGGGGAACCCCCTACAAAAACTTCTATTCCCACATGAGTTATGTTCGTTGTGAGAAAAAAGGGGTGGAAATGGTTTATTCCACTACACAAAGGTGATATAATGAATGATATCGTCATTTTGAATTTGTGGTGTGCATATCAGGTAGTAGAATCTTGGATTCTCTACATATCTTTCTATTGTCCGAATCAAGACACATGTTTTTCTTGATGGAGATTTCTATGCATAGGTCATGCCCATATACAAGGAGGGGGGAATTGTTTTTCATTGGGGTGGTTGGGCCCAAGAATGGAAATCTAGGAATTGCTACATATCATGTGTGGACAAGAATAAAGCTTTAATTTGTTATTAAAAATGTAACCCTTAGTATATCCGGCTCATACATGGGGATCTGGGCATTTTTATCTTATAATGTGGCTGGTCCCAGAATTGGAGATCCAGACATCACTATGTATCCTCTGAAAATGTGAATCAGTCCACACATAGTTATGGAACCCTGTGTAGTGGAAAAATAAGAAGTGAGGACAAATAAAACCCAATGTGAAATAAGTCCTTATTGGGGATGATCCAAAAAAATGGAAACCTTAACATCGATACGTATCCAAAATGAATAGCAATCAAGCTTTACAAAGTTTGGAATGATAACTCTCTACTCAGGTCTGATTTTTATGAGGGGGGGGGATCTTCATGTGTTTTATGTCTGGGCCCAAGGCACAGGGTATAGATTTTACTATGTATCCCATAGGATGGGAACTGATCCACACTTAGTTCATGATCCTCTCCCCCACATAGATCTTACTCATGTACAGGGATAAGGATTTTTAATTGAAATGGACTGGTAAATAGGATTTTTTTTGAAGTCCCCTGCATTTATTTTGTTTTTATGTATGTGAGGGGAATTAAATTTATCTCTCAACTAGAAAAAAGACATGATATATGGGAATAACTATGTATCTTATCAAAATGTGAATCAAGCCATATGTAGTAATTAATGGAAATATCCATATGTAGGTCTAGTCCATACGCAGGGAGGGGAATTTTGTTTTATTTAGGGTGTATGGGCCCAAGAATATAAATATCATTGTCACTACATATCTGGTGTGAATAGAAATCAAGCTATATGAAGTTCTTGAAAAGGGTTTTGTATGCATATCCGAATCGTAAAAAGGGAGGGGGGGTTTTATCCTTCATTATGGATGGACACAAGATTGGAGATCTGATCATCACTACGTTTCCTGAGTGAACACTAATCAAGACACACATAATTATAGAGCCCCGTGTAGTTTAACATCATGTGGTGATGAGATAGGTGACCCAATGTGAAAGACGGGGCATGATGTCGTTTGACCAAAGAATGGAAATCTGAGTGTCAATATGTATCCTAAATGAACATGAATTAGGCCACACATATTTTTGAAGAAAAAATCTATACACTAGTCTGATCCCTACACATAAGGCATTTTTTACGTATTTTGTGGCTGGGCCTAGAACACAGGGCCCTAACATCACTACGTATCCCATTGGATGAGAATCAAAGAACACATAGTTCTCAATGTGCTCCCCTACACATATTTGACTCATGTGTAGGGTGAGGTAATTTTTCTTGAAATAGTCACATAAATAATACTTTTTTTGATGTCCCACACATTGAATTAGTTTCTATATAGGGAGAGGAAACTTACTATATGTCATGGTTTGGCCCCAGACACAAGGTCTAGGTGTCACTATGTATTCCATAGAATAATAATCAATCCATACGTAGTTCTTGAATATGGAATGGTATGTGGGTGATGCTTGGGGAGATGTTCTCTCATGTGAGAACATTGTGATTATATGTATTTTAATGTCATTTATCATGGAAAATGGTGTTATTCGGTTTATTTTATTGTGAAATGGAAAATGTACCATATAGTTTAATATTATGAAATCAGGAAATAAGACTTATAGCTATAGGAGTGATGATTTTATAATCTGGAAATAAACCCAATCGCAAGGTAAAAAGAGGCCCTGAGGTCAAATGCTGGTAAGAAAATAATCCCATCGACGGAGGGAAATTAGTGGCTAGCCCTAATGAAAAAAATTCTAAGTGTCACAACATATAATATGTTGACAGGAATCAAGCCACACATAGTTCTAGAGAAAGAGATAACTACATGGATTAGACTCTCATGTAGTGGATAGGGGCATTTCATCTTTCTCCCACATAGATCTAGCTCACGTGAGAGAAATCTTTTATGGGCATAGTGATTCTCTAATAGTTTAATGTCATGTGTTGGGGACATTAACTCCTAGTTTAATGTTATAGAGTTTGGACCAGGGGTGAGCATTAGAATAGGGATGTACGTGATGTGGTGGCATAACAATACCAATGTGAATAAAGACTAAGGATGTCTATATACCACATAAACATTCCTATGTAGGATTTCATATAGTTTTAAGTTCTGATGCTTGGACCTGGGGTTCCAAATTTATGGTCGTGGAGTTCAGACTAAGCAAATAAGTCTTTCCCAAAATGGGTAAATGTGGCACAAAGAAGTAAAAAACCCCACATGAAAGGGGACCTAAGATGCCCCGTGCCACACCACAATTTATAGAGAAAACCCATGTATAATTTGATGTCATTATTTTTGGAATATGATTCCTAGTTTATAGCCATGGTTTTTGGAACCTCATGAATGGTTTAAAGTAATATTTCATTGACTGAGGGAACAATTTTTATATCATGTGACTGGGACATGTATACTCATTTTAATGTCGTGCGGTGGGTATGATGATGGGTGTGCATTTTGATATCATGGAAGTTTGATGATGCGCTTACCAGTTTAACATCATGTGATCTGGATGAAGCATCTTATGGGTTACATGAAATAATTCATCTGAAACCTTACGTTACTAGGAACTATGGTGATCTATCCATAGATCGAGATAAAGGAATAATATCCATTGGATAGTATTTGTGTACTAAATAGTGTCCCTACCATTTTGGCTCCATCATTAGACTATTATTAAGGAGTATTATCAAAGTTCAAAAAACCAACACCATATCTCCCTCATGGAATGAATGGGGGAAAACGTTTTTCTTTAGAAATCATGAAATCTAATTTTAGTGTAGCTAAAAATGGTGAAAGGTATGACATAATTTCTCATCTAATTTCTCCATTTCATCCAGTCATTTATGGGATTGATTATCCATGGATGACTAATTATAAATGGAGATATGGAGTGAGGGAAATTAAATATTTATGGGAAATAATGCCTCTATCCCATATAACTGTGGGTATAGGGTCACCTTTGTGGTAGTGTGATTAGTGGTTTAGTATGCCCACAACGAATGAAGGGTCTTGTATGACCAAGAATTCTTAACCTTATCTATTATATTCTAACGCATATTGGGAATGGTTTTTTTGAAGTACTATACCTATCCGTTAGATACTAAATGGTAGAGGGATGAATGGTTGGAATTGATGTCATATGCCTAATACCATTTCTCTAATTCAACAGAATAGAAATTGGTGTTGTTTTCAATCGGTATCTTAAGAGGGACACCAGATCTGGTGATGATGTGGGCTCCCAAGAGGCTTAAAATGTTTCTTTCTTCAACCTCTCCATTTGGAAAAAGTTTGTTTTTCTGAGAATATAAATGAACTTCTTGGTAGTAGTGGGAGGATATGGTCCTACGATGTCTATCCCCCTTATGGAAAATGGCTAAGAGTACATGGATATATGAAGAAACTCTAGGGGTTGGTTGATGAAGTTGGCATCAACATGGAAAGTTTTTCACTTTTTCATGAATTTTGTACAATCTTGTATTATAGTGTTCTAATAGTATCCAAGTATTTATATTTGATACAATATCATGGATCATAACAGGTGGGAACCACATTCTCTGCTGTGCACTTCCGTCTCGATATTAGATAATTCTTCTCCATCAATTCATCCGGGAAGGACCAAATTAGGGATTTACTTATAGAGGACCTTTTTTTGATTCATGTTGTTATACAAAACAAAGTTAACCTCTTGTCATAATATTTTTTATTTCTTAACTCTGTCTAGTGGGGGCTCTCCCTATTGAAGGTAGTACATTATGGCTGTCATCCAACTGGTGATAGGATCATATGTTTAGGGGATTGGGCTAGTCTCATATATATATTCTGTGTTGCTTTGAGGGAATGGTGAGACCATCTGACAATGCATAATGATCTGGAATATTTTATACTGATATGGATTGGGAAGAGTTGTGGATTCATTCCTCTGTGAGTTAGATTTGGTATATTTTGTAACACCCCAAGCTTCCATGGTACGCTTCTCTTTGAATAATACAGTAGCGTGTGTTGTACGCAATTTTGAGTTCTAACACACACTACAACCAATCAAACTAGTCGTTATGAATAGGAATACCCACTTTTTAAAATTTTATAAATTTTAAATTTCAAAATAGACTTCATTTTTGGATTCGGAATATCGAAATTATCTTAGGGTGAATTTTTGGTATTTTTCTGAAAACATTCAATTTTTTATGAATAGTGAAAAAACACTAAGTTATAGTTTAAAACTGAATTTTTATTAAAATAATTATTTATTTTATTTAAATTTAATTAAGGTTAAAATAGATACATAATATCTATATAAGATCAATTTAATTCATTGGAGTTAGTTTAGAATAATTTTAGATATATAAAAATTTTATTGAACTTTTCACCGTCTTTTACCCCCCTCCTTGTAGAATTTGGAAATTCACATAAAACTTAATTTTTCCACTTCTGTGAGTGGAATTTCTAAAATCTGAGACCATGGTTAATATCAAGGAGTAAAATGTGGTTCAATGAGATGAAAGTAATTTTTTGTGAATAGTAACTTTTTACTTTTATTTACCACGATTAAAATTAAATAGGGTAATTAAGGGTAAGAATGATATTAATATTACCCTAACACATGTCTTAATTCTATGGGACAAGTTTATCTCGACCAAAAAAACCATAGGAATAAAATATTATCATTTAGGTCTACTTGGATTAGATTAGGACATTTATTATTATTCAATTCAAAGAAGAGTTAAAAGAGATAAAATCAAAGTTTAATTACTAAAACATTTTTAATATAGGGTTATACCTAATATAATTTCGATTATAAATATTAATTAGAAATAAAAAAATAATTCCTACATAATGGTATTTTATTTATAATTGTTAGACATTAAATAATTTAATTTATTTATGAAACAATGTTGATGCAGTAATTACCTAATTAATGAAATATTAAAATAATTGATATTATAAATATCAAAATAAATGTAATTTGAGACTTTTTATGAATTACACTACTTATATAGGTTAATATGACATATTATAATTGGTTATATAAATTTTTTTTGATCTAATAATGCTGTTATGAAATTATCAAATACAAAATATCCAATAGTGTCAAAATTGACATAAAAGAGTTTTTAAAACAAATATTATATTATTAATTGATATTATATTACTAAAAATATAAGGCTCAGCCAAAGGACTTATATAATTATAGGTGTATAATTAATGTACCACTTGGGGGTCTCTTGGAGATATATGGTACGTTTATTAACAATATAATATAAAAATACAAAGAGACATGGTAAATGTCAAAAAATTAAACTAAGAGTTAAATATAAATGATAAGGTTAATATAGTGACCAAAACCTATCTAAAATCTATCGGTTGAAAGGATTTAAGCCCATCCCCACCTTAAACTTTAAATAATCTACTTTGGATCCATTAGAAACCGAATATGAATTTATTATAAAATAATATTTCTAGTTTTTCCAAAGGTTCCCCTTGCCCCTCTTATAAAAGGGCACTCACCCTTCTCTCTAATTCACACCTTCAATTCCCTTTGGCTCGGCCAAAAACTACCCAAATATTCTCTAAACTCACCTCACTTAAACCTAGAGGCCTTAGATTGATAAGAAATCTAACCTAAGGAGCCCTTTTGATCAAATCAAAAGGAAGAACCCAAAGGAGAGGTAATGTTTTCACCACCCTCTTTCAAGTTCCTTTCTTCTTCAACATATTATTTCTTTGTTATTTCCATTCTAAAATAATAACTCTAGTATCTTCTATATACTTTGATGTTATTATAAATATGGTACAACCATATTCAGTATTCTATCCATCCTTTGATTGACATGTCACCATACGTGCGTACGTACGGCCTACCGTCTCCACGTCGTGGTGTAATTGTTATTCAATATATTATTATTTGGATGGGTATAATAATGATGTTTAATTCATGTAAATAATAAATATAACATGATAATTATTCTTTATATATGATATACCATCCAATTATATATTATTTTAATATCAAAAGAATGATATTTTCACTCGTGTGTACGTACAGATTACCATCTCCACGAACGCGATGAGATTCATTCCCTATCATATCCATTCAAGTATAAATTTCATTTGATGATAATAAATAATGTTTCTATACATGATATAATTCTGGATATTAATAAGACACATCCCATCCATAACAAATATGGCTCACATAACAAAGAATGTAAATGAAAATGAATCTGTTAACACCCGAAACGACGATAATACTAAGATATTATCAACAAATCAATGTTAAAAGATCATATATGATATCATATTAATGTATATTATTCTTTTATAATTCAATAAAAATTATTTCATCATTATATAGGAGGTTAACCTAACCTCAACCAAGGAAAAATTACAAAGTAAGGGGTTTCTTATCTCACTTTCAATTCCCTGAGAATTCCATTTTTCACCACTTAATTATTTCATGTGGTGTGTGTACTACCCATGATTGTATTCATTGTGTAATATAATTTAATTTATGTATATTTACATCCTCAATGTATTATTATTATTTCATGGGTGTATGTTTCGTAAGTTACCAAATCAATAAGGGAATTTGAATTTTCAATTTCCACTCATTCGGCTTTACACATACATCATAGATTATTTTACTCCAAGATTATGTGTGGAATCACTATTAATTTGATTATGTCATAATTTCCACTCCACTTTCTGTGGATATACTTTTGATACACATAATCACTCGATTGATAAATTCTCAAGTCATCGGTATGAACTTGATAAGAGTAATTTTTACTCAATCTCGATTTGTTGAGTAAAACATCCAATTCATTGGTGTTGTTTTTACAAGAATATGTGTGAAGGTAATTTGATTGTTTTACACTGAATATCCAATAATATTGGGTGTATTTATATTTGTCACACATAATTATGTCGTTGATTTATCCTTGACCTAAGGATACGGCCTTTATGAGAGATTTCATCTCAATTTACATTCCATTGAGACTCCTTTGTTGTTATACACCAAATCACTTTTATATGGTGTATATAATGTACTTTGACATAGTATACCATGAATCCCATTATTATCATGATATTAAAAAGTTTTTGTTACTTCAATTATTTGTATTCAAGTGTCACTCTTTTGGTTCGGAACTCTAACAAAAATGTCATTTTAAAATGTTTTAAAGATTAATTATTCTAAATCTTTCTCATTAATTTCCATGTTTTAAAAAATGTATTAAGGATTTATTTATATGGACATTAATGTTTTAAAATCAAAATTACTTTTAAAAGTTTAAAAGTGGTATGGGACACTTTGATTCAAAAATCTATTTTAAATGGGTTCTTGACAAATAGTGTAAATTTTAAATGTTACGGATGTCATGACGTGTCGGCGGCCTTCATGTGCCTAAGGGGTCATGTTGGTGGCTGTTCGTATGGTTTCGTAGCTCTTTTAGGGCAACACGTGTTGTCTTTCATGCGCTGTCCGGAGGCCGTTTTTCCATGTCCATGGGCATGTCACTGGGTGGCTCTGGGCACATAGGACAAGACCCACGCCCAGGGGGGGTCGCCGACCACTCCCCCCTAAAGAGACATTTATGCATTCCAACACAATCCCAAACGGTCTTCCCTAACCGTCAACCCCGAGGCCCCTTCAAATCGTCTCACTCGGATGTCATTGTCTGGACGTGACTGTCAGTCCGTAGGACATTTCTCTCAATAGTCTGATGATTATTTTAATCTATGTCAATATCCTAATTATTCACGATTGAGGTTAATCTGATATAATACAATCTTCCATATTGTATAGAATGAGTTATGATTGACTATGGATGTGCTATTTTTATACCATTCATGGTGTGTGGTTAAATTATTGAAATTTCATATGCTAGTTTTAATATGAATGTTTATGTTAAGTTTCAAACTTTTCATATGAGGAATCCATTGGACATAGTAAGTGACAGGTGGAGCCCGCTATAGATCCTTGATGAATTGGTATGTCTCATGAGACAAACTAGTGTCTTGGCACATGGCCTTGACAAAATCTTATTTATAGTCTTGGCACGAGGCCTTGACTACGTGGTTATGATAGTCTCGCATTATGCATTCCATCATTATGAATGTGGTTATTGATATTGCATGTGGTTATTCGACTAGTTTAATATCCATTTGAATAAGTAAATGTAATTATTTCATTTTATCTTTTCCATATTATGCTGAAGTTCAAGTTTAAAAGGCTTTTGTTTTAGTTATAAATTTCCTTAAATGTTTATTCTTATTTATGAAAGTTTCTTCTATATTGTTATCCTTACTGAGCATCTGAGCTCACCCCTTTCAATGTTTTATTTTTCCCAGGATGTAAAGAAGTAATTTATGAATGACCTGTAGGGATAGTATGAGGGGATATGAAGACAATATGTTGTTGTAGTTTTTTTTACTTTATGATGTAATATAAGGCTTATGAATATATCTAGTGTTTCTAAGAGTACTAAACTAATATATCTTTCGAGACTTGATCTTATGTGATCATTACACTGTTATGTAATAATGCATCGACTCTGTGTAACTAGGGTTGGGGAATTACAGTTGGTATCAAAGGATGTTTAGTACAAACCTTGGAAACTATATTTAGATAAACTATGATTAGAGCACATATACCTAAGATAGACTTTGAGGATTAGAATAGAAGAACTTCCTTGAATATTGGTATTATATAGATTTTGTGAGTTTTCCAAGAAATACATCCATGTCCAGATACGAACAGGTAGAGGTGGATCTGGCACAGATGTACCTAGGGGAAACCCGAAAACAACGCTTTGAGCTAGACTCGAACGAGAACTGGTTCACGACAACAGGCCTTGCTGTACTCTTGGTTAAGACACTCCCGAGGGATATGATTAGGATAATTTACATTTTCTATACAAACCAATTTGAATTATTTTAATATAAGTTGAGAATAAATGACCTTGGTTAATTATAAGGTTTTTTAAATTGAGAATATGGTATCATGATATTCTCTAAATGATTTTATGGCTATTGTTACGCACACAATGCTTTCTGATTTTAATCAATGGCTGGAGTCCAAGGAAGTCATAGTAACTTTGAGAATTATGTACAAGGTGGGAACGGTGGTGGAATGAACAAAAAAGTGTAATTTTTATAGGCGTAAAAGATATCGTGTTCATTCCAAATCAGTTTCCAAAAATATGATCAACAACATATATATTAACCAACTCCCAGACTCAACAAAGAAGATAAAGGTGATGAATTTTAAGAGCTCCAACAGTGGAGACCATGGAGAAAAGAATCCTAAATTTCCATCATGCAGGAAATGTGGAAGGAGACACCCAGGAAAGTGTCTCAATAGAACAAAGAAATGCTTTACGTGCGGGAAATAAGGACATAAAGTGAATAATTACCGAGGAAAAATGAAGAGTATTATGGATGAAAATAAAAATGGTCCCAAAAATACATTTACAGTCATTTGCCATAAATGTAGGGGTCCTGGCCATTACCCAAGTGAATGCCCTATTCTATAGGATATTTTCTTGGTCAAAGAAGAAGCTATGTGGAAATAAATGGTTGGAGAAATGTTTAAATGTATTATTTATCCTTGTTGATGGGATTACTTTGGAATAATTTTCTCTTGTATTTGTCACCCCACAGTTTTCCATGTGAGAATGATATTTGAGGAAGACTTATCTTTTCCCTTGTGGATATAGTTATAAATAACCATTTGGTTTTATATGATCATTAGGTTTGAGGAAATTACAAGTTATTATATTTTGGGATGAAAATGCAAGGTATGAGATAAAATTTCTAGTTAAAATTATTATATGTTTATTTTGAGGAATTTATCTCATTTTGGTAATGTTATAAAATATAGTTTTTGAAAAAGGACAACACACAGATTGTGTGACAACCCGTCGCATCATACAAATCTATGAGAATAGAACCCACAACCAAAGTGTGATTGGGATTTATGGCCTACCACTAGACTACATGAAGTCCCTGGTTAGTGTGACTAATTATTTTTAGTTAAATGATTTTATTGATAAATAATAAGTTGATTTGGGTTATTATGTCTTATCAAATTAATACCCTTAGTATAGGAAAATGATTTGGTGATTAAGTGATAAATGTTATTTTGGAAGATGTTTGCTTTGTTGGGAACACTATATGCCCAAGGAAACTAGAATACTATGGGATTTCATTTGAGGAGTAATGGTGGATTTTTATCTACATTTTTATTGTGGATTTATAGTGATTTGGGTTATTTATGGCAATGATTAACCTATAATAGAGAATATGTGATTAGGTTAATTACTTTTAAGTATGTGTCTTTAAAGGTAGTTCATGTCATTTGGAGATACAATTTAATGTGGAAGACTACATAACCAAATTCTTCTATTTTTTGGGTTTCAATATTAGTTTCGATTATATTGAAGGATTTTAAGGACAATTGTTTATTGAATGGTTTTTATTTAACTTTGGGGTATTGTTGGTTTAATTTTAGAAATTAAGATTAGTGTTTCTTTCTCTAAAGGAATATCCTTTTGGGGGATCATCAGATCTTGTACTAACCGTTTTGGTTTTGATTAATCTCTAAAGACAAGGTAAATATATAGTTTATCTTTTGTGGATCATGTGATTCTATAGAAGTTTATTCTTTCTCTTCCAGTGTGACCAAGTCTTCTTGAATACTCATCGTTTAAAAAAAATGAGTTAGTGGTGGAAATTTATTAAAGAATGAAACTCTACTTAAAAAGTAAGTATATCTCTTTATTTTCTTTGTCATTATCATAAATGAATTCCTCATCTTTATGTAATGTAACTTAAAAATAATGTTGTCAGTATAATTTTTCTACTGGGAAACTAATGATCGTTTGTCCCATCACAAGATTGTAGCTTTATTGTTGTTAACTTTCTCCTGATCATGTTTTCTATCCCTCTCCATCAGAACATGACACTTAGTTTATCTTCTATATCCATGTTTTCCTACATGGAATCCTAGTATGAGTTATCTTGGGTGACCTTTGTACTTCTCTTTCTTTTTTTTATGGTGATAGTTTTATTGAATTTTTTTCCGATGTGGGACTTTCCATTATTTTCCCAAGCCCAATTTTAAAAATTTTCAGGAATAAATTATTTTGAGGGGAGAATGTAACACTCCAAGCTTCCACAGTACGCTTCTCTTTGAATAATACAGTAGCGTGTGTTGTACGCGACTTCGAGTTCTAACACACACCACAACCAATCAAACTAGTCGTTATGAATAGTAATACCCACTTTTTGAAATTTTATAAAATTTATATTTCAAAATAGACTTAATTTTTGGATTCGTAATATCAAAATTAGCTTAGGGTAAATTTTTGGTATTTTTCTGAAAACATTCAATTTTTCATGAATAGTGAAAAAACACTGAGTTATAGTTTAAAACCGAATTTTTATTTAAATAATTATTTATTTTATAAAAATTTATTAAGGTCAAAATAGATACATAATATCTATATAATCTCAATGTAATTCATTGGAGTTAGTTTAGAATAATTTTAGATATATAAAAATTTTATTGAACTTTTCAGTGTCTTTTACCCACCTCCTAGGAGAATTTGAAAATTTACATAAAACTTAATTTTACCGCTTCTGTGATTGGAATTTCGAAACTCTGAGAGACACGGTTAATATCATGGAGTAAAATGTGGTTAAATGAGATGAAAATAATTTTTGTTGAATAGTAACTTTTTACTATTATTTAGCACAGTTAAAAGTAAATAGGGTAATTAAGGTTAAAAATGATATTAATATTACCATAACACATATACTAATTCTATTGGACAAGTGTATCTCGACCAAAAACAACCTTAGGAATAAAATATTATCATTTAGGTTCACTTGGATTAGATTAGGACATTAATTATTATTTAATTTAAAGAAGAGTTAAAAGAGTTAAAATCAATGTTTAATTACTAAAACATTTTTAATATAGGGTTGTACATAAGATTAATTTGATTGTAATTTTTCATTAGAAATATAAAAATATTTCCTAAATAATGGTATTTTATTTATAATTTCTAAACATTAAATAATTTAATTTATTTATGACACAATGGTGGTGCAGTAATTACCGAATTAATGAAATATTAAAATAATTGATATTATAAATATCCAAATAAATGTAATTTGAGACTTTTTTTGAATCGAACCAATTTTATAGGTTAATATGACATGTTATTATTGATTTAATTATGTTTTTTGAAGTAATCATGCTTTCATTATTTTCACAAAAATCAAATACCAAATAGAGTCAAAATTGACATAAAAGTGTTTTTAAAACAAATATTATATTATTAATTGATATTATATTCCTAAAAATCTAAGGTTCGGTCAAAGGACTTATATCATGATAGGTGTATCATTAATGGACCAATTTGGGGTCTCTTGGATGTATATATTATGTTTATTAACTATATAATATAAAAATACGAAGTGACATGGTAAATGTCAAACTAATTAACTAAGAGTTAAAACTAAAAGATAAGGTTAATATAATGACCCAAACCTCACTAAAATATATTGGTTTAAATGATTTCGTCCCATCCCCACCTTATAATTTGAATAATCCAGTTTTGAGCCATTAGAAACCGAATATGAATTTATTATAAAATAATACTTTAAGTTTTTTCTAAAGAGCCCCTCCTCCCCCTAATAAAAGGACACCACTTTTAACCAACTCTTCACACCTTCAAAGCCTTTTGGTTTGGCCAA
Organism: Viscum album; assembly: GCA_963277665.1. Classification (NCBI taxonomy): domain Eukaryota; kingdom Viridiplantae; phylum Streptophyta; class Magnoliopsida; order Santalales; family Viscaceae; genus Viscum; species Viscum album. The sequence continues at coordinate 220,697,933 of OY728163.1, forward strand.
CCCCTACCCAATTATTATCTCAACTTCCCTAACTTCAACCTAGAGGCCTTAGTTTGATCAGAAAGCCAACCTAAGGATCCATTTTGATCAAATCAATAGGAAGAACCCGAAGAAGAGGTAATGTTTTCACCACCCTTTTTCAAGTTCTTTTCATCTTCAACTTATTATTTCTTTTCTATTTCAATTCTAAAATAATATATCTGGTATCTTCTATATAATATGATGTTATTATAAATATGTTACAACCATATTCAGTATTCTATCCATCATTTGAATTACATGTCACCATACATGCGTACGTACGGCCTATCGTCTCCACGTCGTGGTGTAATTGTTATTAAATACATTATTATTTGGATGGGTATAATAATGATGTGTAATTCATGTAAATAATAAATATAACATTATAATGATTCTGTATATATGATATACCATCCAGTTATATATTATTTTAATATCAAAAGAATGATATTGTCGCTCGTGCGTACGTACGGACTACTGTCTCCACAAACGCAATGAGATTCATTCCCCCATCATATCCATTCAAGTCTAATTCTCATTTGATGATTAAAAATAATGTTTAAGGACTTCATATCATTCTGTATATGAATAAGATACAACCTATCCAGAATAAACAATACTTATGTAACAAAACACATGTCCTAATTCTATTGGACAAGTGTATCTCGACCAAAAACAACCTTAGGAATAAAATATTATCATTTAGGTTAACTTGGATAAGATTGGGACATTAATTATTATTTAATTCAAAGAAGAGTTAAAAGAGATAAAATCAAAGTTTAATAACTAAAACATTTTTAATATAGTGTTATACATAAAATAAATTCGATTATAAATATTCATTAGAAATCTAAAAAGATTTCCTACATAATGATAGTTTATTTATAATTTTTAGACATTAAATAATTTAATTTATTTATAAAATAATATTTATGTAGTAAATACCTAAGTAATGAAATTTTGAAATAATTGATATTATAAATATCAAAATAAATGTAATTTGAGACTTTTTATGAATTAAACAAATTTTATAGGTTAATATGACATATTAGGATTGATTATATAGGTTTTTTTCGAAGTAATAATGCTGTTATAAAATTATCAAATACAAAATACCCAATAGTGTCAAAATTTACATAAAAGAGTTTTTAAAAAAAATTATATTATTCATTGATATTCTATTACTAAAAATATAAGGTTCTTCCAAATTACTTAAATAATGATAGGTGTATAATTAATGGACCACATGGGGGCCTGTTGGAGGTATATGGTATGTTTATTAACTATATAATATAAAAAAACAAAGAGACATGGTAAATGTCAAACTATTTAACTAAGAGTTAAATATAAATTATAAGGTTAATATTGTGACCCAAACCTGTCTAAAATCTATTAGTTGAAAGTATTTTGACCCATACCCACCATAACCTTTAAATAATCCAATTTAGTGCCATTATAAACCGAATATGAATATGTTATAAAATAATATTTCTAGCTTTTCCAAAGGTGCCCCTCACCCCTCTTATAAAAGGGCACTCCACCTACTCTCTAATTCACACCTTCAAAGCCTTTTGGGTTGGCCAAACCCTACCCAACTATTCTCCCAACTTACCTAAATCCAACCTAGAGGCCTTAGTTTGATCAGAAATTCAACCTATGTATCCCTTTTGATCAAATCAAAAGGAAGAACCTGAAGGAGAGGTAATGTTTTCACCACCCTCTTTCAAGTTACTTTCTTCTTCAACTTATTATTTCTTTGTAATTTACATTCTAAAATAATAACTCCAGTATATTCTATATACTGTGATATTATTATAAATATGGTACAACCATATTCAGTATTCTATCCATCCTTTGAATGACATGTCACCATACGTGCGTACGTACGACCTATCGTCTCCACATTGTGGTGTAATTGTTATTCAATATATTGTTATTTGTATGGGTATAATAATGTTGTGTAATTAATTTAAATTATAAATATAACATTATAATTATTATTTATATATGATATACCATCCAATTATATATTATTTTAATATCAAAAGAATGATATTGTCGCTCGTGCGTACGTACGGATTATCATCTCCACGAACGCGCTCAGATTCATTCCCTATCATATCCATTCAAGAATAAATTTAATTTTATTATTAAAAATAATTTTTAGAGACATGATATCATTATGTATATGAATAAGATACTTCCCATCCATAACAAATATGGCTCACATAACAAAGAATATAAAGTAAAATGAATCCGTTAACACCCGAAACGACGATAATACTAAGATATTATCAAAAAAAATAAATGTTAAAAGATCATATATGATATCATATTAATGTATATGATTCATGTATAATTAAATAAAAATTATTTCACAATTATATAGGAGGTTAACCTACCCTCGACCAAGGAAAAAGTTCAAAGTGAGGGGTTTCTTATCTCACTTTTAATTCCATGAGAATTCCATTGTTCACCACTTATTTATTGCATGTGGTGTGTGTACTGCCCATGATTGTATTAATTGTGTATTATAATTTAATTTATGGATATTTACATCAGCATTGTATTATCCTTCCTTCGTCGGTGTAAATTTGAAATTTCAATTTCCACTCATTCGGCTTTATGCATACTTCATTGATTATTTTACTCCAAGATTATGTTTGGAATCACTATTAATTTTATTTTGTCATAATTTCCACTCCCCTTTCTGTGGATATAATTTTGGTACACATAATCAATCCATTGATAAATTCTCAAGCCATCTGTATGAACTTGATAAGAGTAATTTTTACTCAATCTCGATTTGTTGAGTTAAACATCCAATTCATTGGTGTTGTTTTTACAAGAATATGTGTGAATGTCCTTTGATTTTTTTACACTGAATATCCAATAATATTGAGTGTATTTATATTTTTCTCACATAATTATGTTGTTGATTTATCCTTAACCTAAGGATACATCCTTTATGAGATATTTAATCTCAATTTACATTCCATTGAGACTCCTTTGTTGTCATACACCAAATAACTTTTATATGGTGTATATAATGTACTTGGACATAGTATATCATGAATCCCTTTATTCTCATGATATTACAAAGTTTTTATTACCTCAATTATTTGTATTCAAGTGTCTCTCTTTTGGTTTCGAACTCTCATTAAAATATCATTTAAAAATGTTTTAAATATTTATTATTCTAAATCATTCTCATTAATGTCCATGTTTTAAAAATGGTTTTAAGGATTTATTTATATGGACATTAAAGTTTTTAAATCAAAATTCTTTTTAAAGGATTCAAATTGGTATGGGACACTTTGATTCAAAAATATATTTTAAATGGCTTCTTGAAAAATAGTGTGACTTTTAAATGTTTTCAAGAAAAATGGATATATTTCTCTCAATAATTTGATGATTATTTTAATCTATGTAAATATCCTTCATTACTCTCAATTGAGGTTAATCTGATATATTATAATCATCCATATTGTATCGAATGGGTTATGTTTGACTGTGGATGTTCTATTTTTATACCATTCATGGTTTGTGGTTAAATTATTGACATTTCATATTCTAGTATTAATACAAATGTTTATGTTACATTTCAAACTTTTCATATGAGGAATGAATTGGACTTTTTAAGTGATGGGTGGAGCCCGCTATAGCACTTCGATGCATCAGTAGGTCTCATGAGACAAACTAGTGCCTTTACACATGGCCTTGACAAAATCTTATTTGTAGTCTTGGAACGAGGCCTTGACTATGTGGTTATGATAGTCTGGCATTATGCATTCCATCATTATGAAAGTGGTTATTGATATTGCATGTGGTTATTCGACTAGTAGAATATCCATGTGAATAAGTAAATGGAATTATTTCATTTTATCTTTTCCATATTATGTTGATGTTTAAGTTTAAAAGGCTTTTGTTTTAGTTATACATTGCCTAAAATTTTTATGCTTATTTATGAAAGTTTTCGCTATATTGTTATCCTTACTGAGCATCTGAGCTCACCCCTTTCAATGTTTTATTTTTTCCATCATGTGAAGAAGTAATTTACGAATGAACTGCAGGGATAGTATCAGGGGATATGAAGACAAGATGTTTTAGTAGTTTTTTTTTTACTTTATGATGTAATATAAGGCTTATGAATATATCTAGTGTTTCCAAGACTACTAAACTAATCGGTCTTTCTAGACTTGATCTTTTGTGATCATGCCAATGTTATGTAATAATGCACCGACTCTGGGTAATGAGGGTCGGGGTGTTACATTTTTTCAATTTTGGGACATGAGTGAATGTTGTCTCTAAATGTAATTCTTCTATTATTTCTTGTACATGATTTAGTAGTGGGATCAACTATTCCTTTTTGATATAATAATCACCATTGACCTATTTGATGACAACTTCCAAATATCATTTTATCTTCAAGTGTTTTACATGTATGGAATGCTCCAACTCTAGCCCTATAATGAGACCTTGATATTTAGATTAATTGTTCATGCTCCCCTCCGATAGTAGGAAAGTGTATGGTATGACTGTATTTACTAGATATATGAGTATTACTCCTAGCCCCAATTTATTGAGCTTAGGTTATTCCATCGTCTTTTCTATTGGGATTCTCTATGAACTGTCAAAATGTATATCCTTTATATGGAGGTCCTCTTTAGTTGTGATAAAATATTCATCGGGTATCTCAATATTTAATGAATTAATTTCTAATGAGCAGTGATCTACCCAAAATTCTTCCAATGCACGGCCTTTGACCACTTTTTAAGGCATGAACTGAATGTAAAAATAATTTTGTAATATTACCCACCTTGATATACATCCATTCAACATAGGATGTCCAAGAATGTATTTGAGTGGGTTCCTAAAAGATACCAAATAGTCCTCAGGATTCTTTAGGTAGTGCCTCAGTTTTTTTACTGAAAATATTAGATACAGACCACTATTCTCAATATTTTAGTAATGATTATGAAGATGTATCATTGTTTCGCTAATATAATAAAGGTTGTTTTGGCTTCCAAAATCAATAATTTTCGTGAGTAAGGAACCTAGTGATCACTCTAAGGCTGTCACATACAAAATAAGTGGTCTTCCTTCAATATGTGAAATAAGAAATGACATGATTAAGAGATATATCTTGAGACTGCTGAATGCTTCCTGAAGATCATCAGTCTACAGATATTTAACCCTTTTTTCATCAACCAATGGATGGAAAAACATTTTTTTATATTTTTTTATGAAGTGTCAAATGTAGGCCTTGTTTCGTTGAAGTCATCTCAACTCGGTGAGGTTAGAAGGAGGTGACATGGAAATGATTGAATTTGTCTTCTCAGGATTTAATTTGATGCCATGATGGCATACAATGAATCTGAGAAATTCTCCTAATGTAACACTATAAGTAAATTTCAAGGGTTTCTTTTCCATCCATGTTGTTTTATTTTGTTGATTTAAGTTTCATGATATTTTTGGTGGTATGAGCATAGTCAAATTTTATATACAAGTTCATCAACATATCATTCAAAAAACATTCTTAGGAAGGGTTTTAAGATGTGATGCCTAGTACATTTATGTGTAGTTTCAATATTATTCAATCCAAATGGAATTAACCAAGGGAAAAATTATCCCTGGGCCCTATAAAGGTGGTAGATTCTTTATCTTATTAGGACATTTAGATTTTCTTTATTTTGAATATCCATCCATAAAGGAGAGATCATGGTATTCAGAGGTTGCATCAATCAACAGCTCTGTGATCGGGAATAGGAAATCATCCATCAGGTAGTGCCAATTGAGATATCTGAAATCGATGCACGATATGATTTTACTAATCATTTTCTTGACATAGAATATATTTGATTTCCACTTGAGATATTGGACCTCTCAAATAAATCTATCTATGATGATATTTTTAACTTCATCATTTATTTTGGCATCATGTATTGTGTGTGTCCTTCTGGATGCTTATTTATAGACCTGATGGTTCCTTGGTAGTCCCAGGTGGTGGGTGGCCACCATGGGGATAAGCCCTAGAATTTCCATTTAATTCCATATGAATAAATCTCTATTTTTCCTTAGGATGTAGGTATATATCTCATTCTCTCTTGAAGATAGGATTATACTAATCAATGTGGGCCATGGATCTTATTTTTCACCCTGATTCATTTCTATTATTTCATCAATGGTGGTAGAGACACCCTCCTTATGTAACACCCCAAGCTTCCTCAGTATGTTTCCTTTCGAATAATGCAATGACGTGCATTGTACGCAACTTCGAGATTTTAACACACCACAACCAATCAAACTAGCCGTTATGAATAGTAATACCTACTTTTAGAAATTATATATATTTTATATTTCAAAATGGACTTCATTTTTGGATTCGGAATATCGAATTTAGCCTAAGGTGAAATTTTGGTACTTTTCGGATAACTTTCATATTTTGATGAATAGTGAAAATTACTAAATTTTAATTAAAAACAACTTTTTTAATCAAAATAATTAATAGTGATAAATTGTGAATTTGAGTGGTTTTAAAGTATATTTAGAATATATTTTTACCATTTAATATAATGTTGGTCATTGGACATAATTTTACAATTAAATCGAACATAAAGAAGTGTCAATCTTTTGATAGTTATTATCTCTTAAAAACACGCTTTTTGTTTTGACAGCGGGAATTAATTTTAAATTAATTTCTGCCACTTCTGTGTTTTGAATTTAGAAAAATGGATTCCATATTTGGAATCAGGATGTCCAAATTTTGTAAATAGGTAACTTTTATTTTTAGACATTTTGAATAATTACTGCGGTAAATATTTTATTTACCATGGTTAAGGGTAAATCCGGTAAATAAGGGTTAAACAAATAATATTATAATAATACTAAATTACCCTAAAACGTGTCTTAACCCTATTGGTTGATACATGGTCGACCATGGGCATCTTTGGGTCAATTTTGGGACCCCATGGATCCACTTGTAAGTGATAATGACACTTTATTTTAATTAAGTCAAAATGAATACAAAAATGACACAAGCATATATCTTTTAGCAAAACAATTGTTACATAGGGTTATATATATTGGATTTTAGATTATAAATATTCATTAGAAAGATAAAAATATTTCCTACGTAATGATATTTTATTTATAATTTTTAGACATTAAATAATTTATTTTATTTATGACACAATGATGATGCAGTAATTACTATAATAGTGAAACATTAACATAATTGATATTATAAATACCCAAATAATTATAATATGAAACTTTTAATGAATTAAAAAAAATTTATAGGATAATATGATATATTAGGATTGATTTATTTGACTTTTTTCGAAGTAATCAATCTGTTATGAGTTTCACAAAAATCAACTAGTGAATAGTGTCAAAATTGACATAAAAGAGTTCTTAAAACAAATATTATATTATTAATTAATATTAAATTCCTAAAAATCTAAGGTTCGGCCAAGAGACTTATATTATGATAGGTTAATCATTAATGGACCACTTGGGGGTCTTTTGGATGTATATAGTAAGTTTATTAACCATATTATATAAAAATACAAAGAGACATTGTAAAAGTGAAACTAATTAACTTAGAGTTAATACTTAAAGATAAGGTTAATATGAGTACCCAAACCTGTCTAAATTCTATTGGATGAGTTGTTTTCGACCTATCCCCACCTAAACCTTTGAATAGTCAACTTTGGAGCCATTGGAAACCGAATATGAATTTATTATAAATTAATATTTCTAGCTTTTCCAAAGGTGCCCCTCACCCCTCTTATAAAAGGGCACTCCTCCTTCTCATTTCCTCACACCTCTCAAGCCACTTGGCTCGTCCACACTCTGCCCAACTAAGCTCCCCACATCCCTCTCCTCCTCCTTGAAGCTTCCCCTTAGGCAGAAAGCATTTCAACAAGTCCTTTGGTTCCAACCAAAGTGAGTTACCTAAATTAAAGGTAACGATTTCTCTTAAATTATTTTCATTTATTTTGCTTCTTCAACCCCCAAAATCTTTTTATTTCCCTTCTTTTGTAACAGCACCAGTATCCTCAATATACTAGGATGTTGTTATAAGAAGTATTCAAACTACACATACACACAACTCCATCTAATGGATGATGAACATAATGTTTCTGTGGATGGCAAACTAATGCCTCACGAAACGATGATTGTTCAAAAACATCTTACCGCCTCTCATGGTGGCCATTATGATGGCACTATAATTAAATATGATATTAATGATATATATTTTATATATAAGCTTCTGTAATTCCATTTTATTTCATACCATTATTCGTTTCATGTCGTATATACATACGATAATTTCATTTGAGGAAGTGCGGACTACCGCCCCCTTAAAATGATATGACTCGTTCATACCACACATGGAACGTATAAAGGATGGTGTTAATGAACTTAAGTAACATATATAAAATATTATATTATACTGGAATAGTAATATACCTATGTATCATTTGGATTCGATTCTTTTAAAATAAAAAATTAAATGGAAGTAGCGTTCGTGCGTACGTACGGACTACCGTCTCCACGAACGCGATGAGATTCATTATCCATCGTATCCATTCAAGTATAATTATCATTTAATGATTTAAAAATGGTGTTTAAGGACTTGATATCATTCTGGATATGAATAAGATACAACAAACATGACTTATGTAACAAAACATATAAAAGAAAATGAGTAAGTTAACACCCGAAACGGCGTTAATACTAAGATATTATTAACAAATCAATGTTAAAAGATCATATATGATATCATATTAAAGTAAATGATTCTTGTATTATTCAATAACAATTATTTCACCATTATACAGGAGGTAAACCTACCATCGACCAAGGAAAAAGTACAAAGTAAGGGATTTTCTTATCTCACTTTTAATTCCGTGAGAATTCCATTGATCACCACTTAATTATTGCATGTGGTGTATGTGTACTGCCCATGATTGTATTCATTGTGTTATATACTTTTATTTATGGGTATTTACATCATCATAGTATGATAATTCTTTCATGGGTGTATGTTTCTTAAGTTACCTAATCAATAAGGGAATTTGAGATTTCAATTTCCACTCATTTGGCTTTACGCATATTTCATTGATTATATTACCCCAAGATTATGTGTGGAATCACTATTCATTTGATTATGTCATAATTTCCACTCCCATTCCTGTGGATATAATTTTGATACACATAATCACTCCATTGATAATTCTCAAGTCATTGATATGAATTTGATAAGAGTAATTTTAACTCATTCTCCATTTATTGAGTTAAACATCCAATTCGTTGGTATTGTTTTTACAAGAATATGTGTGAATATACTTTGATTGATTTACACTGAATATCCAATCATATTTAGTGTATTTATATTTTTCACACATAATTATGTCGTTGATTTATCCTTAACCAAAGGATACAACCTTTATGAGAGATTTCATCTCAATTTACATTCCATTGAGACTTCTTTGATGATATACACCAAATCACTTTTATGTGGTGTATATAATGTACTTTGACATAGTATATCATGAATTCCTTTATTCTCATGATATTACAATGTTTTGATTACCTCAATTATTTGTATTCAAGTGTCTCTCTTTGGTTAGAAACTCTAACCAAAATACCATTTTAAAATGTTTTAAAGAATTATTCTTCTAAATCATGCTCATTAATGTCCATATTTTAAAAATGGTTTTAAGGATTTATTTATATGGACATTAAAGTTTTAAAATTAAAAATCCTTTTAAAAAGTTTCAAAGTTGTATGGGACACTTTGATTCAAAAATCTATTTTTAAATGGCTTCTTGACAAATAGTGTGACTTTTAAATGTTTTCATGAAAAGGGGGATATTTCTCTCAAATAGTTTTGATGATTATTTTCATCTATGTCAACATCCTTCATTATTCATGATTGAGGTTAATGTGATACAATAAAATCTTCCATATTGTATCAAATGAGTTATATTTGACTGTGGATGTTCTATTTTTATACCATTCATGGTTTGTGGTTAAAGTATTGACATTTCGTATGCTAGTTTTAATACGAATGTTTATTTTATGATTAAACCTATTCATATGAGGAATGCATTGGACTTAATAAGTGACGGGTGGAGCCCGCTATAGCTCCTCGATGCATCGGTAGGTCTCATGAGACAAACTAGTGTCTTGGCACAAGGCCTTGGCAAAATCTTATTTGTAGTCTTGGCACGAGGCCTTGGCTATGTGGTTATGATAGTCTGGCATTATGCATTCCATCATTATGAAAGTGGTTATTGATATTGCATGTGATCATTCGACTAGTAGAATATCCATGTGAGTAAGTAAATGGCATTATTTCATTTTACCTTCGCCATTTTATGCTGAAGTTTAAATTTAAAAGGCTTTTGTTTTAGTTATAAATTGCCTTAAGTGTTTATGCTTATTTATGAAAGCTTCTGCTATAATGTTATCCTTACTGAGCATCCGAGCTCACCCCTTTCAATGTTTTATTTTTCCCAGGATTATGAAGAAGTAATTTATGAATGACCTGCAGGGATAGTATGAGGGGATATGAAGACAAGATGTTTTTTTATGATGTAATGTAAAAATTTATGGATGTATCTAGTTATTCCAAGGCTACTAAACTAATCGGTCTTTCGAGACTTGATCTTTCTCATGATCATGCCAATGTTATGTAATAATGCACCGACTCTAGGTAATTATGGTCGGGGCGTTACAGTTGGTATCAGAGGAAGTTTAGTACAAACCTTGATAGCTAGATTTAGATAAACTTTGATTAGAGCACGTAGACCTAAGATGAACTTTGAGGATTAGTATAAAAGAACTTCCTAGAATTTTGGTATTGTAGAGATTTTGTTAGTTTTCCGAGCAATACATCCCTGTCTGGATACGAGCAGGTAGAGGCGGCTCTGGCACAGATGTACCTAGGGGTAAAACCCGAAAACACCGCTTTGAGCTAGACTCGAACGGGAACTGGTGCACGACAACGGGCCTTGCTGCACTCTTGGTTACGACACTCCCGGGGGATATGCTTAGGATAATTTACATTTTCTTTACAAACCAATTTAAGTAATATATATATAAGATGAGAGTAAATGACCTTGGTTAATCCTAATATGTTTCAAATTGAGAATATGGTGACATTTTAATCTCTAAATGATTTTACAACTACTATTACTCACACAATGCTTTATGGTTTTAGTCAATGGCTAGATTCCAAGGAAGTCATAGTGACTTTGAGAATGATGTACAAGATGGGAACGGTGGTGGCAATGAGCAAGAAAATGGAATGTTGATAGGCGTAAAAGATATCGTCTTTATGCCAAATCAGTTTTCCAAAAATATGATCAACAACATATATATTAACCAACTCCCAGACTCAACAAGGAAGAGAAAGGTGATAAATGATAAGAGCTCCAGCAATGGAGACCATGGAGAAAAGAACCCTCAATTTTCATCATGCAGGAAATGTGGAAAGAGACACCCAGGAAAGTGTCTCAATGGGACAACGAAATGTTTTACGTGCGGGAAGGAAGGACATAAAGTAAAGAATTGCCGAAGAAAAATGAAGAGTACTATGGAAGAAGATAAAAATGGTCCCAAGAGTCCATTTACAGTCATTTGCCGTAAATGTAGGGGACCTGGCCATTACCCGAGTGAATGTCCTATTCTATAGGATATTTTCTTGGTCAAAGAAGAAGCTATGTGGGAATAAATGGTTGGAGAAATGTTTAAAAAGTATTAGCACTCCTTGTTGATGGGTTTACTATGGAATAATTTTCTCTTGTATTTGTAACCCCGCAGTTTGCCATGTGAGAATGATATTTAAGGAAGAATTGTCTCTTCTCTTGTGGATATGGGTATAAATAACCATTTGGATTTATATGATCATTGGGGTTTGAGAGAATTATAATTTATTCTAATTTGGGATGAAGATTCAAAGTATAACATTTGTGGTTAAATTTATGATATAGTATTTTGAGGAATTTATCTCATTTTGGCAATATTATAAAATATAGTTTTTGAAAAAGGACAACACGTAGACCGTGTGACAACCCGTCGCGTCGGACAAAGCTATGGGAATCGAACCCACAACCAAAGTGTGATTGGGATTTATCGCCTACCACTGGACTACGTGAAGTCCCTGGTTAGTGTGACTTTTTTTTAGTTAAATGATTTTATTGATCAATAATAAGTTGATTTGGGTTCTTATTTCATATCAAAAGAATACCCTTGGTATAGGAAAATGATTTGGTGATTAAGTGATAAATGTTATTTTGGAAGATGTTCACTTTGTTGGGAACACTATATGCCCAAGGAAAATAGAATACTATGGGGTTTCATTTGTGGAGTAATGATAGATTTTTATCTACGTTTTTATTGTGGATTTATAGTGATTTGGGTTATTTATGGAAATGATTAACCTATAATAGAGAATATGTGATTAGGTTAATTACTTTTGAGTATGTGACTTTAAGAGTATCTGATGTCATTTGGAGATACAATTTAACATGGGAGACTACATAATCAAATTCTTCTATGTTTTGGGTTTCAATATTAGTTTGGATTATATTAAAGGATTTTAAGGACAATTGGTTATTGAATGGTATCTATTTAACTTGGGGTATTGTTGGTTTAATTTTAGAAATTAAGATTAGTGCATATTTATCTCAATGAATATCCTTTTGGGGGATCATTAGATCATTCACTGACCATTTTGGTTTTGATTAATCTTCAAAGACAATGTAAATATATGGTTTATCCTTCATGGATCATGTGATTCTATAGAAGTTTATTCTATCTCTTCCAGTGTGACCAAGCCTTCTTGAATACTCATCGTTTAAAAAAAATGAGTTAGTGGTGGAAATTTATTAAAGAATGAAAATCTACTTAAAATATAAGTATATCTCATAATGTTCTTAGTCAATATCATAAATGAATTACTCTTCCTTATGTAATATAACTTAAAAAAAATGTTGTCCGTTTACTTTCCTACTAGGAGACTAATGGTCGTTTGTCCCAACACAAGTTTGTGGTTTTCTCATTGTTAACTATATCCTGATCATGATTTCTATCCCTCTCCATCAGAACTTGACACTTAGTTTATCATCCATATCCATGTTTTCTTACATGGAATCCTAGTATGGGTTATCTTGGATGACCCTTATACCTCTCTTTCTTTCTTTTAAAGTGATAGTTTTATTGACTCTTTTTCCGATGTGGGACTTTCCATTATATTCCCAAGCAAAATTTTAAAAAATTGCGAGGACGCAATTTATTGAAGGAGGGGAGAATGTAACACCCCAAGCTTCCTCGGTATGTTTCCTTTCGAATAATGCAATGACGTGCATTGTACGCAACTTCGAGATTTTAACACACCACAACCAATCAAACTAGCCGTTATGAATAGTAATACCTACTTTTAGAAATTATATATATTTTATATTTCAAAATGGACTTCATTTTTGGATTCGGAATATCGAATTTAGCCTAAGGTGAAATTTTGGTACTTTTCGGATAACTTTCATATTTTGATGAATAGTGAAAATTACTAAATTTTAATTAAAAACAACTTTTTTAATCAAAATAATTAATAGTGATAAATTGTGAATTTGAGTGGTTTTAAAGTATATTTAGAATATATTTTTACCATTTAATATAATGTTGGTCATTGGACATAATTTTACAATTAAATCGAACATAAAGAAGTGTCAATCTTTTGATAGTTATTATCTCTTAAAAACACGCTTTTTGTTTTGACAGCGGGAATTAATTTTAAATTAATTTCTGCCACTTCTGTGTTTTGAATTTAGAAAAATGGATTCCATATTTGGAATCAGGATGTCCAAATTTTGTAAATAGGTAACTTTTATTTTTAGACATTTTGAATAATTACTGCGGTAAATATTTTATTTACCATGGTTAAGGGTAAATCCGGTAAATAAGGGTTAAAAAAATAATATTATAATAATACTAAATTACCCTAAAACGTGTCTTAACCCTATTGGTTGATACATGGTCGACCATGGGCATCTTTGGGTCAATTTTGGGACCCCATGGATCCACTTGTAAGTGATAATGACACTTTATTTTAATTAAGTCAAAATGAATACAAAAATGACACAAGCATATATCTTTTAGCAAAACAATTGTTACATAGGGTTATATATATTGGATTTTAGATTATAAATATTCATTAGAAAGATAAAAATATTTCCTACATAATGATATTTTATTTATAATTTTTAGACATTAAATAATTTATTTTATTTATGACACAATGATGATGCAGTAATTACTATAATAGTGAAACATTAACATAATTGATATTATAAATACCCAAATAATTATAATATGAAACTTTTAATGAATTAAAAAAAATTTATAGGATAATATGATATATTAGGATTGATTTATTTGACTTTTTTCGAAGTAATCAATCTGTTATGAGTTTCACAAAAATCAACTAGTGAATAGTGTCAAAATTGACATAAAAGAGTTCTTAAAACAAATATTATATTATTAATTAATATTAAATTCCTAAAAATCTAAGGTTCGGCCAAGAGACTTATATTATGATAGGTTAATCATTAATGGACCACTTGGGGGTCTTTTGGATGTATATAGTAAGTTTATTAACCATATTATATAAAAATACAAAGAGACATTGTAAAAGTGAAACTAATTAACTTAGAGTTAATACTTAAAGATAAGGTTAATATAAGTACCCAAACCTGTCTAAATTCTATTGGATGAGTTTTTTTGGACCTATCCCCACCTCAACCTTTGAATAGTCAACTTTGGAGCCATTGGAAACCGAATATGAATTTATTATAAATTAATATTTCTAGCTTTTCCAAAGGTGCCCCTCACCCCTCTTATAAAAGGGCACTCCTCCTTCTCATTTCCTCACACCTCTCAAGCCACTTGGCTCGTCCACACTCTGCCCAACTAAGCTCCCCACATCCCTCTCCTCCTCCTTGAAGCTTCCCCTTAGGCAGAAAGCATTTCAACAAGTCCTTTGGTTCCAACCAAAGTGAGTTACCTAAATTAAAGGTAACGATTTCTCTTAAATTATTTTCATTTATTTTGCTTCTTCAACCCCCAAAATCTTTTTATTTCCCTTCTTTTGTAACAACACCAGTATCCTCAATATACTAGGATGTTGTTATAAGAAGTATTCAAACTACACATACACACAACTCCATCTAATGGATGATGAACATAATGTTTCTGTGGATGGCAAACTAATGCATCACGAAACGATGATTGTTCAAAAACATCTTACCGCCTCTCATGGTGGCCATTATGATGGCACTGTAATTAAATATGATATTAATGATATATATTTTATATATAAGCTTCTGTAATTCCATTTTATTTCATACCATTATTCGTTTCATGTCGTATATACATACGATAATTTCATTTGAGGAAGTGCGGACTACCGCCCCCTTAAAATGATATGACTCGTTCATACCACACATGGAACGTATAAAGGATGGTGTTAATGAACTTAAGTAACATATATAAAATATTATATTATACTGGAATAGTAATATACCTATGTATCATTTGGATTCGATTCTTTTAAAATAAAAAATTAAATGGAAGTAGCGTTCGTGCGTACGTACGGACTACCGTCTCCACGAACGCGATGAGATTCATTATCCATCGTATCCATTCAAGTATAATTATCATTTAATGATTTAAAAATGGTGTTTAAGGACTTGATATCATTCTGGATATGAATAAGATACAACAAACATGACTTATGTAACAAAACATATAAAAGAAAATGAGTAAGTTAACACCCGAAACGGCGTTAATACTAAGATATTATTAACAAATCAATGTTAAAAGATCATATATGATATCATATTAAAGTAAATGATTCTTGTATTATTCAATAACAATTATTTCACCATTATACAGGAGGTAAACCTACCATCGACCAAGGAAAAAGTACAAAGTAAGGGATTTTCTTATCTCACTTTTAATTCCGTGAGAATTCCATTGATCACCACTTAATTATTGCATGTGGTGTATGTGTACTGCCCATGATTGTATTCATTGTGTTATATACTTTTATTTATGGGTATTTACATCATCATAGTATGATAATTCTTTCATGGGTGTATGTTTCTTAAGTTACCTAATCAATAAGGGAATTTGAGATTTCAATTTCCACTCATTTGGCTTTACGCATATTTCATTGATTATATTACCCCAAGATTATGTGTGGAATCACTATTCATTTGATTATGTCATAATTTCCACTCCCATTCCTGTGGATATAATTTTGATACACATAATCACTCCATTGATAATTCTCAAGTCATTGATATGAATTTGATAAGAGTAATTTTAACTCATTCTCCATTTATTGAGTTAAACATCCAATTCGTTGGTATTGTTTTTACAAGAATATGTGTGAATATACTTTGATTGATTTACAATGAATATCCAATCATATTTAGTGTATTTATATTTGTCACACATAATTATGTCGTTGATTTATCCTTAACCAAAGGATACAACCTTTATGAGAGATTTCATCTCAATTTACATTCCATTGAGACTTCTTTGATGATATACACCAAATCACTTTTATGTGGTGTATATAATGTACTTTGACATAGTATATCATGAATTCCTTTATTCTCATGATATTACAATGTTTTGATTACCTCAATTATTTGTATTCAAGTGTCTCTCTTTGGTTAGAAACTCTAACCAAAATACCATTTTAAAATGTTTTAAAGAATTATTCTTCTAAATCATGCTCATTAATGTCCATATTTTAAAAATGGTTTTAAGGATTTATTTATATGGACATTAAAGTTTTAAAATTAAAAATCCTTTTAAAAAGTTTCAAAGTTGTATGGGACACTTTGATTCAAAAATCTATTTTTAAATGGCTTCTTGACAAATAGTGTGACTTTTAAATGTTTTCATGAAAAGGGGGATATTTCTCTCAAATAGTTTTGATGATTATTTTCATCTATGTCAACATCCTTCATTATTCATGATTGAGGTTAATGTGATACAATACAATCTTCCATATTGTATCAAATGAGTTATATTTGACTGTGGATGTTCTATTTTTATACCATTCATGGTTTGTGGTTAAAGTATTGACATTTCGTATGCTAGTTTTAATACGAATGTTTATTTTATGCTTAAACCTATTCATATGAGGAATGCATTGGACTTAATAAGTGACGGGTGGAGCCCGCTATAGCTCCTCGATGCATCGGTAGGTCTCATGAGACAAACTAGTGTCTTGGCACAAGGCCTTGGCAAAATCTTATTTGTAGTCTTGGCACGAGGCCTTGGCTATGTGGTTATGATAGTCTGGCATTATGCATTCCATCATTATGAAAGTGGTTATTGATATTGCATGTGATCATTCGACTAGTAGAATATCCATGTGAGTAAGTAAATGGCATTATTTCATTTTACCTTCGCCATTTTATGCTGAAGTTTAAATTTAAAAGGCTTTTGTTTTAGTTATAAATTGCCTTAAGTGTTTATGCTTATTTATGAAAGCTTCTGCTATAATGTTATCCTTACTGAGCATCCGAGCTCACCCCTTTCAATGTTTTATTTTTCCCAGGATTATGAAGAAGTAATTTATGAATGACCTGCAGGGATAGTATGAGGGGATATGAAGACAAGATGTTTTTTTATGATGTAATGTAAAAATTTATGGATGTATCTAGTTATTCCAAGGCTACTAAACTAATCGGTCTTTCGAGACTTGATCTTTCTCATGATCATGCCAATGTTATGTAATAATGCACCGACTCTAGGTAATTATGGTCGGGGCGTTACACCTTAAATGTTGGAGGGGAATACCTAAGGTCCTCCACCTATTCCTCTTCCTCCTCTTTATATTTTTTCTATTTTTATGCTAGGGAAACATTTCTTGGGATGAGTTATCTATAGTTAGATAAGGAGTCGACATCTTAGTATTCATATGATGAAGAGACTTTCTTTGAGCCAGCTAACAGTGATGGATCTTCTTGAAACATTTGAAAATATTGATTGAGGTAAGGAGGAGTGTATGCATACTCTTTGGGTGAAGAGACATCCTCTTCTACTATAGCTGATATGGAATGGATTTCATGGAGATATGGGGATTTTTTAAGGCATTTTCATATGATCTTTCACCATTGTCTGAGGAGTTATCAAATTTTACAACCCTACTAGACTCAGTGGTCATGACTGAAATCATGAGAAATACTGAATAAATGTTATAATTTGGAATCAAACTCCTAACTAGATTGATGGGTAACACATATTCTTCATTGATCTATTTTAAGGGGTTGGAAAATATCATTTTCAGTCTATTCGGGGTAGTGACCCAATCAACACCATCGAACAGGGGTTGTTTCCCTTTCCCTTTATAGATTATTGCACCCACATAATGTGACCCATAGGATTCAAATGGGGCCTTATCAGTGTGAAATGTCATAATTTTTTCATTAATGAAATAATTGATGCACTGCTGGTATGATGAGAGGATTTCTATGTATTGATGCATCCAAGTCCTTCCTAACATGACATTGAAGTCCATATTTTTCCGAATGACCAGAAATTATGATTTGACCATGTTGTCTCCAAATACATTTCCGAGCTTGATTTTTCTTAACGGCCTATACTGAATTTTCCATAGCCCTACAATGTTATGGCGAAAGATGCTAAGTTATCCTCGTTTGAGCCCAGTAAGAGAAGTGTAAAAACTAGAATGATATTGAGTACAATGATATTTTCAATGAAAAATTTTCAGATATCGACACCATTTATCCTTCCAGACATATAAATGGGTCATATGTTTCCTTGTATAAAAGAATCTTCATCTCAATATATGAAGGAGATAACCATATTACATTCCGCAGGATCGATCTCTATATGATTTACCTCAGATGCGGCCACTTTGGCTTCAAACTACTGGGGGATCAATAAAGCATCTATGAGTGCTTCTTTAAGGTATTTTGATAATATTAGGGCATCCATGATCAATAGATTATATGGTACCAAGGATACCTACATTAGGATTTAATATTTATTGTCAAAAGTATAATTATTTCCATAATAATGATTCTCTTTTACTAGCTATTGGGGGGCTTGATTACTAGATATAGATAGATCTACCCTCCAGATATGATATGGAGGTGTTCATTTTCATGGTCGATTAGGCTGGGCAGGTCTACCTACACTGTAAGTATGGTTAGACACATGTTCCCTTTTTATGGATATTTTAGAGTGATCAGGTCAGAGTTGCTTCTATAAGGTGCATGGGGAATTTCCTATTCATTTTGGATCCGCTAAAGGTATCTTCCACGAGTTTTTGAAACATTTACATTCCGATTAGGGGTGCATCTAGATGTTTGGCTTCTACCATGGTTGCACCTTACTAGTATCCTTGGCTCTTGAAACCTCTTCCTCCATCCCCCCAAACGGGTGTATGGAACACATGTTCATAAAAATACTCATTATAATAGAATGGATCCATTATGTTAATGAGATTAATGGAACAAAAAATCAACTCCTCATTTGATGACACATTTTACTAGATAAATATTTCTGGGGGTTCTATTAAGAAGGGTGGTGCCCATGGTTTTAGACCTAAGGGTATACACTATGAGAGGGTCAAAGATGACTTTCTCATTAATTCATGTTTTTCTTTCTACACTTTATACCTGCCTTTCTGATCAAAACACTTTTTGGATGGTCAAATTTTGGAGGGTTGTGGGTTTGAGGATGTTAGCTACATTATAACCGAACCACATGGGTTCATAGTTTTTTTTCAACTATGCATGGAGAATACCATATTTCTAATTGATTTTTATTATATTCACAAAACTATAGAACTTATGTAACCTCCTTCTAACAACTCTTTTCCACTCACCTCATTTGACTAGGGTAGTAGTGGAAACATATGCCACATACACTCATTTCCACCATAGTTTGACTTTCCTGAAATCTATCAGTTTTTGTAAGAGGTATTTGAAGATGAATTATTCCAAAATGGCGTGTACTAATAATAGTTAGAATTGTTAATAATATGGAAGGTCCTCGAGACCCACATAGTCATCCATTTTTTTATAGGTTAGATAGATTAAATCATATTCTATCATAGCTATAAAAAACAACACTTTTGATCATCTTGGAACAGGTAAAAAATTTTCCTTTGTTCCTTGAATTGATTTCTCCTAGGTCCCCTCTTCTCATCCTTTCAGGGGGTAATTGTTGATGCTCGAGGGGTGTATCATAATATTCTTTAAGTTTTGGAGATTGATCTGGAACACATGCCATATTAAGTGTGACAAATGTTACCTCCGCCATTCCCCCTCTTCCCTAGGACTAGTGTAGTTATCCAAGACATGGGATTCGTAAGTTGTATGGAATGTTTTGTTTTTTGGGTGATGGTGGAGGAATCCCAAAACAAAATTGTATATTTCTCCATGATGAGCAGCGTTCACAGCTCATCGTGGAGGATATCAATACATAAATAAGGAGTATCTTATTGGGGGAGTGTTTGGTTCAAGGAATTGGTCAACCCTTTCCATATTGAAAAGAAATCCAAGGCCTTATTATTCTCACAATTTTTATAGTTTGAAAGGTCACTAAGTGTTGTCTTTTGTATCATTGAGCCAAATTGGAAGAGGGACATCCGACAAAGGTCTTCCCTTCCTATGATTGACCAAGATATTAATCTGGTGTACCATATAATGTATGTCCCTTGCAACCTTCAAATCAATCATCATAGTTTCACTGCTTCTTTTTTCTCATGAGTTACCATCATTGGATCAGAATGGGATGAATAGTGGGAAATATGTTATTTTGGGTCACCTGATCTATTGAATATCAAAAACATATGACTCACGAAGTTTGGAGGTGGTGGGGTGTCACTCACCCTGCTTGGGTAAGGTTTTCATTGCAACTATACTGGGGATCACTTCTCCTCCAAAACTTCCAATTGAGCTGAAAATGACTCGATGTTGTCAGTAAGCCCTTGATGAGTGTTCTGTTGAACCAGAGCTTGGACAGGTGTAATGAGGAGTTGTATTTGACAATATGACTCTACCATTATTTGAGGTCTATATCCAGATGAGGACATATTTTTTGGATTTTCCTGAAGCTGTTTTGAATGTATTCTTAATGGAGGGAAATATTAATGTCCATCCATGATCGGGTCCAGGTGAACTGATGGTCTGGATTCAAATTTAGTTTGATGTACCAAAATTTCTTCAATTATTAGGATGAATCCTTGTGGCTAAGGTACACTTACTAGTAGTTTACATTGAGTCTCTTACCAATGATAATATTTTGAAGTAACACAACCTCAGAGAAGCTCAACATTTAGTCACCTCAACCCATTCATTTATTACTCATACCAATCGAATCATTCTTCCAGTGCAGGGATCTCATTTTCATTGAGAGGAGGCATCAAGTCATATGAGCCCTTACTTTTATTTTTATCTCTAGTAGAAATTCACTAAGGAGGATTTGGAGGATTGATTGAGGGTGCACCCAGATTTAGGGAGATTATTTGGTTTCAAGTAAGAACCCATTCATTCTTTATGTGGATTAGATTCCAAATGGTAACATTCTATCCTTTATCTTAGGAATTTTCATCATTTCCAATGTTAGCAGGATTGATGAACATGATTTTAACTAATTCAAAATACATTGTGTGCATTGTACTTGCTATTGAATGGTAGGAGATATGTTTTCATTCATTTTTGGGCCTCATCCATTCATTCTGAGATCCCCTTTTGGAATATTGGAAAATGTTTACTTAGATAAATATGCCATGCAGCCTGGTCACACACTTCTCTTCTTAGTGAAATGTTTCATGAGTTGGGATGGAAGGATAGAACAATCCTATTTTCATCCTCTAGAATTAGGAAATTGTTGATTTCCATTAAGGGGGTGGTTGAGATAAAAATAACCTTAGCCCTACCAGTAGGGTTTTCTCCCATTCCCTTTTCATTGTTTCTCATTATATATTTTTTTGTCTTATAGGGGAATTTTGTGCTAAAAATTTTCCTAGGCCTATGGACTACGGTTGATCCGGTTTTGTGAAGGCTGCTACTGCTATTACAGTTCTCTTGCTCTCATGAATTTTTTTTAAGAATAAACTGAATATGTTACTGAGACTACATGATAACTATTTTTTTACAAGGATATTGTGAGTACTATATGATTGGCTTCCCTTAGGTGAGAAGCCTACAGAATGTTCTCTATTTCCTAGTTCAGGATTTTTTTGATGGATTTATCGCATTGGTCCTAACACTTTTGAGACTTAGAACATGCCTCTTATTATTGAGGACACCATATATTCTGATCAAGGGTTCTTCATGGTATCAATCTTGGGGTAATGAAATTTATAATGACCAAATCTTTAAATACATGTATATTACATCTTTTTTTTGAAATACATAATACATTACACAAACAGACGCCCAAATACCATACTAGTCTTACACTTCTGGAAACATGGAAACATAAACATAGGTAATTAAGTGATCTACATTATCTACCAATAGGTTCTTCTCAACTAGAAATATTCTTCGAAACGTAAAACATAATACATATTTTCATAACATGGAGGAAAGGAAAAATAAAAAAAGTTTGATCTTATCTTCCCATTAATGGTAAACTAAAGAGACATGTAAATATAATAATGAGATTAAGGCTATGAAAACTTGATCCTGAAAATAAAATATCACACCCTATGTATCAATTGTCATAAACAATAATTGTGTGATAAATATTATCTATTTATAAGATATGAATAATTAGAAAATAAAGAACATAATCCAAGAAATCATAATGTAGGAATAAGACATGAAATTTATGGAAGACACGTAAGTATGAAAAATGATTTCCATAATAGTCAAGGAATCACATCCAAGTAGATCTTAGTAGTTTAGTTTCAATACCTATACAATCTTGGTAATCATGGTTTACTACCCTAACCATCTTAGTAGAAAATGTTCACTTGTATGACCATCTTAGCAGACAAAGTTCTTTACTGAATCAAGTTCACCCCTATTCCAACAATGTCTATATAATGATATATAAATCATTATAAAATGAATTTAAGGGAGACATATGTCCCACACATCACATAATAAAAACCACACATATGTGATCTACAAGAACATAAAACATTCATCATATCAAAACCCATAGAATGAAATGGGATTCATAAAATTAATTCAATCGTAACACAACCCATGTAAAAAAATGAGTTTCATAAATATCATTCCATCATAAAAACATAACATTCATAGAAATAATAATAATTAAATAATTAAATCATATCCTCAAAAAAATTTATTTAACATTAAATAATGTTATCTTATATGGAAAAATAATTTCAAGAGATCAATTGAAAACATTTCCTGAGGAAAATTTCCTTTCTGCTTTGTAAGCGTATTATTTCCTTAAAATTCCATGAAATTTTAAAAATGGGCATTTTATTTTAAATTAATATTGTAATATTGTGAGGGAATATTCAAGTATATAATTAATTATGAAAGTTGTAAAATCCATTCATGTTGTATGAGTTAAAATAAAACATTCTTCTCATACTTTGTTTTTGCAGAAATGTCACAAAGTACCTCATTTAGAAAACGACAAACGATTACATTAAAACTGGGTATTAAAATTTTAAAATGGAAAAAAATGAATTTAAAAATCTCTAAGAGAATATAATTTTCTTTTATAAATCATTTACATGGATGATAAATGTTCCCTAACATATAATTAAAACTAAACAATTCCAAAAATTGAAGATATTATGTAATAAATAATCATCACTTTTAAATTAATAGAATCATATGGCTCATGAATGATAGAAAATTATAAGGATATAAAAATATCATGATAGTCAGGATAATACTCATAAAATATATCCATGGGTAGTATATACACCACGTATAATAAATTGGTGGTGAATATGGCGTAAGTCTCACTGAAATAAAAGTGAGACTAGAATTCCCCTTATTACTTGAGTAACTTTAGAGTCTTGAAACCTAGTAAAGAATAACATAAATTAAATAATTTAATATCATTAAATAAATTAATTTAATTATATAAAATTTCATAGGTCAGTATATAAACTACATAAAATAAGCGAGTGGTGAATATGACTTGTGTCATATAGGAATAGAAAGTGAGATGAAATTCCCCTACTATATATCTGGACTCTAGTCGTACTCATGAAAACCTCATGTATAATAAATATAATTTTATTATACATCTATTATAGAACAATATTCATGAATATAAAACCATATACTATTTATTTTTGACTTTATATTACTCTCTTATTAACAATTCCAAGATTAAGTTATGTTTGGGTAATAATAGCTTTGTCCCTAATACATGTTTTGACTTGTTATTCTTTGTCCTCATAATTATACCATGATTTTATTATCTCCATATTTATAAACATAATATAAATATTATATAAATATTTACTTTATATGTATTTATGGTGGTTCATAAAAGTTATAGTCCGAAAATAAAATATACCGTTCACGGCGAAGATAGGTTGTACGTACGCATGAACACGGTTTTCATTTTATTTTCATATTAAAAAAAAGAGAAGTATATAATATATTATAATTATAGACTAATTTGTATGTAATATGTATAAAATATATTCATAAAGTTCATCCTTATTACCACCCATATGAGAGATAGATGAAAAACAAATCACATCATATCATGGAGATGATAAGCCATAGGTACGCATGAGGGATGTGATCATTTTCCAAAATATTAGGTGGTAAAAAAATAGATATGATATTATAATTAAATAATTATAATTATTTCATAATTTTCAATTATATACATTAAAACCATCATAATTCCCACTCATAAAATATGGTGATTGAATATGAAACTTATATTTTCACATGTTATTTAATACTATTTATAACTTCTAATTTAATAGATAAGTTATATATTATTATATCAGATAATAACATTTTAATAATATAATATTATTTTGTGAAACTCGGTCTTGCATGTAATTAAGTCTATCAAAATAAATCAACCTTTTGGGTAAGATAATCCCAACATAGTGCTACATATACTGCAATATGATCCAAGTGTTGTGTGTAGTGAAATATCGACTTGGTGTTGTGTATAACATTAACCAAACATAGTGATTTTCATATAAGAAATAGTATTTTAAGTATTTTTTGAAGTGAAAAACATCTAAAATAATAAATTAAATAAAAAAACTATTCCACAAAATATCGGGGTGTCACAGTCTACCCCCCTTGAAAATGAATTTCATCCACGAAATTTTTCTGGGTTAGCAGAGGTTTCATACATGAAAGTTCCTTTCATAGAAACCACATCTTAAAAACGAACGCTAAAAATTATTTTTCAAATGTAAAGTTATGAACATAAGTTTTTTAGAAAGTAACTCATAACTAGGTTTCCATATAAGAGGCCATTCGTGGCTAGTGAAAACATGGACTTGGAGGAAAAGTGTAAATATTTGTAGGGAGTGACTGAGTTCATAAATAATAAACAAATAAATGATCAATGGAAATTTTATCACCTAAATGTCAAAAATATATGATTATTTAAAAGTACATTGGTTCAAAAAAGAATAAGATATTAGAATACATTGTATTTCCTAGATCATTTTCTTAAAATTGAATAATGTTCATAAAAATTTATACTTACATGATTTTTTGACAACCTTACCCTTTGTTGAACCATGATCAAATTCCAATTCATATATAATTCCATGAAATATAGATGAATTTCTCATTCATAAATAATTAATAGATCATGAGATCCATAAATAGAATGACACGTGACTCCATTTGTATTTTATCACAACAAATGGTTAAAGTAAGTTATCCAATATGTATAAATCCTTATATCGTGACATATAACTTTAATCTCAAGAAACGCATCTGAATTTTAGGATAAAACATTATATAAATTCTTAACCTTAAAACCCTTTTATAAGATGAAGGTATAAAACATTAGAAATAAGGTCACTAAATTTATAAAAAATAACTTAGCATTTATCCCCCATATATCATCAAGTGTATATTTGTTGTTGCATACCAAATATGTTAATACATTTATCATTTATTCCCTTGAGACATGTTAATAACCTAAATTACCATAATTCCTTATTTAAAACATGCATGTTTCACTATTCCAACATATATCAAATATTTTCCTTAAATCCAATTTTTTTTAAACATCATCAATGATAACATAACCACTTGTGAAAAAGAGCTTAATTAGTTTCAAGGTAATCAGTTCCTTCCAAATTTACTTATTAATATCCAAAACATATTTATACAAACATAATTATATTAATATAATGGACATATTAATGGTTTTATTACATTATTCAATATGTCACATGGATATTAAAACACTTTTCCAGTATATTGGAAACATTCAAAATAAACTTGTTAATCATGAGAAGAAAATGGAAACTAGAAAATCCTTGTATATTTCACCATTAATATAACATAATTATTGAATACAAGTATATAAAAACATTGATTATTCCACTTTATTCATAATCAATAAGAATTATACTTCATCCCATTACATAATACCTCTTTCCATTCAAATTTCATCTATAGTCTAATCATTATCGAAAATATAACCATTACTCATACATCCTTGTTGATTCTATTCTTGAGATTTACACTAGGACATAGATTTAAAAAATATCAATTCATTTTACAATTACATAATTTTACCTTTGATGATATCTTAAAGAGGCTAAAATTCTAATCCATTTCATTAACTAAACCCCTCATTTTTCAATTACAGTTACTTACTTTGTGTCCATCATTTCCATAGTCAAAATATCCTCTTATTACTCTAATACATTCACTTAGGTGATTCTTTCCACATTCTTGAGATAAAAGAAACTGAATCTTCATTCCTCCATAGTGAGGAACAACATAATCATGAAAACCCTCATAGAGGACGTCCAAATTATGACACCTTCCTTAATATATGTTACCTCTGGTTTATCTGAGGTTTTTCATATCTAACATTCATTTAAATCCTTCATGATAATTTATAAATATTTTTTTAAATTCCAAATAATATCCCTAGGGAGTGTCAAACTAGGTGTGTTGAGAGGCTCGTTGTTATGTACCAGGTTACGCTTGAATCAGGCACGATGCACCTTGTTGATGTTATTACCCCTTGGTACATCTATGCGAGAGACACATCCACATGTAGTATTTATATAGGTATGTAATATTTGTAAACCACTCAATCTATCATTTTCCTAAATTTGGGACATTTTCTTGAACATTATTCAATTCATAGACTTATCCTTAGAGAAACCCCTATACATATCCTTAGAAACATCCCTAAGGATATCACTAAAGTTTTATCATACTAGTTTATAAATGTTAACTAATTTTTTCTCTTATACCAACTATTACAACCCAATATTTACATACATGGTTATTATATCCTTTTTTATAATACATAATACATTACAGAAACATTTTCATAGTGAGAGAACTAGCCTAGTTCTGTTTGAAACATGGAAACATAAACACCAATACATAAGTTAACTAAATTATCTCTCACTAGGTTCTTATATACTATAACACTCATTAGAAACATCAAACATAACACATATCATTATAACATTGGGGAACGGAATCCCAAAAAGTGGTGAGCCCAGATGCTCAGTAAGGGTAAATAAGGGAGACATGTAAACATAATCATGGGAAAATGGTATGATAACATGATCATGAAAATGGAAGATCATAACATGAGTATCCATGATCATAAAAAGGAATCCTATAAGAAATATTGGAAGTTAATAAATCATTATAATAAGATAAAGAACATAATCTATACAATCATAAAATTAGAATAATACATGAAATATTTGGTAGACACATAAGAATATAAATTTTTTTCCATAATATTTAAGGCATAGATGACAAGGAAATATTATTAGAATGGGTTCAGTCCCCATAAAATCTTAGTAGTCATGGTTTACTCCCATTTCCATCTTAGTAGTCAAAGTTCTCTCCCAATACCATCTTAATGGACAAATTACTTTACTGAACTGATTTCACTCCCCATTCTAGCCATGTATATATTGTAAAATATTAATAATTACCCAATGCATTATAGGGTGATATTGGCATCACCTATCACATAATTAAAACCATACATATCTATTACACAATTCCTAAAGAGTGTATCCTTTCCAAGATATCGTGAGATCCCGATAGTGCCCTTCTCTCCTGAATATCTCCTATTTATCATGGATTTTACTAGGGTTTCCTTTAGAAATTAACCACTTAGGGGTTGAAGGAATGTTTAATAACTATTTTATCCTCCCACGTTCATTTTCTTACCCTCTTCTCACCTCCTAACACAATATTATTTCATGGAGGTGTGTTTAGCTTAGTGTTTGTCCCACATGGTGGATATGTTGGTTTTGATGAATGATGTTTCTATGGAAGTATTGGACTACCACTACACTTCTCTAACCTAATTTTCCACAGGACATCTCTAAGTCAGGTCAGGATAATTGGATACATTGAGGTTTTGGGTTAAGTGGTTCAACAGTATTGGGATTTTCAAGTTATCATTTACTAGTTCTTTCTTGTATTTCGATGATGGTTTTAGTCATGCAGTGATGCTTCTGTTCAAAGATGTAAGCTGTTTAAATATCTACCTTGACCTCAATTCCCTCCTCTCCTCTTTGAGTTGGATTGGGAGTGGTGGTTCCTTATAGGTTTTGGGTGGTGGGATGCTTTGGATGAAGGTTCTCCTAGAACATTTTATTTTAGTATTTTTCATCTTTTATGGTGATATATATGTTTTCTCAGTGGATATGATGATCACCAATGGTATCTAGTGACATGGGTGGCTTTTAGATGGTGATGACGACAAAAAAAGTGATTTCAACTATGATTTTTCTTATGAAGATGATATATTCCATTTTAGGTTTTTGGATTTTGTGATATTTTATTTTGTGGCGGGATGTCAATGAGGACAAGCGATGATCACATGGGTTCTTCTGTGGTGGTAACTGCATTGGGACATTCCCTGGTGGTGGCTTATATGGTGATGGGAGATGATGGCGATGAATTCATTTTCCTAATGATGATGGAAGATGAATGAAAATGTGATGACTTATGCGGTGCCTCGTGGTTCGGGTCACCTCGGTAATAGTGTTATTTTTTGAATTTTAAATTTCCTCTCTATTTTTTTTGGTGTTTGAGTTAGTCACAACATCGTTCAAGGAATCTTCATATCCCGATGTGGTAGGCTTGATTTTATTTATAATTTTGAAATGCATGTTTCGTGGTAGTTGGAGTGACTTTTATTTTTGTTGATGTCTTGAAGTGGGTTTGTATTTTGAATCTTAGACCAAGATAGTATGTTAGATTGTGGAAATTTTTATGGTTCACACCTAGATGTTAAAAGTGGATTTAAAAAAATACATGAAAAAAGGATTTGTATGGAGAAGTGTATCCTTTATACATTGAAAACATTTTCTTTTCTTAAAATACCATTCAATTTTAAAAGAAAACATTTTATCTGAAAAATAACATTTAATATTATAATACAATATTAAAGAAGATAAGGCACCATGAAAAATGAAAAATCCATTCATGGCGTATAAGATACAAGATTATATTCTTCTCATACTTTTTCCAAAAAGGTCATAAAGCACCTCATTTAGAAAATGACAAAAGATTCCTTTCAAAGTAGGTAGTAAAAAGTAAAAAATGGGTAAAAATAACTTTAAAATCCATATAAGAATAGTAAAACGTTATTTTGAAATTTTTATAAGAAAAAATGGTCACTTATGGAAAATAATACCCAATAGAGACTTAAAATTGAATAATCCCAAATATTCAATAGATTGTGAATTAAATAGTCATCACATTATAATCAGTAAAATCATATGAATCATAAAAGAAAGAAAATTATAAGGATATGAAAATATCATAATATTATATATGATACTCACAAAATAAAATTGTGATTAGTATATACACCACATAAAAGAAACTAGTTGTGAATATGTCATAAGTAATGCATAAATATAAGTGAAACTAGAAATCCAGATACAACATGATTAACTTTAGAATCATGAACCCCATGAAATAATAATATCACATAAATATTTTAATAAAATTAAATAAATTAATTTAATGATATAACATTTCATATATCAGTATATACAACACAAAAAAGATTCGATTTTTGAGTATGGCATGTATCTCACGAAAATAAAATTTGGTATGAAATTCTCTTACTTTATATCCTGAATCTCATTATACTCATGAAAACCTTCTGTATAATAAATATAATATTATTATAAATTTTTTGTAGAAGAATATTCATGTATATAACACCATATATGATTTACTTATAAAATTATTTTACCTGCTTATTAACAATTCCAAGTTTAAGTTAAGTATTGGGTAATAACAACTTTGTTTCTCGTACATGTTCTGACGTGTTATTCCTGGCCCTCTTACTAAACCATGATTTAATTATATCCAGAGTGGTGTCTATGATATAAATATCACACACACACACACAAACACAAACACACATATATATTGAGTATATTTGTATTCATAGAAATTCCTAAAAGTTATAGTTAGAAAATCAAATACATCATTCATGGAGATGGTAGGTCGTACATACGCATGAATGATGTTTTCATTTTATTTTCATATTAAAATAAAGAAACATATATTATATATTATAATTATAGAATCATTTTTATGTTATTTTTATTATATATATCTATAAAATTCATCGTCATTACCAACCATGTGAAACATAGCGAAAAAAGGAACCACATCACACTGTGGAGATGATAAGCCATACATACACACGAGCCATGTTATCATTTTAAAAAACATTAGGTGGTAAAATTGAAAATATGATATTACAATTAAAATAGTATATTAATTTCATAACTATCATATATAGACATTAAACCTATCATTATTCCCACTCATAAAATATGGTGATGGAAGATGAATTGTATTACTACGTGGTGACAGTAATCTGTACGTATGCATGAGTGATACATTCACTTTCTGTTTGATTGGAAAGGGTATGTTTAATGTTGTGTTCATAATAATAATAAAATTTCTAAATATTTAGCATTATTAATTTATTAATTTATAATTTTAATTTAATATTTAGATTAGGTAAAGAGAATTAGAAGAAGAGAGTGATCGGTCAAAGCAATTACATCTTCTTCAAAATGATTCCATTAGATCTTCTCTAAAGAAAACTAGATTTTGTTCATTTGGAAACCCAAAACTTATATAATGTGGATATGGATGTTTAGTAGAGTCACTGGGAAATTTTGAGAGACTCATAATTACCAAATTGGTTAAAGGGGATGAGAGAGTATGTATCATTTTATAATGAATGTGACAGGCACTTTTGGTATTTCAAAAGCATTAATTTATAATAAATTAAACCTCATTCCAAATAAGAGAAAAACTCCATAGATTTGAGTCTAATACGATTTTTTTTTATTTCATCAACCAATATATTTTAGAAAGGTTTTGTGGTAATTATAAACCCTATCTTTTTTTATCCCTTTGTTAACCAATTTTAATTTTAATTATAGTAACAATGTTTTTAATGTTAAGAGGGAGTATTTTTTAAAAATAAAGTGTAAATTGTACATTAAATGGTATTGTTATGATTTTTTTACCATATATCACCCCCTTTTCCTTATTTAATATTTTTATTTCTTTAAATAATTTAATAAAATATTATTTTCAAAAATTATCATTCATGTCAATTTTTAAACTATCCATTATTTGTCTTTTAAAAAATATTATAACAAATTGATATATTAAAAATAATATTTACTCATCCCATACATGTCATATTCATCCCTCAAATTCATTTATGACCTTTATTATATAAAATTATATTTATTTTAATATTTTGAATATAATTTATTGGATATTTCCATTCCTAAAATAATTAGTGCATCATCATTATATATGGATTTAAGGAAATTATTTATTGCCTAAAAATTTAAATTAAATTACCATGGTAAATAAAAAATTTATCTTTTAAAGTAATATTGATTTTCAAACATATCCTCTATATAACCCCATATAAAAATTGTTATATTTAAGAAAAACATGACTATGGTATCTTTAACTTTGACTTATATAAAATATAATAAATATCATCCTCTCATCCAGGTGGCATAAAAAGGTTAAAAGTTTAATAAAAGTATTATTTTGGTTTAAAATAACTCATACAATGAAATTATGAAAAGTTTTAGGGTAATTTTATAATATTGATATCATTATTTTTTACCCTTAATTACCCAATTGTCCTTTTATCATGTTAATAAAAAAGTACCAAAGATACTTTTACAATGCCAAAAAATAAAATAAAACTATTTATATAATTTGGAAAAAATTATTCCAAATATTTAATAAAAATTTCAAAATTAAAAACACCTAATTTACATCAATTAATTTAAAACTAGTCTCATTAACGGAATAAAAAACATGTTATTAACTTGAAAATTTCCCAAATATTAACATGTTTTTATTTCCAAATTCAATGTAAAATTGATTCCAAAAAACTATATTGGATTCAATGATAATTTTTTTTATAATTATACTTTAAAACTAATAAAATTTATAATTAAAAAGTAGAAATTATATTTATGAAATTTTTTTTGAACTAAACATCAGTATATTTCTCTATTCAACAAAACATGAAATTTATCATAAAAAATAAATAAAATTCAACCAATGTAAATTTTGATATATCACATTCAATGAATAAGTTTATTTTGTCATATAAAAATTCAAAAATATTAATGAAAATTATTTTAAATGGGTTGTCTATTAAAACGATGTAAAGATACCTTTTTAAAAAATATATATTTTTATGTGTAAAATTAGGTTTGTTCTTATCTTATGCCTATAAAATCTATTGGATGAATATAAAAAATATTTTATTGAACATATAACATATATTTTCACTAATATCATTCAATAATTGTAATTAATTTAATTTATTGAGACAAAATGACTTTGGGATCATGAAAATAATATAATTTTATTTATATTATATTGTCATATATTATCATTTCTAATTAATTGGTAATCAATGTATTAATATTATAAACCTTATATTTTCATAACTTATTGAATAATATTTATATCCCATAATTTTTTTTCTAACTTATATATTATTAAATTAAATTATAATATTTTAGTATTATACTATTGTTTGGTAAAACTTGGTCTTACATGTAATGAAAGCAATCAAAAGAACTCAGATTTGTGTGTAACAAAATCCTGGAATAGTGTTTCTTATACCAAAATCTAATCCAAGTGTTGTGTTTAGAAAAATATTAACATGTTGTTGCGTATAACACAAGCCATACATAGTGGTTTTCATATAAAAAATATATTTTTATAATTCTATGAAATGAAAAATATCAAAAAATTAAATTAATTCGAATTAAAATATTTCATAAAATATGGGGTTGTTACAACATTACAGAATTTCATTTCTAGTGGGTTTTTATGAATGGTTTTTAGGGTGAAATGGAAAGCTCTATACTCCCCCAAATCCCCAGATGTGAACACCATACGGGGCATCGAAAATTATATTACACAACTTATGTGATGCATTGATTCAGGTTTGTTGTTGATCTTCCCTCCACCTCTCATACTATGGTCATCGTGCAGAGGAAAGGGATTCCCAGTTGATTTTTTGATGAAGCTCTCCAAAAATTTTAACATGGTATGCATACCTGTTATAAAGAAAGAATTTTTCATTCATGTGGTAGAGAGTTTTCTATAGATTGAGAAAAAATTTATGTATACATTCTTCTAACAACTCCCTTGTTATATTGAAATGAGATGTGCTTAAGGGGAAAACAAAACTGGTATGTTTTCCCTGGAAAATTTTCTTCTCACAAGAAACATATTTTTTTCTTACACCAAAGACTCCTCTACATGATATGCCCTACATGATCTCCTCTTGATAGCCTTGTCACAAGTAGTGGGGAAGTAGTTTTCCTTTTAGTATGGGAATGGTCCCGGGGTGGCACAGAGGATTAGGGTTGACCTAGAGAATATCGTAGTTAAGAAAGGATGTTAGTTATTTGTAATAGGGTATCTAAAATTTCTGGACCCATATTTCAATGTTTCCTAACATATGAGGCCTTTTTGGTATTTGGCTTGTAAAGGGAAGGACCTTCTTTGGGACATGAAATGTGACTGTGGGGAGGTCCTTTTTAACAAGTTCCATTATGGTGAGGAATACCATCACAACTTGATGCCCCACTATAGAGTGAATTTATGTCACGTATACCCTGAGTAGGACTTAAATTGAGATTATATCAAGGGGAATACCTTCCTGCTAATATAATAATTTACTATGGGTTGGAACTTTGTAGTGAATTCCATCATGGTGAGGACTACCATCATAACTTGATGCCTAACTACAGGGAGAATTTTTACGACATATAGCATAGGTAGGACCTTCAAGGTAGATGATAGTAAGGTTTAAGACATATTTATATTTTATCTTCTAGATATGATGATGGTATTATAATTCTCATTAAGTGGTAAGATCTCGTGATCAATCAGTTTGTGTCCATAAAGGAAGACTTCATGGTTGATGCTCTAGTGATGAACTTCTAATCTACTTCTAACAATGCTATGAGGAGGAACATAACAACTGATATAACCACTTACTTAATTTGGTAATGGATCAGCAGGAATAGGGTCCACCATGGATATGTGTTTGATGGCCTCTTGAACACCTGATTTTAGTAGAGTTCGGTCATGATTTTGCTCTTCATATTTAGCTGGATTTGGAATTATTCTAGTTCAGGAACTCTCTTGTGAGAAACTAAGGCCACTTACTATAAGTGATAACCTTCATATACAGGTTCCTGTTCAATTTACTCTTGTGGTGATACTGGGATATTCAGGTAAACATCCCAAATTTCAGCATTGATATATTCCTACCCTAGAGTGGCCACTGAAGTAGACCAGTGTATGATAGTTGGAATGGGTATTTTTTCCTGGTCCTGTTGTGCATTTATCATGGAATATTATCGATGATCCTCTGGGACTAGATTAGGGATTCATTTCTTCTCTTGAGTGATCACCTCATTAGGTGAATAAGCCATCCAACATGGGGAGGCATGATTGTGACAATGAATCCTTTTTATTTCCACAAACGTAATTATATATTGGAAAATATATAATATATGGTTATGGATTGATATCTAACCTCCATAATTTCTATGATGTGCTGAGAGATTCCCTCCAAAGTAATTAGACTATATTCACATTAAAATGTTCGAGAAATAATATGATCTTTCTTTAGTCCTCCATTCCTACTAGTGGGTAATCACTATTCTCCATTGCAGGGGAAGAGGTAATATTGTTCCCCTGATTTACTACTAGGATATGCCAACTGATTTCTCCAACTACCTTCATATTTTACTGAAAGTCTTAACATGAAAGAGTATGAATTTGAATCTTTTTATTAGTTGTAATTTTATTTCACTGATGGGATAGGTATGAATTCATAGTAATTTTTATCTACTTTTATTTGGTTTCTATCCTATTTTCACAGTGGGATTGATATAAAAGATTAGTAGTTTCCTCCTATTCATAGATTTCTACCCTATATGAATGGAGAGATTCATATTTATGAGTATATATTTTCATCTTCTCATTTTACATCATATTTAGATGATGAGTTTTATATGCATTGGTAGGGATATGTGTCTGCCTTTAATTTTCTACCCTATTTACATGAAGGGTTTGTTGAGGAGTAGCGAGAATTTGTACCTACTCATAGTTTTCCATCGTATTCGACTGATGAGCATTATTTTTTGAGGATGTATTTCTATCTACTCATGTGACACTATATTTTTATAGTAGGCTTCTGGTGACTTGGTATGGATAAATGTATGAAAATATTTTGATGTCAGATTTGAATGAAGGGATACATAAATCTAATCAAGAATATAAGTCTGCTCATGTGTTTCCTCCATATTTATGTGCTATGATTCTTCAGCATTAATAAGGATTATGTTATTTTACTGATTTTAAGAACATTACACTTTGTGGGACACCTTAGCGACTTGGATCTTCTTGAATTTTCCTAGATCCCACGAGGCAGTATCCTCTTCATGTAGATGATGTTGGGATGTATTGTGATGGTGGTGATAATTTACAGCAGGGGACCTTTGGTGGGACCCCTGTACTATTGGGATGATGTCATTAATGATGAATTCATCAGCCTCCCTAATTTATTGTAGGAACTTGTTACCTCATTCTGGGGGCATGCTCCTGAAATGGATGGAGATGGATCGTGGATCTATATAGCTCCGGACTGCTAAAAGTCACTAAGTAGATTGTTATCAGGGCTTCATGGACTAGAGGGCATGTCTAGCTACCTCCGGGGTTGGTAGAGTACACTTTTAATTGTACAAACTTACCAGTACATTATAAAACTAGTGATGAAGATGCTAGTTGGGGAATAACGACCATGGTTTGGCTGAGAACCCGACCTGTGTAGTGGTTGATGCATGTATTTTCAAGAACTGGTGAGACGCCATTGGATTAATGAGTGTTCTGGTTCCTATAGTATATAATGAAAATATTGAAACAAAATAATCATAAAATTAGTATCTCATGACCAAATTTTTAATTGATGGTCTTCCTCGACCCTATTACATTTTGGATATGAAAGGTACTTGAATCAAGGTAACACTGCCACTTAAGTTAAGGATTCATGTCAGGTTCATCATTTTGTTTCCCAAAAAAGATTGTTTGCATCTAAACTATTTACTTTAGTGGGATTAAAAGGTGTAAAATCAATAATGTTGTGTTAAAAATATTCTAACAATCTCCAATAGGTTTTTTGTGGAGCCAAAAGGCTCAACAACTCTTTTATCAATGTCGAACCATGGACCTACTTTCCAAAGTCATGTGTTCATCAAGTAGAATGACCAAAAAAGATTAAGAACTCAAATTATTCGATAGGATAATAATTCGGTCTCATCACACCATTTTGAGATGAACTATTTCATATTTTAGGACTCTCTTATAAATTTAAGATATGTTCACAAATCCTTTATTGATTCCCTAGTATATATATGTAGATTATCCCCTGGGTAATGATCCATTAGAACTATGTGTTTGTTCAAAATCATCTGTATATATCACCATCAATGGAGGAATTTTTATGTATATGAGGTTCTCCATTAATGGTACCCTTTTATGGAAGGATAATAGATTATTTGGTTGTTTATTAGGATGATGCTGGTTTTAAGCCACGTGGTTCGGTGCCCTAGAGTTTACCATTGTCTAGAGGCATGAGTGTTATTTTTATGTTGGAATCAAACCAATAATATGATATTCTGACATATCCACATGAGATGAATTATAAACCATGTAGTTCAGTTCCACTTAATATGGAACAACATTTTTAACGTCGTGTGACAAGGACCAAACCAAGCAGTTTAACATCATGCGGTAGGGACGTCCAAGAGAAAGGTTCCTTGTCATGGATGGTGGGGGACTTAGGCTAAGGTAGCCAAAGGAACTTGGAAGAGATGCAGTCTTCTAGGTAGATATGACCCTAATAAGAATATATCCTAGAGAAAAATAAAGTAAATTTGAGTATTTGGTTTGTACCTAAAGGTGGATTCCTACATATCATAGTTAGTTGGGAATCAAAGCACACATAGTTTGGTATGTTGGGATTATAACATAGAGGAGAACCATACAATTAGGGATCAAACATGAAGTGTCCCATTTTAGGTTTGAAGTTGGGGTGTACATCTATGGATAAGGTCCATTCATTTGGGTATGGTTGGGACTTATACCGAATGGTAGGACCAAATGGTTAGGGATTACGAATGGATCTACCCATTTGAGATTTAAAGTTGGTCATTACATATATGGATAAAGAACCATTTAAAGTTTGAGATTATGTATATATCATGATATCCACTAACCCCTAGGACCACGTAAATCTTTCCTGGTGTGAAAAACAAGAGAAATTAGTGAAGATGAAGATCACATGATCCACTCTGTACACTGATGGATGAGGTGATAAAGACCATAGTGAGAGGGATAGGTCTTTATGTCTTCCTATCTCCTCTTTTATTTTAGTAACCAGGATAATCACCTTTGGTGATCTATCTGAATATGTCTTGGGTGGAGGTGAAGAGGAGAAAAAGTGCCACCTCCCACCAAAAAGTATAGGAGCTTACTCGAGGATGGATTCCCTAAAATTGATTTTAGGTAAGGATCTCATTCCCTTTTAAAGGGAAAGTGAAGTGTGATAATTACCCATACTTATCGGAATGGGGAGGTTCACATGAGCCTCCCAGGGTCGGAACCCTCCATAACATGAGAATTTAAACTTGAATACATTCATAGTGTTCACCATACTGTGGATGTTTCTTGTGTTACACCGCATACCATGGGTATATAAGATCTAAAGGACACAATGATGTGACATATGATCCTATCGTACATTTCAGGTGGCTATAGAAGGGGCCTTGGCCTGATGCTGTCAGAGTGGATTGTTGAGGGATAAATTATAAAACAATATTTTGTTGAATGTTTTATTGATAATAAATGAAATAATTTCCTCAAATTGTGTTAAATATGTTTATTTATAAAATATTTGGGACTTGGTCATTCATTTGAAAATTTGGTGAAAATTCCAGTTTTACCCTTAATAGTGCATTGTAGTATTTCGAAGATAAATATTTTTATATTTATTATTTTCATTTTAAATTTTGTAACACTGTTCCTAACTTAATTTTCTACAACTTTAATTCAGGATACTTGAGATAAAGAGTTCATTTGGATGGAGTAAATGGTCCATTAATCCAATGGTGGGCTGGACTCGGAAGAATGGACATGGGTTCTGTATTTAGGCCATATATTCTTTATCAGGGCTTGGATAGAGACAAAATTTTGAGGAAAGCTCGGGGACATGATTTGGAACAAGCATTATTCTGGAATTATGGTCAATTCACGCATTTTGGAGGCCAAATGGGTGGTGAAATTTGGGATAACATATTTGGCCGAATTTCCACATTCACACTTGAAACCACTTATAACCTATCCTCCCCTACCCTCTATAAATTGGTGTTTTTCTCATTTGGAGGGGTTGGGAAGTGCTTTGGGAAGTTTAGGGCAGAGGATAAGTGGATCCAGTCCAATTATCCAACCATTTCAATAAGGGTAGCTCTTGAAGCAAGGATTCCTTCGACGAAGTCGTCTTCTTCTCCTTCATGTTGTAATGATTTTGTTTGTGTAATAAACTTATTTGTTATTATTTTATTTCTTCTCTTTTCTTATGTTTTGTTTAAATTTCTTCTTCTCTTAATCTTCCTCTTTGGGCTGGAATTATTGAGTAGAATTGTTATTGGTTTATACCCATTATAAACCTTTGCACATGCAAAACGCTTCTACGATGATTACGCCATCCATGGAAGAGTAGTCTTTTAGTAATCGATCTATCTTCTACCCTCTTCATTTAATTATTTTGAATCAATGAGCTATTTTAATTAACATGATATTATCCATGAATTGTGTTTTTAAATTACAAGAAACTAAGCAAGAAATTGAACAATTAACACACAAAAACGCGAGGTCGGGATTTTGTGGAAATTGTGAGAGCGTAATCTTATTCGGTAATACAAGACCACATGAGATAAATTTGTAGATTTCAAATATAATCCCTAAACACAATTAATACTCATTTACAGAATGGATATGTGCTCTAATTAACCACTGACCAAAAGCTATACTTAGAACAACAATCAAAGCAGTGTGTTGCGATTGCGTGTTCCGAAGCTAGCCTAGGGTTTAAGTAATTTCATCTTTGTGGTTAAGTTAACTCTCGTAGGGTTCGAGGGATAAAAAATTAGGGGATCATAATTAAGTGGATATTAATTTAAATAATAATGATTAATAAGTGAATGAAGAGGTATAGTTAGATCGATTACGCCTTTTAAAATAGATTTCTAGAAAAACATTTTCTTGTTATGTCATTTTAATCGAAATTCATTTCAAAACTAAAAAAAATACAATATTCTTCTAACAAACTTCTTCTAGATTCATAAACTATAAAAAAACCCAATCATTTAAAGTAGTGTTTTTATTTTATTCTCTTTTATTTTATTTTTATAATACCTTTAATAAGTTGTTAAATTCACTTCCTCCTTTGAGAGACGACCTTGATCAGCCACTCTGTTGCACCTAAGTACCCCAAAATCGCATTAATCATTTGAGGGCCCCCACGACTGTGCTCTTTCAAATTGGCACCATTGTCGGGGAGGCAAGTAATTATTTAAACCAATTAGAGGTATTTATTTTATTTTACATTTTAATTATCTTCCTCTCTTCTTTCTTCCGTCTTTACCCAATCTGATTTTTTTTCCTTCTTCTTTTATTTCCTTCTACTTCTTTTTGGACCATCAACTCAAACTTCTAATTTTTATTTTACTATGGTCCAATTTCTTTATTTTCATTTTTATTATATTTATGACATGAACTAATCCTGAATATATCTTAGATCTTGACCCTGATATTGAACGCAGCCTTAGGGCACGAATCAGACACTCTCAGTCTACGGGAAGTTTCAATATTCAACCAGTTGGTGAATTCCTCTCTTCTGGAAACATTGGAATTGTAATTTATTAAAATTAAAACATAAAATAAGAACCAATGGCTGAAAATAATGGAAATGAACTTAATAGAACCATTCAATAATTGGCTGCACCTGATATTAACTATCAACCAAATTGTATTGCATACCCAAATCTCGAATCGGACTTTGAACTGAAATCTGGGTTAATTCACTTACTTCCAAAGTTTCATGGCCTCTCTGGTGAGTATCCCAATAAACATTTGAAAGAATTTAATGTGGTTTTCTCAACCTTGAAACCAAGAAATGTATCTGAAGACTTAATCAAATTAAGATCATTCTCATTCTCATTTGATGGAGCTGCGAAAGATTGGATGTATTATTTACAACCCGAAGATGTAACTTGTTAGAATGATTTGAAATGTCTTTTCTTGCAGAGATTTTTTCCAGCATCAAGGACCACTTACATTCATAAGGAGATCTCAGGAATCAAGAAAGCACAAGGGGAGTCAATGTATGAGTATTGGGAGAGATTCAAGAAGTTGTGCGCAAGCTGTCCGCATCACAAAATCAGTGAGAAACTCCTAATCCAATACTTCTACGAAGGACTCACACCCATGGAGAGGAGAATGGTGGATGCTGAAGCTGAAAGAGCATTGGTGGACAAGACACCAGTAGCTGCACGAGCATTGATCGACAAAATGGCCCAAAACTCCCAACAATTTGGCGATAGAGGTACACCACATGTCAGGGGAGTACATCAGGTAAGTCCTTCTTCTCTTGAAAGTCATTTGATTGATACAAAGTTGGAAGAATTGACCACTATGGTGAGGTAGATTTCTTTGGCTCAAAAGACATCCCAACCCATTCCTTCAAGGCCTTGTGGAATTTTCAATGAGACAATCCATCCAACTGACTATTACCCACAACTACAAGAGACAGAGGATTGTGCAGCAGTATTCCCTGGGAGACCATTTCAGCAGCAGCAACAACCATATCCCCAAAAGAAGTTTGATTCATTTTCTCCAACATAAAACCAATGGTGGAAGGATCAATCAGACATGAGGTATGGATCTGGACAACAACAAAGGCCCCCTTTTCAACAAAACTTCCAGCAGCCTCCGCCTTACCAGTAGGGTTTCCAACAACCCCAAAGGAGATTTAAATCTTAAACATCAACAAGCCAACAACAAGGGAATCCCCCACCTAAGGTAGATTCTAACACTGATGATCTTTTGAGGCAAATTATTCTTAATCAACAGAATGAACTGAAGAGTCAAGGTTCGGAGTTGAGGTAGTTTAAGACTCAAATGAGCCAGATTGCCACCGCCCTCCATGAACTTGTGAGTAAGAATTCTGTAAATATACCTTCCCAAACCACTCAAAATCCAAAGGGGAATCTCAGTGCCATCACATTGAGAAGTGGGAAGAAAATGAACAATACATCTGTACCTACCAATCCACCGGGATTCACCTCAACTCTGGAGCAGCCGCATTCCAAACCAACTGATGATCAATCCAAGGAGAAAGATAAAGGTAAGAAAAATATTTATGATGTTCCTCCTAAACATATTCCTTTTCCCAAAATGGTTGTTCAAACCAAGAAGATGGCTGAAGAATCAATGCAAAAGGAGGTTTTGGACACATTCAAGCGTGTGGAGATCAACATTCCTCTACTTGAAGCCATTAAGAAAATTCCAAGGTATGCAAAATTCTTAAAAGAACTTTTTACCAATAAAAGAGGGATCAAGGGAAATGAGAGGATCAACCTTGGAAGGAATGTCTCAGAATCATTACACCAACTCTAGCAATGCCAACAAAGTTCATGGATCCTGGGACATTCACCATCCCATGTACCATAGGGGAGTTTCACTTCTATGATGCTCTTTGTGATTTAGGAGCTTCAATAAATGTGATGCCTCACTCTGTATTCTCTTCTTTACAGGTTGGTGAGTTGAAGACGACAAGAGTAGTGGTGCAGTTGGCGAATAGAGATACGACATATCTAGTGGGAGTCCTTGAGGATGTACTTTTCTGGGTAAGAGACATGATCTTTCCAGCAGACTTATATGTGCTTAACATGGAGGATTATCGTGTAAGTTCTCATGCCCCCATTATCTTAGGTAGGCCCTTCCTCAAAACAGCAAAAACTATCATAAATGTCAATGAGGGTACACTTTCCATGGAGTTTGGAGATGAAGTTGTGGTATTTAATGTCATGGAATCCATGAAGTACCCCTCAGAGGACCATTCTACATTTGTTATCTCCCATTTTGAACCGATAAGTAAAAACACCATGGAATTGGATTATCCTATTCTTAGGGAGATTATGATTATTGGTTCTAGTGTGATGTCTAAGAGTACTTCCACACCCGTTTCTAAGGAACAAGACTCTCTAAGATTTGATTTTGAAATGGAATCATATTCTGATTTTGATCATGTGAACTCTAATTATGACATGGCTGTTGAGTACGCTGATGGATTTGATGCATTATTTTCTAATTGTGATGATTTTTTATTCTGATACTGATGTTCATTGTGCAGATATGTCTGTTGCATCAATTTATCCATCTATACATCACCCCCTACATTGG
Source organism: Viscum album (assembly GCA_963277665.1). Taxonomy (NCBI): domain Eukaryota; kingdom Viridiplantae; phylum Streptophyta; class Magnoliopsida; order Santalales; family Viscaceae; genus Viscum; species Viscum album. The sequence goes on from OY728163.1 coordinate 220,741,312, forward strand.
AACTCAATCCATTTCCCCCAAATCTTAAATATGCATACCTGCTGAGTGGTGATAGATTACCTATTATCATTGCTAAAAATCTCTCTTTTGAACATGAAGAAAAACTTTTGAATATTTTGAGAGATAACAATAGGTCAATTGGTTGGACATTGGTAGACATATCAGGTATTAGCCCATCCATTTTCATGCATAGGATTCTCTTGGAGGATGGGGCTAAACCGGTGAGGCAACCACAAAAGATACTCAATCCAACCCTTATAGAGGTTGTTAAAAAAGAGGTTGAAAAATTGCTCGAGGTAGGTACAATTTACCCTATTTCTGACTCACAATGGGTTAGCCCTATCAAGGTTGTACCTAAGAAAACTAGTGTTACTGTTGTTAAAAATGAGAAAGATGAATTAGTTCCAATGAGGGTACAAAACAGTTGGCGTGTGTGTATTGATTATAGGAAACTAAATCATTCCACTCACAAGGACCATTTTCCCCTCCCGTTTATTGATCAGATGCTTGAGAGAATAGCTGGGAAGACACACTATTGTTTCTTGGATGGATTTTATGGATATTTTCAGGTTACTATAACTCCGGAGGACCAGGATAAGACGACATTCACCTGCCCATTCGGTACCTTTTCTTACCAAAGGATTCCATTTGGACTTTGCAATGCCCCAGGTACCTTCCAGAGATGCATGGTGAGTATTTTTTCTGATTTTATTGAGACTTGCATGGAGGTTTTTATGGATGATTTTACAGTGTATGGGTCTTCATTTTATGAATGTATAAGTAGTTTGGGAAAGGTGTTGAATCGTTTTATTAAGAAGAATATGGTCCTGAACTTTGAAAAGTGTCATTATATGGTAGAGCATGGCATTGTCTTAGGGCATGTAGTGTCAAAACATGGGATAGAGGTTGATAGATCTAAGGTAGACATTATTTCATCCTTACCCTATCCTTCATGTGTGCGTGATGTTAGATCTTTCCTAGGGCATGTAGGATTTTATCGGTGCTTCATCAAAGATTTTAGTAAGATCTCCCTTCCTATGTCATGATTACTTCAAAAAGATTCTGATTTTTTGTTTGGCAATTCTTGTAGGACTTCTTTTGATGAGCTAAAGAAGTGTCTAACCACTCCACCTATCATATATCCCCCACGGTTGGATATTCCTTTTGAGCTTATGTGTGACGCCTCCAACTTCACGGTTGGAGCGGTCTTATCTTAGAGGGTGGAGGGACGTTCACATGTGATTGCCTATGCATCGAAGACACTGGATTCAGCCCAATCAAATTACACAACCACAGAAAAGGAGTTTCTTTCTATCATATTTTCTTTAGATAAATTCCGTTCATATTTATTGGGCTCTAATGTAGTTTTTTTTTTTTTGACCATGCAGCTTTGAGGTACCTCCTAAAGAAGCCAGATGCAAAGCCACGACTTATCCGTTGGATGATCCTTCTTCAAGAATTTGATATTGAGATAAAGGACAAGAAGGGATCAGATAATTTGGTGGCAGACCACATGAGTAGGCTTACTCACACACTAGAGGATGACACCTTGGACCTAGTACCACTTCGAGACACTTTTCCCGATGAGCATCTCTTTACCATCTTAGGTACGCATCCTTGGTATGCTGATTTAGTTAATTAAATTGTTTCCTCTGAAATCCCAGAAAATTTGAAGAAGCATCAAGTCCAAAAATTAAAAAGTGAGTCTAGGTATTATGTGTGGGATGATCCTTACCTCAGGCGCATGTATAGAGACCAAGTCATTATGAGGTGTGTTCCCGATCATGAGTTTGAGTCTGTTTTGCATTTCTTTCATACACTTGCTTGTGGTGGACACTTTGGACCCCAACGGACAGCTAAGAAGGTTTTGGACTCTGGATTATATTGGCCTAGGTTGTTCCATGATGCCCATGTGTTTTGTAAGTCATTCTCTCGTTGCCAACAAACTGAGAATATTTCTAGGAGACATGAGATGCCCCAATAACCCATACTATTCTGTGAGATTTTTTATGTATGGTGAATTGATTTTATGGGTTCTTTTCCTAGTTCATTTGGATTTTTGTATATTTTGGTTGCTGTTGATTATGTGAGTAAATGGGTGGAGGCCAAGGCCACCAGGACTGACAATTCTCATGTTGTTGTGGACTTTGTCAAAGCACAGATTTTTTGCAGGTTTGGAGTACCAAAGGCCATCATCAGTGACCAAGGGACACAATTTTTCAATAGGAATTTTTCTTCCCTCCTTCGAAAGTATGGGGTGACACACAAAACATTGACACCATACCATCCCCAAACAAATGGCCAGGCTGAGGTTTCAAATCGTGAGTTGAAACAAATCTAGGAGAAAATCGTGTAACCAAATTGGAAAGATTGAAGCAAGCGCTTGGATGATGCATTGTGGGATTATAGGACAACATACAAGACCCCCATTGGTATGTCCCCATTTCGGATTGTTTTTGGAAAGCATTTCATCTCCCAGTGGAAGTTGAGCATCGGACATATTGGGCTATAAAGAAATGCAACATGGATTTGGCCCAAGATGGAATTAAAAGGAAGTTGCAAATTCAAGAGCTTGAGGAGATTCGACTGTCATCATATGAGAACTCAATACTCTATAAGGAAAGATCAAAAGCATCTCATGACAAAATGATCTAACAAATGGAGTTTCATGTTGGAGAGAAAGTCCTTCCCTATAGTTCACGACTGAAGCTGATGCCTAGTAAGTTGCGTTCCAGATGGTTAGGTCCTTATATTGTATCTAATTTTTTTCCTTATGGTGCAGTGGAGATCACACAAGAGGACACTGGAATGAGCTTTACTGTCAATGGGCAACATTTGAAGAGATACATTTAGGGACATTCTACTAATGCAGTGGATTTTATCACACTGCATGACCCCATCATTACTTGATCACATTAGGCTATTCCTAACCCTTTCACTTTTAAATTATTTGTCCTATTTAAAAATTCTGCATTTCATGTGCATATATCATCTCATGGGTTTACATTGAGGACAATTCAATATATTAAGTGAGGGGGAGGGAACCTTTTAGTTTAGTAATTTCAATTGTTTTCCTATTTAAAAAAGCCAAAAAAAATATTGTGTGTTTTTTCAAATATTGTGTGTTTATTTTTTCAATTTTCTTTGTGTTTTTGAAATTTTTGTGCTAAAATGATTCTCATCACAATTTTGAAATGCATATCAATGAGTGAAACAATTTATCCAATGAAACTGAGCTTAAATGAATGCTGAAAATGACTTTGTTTCAAGTTCAAATATTTAGTAATTTCATGGAAAGTACACCGAATTTTGAATCCCATGCCACATCTCACTGTCTTTATATTTGAAATCAATTTCCTTTGAGGCTTCTGAACCATTATTTTCATATTCTTTACATTCACCTCACTTCTTGAGAGAACCAAACCATGCTTTATTTAACCAGAATTTGATTTATTCCTGTCAAAACTTAAGGGTATGAGGTACATATGTTTAAATGATTGAGTCATTTGTTTGGTATTAAAGCCCCTATTTCAAAGAATCCTTTTTTTATAATGGCCTACCATGAATTTTTAATCCTTGTATTCCTTATAATCCATGCACATCCTGTTAGGTTAGCCACATTACAAGACAATTTTCCCTATCTAACCAACTCTTGACGTGAAATTGCATAATCTAGTTGAGCTTAAGTGTGGGGGAATCTATCTTGTGTTGTGCCACCACATTCTGTGATACTTTGGGTGGAAAATTAAATTCATAATAGATGTGTTTGCTGCTGAAGAAAGTCATTATATTGAAAGTTGTGCCTTTTCTGGAGCTTTCATGACAAGTGAAGCTGTGCCTTTTCTGGAGCTTCTAATTGAGGTGGAAAGTTGTGCCCATCTGGAGCTTTCAAGAAAATCATGTTTGAGAAGATTGAAATTTTTGATGCTGAAATGATGAATGGAGTAAACCTTTAATGACTTTTCATGATGATGGAGCTGAATTGATACTATTGGGATTGAAGAGAAGACCATATTTAAGTAAAAATTAGATTAATGCAATTTTGCTTCAAAAAGAGTCAAGCCCTCCTCATTCAGCCTTAGAATTTTTCACATCAAAATCCTACCAACCGAAAGCCACAGAACAACCCTAAAAAATCCCTCATGATAAACATACATCCTTGACTCACATCGGGTGGTGATGCATAAATTTATCAAGCCTATGGTGACCCTTGTATGAGTTTGGATGAGAAAGACATTGCAAAAAAAATGATATTTGTGTGATAAGAGAAAATTCAAGTGAGTTAAGTGTTTTGTGCATGGGAGGATAAATAAACTGGAAATATATTGAATGATATAAATGAAGAACTTGAAATAATGGTTTTTTATGAGGCATTATAACTTTTGTTTCTTGGTGTGTAATTGTTTGATCTCAAAGATATGTGTTTTAAAATTGGTTTTTATTTGATATTGATGTTTACTTGATATGAGATTTTGCTCAGGAGTGCAAAAGGGTAAGTGTGGGAGAGTTGATAAAACACTATTTTTTTGAATATTTTACTAATAATAAATGAAATAATTTCCTCACATTGTGTTAAATATGTTTATTTATAAAATATTTGGGATTTGATCATTCATTTGAAAATTTGGTGAAAATTCCAGTTTTACCCTTAATAGTGCACTGTAGTATTTCAACGATACATATTTTTATATTCATTATTTGAATTTAAAATTTTGTAACAGTGTTCCTAACGTAATTTTATACAACTTTCATTCAGGACACTAGATATAAAGAGTGCATTTGGATGGATTAAATGGGACATTAATCCAATGTTTGGCTGGACTTGGAAGAATGGACATGGGTTCTGTATTTGGGCCATATATTCTTCATCAAGGCTTGGATTGAGTCCAAAGTTTGAGAAAATCTCGGGGACATGATTTGGAACAAATAATTATAATGGAAGTCCGGTACATTCACGCGTTTTGGAGGTCAAATGGGTGGTGAAAGTTGGAATAAAATATTTGTCCGAATTTCCAGATTCACACTTGAAACCACTTGTAACCTCTCCTCCCCTCCCCTCTATAAATTGGAGTTTTTCTCATTTGGAGGGGTTGGGACGTGCTTTGAGAAGTTTATGGAATAGGATAAGTGGATCCAATCCAATTCTCCAACCACTTCAATAAGGGTAGCTCTTGAAGCAAGGATCCCTTCGACGAAGCCTTCTTCTTCTCCTTCATGTTGTAATGATTTTGTTTGTGTAATAAACTTCTTTGTTTTTTTTATTTCTTCTATTTTATTCTATTTTGATTAAATTTCTTCTTATCTTAATCTCCCTCTTTGGTCTGGAATTATTTAGTAGAAGCATTATTGGGTTATACCCATTATAAACCTTTGCACATGCAAAACGCTTCTACGATGATTACGCCACCCATGGAAGATTAGTCTTTTAGTAATCGATCTATCTTCTACCCTCTTCATTTAATTATTTTGAATCAATGAGATACTGTAATTCACATAATATGATCCATGAATTGTGTTTTTAAATTACAAGAAACTAAGCAAGAAATTGAACAATTAACACAAAAACACGCGAGGTCGGGATTTTGTGTAAATTGTGAGAGCATAATCTTAATCGGTAATACAAGACCACACAGGATAAATTTGTAGAGTTAAAATATAATCCCTAAACACAATTCATCCTCATTTACAGAATGGATATGTTCTCTAATTAACTACTGACTATAAGCTATCCTTAGAACAACAATCAAAGCAGGGTGCTGCAATTGCATGTTTCGAAGCTAGCCTAGGGTTTAAGTAATTTCATCTTTATAGTTAAGTTAACTTTCGTAGGGTTCGAGGGATAAAAAATTTGGGGATCATAATTAAGTGGATATTGATTTAAATGATCATTATTAATAAGTTAATGAATAGGTATAGTTAGACCGATTATGCCTTTTAAAATATATTTCTAAAAAAACATCTTCTTGTTGTGTCATTTTAATCGAAATTCATTTCAAAACTAAAATAAAAAAAAATACAATATTCTTCCAGAAAACTTCTTCTAGATTAATAAACTATAAAAAAAACCCCATTCCTTTAAAGTAGTTTTTTTATTTTATTCTCTTTTATTTTATTTTTAGAATACCTTTAATAAGTTGTTAAATTAACTTCCTCCTTTGAGAGATGACCTTGGTCAGCCACTCTGTTACACCTAAGTACCCCAAAATCACATTAATCATTTGAGGGCGCCCACGACAGCGTTCTTTCAATAAACATGGGGACTGATGAGATGATAAAAGATAATGGTGAGATATAGAGAGTAGAACACACTAGAATGCTACATTTCACATAGCATGTTCTTTGTTGGGCTGAGGCTCTCTCCACATAGCACTTTTATAAGTGCGTGAGGGTACAATCCATATATCATAGTACTATGTGGACCTGAGTACTGCCTGTGAATTATATTTCTACATGGGCCCTAGTTTTGTCCATGTAGCATGTTACTACAAAAAGGACAAGTTCTACCCATATAGTACTTTTCTACATTGGGTAGGGTTCCTTACACATGGGGTTTTTCTATGTGAGGTGCTTATCCACAAAGGGTCCATCGATTTTTACCTCACAAAATTATGTATGTGTTAGTAAAAATCCCTCAAGGTAACATTTTAGCATTTTTTGGTCTGGTTTTATTTTTTGACAAAGTAGGTTTTCATGGTAAATTGTTGAGTTCCAGAGATATTGTTGACAACCCATATTGGCAACAAACCATAAAATAATAAAGGAAGATCTGGAGGCTATACAAAACAAACAGATATGAGGTAGTTCTATTTTCAAGATCATTGATAAAAGTGGAGTTTCTTGAGGATCACATCAAAATATAGAAAAGGAATGAGTTTTTTGAAGATTTGCTTCATGAACTGGGTTTCACAAAGACATGAAAAATGTTGACAGTTATCTCTTGGATTATGACAAGCTTCATGAATGGCAGAGGTGAAGGGAATTGTGAGGGAGAATTGTGGCGGTGAAATGTTTTATATAGAAGGCACTATGATTATGATGGGAATCATGGAGGGGGTGAAATGGAATTGAAATAACACTCTATTATTACGATGTGGTTTTTGATTTGTAAAAATTCTATAGAGCTTCGCGAAGAAGAAGTAATTTCAGGTGAAATTTTGAAACTCTGAGAAATGGAATTACATAGAGCTAATTATTTTGGAGTCAATGGTAAACACCTATAAATAGGCCTCCACCACCAAGAGAATAGTAGAGAGACTCCAGAAAAAATTTAAGCCCCTAGAATCTCAAAATAGTTATGTGAAGATAGTGAGCTTCAGAAAAGTAAGGGAATATGTAGAGTCCAATTGATCTCTACGAAAGGAATGGATGTCGTAATGGCTAGGTCAGATTTGTATAAGAATTTTTCTTTGTAAAGTATTGTTAGAGCTTTGTGAAATCACAAAGGATAGAGTGTGCTTTGTGAAGTAGTGATCTTTGCTAACCACTGAGCATCGTGAAATGTTTGAAACTTTGAGAAGTCTTGTTTGAGCTTCGTGAAATTGGGAGCTTTGTGAAGTAGTGAGATTTTAGAATGTAATTTAAAATAGTATTTACCAGTGTTCAGTGGGAAAGGTGTATTCACCAATGGAAGAAAGAAATACTTCAATAGCACATCTACATATAGTGAATAATGAATTCATTTGTGATAATTTAAGGACATACAAGTCTATAAATTGTGAGTGGATCATCTGTAGTTGTAGTGAACACACTTCAATTGAGAGATAATTGACCTCTCAATTGTGATTGGTTGTAAACCAAGAGGGGAAATGATTTCACTCCAAACTTTTTAAATATAATTGCACTTATAGTGGATTTGGTACATTGGCACATCCTTGATGTATTCTCCTTGTACGTATCCCAGTCAGGGTGAACCAAGTAAAATTTCTATGTATTGTGCATGCTTTAAGATTTGTTCATACTCTGCAATGGGAAGGTTAGAGAATATTGTTTTGTTTAACAACCAAATAAGATCAAAGGGGGAATTGTTTTAATCTGTCATACCCTGATTCACCCCTTTCTCAGGGTATCTAGCCTAGTGGACCTAACAATTGGTATCAGAGGAAAATGTTTATATAAGTGTTTCTATATCAATGGAGGTTACCAATCATAAAGGGATTCTGATATTTTAGGGGAATAATTTTCATATATGGAAGAATATAATCCAAAAATACTTCCAATATTTTGGAATGAAAGTGTTTACAGCAGCGATGTATGGAATCTCAGCCGACATCAATAGTGGTGCATTATCAGAGGTTGAAAGAAGGGAACTGGATGTCGATGCAAAGGGAATAAATGATTTAGGGGGAGCCCTATCTAATAATATATATAAGAATTTTATTTCATTAAAAACATCACATGTTATGTGGGAAAAACTATAGAATATATATGAAGGAGATACAAAGTTCAGAGAGGTAATGTTTCACGTTCTGTGGAACAAGTATGAAAACCTGAGAGTGAACCTGAATGAGTATATTTATGCATTATTTGATTGGGTAAAAATTGTAGTGGAAGTAATGTGAGGTCTTGGATAAGTCATTAAATATTTAAATATTGTGAAGCACATCATGAGGAAACATAAACCTCAGTTCAATCTAAATGTTTCAGTTTTGGAAGATAAAGATACAAAATAGCTAACATAGGATAACTTGAATAGTACCCAGATGACATATGAAATGAGTAATTATGGAAACGATGTTATGGAAAAGGGGATATCTAACGATGTGGAATTCAAGGACATGAATAATCTCACCATTGAAGACTCTCAGGAAGAAGAATAAACATATGTGGTGATGTAATTCCTGTCTTCAAATCTACAATGAGGAAAAATAATGTTCAAGGGAAAACTTCAACTAGCATCTTTTCAATATAGAAAGGTTGTACATCTTACAGCAAGGTTCCCAAAGAAGTTCAAATAAGACAATGAGGATGAAGTTGAAATTCCCTAGAAGAATTATCCAGCCTATGTGAAAGGTAGGAAACAGTTGAATAAAAACTACTTTATGAAAAAACTATTTTCTTTTACAAGAATGTGACAGTTTCGATGAGTCTGAAGTTGAAGTGGTTTAAGTGATCAAGAATTTTAAAGACTATGGAGAAAATGCTTCAGTGGATGTTGTTGGTAGTTTACTGAAAAAGGAATAAAACGATTCTAATGAAGAAGAAGAATAAGTTGAAGGAAGGGTCGATAGTGAAGTCAAATTAGAAGCATCTCTTGAAGAGATAGATGCTTGGAGAGAGAAAAAAAGAAATCCAACATAGTGGTACATGATGCCAACTCTATATGCAACAAAAAAAGTAGAAAATTCTGATTTGATGAAAGAAATTGAAAATCATACGTCTTCATTACCAGCGGACATAGGAATCATTGATGAGTAAAAAATTAGAGTTGTAGAAAAGATAAGGGTGATTTATGATTTTAATAACAAAGCTAAAGAACAAATCACGCAGTGAGAAACTTGAAGAAGAATTTTTAAATGTGTGAAAAAGTTAAGTATCAACAAAAAATCTTGAATTGACATATGACATCAGCAAGGTAAATCACTCATAAGATGGAAAAGTTGGATGTAAATCATAGGGGTCCAGCAAAAAAGAAGCAATAATCATGTTCATATGATAAGAATTATGTTGGTCCCAACAAAAACAAAGCTATGAAAGTTGAAGTCTGACTAGAAACACTTGTTCCAAGATTTAAGGTTAATTTGGGTATGAAGTATAATCATAATATTTAGAAATCCCAAGGGAAAACTAGTAGTGCATAAGTGAAATGTAGGAATGAACCCTATATCAGGTGTTATAACTATGGAAAGATGGGGCATCCAAAATATGTGTGTTTTATAGCTAATAGATACTGAAGGGAACAAGAGAAAAATTGAATGATAAATAGAGCTCAATATTATATAACAAAATTTGAGGGAAATTCTTTTTGGTATGGAGGATTTGGGAACATGTCTAGACACTGTACATCAATCATGAAGAGTAATGTTCCAAAGAGGAACCCAAGAAGTCACAAGAAGAAAATCAGAGAATCAACAAGTGATCTAAAAACAAAAAATTGATTTGTAGCACTATATGATGAATATGGTTCATCATACTATAAGGAAGATCATGATTTTAAAATTGCACTGAGTGTAAAGGCAAATACATGGATCAAAATGAAAAATGATGAGAAGGAAGTGGTAGAGGAAATTTCCCTTAAAGCAAAGGATCATTCTGGAGTATGGATCCTTGATAGTGGCTACCCATACCATATGAAACGAAACAAGGATATTTTTATATGCATAAGATATGATAAATATAGGGTTTTCATGTTTCAGAATGATGAAGTCCTGAATATTATTAGCTCAGGAAAGGCGGGGTTTGGGGGAAAAATGAGATGAGCTATTGTTTTGTTAGTAGAAGTTCTCATTCCCAATTTTCTTAGCGTCAATCAACTATGTGACTCAGGTTATTATATAAGGCTTACTAATTAGAACTGTATCATCAAAGGAAGATATGGTGTAGTTTTTCTATAGGGAAAACGAAAAAATGGGAATCTCTACCTTGTAAGGGGAGAAGAAGATATGTGGTTTTTGTCTAGAGAGGAAGAAAACATGCTCTGGCATAAACGGCTGGGTCATCTATGTGAACCCTCCCTAAAAGATCTGGTAAGGTTTGATGCATATATATTCTTCCCTAATCTATCATGTGATAATACATATACGTTCAATTCTTGTCAATAAGGGAAGATCATAAAAAAAGATCTACAAAGAAAAGGAAAAGAAGTCAACTAGAGTTGTTGAATTGGTGCATGATAATGTTTGTGGACCTAACTTACCATGATACATTGATGGTAAGAGGTATTAAATTCTTTTTGTTGATGAATATAGTAGAAAGGAATGTTTATTTGTCATATCACCTAAGTCTGATCGGTTTATATTCATAAAATAATATCGGAGGGAATCAGAAAGGATGCTTTGACAGAAAATTCTGAATTTTATTACTGATAATGGTAAAAAATTCACAAAAAGTAAATTGGAAGAATATCTTGAGAAACATGGGATAAGACATGAAGTTTATTTAGTGAGAAATCTCTAGAAGAATGGATTTTTTGAGAGTAAAAATTGTATAATCCACAACATGTCTAGAATGATGCTTATTAAAAAAGAACTACCAGAGAAATTTTAGAAGGAAGCAGTTATGACATAAGTATACATTTCTAATAGGGATCTATTTTGTCTGAAGGAAGGAAATAATCCATATGATATGTGGTATGGAAAGAATCCAATAGTGAAATACATTCAAATATTTGGAAGTAAGTGATTTATTCCGAATAAAGAAAAACACAGAAAATTTGAGTCCCAAAGAGATGAGGGGATATTCCTTGGCTACTCAGGAAAAAGAAAAGAATATATATTTTTTAATAGAAGGATGGGGAAATTAGATGATATTATTTATTTCATTGTAGTGGAGAATTTTGAAAATATTCAGGAACAGAGGGAACAATTTTCAGATGAAAGTGATGAGGATGCAAGCAACATAGGGGGAGAAGAAGTGGCAGATGATGATTCGTCAGAAGTTACCAATGATGAGTGAGATGATCTCAAGTACATATCTATAAAGAATCCTAAGAATCGAGATGAAATTGATAGGAAAAATATCATTGGTGATCATACAATTCCTGTTCAAATAAGAAGAAGGAAGACATTAAAGCATGCATCCTTCTTATCTTAGATAGAGAAAAAAAACATTGCTGATGCAACAGAAAATAAAAACTATGTCTTGGATATGAATGAGAAGCTTGACTAGTTTGGGAAGTATCATATGTGGGAGATTGTATCGAGGTTAACAAATAACAATTTCATTGGGACTAAATGGTTTTTTTCCAACAAGATGAATTAATATGTTGTAGTGATTGGAAAAAAAGCATGGCTGGTGTGAAAAGGGTACTCCCAAATAGAGGGTATCGATATTGATGAAACATTTTTCACCTGTTTCAAGGATTGCGACAATCATATTATTCTTGGCCATTTCAGTGCAACGAAAGTTCCAATATTTCAAGATGGACGTAAAATATACAAATTTCATTGGGGTTTTATAATAAGTGTATATTGAGCTGCCAGAGGGTTTTCTCATTCATGAAGATGAGAAAAAAGTTTTTCAATTGAAGAAAGTTCTATATGGGCTGAAACTAGCACCATGAGCATGGTATTCATGGATTGATCAGTATTTTTGGAAGCTTGGATTTCAGCATGGTGGAGATGATTACAATCTCTATTTCAATAATGATAGTAATCAAAGGATAATGGTGCTAGTTTTTTTCAATGAAATAATATTTCATGGATCAGATGAATCTCACTGGGGACATTTTTTCAAATTCATGAAAAGTGTGTTTGAAATGTCAATGATTGGTGAGATGAAATTTTTCCTTGGTTTACAGGTGACACAAAAATAATAAAAATTTCATTTCTCTATCCAAATATTACAAGGAGGTTATAATAAGATTTGGAATAGAAAATCCAAGGATTTGAAAACTCAAGTTGCTACCCGAATGAAATTATCAAAATATAATGATGGAAGACAGTTAATATCATAGAATATAGGGAGATTATTGGAAGTTTACTACACTTGATAGTGAAAAGACCAGATATTATTTTTTTTACATGCCAGATAGTGTGATATCAAATAAATTACATTGGATGCCAAATGATTGTAGTGAAAATAATACATCGGTATATCAAAAGAAATATATAATTTAGTTTGATGTATACTGAAAAAATAACTAATAGAGTTATTGGGACATATAGATATATATTGGTTTGGATCAAAAGATGACAAAAAATCAACGTTAGTCTGTGCTTTCTATCTTGGTGGGTTGTGTATTTCTTGGCTAAGAAAAAACATGATTTCATTTCTTTGAGCACTGAAGAAGCTAAGCAAATTTCCACCACTCATGAATGCACATAGTTATTATAGATGAAGTAGTTGTTTAATGATATGGGAGTTGAAGTGATGTCTCTAAACGGAATCCATTGTGACAATTAGAGTGAAATCAATCTTAAAAAAATTCTAGTTCATCACTCAAGTACAAAGAACATTGTGATCAGATATCACTTTATCAAGAAGAAGGTGGATCAAGGGATTATAAAGTTAAAGTATGTTCCTATAGAGATACAGGTTGTGGTAATTTTGATAAAGGCCATACCAAAGAAGCATGTGATAGGAATTGACTGGCTCAGGGAGTTCAGTCGACTCCCCGCACCAGAAAAAGTATGGATGTGGGTCCTCCTCTCCCAGAGGTATGGTGTGTCTTTCCCTATTGTGCTGATTCGTGTTCTATCAATGTTTCATGCCAGAAAAGAGTGTCATTTGGGTTCCTTGACAAAGGGAAATAAATTGTGGTCCTTTGAGGGGGTGAAATTGAATAAGGGAGAACATGGCTTTTTCAAAGACACGGGGAGAACTGATAGGTGGAGTAGCGAGATAGGGGAATAATGAGATAGGGGGAGTTTTAAATATGATTATGATATAAGTTATTGATCAATGATTATATATCACTAAAGTTGAGGTTTGTTATGATAGAGGAAGAGTGTTATTGGAATGGTATCATCAATTTTTTGAAGAATGAAGTGACTCATTGATAGCCTTTTCATATTACTCTTATTTATCATAATGATCATTGCTCTTGTGGGAATAGAGTCTGCATTGAGTGAATATATTATTGTAATCTAATTCACAAGAAGATAATTTCGGGAGATGTTTAAGTAATCTTTAATTAAATGACAACGTGTGAAGAATCGTTATAAGAAGGCTTTCCAAAAAACCTAGAGGGGAATATTGTTGGAAAAAATACTTAAAGGTAACATTGTAGTCTTTTTGGGTTGGTTGTGTTTGTTAGAAAAGTAGGTTATTATTGTGAATTTTCTAGTTCCAGATATGTGGATTTCGCAAAGACATGAAATTTTTAGGGTGATCTGTACGATTATTATGAGCTTCACAAATGGTAGAGGTTAAGGGCATTGTGATTGAGCATTGCGACGATGAAAAAGTTTTGATACATGGATCTGTGATTAAAATGATAAGGGAGGTTGTCGCATAAAGGAATTGATGGATCAATCGATGATTAATAAAATATTTGAGATCCATAAAATATCTATGGAGATTCATAAAGAAGAGATAATTTCAGTTTATATTTCAAAGCTATTCATATTAGGATTATGTGTCACTGATGTGGGGAAGATGGTTCTGGATTTGATGGGAAATGCCTATAAATATTTCTCCACCTGCTAGAGAAGAGTGGATAGGCTCCACAAAAACAAAATTCTCTTGAATCACAAAGTTGTATTGTAAAGACAGTGATATTTTTTAATGTAAGGTAATTCGTAGGGTCCATTTGAGCTCTGTGAAAGGAAGGCACACTACGAAGGATAATTTAGCTTTATAGAAGAAGTTTCCTTCACAAAGGCTTGTTTGAGATTTGTGAAATCGCAAAGGCTAGAGTGATATTTGAGAACAAGTGAGATTCTTGAACCTGTGAGCTTTTTGAGGAGGCAGTAACATTGCGAAGGATTGGTTGAGCATTACACAATTGGGAGTTTTGAAAAGCAGTGAGATTTGTAAAAGTAAGTTCAAAAGGTATTTCCCAGTGTTCAGTAGAAAAGGGGTATTCATTAGTGGATGAAAGAGGTACATTAATAGAGAATCTCCAGACAGTGAATGATGCATTTATTTTTGATAATGAAATGACCTAAAAGTCTATAAACTATGATTGGATCTTCTAAAGAAGCAGTGATCACACTCCAGTTGAGAGAGCAGTGACTTTTCAATTATGATTCTTTGTAAATGAGGAGGGACCGTGAGTTCACTCAAAATATTTTAATCAGTAATGTGATTATATTTTATTTGATACATCAACACATCATTGGTGTATGATCCTTTAAAGTAGCCTAGTGAGGGTGAAACAAGTAAAATTATTGTGTCCTATGCATGCTTAAAATTTGTTCACACTCTACAACATGAAGGAGATAGAAGAGAGATTTATTTAAAAATGAAAAAAGATCAAAAGGTCCAATTGTTTTAATCTATCATACACTGATTCACCCCTATCTTAGGGAATCTAGCCCAGTGGACCTAGCAATATGCATAAGGATTTTGGGTCCATGGACCACTGGATGCTTTATTATTTCCTCCATACTAATATGTGGCATATCATTACCTATTGGGAATTGATGGATAGGATGACGATTTTTCATTTCCTTATCCCTTGTATACTTTGGAATTCTCTTTATCTAAGTTTCATGTCTAATTTCATCCCCCTTGGGGTCTTTTTAGAGAATAACAGAGGATCCAGATACCAGCTTGGTCAGTCATCTACGGTGGGCCACATAACCTCTTCTATTGGAGCCCAAGAAAATGCCCATCCCTTGGATGACTTAATTAGAAGGGGAAGTTGTTTCAAGGGATTAGAAATCACAACATGTACCTAGAAATTACATTATTTCCTTTTTGAGGGTTGATTGTGCTGCCTCATGTCCTAGGATGTTTTTTTTTTGCGAAGGTGGAAATAACTACCTGTCCCCACAAACGACTTTTTGTTTGTTTGTGGGTATGTTAGTTCCTCCCCACTCCATAAAATATTTTCATTCAAAGTTGCTTCCCAAAGCATAGGTTGGCTGAGAGATATGTATTTATCAGAATCAACCCATCCTTCATGGCCACCCCCTTTAAACATTTATCCTCAAATTATTTATTAGTGTTTATTTCAACCCTTTAAAAAATTGGTGGAGTTATCTTGTTCTTGTCTTTGGAACTTTCAGGACCCAACAAATACTATTAATCAGAATGGGTTCTGATTAGGATGAAGAGGATTCCATTACGATGTAGAGAGTGGTCATGTTTTGAATCAGTTTTCAGTATGCAAGTGGACTCACTAGAGGGGAGCAGACCTATAAATAGGGGGCCTAGATCATTTTTCTACTTCTAGATTTCTTGGTGAACTTAGAATTTTCATAGACTCCATATCTCATACTACTTCCACAAACTATCCCATTTACATACTTCTTTTTAGTAAACTAAATTCATTCTACATAGATTTCCTACAAATACAATGTTTATATATAGATTTCTTAGGTTGAAATAGGGTTGATATGTATAGTTTTTGAAATTTATAGTATCATATAGAGTGTAATACTTTAAAAATTAGGTAGTCTCTAGAATGGAAATATAGGAATATTTAAATGTTATATTTTGAGTTGAAAAATCATAATCCAAATGATACTAAACGCTCTTTTGATAACTATTTTAACATCATAATCATTCATATATGTCATTATATGTAATTATATTAAATGGGTATCCAACAAGGGAGGATGTCGGTGCTTGAGATGTGTTCCATGTTATTGGAGAATAGTGACATATTTGTTTCCCTTGAAACATTGGTTGGGCCTAAACAATTTATTACAAGGGACTAAATGATGTGAAATCACAGATGATGCGTGAAACATCATTGAATGTACTCCAACAGGTTTTTTCATGGAGATGAAAACTCCCAATGGCTCTTATATCTATTATGGATCATGGATCTACTTTCCAAAGGCTGGAGTTCATTAGGTAACTTGGCCGATGACGCTTAATAACTCACAATTGTTGAGAGGATGGGAAGTCTGTCTCATCATAGACTTTGGGGGGAACTATTTCCTATTTTATGACTCTCTTATAAATTTAAGATATGTTCCTGAATATTTTTTTCATTACCAAGTAATTATATTCAAATTAAATTATAGGGAAATGATTCGTTACAACTAACCATGGTTTTAGAATCATCTGTAAGTATCCAAGTTTCTCCATTAAAGGAGGAATCTATATGTATCCATGGTTCTCCATCAATGGTACCCTTTTAGGATGGATTAAATATTATATGGTTGTCTATTAGTATGCTACTATATTTAATACACGTGGTGTGGTGATATTTTGTTTACCCTATTCAATGGGGGACACGAGTTATTTTGATGTCGTTATGAAGCCAATAATATGGGTTCCTATGTATCCCTATGATAAGAATCAGAACCCACATAGTTCGATGGAACTTAACAGTGCACATATTCTTTTATGGTTGTGAGACATAGACCAAACCCTGTATTTTAACATCTTATAGCTAGGATGTCTAGGAAAAAGGTTATTGGTCATGGATGGTGGGAGACTTACACTGAGGAGGCATGAGGGACATTAAAGATGTGCGGTCTCCCAGGATGACAAGAACCTACAAGTAATATAGCTCAAATAACATTAGGATGGATCTGAGTATTGGTTTCAAACCTCAAGGAGGCTTCCTACATGTCCCAGTTAGTTGGGAATCAAAGCCCATATTATTTGGTAATTTGTGGATTATACCTTAGATGAGGCCCATATGTTTGTAGATTACTAATGGAGCTTACCATTTGAGGTTTGATGTTTTGGATCACATATATAGGGAATGAGCAAGGATTCGGGAATTTTTGGGACTTATATTGAATGGGAGGACCATATTGTTGGGGCTTACGCATGGAGCTACCAATTCGAGGTTTTATTTTTTGGATTACATCTATGGGGAAGTCCCAATTAAGGTTATAAAACGTGTTTATTTCATTATGTACACTAACCTATAGGCCCATGTGAGTCCTGATTGGTGTGAGAAATAAGAGTAATCAATCGATATAAAGGTCACATGATCCACTCTGTCTGCTGATGGATGAGGTTCAGAAGCCCAATGTGAGATGGAAAGCTATTTTATTGTGCATGTCTCCATTTTTATTTGGGTATCTATGATACTCACATTTGGTGATCTATTTGAATATTTCCCTGGTGGAGGTAAAGAGAAGAAAAAATTTCACTGCTAACCAAAGAGTCTAATGCATTACTCTAGGTGAGATTCCCTAAAAATGGTTCTAGGGGGAAGGATCTCATTCCTTGTCAATGAGAAAGGTAATTGTGATCCTTTACCATCCTACATGGAATGAGTAGGTTCACATGAGCACACAAACACCATAACCCTTTTTATCACTATAATGTAATCATGAAGTCATTCCTATGGTCTACCTTATTATAGAGGTTACACACGTCACCCCACTTATAATGTGTATGTAAACACTAAAGGAAATGATAATGTGTTCGATGATCTTATCATACATGTTAGGGGGATATGGAAGAGGCCTTGACCTGATACTATTATATTGGCTTGCAGAGGGTCCAATATGGGTCCTGATGAAAAAATAAATGAGAATAATGGGAGCTGGAGGGAAGAACATAAAAGCATTACCCTTTCCACATATCATATTACCAGGTGGGATGGTGTTACCTCTACGTAGAAACATGATATGTGGTTGAGGGTACCATCCACATAGATTTTCTATACATGGACCTATTCTATTCTTTCATAGCATATTTTTACAGGGGAATAGGTTTTATACATGAAGAATGTTTCTATACAGGGTCAAGTTCCTCCCACATTTTTCTTTTCAATGTTGGGCAGGGTTGGACCCATATAGCTTTTTTCAATGTGGTGTGCTTTTACGCAAAGAGGACATCTATTTTTCTCCTCCTAGAATTGTGTCTGGAAATGGATTTTTGGGTTCACAGACCATTGGATTATTTATTATTTTATACTAAATGATCTGAAGTAGATTTTTACCTAAGGGTAATTGAATTTGAGGCTATCGATTTTGTGTTTTATCATCTCTTTTCACCACCAGATCTCTGTTAAGTTTAGTCTAGTGTCTTTCTTTGGTCCCCCTCAGGGTGTTTTTATAGAATTAAAAAGGGACCTGATAATAGCTTGGATAGTCATCCATAGTATTTTATGATACCTTTATTGTGGGATACTAAGAGAAATCCCTGACTAATTAATGACTTAGTTACTAGAGAGTAGTTATTTTCAAGGACAAAAATCACCTCCTCTCCCCATAAACAAATTTGTTATGTTTTTGATGGACAATGATTCTGTCTCATCCCACAAACTATTTTAGTTAGCGGTGATTGTTATTAACGGGGGTGGAAATAACCATTTATCAATAAAAATGATATTGTTTCATTCTTGGGTGTCAATTTTTCCTTCCCATTACACAAAATATTTTTTTTCATGGGTGATTTGTGATATGGAGGAATTTCATGCAGAGTGATGGTAGGTGGAATGATTTGATGTTCATGGAATCGACCCATCCTTTTCTAATAACCCCATTTGAACATTTCCTTTTATGTTATTCTCCATGTTTTTTCTATTCTTCCCCATATTTATGTTATTATCTTTCTCTTATGTGAGTATTTTTTTGGACCTAATAATGTCATACTTTTTTGTTAGCTAAATAGAATCTTAGTTCCTATTATATTGATGGAATTTTAGAATTTGATATTTATTCTATGTTACATAGAGTTTTTTGAAATTGGTGTTCTGTTAGACTGAATGAGAATACCATATGGGTTTCATTTATATTTTAAATTCAAATATTCATAATTATTTTTCACAAAAGCTGCTTATACCCTGGATAGATTCTTTATCTATTTGAGAATCAATAGAGTTTTCATATATCATATTGGACATATTATTAATGAATTAATGTTTATATAAAATAGAAAAATAATTAATACAATTGTAATCATGAATTTTGATATAATTTCATAATATTATATTAAAAAATAATTTGTATCAAAGGAATTGAGATAATATTGACCAATATTAGAATATTTTTAAGTTTTTGAGGAAATATTTTCCTATTTAAAAAAATTAATGAACATTATATTAATAAGGGAAAAATTTATATTTTTTGGGAATTATATCATCAATGAGATATTAATTATGGACTGGTGAGAGGAAGATCGATCTAAAACTATTGTAGTCATAACCATAATGCAATCAAATTCCTTCTTGATGAAGCTGTATTCTTTATATTTTAGCACCCTTTGGTGTTTTGAAGGGTTTATTCAAACAAGTTTATGGATTCAATATTCAAAGGCTGGTCATACTAGGATAACCATTTTCATTTGTTTTTTATTAAAATAGATGTTTATGTATTTAACCTTACAATACATTATACTACAATTTTAATGAAATATTAGGATTAAAGGATGTTAACTACCCCTATTTGGTAATAATTATTATATTAGTTATAATCCATGTCTCAGAACTCAACATAGAAATTGAAATGATTATGATATCACATTGAGATGGAATGTTGAAAAAATTATTCTATGTTTCTTGATTCTAATTATTCTTTCTTGTGGGTGAATAAGAGTTGTTAAGATTGTATCAAGAATCTAATAGGTCACAATTGGTTTAATTTCTAAATGAATTTATTATAGTAATCATGACTAATTAAACCCTCTCAGTGTTATAACAAATGATATAGGAACTACAATGGGTATTAGAGCCACGACCCCCCTGAGATCTATTATTTTTTAGGTCATGTGAATATAATTCTAGTTTTATGAATATATTCATAGTTCCTATTTTTTTGG
Organism: Viscum album; assembly: GCA_963277665.1. NCBI lineage: Eukaryota > Viridiplantae > Streptophyta > Magnoliopsida > Santalales > Viscaceae > Viscum > Viscum album. The sequence continues at coordinate 220,761,811 of OY728163.1, forward strand.
GAAATTATTTCAGGTAGAGAATAATCAAATAGTACATTATCGACCGTCAAAAGTTTTGGATGTTAGATATGCCATTACTTTAGGATTTCAAGCCTTTACAGATGATGAAGGTATGAAATTTACTAGGAAGAGAAATATTGAGATTGATTGGAAAAACATTAATTCTATTTTTCATCATTTTTAGTCAAAATTTGCACCAATGTGGTGGGATTAAAAACATCAAATGAAATATGAGTCAAACATTATAACATGTTAGAAGAAAACATCAATATCAATGAATCCAAATTAATGATTCGGAGGAAAAATTGAAAGATATCAAAATGGATTTGGATGAGACTATTGATTACTATTTCTCTATGATAAATGAGGTTATTATTCATATAAGAGGATTTATAGAAAATTTTGAATATTCTATAATGGTAAAAAAATTAATGATAAATTCTAATGATTGGTTTTACTTAAAAAATTCTTCCATATTTGATATGGAATATCATTTCCCTAATATATTTAAAAACACTATTTTAAATAATGAAATGAGAAAATAAAACTTATTTATGAATAATGATAAGAAGTTAATTTATTTTAAATCCATGAAAAAAAATTAAAATTACGTTATAGGATATTTGATTCTCTAGAAGTTCATAGGATAAAGATAATACTAATGATAATCACAAGAATATCACAGATTTTACATCAAAAAATACAACATTAAATAAAGGGGAATAGAAAGAAAATATTCCAACTAAGTTATTTTTTTGAGTAATTGGATATTTTTATTAAAATTTTTCTATAAGAACAAAAATTGTGGAGTTTCATGATAAAGAATATGAAGAGAAGCCTTAGAGAAAATCAAATACAATAAGAAGTCAGATAAAGGAATAAATATAATATAGACAATAAATAAAATGAGTATACAGATTATGGATTAACTATAATAATCTTCTTCATATAGTGATTCAAAAATATTATGTGAGATAATATAAGAGAAAAAAGTAGAACACATTGACAAAAAGGAATAAAACACTCACAGTGAAGAAAGTGAAGAATGTGATGTGACATTTATGGTGCATATATTTAAAAATAAACTTGAAGTATGTCTTGAAAGAAATAATTATATAATTATATAATTTTAGTCTCTCCAAAATCATCTAAATATGAAAAGTAATGAAAAATACATAATTTTTTTGATGTGAAAATGATCACATTGAGGTGATAAATCTTCTCAATGTGAAAGTGGTTGCGAAAGGAAAAATCAATAAAGAAATTATTAGGAAATCAAGTGATCAAGAGGAAGATATTAATGAATATAATTCAAGGAGTATTAAATATTAAATGAATCTTTACTAAACGATGAATAATAATGAGATGGATTTTCATGTAAAGGATGAACTATCTCGACATGCTTGGAAACCCTGTGTATCAGCTCATGTAAATTCTAAACCTACTATTTGTTCAATGCATAAATATCACTTCATCAACTAGTGAATGTTTACAAAAATAAGTGAAAAAAAGGGTCAATAAAAATCCATAGAGAATATATAATATATATAATGTAGTATTTAGTAATAATATGAAGAGAAAGTGTTCAAAACCTGTGATAATGAATGCATATTTTATACCAAGATAGTGAGCAGTTTTCAAAGATAAATTCATCAATTTCAGGGAAGAAATAATGTTACGAGATAACAGTTATGTAGTGAATTATATATGAATATATATTATTTTTTTGATACAATATGTATCATAATTAGAATAATTTGATTCAAGAATTTATGGGGAGATACTCAGAATAAATAAGTGAAAAATCAATGGGAAATTGGATAGTGAATAACGAATCAATTTTAATGGCTTTCTAAAAAATATTTCAATGACCTCAGGATATCCATTGAATATATTATTAATACGTCCATCTTGTAGAGGATGATTTTAGAATGAGTATAAGGTTATATCAATAGATCAGTAAGAATGGATGGATCATCAAGCAGTCAATAATGAAAAGTTACTTCTTATTAAAGTGGATCTAAATCTCTAAAGGGGTACAAGTAATGGATCAATGAGAGTGGATGCCCATTACACAATGATGTAGAAAAAATTTTCTTCAAAAATATTAGAAAACATAATGGTTGGGCAGTAATTATTGGAAAATAAGTATCCTTAAATACCATAGTAATTAGTGTTACTGAAATAGAGGCTCACCAATTGAGATAAAGATATTTCTTATTTACTGATGGGAAAAAACATAGTTTTCCATATGTGCGTTAGATTTGTGGTTATGGTAATGAGACAATTTTAATGAATTTTTTTTTCATCATCAAAATACAATTTGGGAATATTATCTCTTTAGGAAATAGAACTGGTGGAAATATTTTTCAAATTAGAGATTGAAACAATAATTGATTATTAAGTTCAAAAGATGAAAATAAATAACGGGATAGAATATTATGTTATATTTATTCGATAAAATTTGTTAAGAGTTCCATGTTTTATTTGGTGAAGGAAATTAATCACCTTAAATAATAAATATATTAATATTATGAGTCATAAAAAGGGAAAATTGATTAAGAGTGTCTTAAAAGAGTCTAAATTATGACCACTAAGCCTCCTAAGTTGATAAAAATTGATTTATATAGACCCATGAAATTTTTTATCACACATGGTGGCCTTTATTTCATCACATGTTCTAATTAAAACACTAGAATGTCCAATTTTATGTTTATAAATAAGAAATCTATGGTAAAAAGCTTATTTAAATTTTTATAAGAATAATTGAGAAAGATCAGATGATGTAAATCATGAGATTTAGATATAAAATGGATGGGAATTTACTTAAAGATCATTTTAATCACATCCTGAAAAAAAATTATAAAAAAATCTGAATGTCACTCGATATACACCCCAAAATGGAGTTACATAGATGAATAATAGTATATTATTAGATAAGGGATAAACAATGTTTATAGAGTATGGTCTCACAATGTTTTATTTAGTAGAATCATTGTGAACTGTACTCTATATTTAGAACATGAATTTTGAGAGACCATGTTATAAAATTAAATCCTAAGAAATGTGGTAACAAAATAATATCAGAATGTATAACTTCATAATTTTTTGAAGTCGTTATTTAATTAATATTAAAAAATCAATTCTGGGTATGTTTGATGAAATTGTAAATGGGGTTTTGTTTGGGATATATATCAAGCGGGAAAGGGTAAATATTATGTAACAAGAGGTTCCAAAATGTGTTTTAATGCTATTATGTAAAATATAGTGGATATTTGCCTATAATTAATAATTTAGATGTAGTAGTTCTTGATAATGGGGATCAAAATATTATGTAGAATTATGGAGATGAAGGTGTTGTATGGGCTGAATCAAATCAACATGTGGTAAATGTTTATTTAGTTCAAAACAATGTAAAGGAAGAGGATACTAAACATGTAAAACAAAAACCCTAAATTTTGAATAAATAAATGGAGATAAAGAATATCATTTGATAATATTCTGCACTTTTGGAGACTAGAAGAAAGCAAAAATATAATGATAATTAAATCAATAAAACTAGAAGAATGTTATGATATAAAAGTTAATCCTTACATATCTCTCAATACGAGTCTGAATTAGTGAGGGAATCCTTTTATCCAGATGTGTGTATTGAGGATTTATATGAGGGTTTTATATCAGTTTAAAATATATCCATATGTTTCAAAAGTGTATCTCCAACCAGTGTTTCATTGATCTTCAAGAATAATATGTATGAAAAATGCAGTAGTATCCACAACAAAAAACCACAATCAGTTGATCAAATAGATCAAATCATGTATGTCCCCTAAGTGTATCTCTGGATGCAATGAAACACTTTCTGTTTTCAAACAAGTTTTCCTTATGTAAATCACTTCTTCACTATGTATATTATTCTGATGAAGAACACCTCAATATTTATACTATAGGTCAAACAACTCTAGGTCAAACTAGGTCAAAAGGTATCACACAATAAATCATTGATATTTGAATTTGAAATCATTCAAGAGATTCATATCATCCTATATGAATAGATGTATTAATCTATTTAATACGAGCATTTAAATTAGTCATAATAAGACTTTGAATTTGTCATAAAATAGCTTTGAATAGATCTTTAAATCCATCTAAACCATTGCATAAATCTCAAATAATATCATATATTTAAAACTCTATCTTTTAAAATTCAAGCATAGGGTTCCTTCATGGGATGAAAAAAATCCAAACGTAGGGTTCACAACATTCAGTTTATTACAAAAGTAGGATTGATATACCATACATTATGCTCCCCAGGCATAGGGTTTCTTTCAAACATAGGGTCTACGATCCATACATGATATTCCAAAATTAGGGTTTCTTCCTGAAATTGTTCTTACAAATTTAGGGTCTATTCTATACATTATGTGCAGGGAATGGAATTTTTTTCTAGAATTTGTTTGAAAAAATATAGACTATTTCAAGAAAATACTCCCTATGGATCAATGAATTGAAAATATTTCCACAAAAAATATTATGAAAAATATTATTTTTGTGAAATTAACATAAAAAAATTTTATATTAACCTAAATGTGGGTGTTTATGAGAATAAAAACCAAAAAATAAATTAGGAAATTGTTGTAGAAATACATGTTCAAAAATTTATGAGATGTACATTTCGAGATGGTGAGAGGAAGATGTATTTTCTACTACTATATTCATAAGTATTTGGGAGTTTAAGTCTGTACTAAAGATGATATATTATTGATTCTGAGTAATCCTATGATATCTTGATGATCCGATTAAAACCAATGTGACATAATAATATTAAAATATCATTTTTATGAGGGAAAATAACATCAGTCATTTTTTGTTGAATTATAAGTTCAAATATGTGACCTTTTTTAACATTATACAAGACCCTTAAGAGCTTATCAAGAGTAAAATATGTTCACCAACCCTCTCTTTTAATCATTATTATATTAGTGATAATATAGGTTTGGGAACTTTATTTACACCTTGAAAGTATTATTCTCTTTCATTAAGGATAAAACTTATAAAAAATCATGTGCACACTTTGATTATGAATATTCCTACAAACATCTGAGTTATAGGCATTGAGAGAAGACCATGACATCAATCGGCTAGGGGGGGATTAATTTATAAATAAAAATAATTTGGAAAAACAATAACCATACTTTCTTCCCCCGTCTCATTGTTCTACCAATTTTTCTGGAAAATACACTTTGAAAATTTCTCGTTGGATGATGATGGATATTTTAATTCAATTATCCTTTTTCTTATTGATAAAGAAATTAAATCCAATTAAATCATTGTTAAATGTTTATGTGATAGAGGTAGTGAATATTAATAATGGTACACGGATGTTAGTATATAATCATAATGACCACTTTATATACCATATATGTAAAGGATATAAAATCGTATTATTAACTTGTTACTCCTTAACACCATATTTTCCCCTAGACTAATTATGAAATTGAGAGAATGATTCATAACCTAAAGGATATTCTAATATAATTTATTTTTATTTTTAGAGGATCTAGTGTAAAACATTTATCAGTGGTTAAATTATATTATTATATATGTGTTAATTACATTTTTTGGGAGGAAAAATATGATTATTTTTAGATATGACCATGTAAATCACCGTTATTTTGGTTTGAGTATGGAGAATATAATGTAAGTAGGATATAGATAGAATAAAATACCATAGAGTTCATGAAACAAATTGGTGATTCAAAAATTATTATGTAGATTAGATAAAATTCAAAATGGGGATCATTAGATAAAATTCCAAATGGGGATCAGTAGAGGAGAGCGTTGGAGTTTTTAGTTGGATATCACGTGTTATTGAATGTTTTTTCTCAACATGGAAATCAAAGGTTTTTAAGGGAATAATTTTATAAAATAGACTTATTGATCTGTTTTAAGTGTTTGAATTGGTTGGAGAGGTAGATTATTAATATTTTATATCTTCTTGATTGGATTAATTTGATTATATGCTTTATATATAATATCTTATAAAGTAAAATCTTGATTCCTCGCATGTTATTGATTTGAGTGATGTAGATATCAAATAAGATATTATTTTTTTAGTATCTCATGGGTATTTATGATTTTAGAGATATTTTTTTCAAGCGTAAGGTTATTTATTTAGTTCATGTTATTTAGTGGCATAGTAATGTAGATGAAATAAATTGTAAAATAGAATCACTGAAGTGAGTATTATATCCTGAATTGTTAAATAATGGCATGAGAATAAAGGTGTATGTGTGGTTGATTACTTTCACATGAATATTGTTGATTAATTTTTAGGATGAAAATTTTAAAATAATGTTTTATATAGATAATAATATTTTAAAATTTAATAATTGGGTGAAATTTTTAGATTTCTAGAGAAGAAGGTAAAAATAATGATTTTATTTGTTTATAATAGAATTTTAAACATTCCATTTGATTTGGATCCCAAAATTTACCCTCTGAAAATAATAATGAAAAATTATGGTGTGGTAAAATTTTCTAAATATTTTTGGTGTCAGTATTGTATTGATATTAATATTATTTATTTAATTACACGGTTCATTTTTAGAATAATTTTTTGTTAAATAAATAGAGTAGATTTGAGATATATTGGTGATAATGAAATAGTTAAGTTAGAGGATGTAGATAATTTAATGGATGAAAATTTAGAATAATTAAAAATGGGATTTAATGAGTTTAATTAAAATGAAATTAACAAAATCATTAATTTATAGTATCATTAGAATTGATGATGAGATTTAGAAGTAATATGATATAAATGAATGGAGATAATTTATTTTACACATAATTAATCCCGGTGGAAATAAAATATTATCTAACATCTTAAGAGATTGAGACAACCAAGAATTTTTGAGGCATGTAGAATCTAAAAAAAAGATAAAAATGAAGAAAAATATTAGATGAGTGGTTAGTGTGGATTGATGAAGGGTTTAAGGATAACATTCTTTGTGGTATTAAGGAAGGTGACTCAAATAATCTTACCTTAATTTATCTAGGTGAATTTATTATACTAATATTCCTTATGTTGGATAATTATTATTAATAAATAAATAATAAAAATTAATGTTGAATTATAAATTGGAGTACGAATATTATTTCAAATGTGAGTGAATTCAATTGGTTTGATTAGTTGGGAAAATATTTAATGAATTTTATATTTTGGAAAATTTCATACTTCATGGGTGATAAATATTATATGGTGGTGCACTAGTGGATTATTATTAATGTAAAATGATTATATATTTAACATAAATTTATATGATAATAAAATTTAAAATGATAAAAATATGGAAACAAATAAACGATTAAAGAATATTGGTAGGTGAAGTTGAAAATTAAAATGAAGAATTGGTGTGGTTTATGGTTTACAATAAATTTTTAAATTTATTTGAATTTTTTTTAAGATGAAAATTATTATTATTAATTTGTATTATATTATTATTTACTTTTTTGAAGTCCTTAATGTTAAATTGAAGAATAGAGTATTGAAATACAACATAAAATACTTTGGAGGTGAGATCATTAAATTTGTATCTTTTTATATAGGCTGTGAAAATCATTGGGACTATGTGTCTTCTTGAGAATGAGAATTGGGAGGATGAAATTACATATAGTAAAATAGTCCACACCAATTTTTTATAGGCTCTTGTGATATTCCAAAATTTTCTTATATATTGGAAGTGTGTCACATATGGCTTGGGAAGACATGCCACTTTGGCACAAGGCTACACCTAACATAGTGAAGGCCATTGAAATCATTTAATGTGGGACATGTAGTGAAAAAATATTGAATTTGGTGGTAGAAAAATAATTAATAAATATATACATGGATAATATATCTTGAATGTGTACATAAAGGTGTGAATGTTGAAAGACATGGTAAATGTAATTGTTTGCAAAAAAATATATGGTTTTATTACCATAAAATGTATAGGATATGGGGAAATTTTCTTATTTTATAATAATTTGTAGGATATGTGTTTTGTTAGAACTAGGTTGGATTATGTTATATATATGTAGTGTGACTATATTCCCTAGTAACATTTTATGTGTATTGGCCTGAGTGGTAGAATAAACAATGGTGTATTGATCCAAATTTTAATATGAGATCGAGATGTAGAATATGTGAATAGTTTCATGATTTTAGAGAGATACATGATTTCTTTTTTTCATTATGATTATGGAGATAATTTTTATTGTGATTTTTCTATAAAAGTTATAGCTTTCCATTATAGAAGTATTACATGTGGTGGTGATGGTACAAATTGAGGAGAGAGCCCATGAGGGTGGAGAATCTACAATATAGTGAGTGTATCTAAGGGTGGATGATTTAAAAATCAATTTTGGTTTTGATTGGGATATTACATGAGGATAGATAATTGAAAAACCAATTATTGTACTTATGGGTGGAAAAAATTGAAAAGCATAGGTGAATATTCATCGAGTACCCTATGGGTGGATAAATATTTCACAGTGGTGGGGCGTTCAGTGACTTTCATGCGAGTGGATAACTTTTGGGTAGTATTGATATTAAGTAATTCCCTTTAGAGTGGATCAATATAAAGTGGTCATATACTGTAGTACATATTGGTGGATAACTATTTGATTCGATAAGTGGAAAAGTGGTAGTTAATGCATAGTAGTGGTTGTATGGAGTGTTGTGCTGGGATATGTGTTATGATTTGGTATGTGAGATAACTATTTTATAAGGGATTAAATTGGTTTAATGGTTAATTTGAGATATACTTATGATTATTTATTACACACATCAATGAATTGGTATTATTTATTCATAGAGACTCATGAAAAATCTGAGGAGTATTCTATAAATTATTTAATAACCTAAAGAATTCTAAATGGTTTGTTTTTTATTTCTGATAGCATTATGAAGGAAATTGAATTTTTTGTAAAATATTTTTCAGTTTATTTAAGATGTTTGGAGTTGTTATAAAGGCTATATATGGTTTTTGTGAGGAATAGAAAAGTATAATTTTTTGATGCGGGGGTAAACTATCCCATCGATATGTTAATTATGAGTAATAATTGATTTCAAAGGACGTTCAAAATTGTTTTTAAATAGAATGTTTGAATAATATTGATTTTACCCCAGAATAATTCAAATAATATAAATATACCACAAGAGTAAAATTCTTAAGGATAATAATAACTAGTAGGAAATAAACTCAAGGATTGTTATTTCAAATCCTTTGCAGTTTCCCCAAACACACTACAAAAAAGGAGAAATCCCCAAAAGAGGATTCAGAGTAGGCGCACTCACCAAAGCATATCCAAATGGATTTGTCAGAATGAGAAGGTATGGATATTCCATCGGGACCAACTTGTGCATTCACGGGAAGCCTATCCAGATGGCCATGCGAAGGTGAAGAGCTACTATCATGATGCGGATGCTGGGGAGGGCCAATTCCTTGTAGATAGTCTGGTTGAATTCCCTAAGACCTCCGGGTCATGTAATCTCTTAAGCTTGTGGGCCATGTAATCTCTGAGCCTATGAGCCTTGTAAGGGTTCCCCCTCATCCCTTGAAAGGGGTGTTATAAAAAAATCAACAAAAATTATGTCCTTCGGGCCATTCAGGTAATTACATACTATATAAGTGATATATTAAAATGATTTCTTTTTTAAAATAATTTAAAGCAAAATTTGAGGATAAGAAAATGTGAAATAAATCACTTATGATTTGATGGAATGTTTTTAATGATAATTGTAGATTTTTAAATGATATTATTTTTTTCCTTATATTAATGAATGTATTGAATTATTCCTGAATAATACATTGACCAATTGTTAATGGTGGTCATGGGGCTAAATATCATGGAATATTTCAATGTTAAAACATGAAAACTATCCATATGATCTTTTTTTCAGATTTAAATAGGAAGATTCATTCGATAATTAAGAAGGGGGAAATACTGATTGGAAAATACCAGTAATATACCATAACTTATGAATATTTTATTGTCATTGATGATTTTTAAGAAAATAGGGAATATTCATAATGAGTATTTAGAAAGATAAGATAATATATTTTTAATGATGTTGAAGCATTAAAGAGTTAATCGAATAAATTTTCATTTGGTTTAAAAAATATTATATATAGAAGGTAATTTTTTAGACAAACTATTAGGATACATGATATTTTGGGACATTGTAATGGGTTAGGGATGATACCTTCCCTTTGTATATGCACTTTATAATAATAGTTAAATAATGGTCTCTCAAATTTTAGTAGACACAAAAAGGTTGTATTCATCTACATTGATTGAAAACCTTTCAATCATTCGTTTTCATTTTTATCCTTTATATATCTTCTACATATATGTGAGGGTGACTTTTTATATAGAGAGGATCTTCAACTTAACCAGTCATAAAGGTTATTTACCAAATAAATTGTAAAATGAGGTATCACTGATTCAAACCCCTTCTCATCATTAACTAATATACCTTATAATCTCAATTATATTTATATGATTACACTTTTTTTCAAATTATCTTGATAATGTTTTTAGCGGTGTTTGGTGGACTTAGCACTTTAAATTGTAGGCTTATTTTGGTGATGAAGGGTTTCATTAAACCTTTCTTGAGTTATAAAGTAGTTTGTTGACCTTATAGTTGTTTTAACATTTATGTTTTGGCTTTGTATTCCATGACATGAATTGATACACATTATTCATTTATTATTATTGGGATTGCATTTTATTATTTATGGTGTTGCAGATCCTTCATTGGTTAATCTGAATTCTACCATAAATGTGTGATTATATACACTCTATTCTAGTATCCAACTGATAGCCTACTGATGGTGGGATTTCGGGGTCACACTCAAACCCATTATTGGCTCTAGTTTTGTCCCAAGGTGGGTGGTTTGTGATATATAAGGATTCTTAAGAGGATTTATTAGGGAAAAGTTGGGGCACTGTGAGGAAGTTTTTGGTGATTTTCATGAGGCTTAGAGGAGGTATCTATAGTTGAAGGGATGCGGTTTATGACATTAAAAATTAAATTTAAACTAAATTAATGTGCAAGAATTTCACTATTGGTAATACATATTACTAGGAATAATATTCCCAACCCCTATGGCCAAACTCAACTATTCATGACATCATGCACAATGCTTATTCATGATGATGTCATATTTATATCATGACTGCATCATATTGACACATTTATTTATTTATTTATTTATTCTTTGTGAAAAATACAGAAAATATTAACATACCCCAATTTCAACATCCTAATTCAAAATAGGAAATTTATTTTATGAAGATACATTTCTTATAATGAGAAAATCAATTTTTTTCAAATAACATATAATATTTTAAAGATAATTTCCTTGTTATATAAAACATTATAGAAACATTTAAAAATATTTTTCTAGGTTTAATCATTTTGTTTATAGAATTTAGTAATTAAATTTATTAATCTCATGTAATTTATTTTACTAATAAATAAAAAAAATTAGAAAACTTTATTATAAATATAGCATTATATATTTTACTATTCCCAAAGAAATTAAACTATTTTAGAAAATTATAAAAAATCTCTCTTGTTTAACTCATATATGGTTATTATAAAAATTAAATTCATTTTATATAAATAATTTTAAAAATTAGGTAATTTTTATATCTAAAATTGAATATAAAAATAATTTTGTTTATAACATAAATTAAAACATACCATATTAAAAATGTATACTTATAATTTATTTGAGTTACCTAATTTGATTATCTACTTTATGAAATAATAATATTTTTTTTTGCATATTGTTTTCATGGAAAATATTTTCTAATAGTAATTAAACTATTCAAATGACCATGTTACTATTGTAACGTTTTATTAGTACTATAATGATCATGATATCATTATAACAATTATGTTATTATTCCAATTGTCATAAATAATTTCTAATTCATATAAATACATCTTATTTACTTTATTAACCATTCAATTTGTTTTTTTATCATGGTTCTCAAAACCAAATACATGCCCTATTTGAAATCATTTGTTTTCTTTTTCACATTGTTATTCAAACCTATGTTTTTTCTATGCGAGCACAACACTCTGTATTCTTGAATTCGAATCGTGTAATCTATTTTTTGTTGTCTTGTTATACAATTTTAATTTTTTTGGAACTTATTTACACAAAATATGTAATTTTATATATTAATGAAATTATAAAGTGTTTAATTTTATTATGTGGTGCAATATATTTATTTATAGAATATATTTATAACCAATTTTAAATAAGAAACACCTAATTTATTAATTCAACAGACTTATTAAGGGATAAATATATGAGAACATTATCTAATATTAACCTTAATAATGGATTAATTTTTCATATAAACATATGTTATAGGAGAAAAATTTTATTTTTAAAATATTGGATGTTACATTCTTACACCCTTAAATAATTTTTTCCTCATATTTTTTATTTATTGATAAAAATTTATTAATTTTGAACATAATATAAACCATGAATATCATATTAGATTTTAACAATAATTAGTTCAGGACATGAATCAATATATTTAGAGATGAAAATAAAAGCTTGTAAATTCATTCTTGTGACGATTTTACTAGTTCTATAAAACTAAATGTAGTGTCCTTAAGGCTTAATATAATATTTTTCTTATTTCTTAATTCCAAAAATTTACAAAAATATTTTTTTATACCAAATCATAAATCCCTAGACCCACACATACAGTTCTATCACAACACCTAAATACTTTACACAACATAACATAAATGTTTATTAACTCAACCATTCCTTGAATCATATTTATAGTGTCTTTGGGATGTAGTTACATGTTATATCATCAACCTATTAAAATCCTTAAAACTTTAGTCATATTTCTCATCATAGATCTATTAATATCTAATAGAACCTTTTTTAGTATCTACTATCACCTGGTAACATACAACAAAGAGATATTGAGTTAAAAGATATATAATCTGAATGAAGAGGAAACATGAAGAACATAATCAACAATATATTACACAAAATCAACACATAATAAGTGAGATCATATTATAAGAGAATTATTTTGATCAATGTTTTCATTATGAAATAATAAGAAAGGAAAATCTTGAGAGAAATCATAAAAACCATGGTAAGGGATTTGGAGATCATAGAGGAATAGAATATCTATAGATATTTGAATATATAATTGGATTATTATATAATGACGTTATACTTTTAAACATGTTATTACATTATTTTAATCATATTTATCCCTAAAATACAAACCCTGGGTCATAAAGTTGAGTGTCTTGGGAATTAGAGGTACATAAAAATAAGTACATGAAGCTAGAATAAAAAATCATTCCATTAATATTCCATAATGATATCCTAACTTACTTTTAGATCCTGCATATGGATATTATAACATGGTGAATACATAGACAAAATAGATCATCTAAAAATCCTTGTAAGGGAATAAGCATGTAAACACATTATATCACATGAGTCAAAGGCATAACATGACAACCTAATGGGCATGAAACATGAATAAAAATATAGAGGCATATCATACAGAACATGAAATCAATAGATTATGTAAATATAGTAATTTGGGAACAACATATAACATGACATAAACAATATTCAAGGATAACTACCGAGACTATAGCACATGGTTGATAAAGTCCCATAATGGATTAGGTTTACTCTCTAATCTCATACATGACATCTCATGAGACTAAAAATTACCCAATGAATTAGAGTGCAATCTAGTAGAACCCATCATAACATGATCAGGCATATTTTTTCCACATTAATAATCAAATATAAGGAATAAACAGAAGAGTTATTTGTGTAAAGAAATGGGTATCATAATCATGTCATATGACATAACCAAGGGGAATATCATAATTGTGTCCATATAAGAATGGATTTAAATCATACCTAGACATTAATAAGTTAAAAAATGAATAAATCATGATAAATTATGTCCAAATTAAGTGAAAACATGTAAAAATTGTGTTTATGAATCTTTGGTAATGAGTCACTTTAGTGTAGTTTGAGGGAAAATGTTAAAGATTCATTAAAGAGGAAAAATGAATAATTATTTGTATAAATCCATAATTGAACTAAGTTATTATTTAATGAAAAAATAAGCTATTTTATAAAATTAATGATGTCTTAAAATATAATTTTGAGTGTACTTTATAATGGGTAAGAAATGGACAAGTTCTTTTTAACTAGGCATTCTTATCTAGAGGAATTAAGAAAGTAAACTTTTAAAATATGTAATTAACCATAAAATAAATATGAATTGAGATACATATGTATGTTTGGTACATACAAAAAGATTATCAAAGAATTATATAATAATAATGATTAATTACATTAGTGAATAGAGAGAGAATGCATAACTGAAAGTTAATTGATAGGTTTAGAGCGATCTATTACCTTATGTCAACATTCATTATTAACGTTCACTAAATGTCATGTATAATTTAATTAGATTCATTCATTAATTAATTCATTACATATTATATATTTATTTAATTTATTATAATTTAATTATTTTTATTTATGTCCATTTTGATGAGTTATAATGAATAATTTCATCATTCTGGGAGTGTTCATTTAACGTTTCCATGGTCGGATAAATTATAAATATTTATGAAAGTTATTTTCAAATTGGAATAGTACTCTAAAATTGATTTTTTATGATATTATAACTTTTTTTGGTATGAGGATGATTCATTTGATAAAATGTGAATGATAATTGTTTAGTTCATTTTGGTGATTTTTTGAACCATTATGAACAAGTTTCATTTTATTTAATATCAATCTATATATTAGTTGCATAATTTGAAATAAGTTATAATATATATATATATATTAAATTTCTTTAACCATAATAATTGTTTTATTACCAAAATTGGAGGTGGTAATAGAAAATGAAATTTTTTTCATCATAGAAGGTAGTGAAATGACATATCACAAATTATGTTTTCATTTTTAGAATAAAAAGAAAAGTGAAGAGATTTGATGATAGATATTATATGAACCAAATAAAATTACAGTATATATATGATACTAGATTTATCATGACTATAATAACCCATGATTTTTTAAATGATAATTACCTTCTTGTAATTATGTCATACAGTATAAGTCATAAGAAACCTTATATAGAACGCAATACAAAATTTATAAATGAATAATTAAGTAAATAAAAGGTAATTGTAGAAGTTATTGAACCTATAATGATGGATTAATAACATGAACATTGGAATGGTAATATGAAAATTAATAATAGTAACTCTAAAAATATAATAGTAACCTCATCATTGAAAGTATAAATGAAAGTTTGGAAACTTATAAATGAAAATATATATTTATATTTTTGGAATAAGTAAATTAATGTTGTAAAAATGATAAATTAAGTCTTGGTATTTTTTATAAAAACATAATGGTTTAAATGAAAATTTATTTTAATAAAATACATTCATAAATAAATATATTTTTGTCTTATGATAGTTATATAATATTAAGATACCTTAATTAATTTCTCAAAGTTTCATAAAATCAATTATAGTTTTCAAATAAGTATTTCTAAAATTAATGTTGAATATAAATAAAAATTAAATTTCATATATTCAGAAACAATATTATCCTAAACAGGGGTATATTTTTTAAATCAAAAAATTGAAATATGGTGGGATTAGGTTTAAGGATTTTTCTAAAATAGTTTAATTTTTGATGAATATTGAAATATGATAATTTACAATATAAGCTAAATACATGAATTTTTTAGTCATTGATTATGTATGGATATTGTTAGAACTATAGTCTCAAACTCTCCTTAATTATTTATTGTATTTATTGATAATTATGAATACAATTTATAATCTTGAGACAAAATAATAAACAAACGAATAAAACAATCAAAATCACCTCTCTCCACCCACTATAAATACCACCTCCCACCGCATATTTTCATCACACCTTCTAAGACATGGTGATACATTATATTTCTCCCATTTCCAATTGTAACACTTTTACCCTTATTCTAGTCTTTATTATCTCAATAAGATCCCATTTACAAGTTCCTTAAGGTGGTTCCCAAGGATATGACACTGATTCTTTCTCTTTTGATTTCATTTATTTTTTTATAGTTTTCCCACCTACCCTATCCAAAGTAACATGATAACTCTATTATCATATATAAATATTTTTTTAGTTTTATTTTGTTAATGTAAATTCCATAATAAAATATGTTCTCCTCTCCTTTTTTTCTAAAAATGAAAACAACATTCTTGAGTTGTCAATTCACCACCTTCATGGATGACGATATATTGTATTTCATTACCACCTTCAAATATTTTGATAAAACCATTTTTATGGTCAAAAAAATATTATAATATGTTTATTAAAACTTATTTAAGGTTTTTTAACCAGTATATAGACATAATATTATATAAAATGATACTAATTAATGATGGTCATAAAAACCTCCAAAATAAACCAATCATTTCTTTCGTCAACATTTTATCTAATCAATCATACTCATGTAAAAAAGAAAAATGATTTATGAGAAAAATTAAATTCCTAGATATAAATTAATACCATATCATTATATTTATGGATTTTTGTTTCCCTTTGATGAGAAATTTCATAATTATACACAAGAAAACTGAATATGAAACAATGACACAAAAACTTCCAAAATTACAACATTGAACATTATAAGTCAGTGAAATGACATAAAATGAACCAAATAAAATTATAAAAATTAAATAAATGAGTAATGGGTTTTGATTTATTAATTAATATATTTATTTTTATTATCTAAGAAATTAAGTACAAGTGAAGAACACTTTCGATCATAAGATAAGGGAATCTTTTCAAACCTCCATTTCTTTCTTTAAGTTGCACTTTCTCTCTCATTACACAAATATAATTCATAATTACTATTATTTAATCATCCTAAATTATGTTTATACATTCCAAAAATATATACCTAGCTCAATACTTCTTTATTTTATGTAGTGAAATGTGTTTTTTAAAGTTCACTTTTTAAATTCCCCACGGTAAGCAAGCCCAATTTAAGGGACCTTCCCAATTTCATGCCCAATTTCAAGTACACTACAAATTTTGTTTTAAGAAACTAATATTTTAAAAAAATTAATCAATTATCATGAAAATGTATCTTATTTAATTTCTTGTTTTATGAATCCAATTATGAATTTATCCACAACTCTTTCATATTTTCCCTTAAGACACGCCCAAGTGGATCAATTTTAAAGCTTCTTAAAAAATATTTTTAGATGTTTTGAGATTATTTAAACATATTTGTTCATGATTTATACCATTTTTCAATTATAAATATTTATTAATTATTTAAATCCATTCTTTCATGGACACCATTATGATTCTCCCATTAGCTATGCCTTATGACATAATTGAATTACCCATTTATTTTCATGGGTAACCCTTATTTATATTCCCAATGTTTGATTATTCTGGTGGAAAAAATATTTGTGAAAATTTTATGATGGGTGTGACCATATAGAGCTCCAATGCATTGGGTAATTTTGGTATCATAAGACTTCTTTTTCAGACAGGGAGTAAACCTCATTCCTTCATGGTACTTTTTACACTACGTTATATAGTCTTGGAAATTAGCCTTGAATCATGTATATGTCATGTAGTATGTTTGTTACACATTCCTATGATGGAATGATGTCATGATCCCTTATTACACATGTTTTTATTCAATGTGTTTATTCATGTTCCATGCCTTTTTATGTTATCATGTTATTCATTCTAACCCTTGTGATATGATTTATTTCAATATTTATTCACTTACAGGGATTTTTAGATCATCCATTTTGTCTATGTATTTTTAATATTATCCTATGTAGATGTAAGAGATCAAAGTAAGTTATAATATTATTATGGATGATTAATATAGATATGTTTTCTTCAATTTCCATTTTTCGGTTTTATGTGCCTAATATTACCAAGGCACTAGAATTTACAATTATTGGTTTGTATTTAATGGTAAATTATACTTAAAATCTTGTAATAATAAGTTTAAAAGGATAGGGTCTCTATAGTTGTTATCAGACAATGGTAAATTTATTTTTTGGGATTAGGATTTGAAAAATTTAGTAAGAACCTTAGGGATAATTCTATCACCATGGATACTATAGATTTAAACATTGGGAATGAAATGTTATGATATACTTTCCATTTATATGTTTATCTTCTATATTCAAGGTTTTCTTTTTATATTCTTATTATCTAACTATTAAATCCCTATAATTGTGCTTTCATTGACTTTGTTAATGGTGGGAAATAATATAACAAGTTCCAACAATCAATGTTAATGTCTATGTTATGATTTCCCTAATGAAATTAAAAAAATTTAAGGTATATCCACTGAAAACATCATGATTGTAATAGAACTATGAGATCAAGTTATAAATAGTAACTTGAATCAGGTTGAATTTCCTCCTTTTACTAATAAATATCATGATTCGGACAAATCCTTTACACGACAAAGGCCTCCTATATTTAGTGTATTTTATGATTCCCATATCGTAGAACAATGGATTAACTCCCTTGAGAAGATATCATTTATCCTGAATTGCTCATAGGAAGAGAAATTCATACTGGAGGTGTATCGGTTTGATGGGGGAGCTTAATAGTGGTGGAAACTGATCAAAATCACAGTTTCAAAGGGTAAAATTGATTCAATGGATTGGTATTTGTTCAAGAAAATATTTTTCAATAAATATTTTCCCTAGACTCTACATTTTATGTTTGAAAGGGAGTTCTATAGGCTGAAGCAAAAGGAAGATGAGCCTATCTGTACATATGAAGAAAACATTACAAGGCTTGCATGATATGCCTCTAGCTTTTCCATGAATACTAAAAGGAAATCAGATCTCTACTTTAGTGGACTAAAGTAGAGTCCATGAATAGCCTTGGTGATTTGATACTTTGAAATATATGAGAATATTTTCAGTTGTTTCGTAATGTTGAAATGGATATTATAGAATCTTAGTGCTATTTTGGGAATAGAGATAAAAAAAAATGGAGTTTAATATATGTGGATCAATAGATAAATCCGTTGATGGAAATAAAATCCAAAATAACATGTGTCAAAAGTGTGGGAAGAAGTATCCTGGAAACTGCATAACGGGAAACAAGAGATGATTAAAATGTGGATGAGAGGGGAATCTAGTTAGTAATTTCTGAAGGGATATAAAGAATCCAACAAATGTGGAAGAAGAAAGGAAGGCTCATATAAACAATCATCACGTAGTGCAGTGTTTCAACTTTAAGGAACATGTGCATTGTACATGATATTCCACTAAGCCAATGGTTTTCAGAGGAAGTCTACAAAAACAACATCCAAGGTACTAGGATGGGCATATTATAACCCTACCAATGAGGTGGAGCTTGTAAATGATGTAGTGATTGGTATTCTGGTTATTCATTCAATAATAGAAAATGTAGTATTTAAATCTATATCTAAACATTCATTCATAGCTTTATGAATGTTGAGTTATATTTGACCAAATAGAATCGGTAAATTATTATATCCAAAGTATATAACTCATCTAGAGTTAATTTTTTTGGACTGAACCTTCTAGAAAATATTTCCTTACATTATTTGGTGGACGTTGAAGCAATATGGGCATGGATTGGTTATTGTTAGACAAATCCAAGATCAATATCCTTGAAAGGGGTATCTCTCTTCAAGTCCCAAGGCATCCTCCAATTCTGTACATGTGTAAGGAGGATGATGAATCTACTTTAGAATCACCATCTAATCTATGGATATTATTGCCTTATGAACAAGCATATATAGCTCAAATGATTGATAAAAAGGGGAGAATCATTCTAGAAGACATACCTATTTTTAGGTTTTACACCAATGTGTTCCCTGAATAATTTCCCAATCTACCTCATGATTGAGAAAGTGATTTCTCAATTTAACTTATTTTCTAGAGCTCTACCTATACAAAAGAAACCTTTTAAAATGGACATTGTTGAGTAGGAAGAAATGAAAAGGTATTTTCAAGAGAATCTGGAAAAGGTTTAATATGCCCGAGTGATTCACCATGGGTTGCAGTAGTAATCTTTGTCAATAAAGAAGATAGATCAATGATCCTATGAATTGATTATCATGAGATTCAAAAAAAATCACGATAAAGGAAAATCATACCCTTCCATGAATAGAAGAATTATTCAATCGTCTATGTGGGGCCCAGTATTACCATATAATGGACCTTCATTTGGGATATCACCAATTAAATGTAATTAAATAAGATATTACCAAGACTCCCTTTAAAATTTGGTATGAACATTATGAGTTCATAGTTATTTCCTTCAGACTCACTAATGATCTAGTAATTTTTATGGGATTAATGAATAAATTATTCATTTATTACCTTAAAAAAAATTTAGTATCCTTTATCGATGATATTTTGATATACTCCCAAAGAAAGAGGAGCATAAGGATCAGTTTAATATTATGCTAAAGACTTTATGAAGGAAGGAAGTTTATGAAAAGTATATTAAATGTGAGTAACAGATGCAGGAGGTATAATTATTAAGGCATGTTATCACTAGTAAAGCAATACCTATGGAACACTACAAGACAAAGGTAATCAGAGAGTCTCCCAAGAAAACATCTATAATGGAGATACATAATTTACTTGGACTATCTGGGTATTAATAATTATTTTTGAAGAAATTCACATGATTCTCAAACCTCTTAACCAAGATCACTTGGGAGGGGGTAATGTTGGTCTGGACCAGTGAATGTGAAGACCGCTTCAAGGAGTTGAAAACAAGGATTATCACTGTACAATTATTCAAACTACTAACAAGTGGGGAGATATTTATGGAATACAAAACTTCTTCAAAACCGTATTAGGATGTGTACTAAGGAAAAATGATAATGCGATATCCTACGCCTCCGGGAAGTTGAATCTTCAGGAGAAAAACTATCACACACATGATCTAGAGTTGGTAACTCTAATATTGGGATTGAAAATATATCATCGTTATCTCTATGGGGATAAGTGTGAGATATATAATGATCAAAAGTGACTCAAATATATACTCACAAAGAAGGATCTTAACAAGTTTCTATGAATATAGATATATCTCGTTAGGGATTATGACTTATCAATCCACTACCATCCTAGTAAAGAAAATAAAATGGTAGATTATCTTAGTAGAAAGTATTCTAAAAATTTATAAATGTTTATAGTTTAAAAGGATCCAATATTCTTATATTGGTAAATGATGGATATGGGAATCATTAAGGAAGTAACATGACAAATCATTCTCAAATGATTAATAAAATATCCCTCATAGAGAAAATAAATAATACTCAATGAAATGATATGTAAAATCATAAAAAGGAGGAATCTATAAAAAATTGGAAATCCTCAAAGTTCAAAATTCATGAAGAATGATTCGTAGTATTTGGGTCATGATTATGTGTACTATCCAATCCAAAGATAAAGAAAGAAATTTTTAATGATACATGTAGCTCAAACTTCTCCAATAACATAGGGTGCACAAAGACGCATAGATACCTCTGAAAGGGATATTGGTGGGACAAATAAACATAAAATTTTCTTGTATTTCATCAAGTGAAAGATGAATAGAAAAGGTCTAAGGGTATGATGCAACCATTAACTATACCAAAAAGGAAATGGGAAGACGTCACCATGGAAATTGTGACTTGAATTCTAAATATATGTAGAGTAAATAATTCTATATGGGTTGTTGTGAATTTTCATAAAATGATAGCTCATATTATCATATTTTGAGAGGACTTATCACTTGACAATCTTTAATGATCATACATAAAATAATTTGTGAGGCTATATGAAGTGACAATATTGATTGTATCCTATAAATATTCTAGGATTACCTTCAATATTTGAACAATTCTCTAATATTCTCTTAACACTGAGTTGGACTTTAATGTGGGCTATCATCCTCAAATTGTTTTCCAATCTGGGAGGAATATTTAGAAACTATAAGGACTATTGAGAGAATTTTATTTAAACTTTAATGGTGTATATAACTAACATCTTTCTCTGGTTGATTTCACATAAAACAATTGTTTCCACTCAAGCATCCAAATGTCTCTATATGAATCCCTTTGTAGAAAAATATGGAGAACACCGACCTGCAGGTTGAAGCCAGTGAACATAAGATGATAGGACATAAAATGGTCAATGAAATTATAGAAAAGTCAAAAACCATTCAGTAATACATCAAGGAATTCCCAAATAGATAGAAAAACTATTTATACAATCATCAACGGTACCTAGGGTTTTAGGTTGTAGAAATGGTGTTCTTCCACACATCTCCATGGAAGAGGATCATGAGATTTGGGATGAAAGGAAAGATGAGCCCCATGTATATCAGCCCCTTTGATATTTTTGATCATGTTGGAGATATTTCAAATAAAATAGAACTTACACCTACCATGTCTAAAGTACATGAGGTATTCCACGTATCCCTCTTGAGGTAGTACATACAAGATTCCTCACATATGCTGAATTTATAGGTGTTGCAACTAGAGAACAACCTCTTGTATAATGAGTATTTGGTGAAGATCTTATACTATAGAGATAACATTATACACATCAATACTACTCACCTAGTGAAAATATGTGGAGGAACCATAAGTACAAAAAAGTTACATTTAAACTGGAGGAAGTAATGAATGAGAAGTACCCTCACCATTTTTCACCATAATTTGTAAAATGAAATTTTGAGGGAGAAATTTCATAACGGGGGAGAATGTAATGATCCAAAATTTTATCAATATAAATTTCCTTATTATAATTATTTCATATAATATAAATCATATAAAATCACATATATGACATAATAAAATATTTATAAATGAATAATAAATGAAATAAGAGGTATTTCTAGAAATTATGGAACCTATACTGATGGAATAGTAACTTGACCACTGGAATAGAAAATTGACAATTAAGAATATTAAATTATCCAATAGAATAGTAAAATTGACTTTAAAGGTATAAATAATATTTTGTCAATTTATGACAGAAAATATGATATATTTAGATCCTGAAATTTGTAAATAAATGTTTTAAAAATGATCAATAATGTGTTGATATTTTTGAGAAACTTAAATGTTAATTTACAATTTTATGATTAATATAATTATTCAAATAATATTTATTTTCATAAAATATATTCCTAAATTAATATTTTTTCTTATTATTATAAGAAAAAAATTTGAGACCTCATTTATTTTTTCAAAGTGTCATAAAGTCAACTATAATTTAAAAATTGGTATTTTTAGAATAAATGAAAATTTTAATTAAAAATTAAAATTTTCATATTTCAAAAATTATGTTCATAAATAAGAGTTTATTTTTTACATCTACTAATTTAAAAATTGTTGGGTTTAATATTTTGTAATTTTCTAAAATATTTGAATTTTTATGAATAGTGAAATTTGCTAATTTATGATCTAAGATAAATAAAAAAAATTTGAGCCATGGATATTGTATGGACGATGTAAGAACCATATAATCAAACATTAAATAATTATATATTATATTTATTGATATGTATCAATACTATTGATAGTCTGGAGGAAAAATAATAAGAAAATGAATATAATAATCAAAGCACCCCTCTCCTCCTACTATAAACATCACCCCACACCACCTCTTCTCATCGCACCATTAAAACTTGTATATTATTTATATTATTCCCAATTACTCTAAAAAACCTATTATCTATGTTATAGGATTTTTGGTATCACCAAAAGTCCATTTCCGAGTGCCTTGAAAAAGTTCTCAAGGAGATGACTCTCAAGAAGTAAAACCCTCCCTCTTTGAGTGTTAATTTCCATTTTTTTATCATTAACTCACCAACTATATCCAAAGTAACATGATAAATACAATATCATATATATAATAGAATTTTATTATCTTAATTTAATTACATAATCAAAAATCTTCTCTTCTTCTTTTTTATAAAAATGAAAACATCGTTTGTGAGGTGTCAATTCAACGCCTTCTTGGACGATGAGTTTTCATTTTCCATTACTATTTCAAGGTTGGTCAGAAACCCATTTTTATGGTTAAGAAATTATAATATGTGCATTAAAACATATTTAATTTTCTATAACAATTATATAAAAATATGTTTAAATTAATAGATACTAATTCGTGATGATCTTAAAAACTACCAAAATATACTAACCATTTTTTCATCATCATTTTATATATCGAATCATCGTAATGTTAAAAATGAAAACAATAAATGGGAAAAAATAAATTAGTGGAAATAAATTGATACCATATCATTATATTTCTTTATTTTTTCTTCCATTTGAAAAGAACTTTCATAATTATACACAAGAGAAACGAACAAGAAGACAAGAAACGAACACATAAAAAATAATGAAATTAAACACTATAAGTCAAAATCAATTTCCACAAATAAACATAATAAAATTGAAATAAATTAAATAAATTTAGAAAATGTTCTTAATTAATTATTTAATATAATTTTATTTCCTACTATATTATGTAAATGTGTAGATAAATTTAATACATAAAGTAATGGATTACTTTTGAACCTCTATTTTCATTTAGGTTAATCTTTCCCTATATTTACCCAAATGTAAATCTTAACTATTATTATGTACTCATCCTAAATTATGTGTGTATTTTCCAAAAATATTAAACTATATCAATATTTCTCTATTTTATGGGGAAATACTTACTTTATATGGTTCCCTTTTTAATTCATCCCAACAAGTATGCCTGATTAAAGGGGAGTTCCCAAATTCTTTAACAATTTTCAAATACACTGCATATTCTATTTTAAGCCACCAATAGTTTTATGAAATCAACATTTTTTTTCATAAAAACCATCTTAGTTCATTTATTATTTTATGAAAACAATTAATAATTTTTCTTGTTTAAAGAATCTTATATTTTCCCATAAAATGCACAAAATGTCCCATTTCAAAGGTTTCTTAAACACTCTTTTTATATGTTTTTAGTTCAGTTGGAATTTTTTTTCATGATATGTTCTTATTTTACATTATTTTTATCCATATATTATTTAAATACATTATTTCATGAATACCATTATTATGCACCCTTGGATATAACTTGTGACATGTTTTCAATACCCATTTCATTCCATGGGTAACACTTATGTTTATTCCTTATGTTTTATTCTTCATGTGGAAAACATATTCATGAACATGTTATGATTGGTGTTACCAAATAGAGATCCAATTAATTGTGTAATTTTTATTCTCATGAGACTTCTTGTTGATATATAGAGTAAAATAGATTCATTTATGTGACTTTGTCCACCATGTGATGTTGTCTTGGAAGTTATTCGTCAATCATGTTTATGTAATGTTTTATATTTCTTACACATACCTATGATTCCATGATTACATGATCACATTTTATACATGTTATGATTTCTTATGTTTATTCATGTTCCATTCCTTTTTATGTCATCATGTTATGCCTTCTAATCCATGTGTTATGCCTTATTTCTAGGATTATTCCCTTACTAGAATTTTTAGCTCATCCTTTTTGTCAATTAGTTTTCCATGTAATCCTATAAATATTTATGTTCTCAATGTAATTAATAATATCATTATTAATTATTAATATAAATATATTCTATTCTATTTCCATTCTCTCAGTTTTATATACCTAATATTCCAAAAAAACATGAAATTACAATCCTTGGTTTTTATTTTATGGTTAATTATGAATAAAATATTATAATAATTTGTGTATAAGGATAGGGTTACTAAAAATATTATTCGGATAATATACATAATGGTACCCTCGAGAGAGGGTGTGAACACCATTAGAGCTATGCAAGGCAGTGAGCAGAAGTCCCCTGCAGGCCTTCCTCAGGATGGTCATGATCCTTCAAAGGTAGATGGGGTCACCAACATGATGGTTCAGGGGGTATCTTCATGGGAGGTAGAGGATAGTTTTCCAATTGCTGATCTGGAAGTTCATAAACAGAATTCTGTCAACCTGTGTACAGACATAGGAGTGCAGCTGGATGTGAATGAGACCAGGAGGAAGGGGACCATGGCTGGAGTGATGATGGCTACTCCTCCAGAGGAATATGGTATAATCAATTTGAAAAATGGTAATTCAAATGGACCGAGCCATGATTCTCTAATTAATTGTCATGGCCGGGACATTGATGGGGCCAGTACTTTCCAGTTTATGGGCAGGGGACTTGAGAATCATCGGGATTATAGAGAGATTGAGGACCCAGGTCAGAATACTTCACACGGTTTGAGTATGTCCAGAGTGGATGTGGCTATACCTTGCTCCTCAAACTGGTTTGCTGCTCTGGATGAGGTTGGAGCGGCTCACTCGAGGGAAGATGTACAAGCCCCTTGCCCTCATTTTATAGAAGGTGACATACCAAATAGTGGTGGCTGCTCCAAAATGATAGGTGGACAGCCTGGAGGTGGAGAGACCAACCCGGAGGGAGTCAGCATGATCTCTTTGGATCAGATGATTGAAGAGGTTCCAAATCAAATGAATACTGGCAGGAGATATGTTGTGATGCTGGACAGCTCTAAGCCTGTGGAATTGGTGTCTGAACAGAAGAGCAAAAATGATGTCTAGATGCAGGTTAATTCTCAGGAATTACTTAATTGTTCTGCAAATAAATTTTCAATGCTGGCTGATGTTGGATCAAATGAGGAAGGTACTGAAGTGGCAGAGGAAATTTCAGAGAAGGAAGGCAATGCTGGTCTGGAAAGATTGAGTGGCGAAGGTAAAAGTCTCTGCGCTGATGACACAATCCGGATATCTCAAATGGAAGGTGGGAAGGATGTAAATGTCAACCCTCCATTGTCCCATAAGAAGCAGTGGGGGGATAGATCTGATTGTGAAGAAGAGCTCCACAGTCACCAAATATCTTACAGTGATGCTTTCAAGAATGGAAATCATGAGAATATTATCAAGGAGGTGGGAGAAAAATCTCAAAGCAGGAGGAAGCCAAGGAGAGACTACACGGATCTACCTAAACCAATGGTGACAAGGTCTGCACACAAGATTGTAGGGTCACAAGAAAATGATATTTCAAATGGGTACAATGGAAAACGAAGGGGAGGGTCTCCAAATAGGGACAAAGGATTCAGTGGGAAACGGCTGGTCAAGGAAAAGTTGTCTGAGGAAATGCTTCGGAAGAAAAATATGTATCTTGAGATGATGCGCAAATACGAATCCTCTGAATGGGAGTCAGCTGATCCTGGTGATGATTTATCTGATGATGGGGAGAAGGATGCATATGGCTTTGATGTAATGTAACGCTTTTTATTTTCTTTTGTCTTTACTTGCACTTTTCTTTTAATAAATTTGCGGGACCAGGCTTACGTCTGGTTCAAACTTTTCTGGTATATATTAAAATATAAGGATTTAAGATTTTACCTCTTGAATGTTTTCTCAATGAGAACCTCCTTAAGGAAATTAGGGTTGGTCTTTTATTATAACCAATAGATCATAGACAAAGGGAAGAGGCTTGTAAAGGGAATTGGATGGAATATTTATATGTTAAATGGTTTAGAATGTGTGAGGATAAGGGTTGGTTAGTGGTGGTTTTTAAAGGGAGAGATGGGTGTTTTTATTAGAATATGAATTAGTTTATTATTTTGGGTCAAGTCTGTCAATAGTATTGATTAATATGTCTAAATACAGTAAGTGGTTAATATGACCTTGAACCAATGGGTTATTTAACCATGACTATGTCATCCTTGACTCAAATATTCTTATAGTGTTAATTGTAGAAAACACAGTATTTCACTATTCATTAAAAATCATATATTTTTTAAAAATACCATAAATTCTCCATAACCATTTTCGATGTCCAGATTCCAAATAAAAATCCCATTTTATGAAAATAAATTTCTAAAAATGATAAATTTATGTTTTAAATAAAATCATTGTTTAATAAATATTAAATAATTCTAATATTATAGTCGATTTTTTTACCCTTTGAAAAATTAATTAAGGTCGCATAAAATTATTTTAAAATTATACTACAACATAATGTTAATTTATGAAATATATTTTATGAAAATTAAATTTATTTTAAATAATTATATTATTTATAAAATTATAAATAAACATTTACATTTTATAAAAATACCAACACATATTTTATATTTTAAAACATTTATTTACTTATACAGTGATATAAATATATCATATTTTCATTTATAAGATACATAATGGTTCGATTACTATTCAAATGGTCAGGTTACTATTCCAATAATATATGTTCCTTAATTTTTATAAATACATTTTGTTTCATTAATTCTTCTATTTTCTCCTAGGTAATATAATATTTTGTTCAAAATGAATATTATATATTAAATTTATATTTTATTTCTACAGCTTTGTTCATTAGAGCGGTCATTTTAGTGGATCAAGCATATCCAACATCTCCCATTTTTATTATCTTATTTTCTATTTATTATCACTCTACAATATTTATAATTCTTATTGGTTTACTTCTTGACTAATGTTTCAATTTTAATTTATGATAATAACTTTTTATTGGTTCTTTGTGTGATATATGTGTTTGAAGAAAACAATAATAAGGAAAATCCATTGATTAAACTCTAGGTCATTTCATTCATCCCCTTTATGAGATTTCACTATCAAAATTTCATTTCATATAATGTGGTGAAAATTGGTGGGTGTAAATATCCTTCATCGACTCCCTTAGTCCTCACGTAGCCTCTTTCTATTTATGTTTCCTCTTATATTTTTGACCTGGTCAAATGTCTTTTTGTATATAAAAATATCTCTATCATCCATGATATTTTCCAACTTCTCCTCATAAGATATAATATTTTCTAGTTGTAAAACCTCATAATTTAGTACATGTGAGGGATCAAGTATGTACTTCCTTAAGGGGGATAATGGAATACATCATGTACATGATACATGATTGGTGGATGTACTAGTTTATAGGCCACAACACTAACATGATAAAGAATATTGAAGTGGTTGATGTAACTATTACATAACTTCCCATTCCACAAAAATATCAGAACTATATTCTATAGAGATATGGAAAGGAATAAAATGTATCCAACCTCAAACTCTAAGTCCCATTGATGATTATCTGCATATCTCTTCCATCAACTATGGACAGCTTGATTATTCTATAGGATGGCCTTCCCCTTTTTTGCCATTTCCTCGACTGTTTGATGTCCCAATAGCATGCATTCACCAACATCATCCTAAATTTCATTGAGAATGCTCTCAATATATAGTCTAGTTCCTGAATTGTCCTATTATATTAGCCATTAGTTTGAGAAAGATAAGTTTTAATGAAGTTCAAGTCAATGTTTATAGGTTGTAGGTTACTTTTCTAGAAATTGGAGGTTAATATTGGGTCAAGGAAGGATAGAATTGATACTGGTACTCTATTCAGTGACACCACATCTCTGATGTATATCTATGAAAGTTTCTCAAGTGAAAATCCGTCTAAAATTGTAATAAATTGATATTACTTTATATGATGATCCTTAATTACCAATATAACATTATTTTCTAGTAATGTGTTCGTATATCTGGTCACAAAGTCCATGGTGATGTTATTCCATTTCTGTGTTGGTATAAGTAATGTTTGCATCATTTCTTTAGACTTTTTTTCCTTTCATCCTTCAATTTCTATCATACCAAACACTTTTTCATACATCCAATGATCACATTCTTCATATTGTTCAACCAATAGTGATCTTAGAGATCTTGATACATCATTTTTATCCCTGGGAGGATGGATAACTTAATTCTATGTGCTTAATTTAAGATAAAATTTTTTATCTTAGGATTTTAGGGTACACATTGTTAAGGACAATATCTTATAATTCATTCATCATCAATTATGAACTCTGATGATTTCCCATTACTTATAGCTTTAACCTTCTCCTGATTTTCCTTATCATCTCTTTGAGAGTAATTTATCTTCTCTAAAAGTTATTATTGAGAAATAATTTTTGAATGGAATGATGATGTGCATTCCTCTCTGATTAACATGTCCATACTTTAGAATTCCATGAATATTGGATCATTATATGTTATCATCATTGATTAAATTTCATGATTCTTTAAATTTAGATCACCATCCACTTTATTCACTTTACCTAGATGATAGTAGATTCAGCGGTCAGAATACTTGATGTTCTCTAATATTATTTACTGGAATATATAAATATCCTTCTATGTGAATATATATTTTAGTCTCTTATGATTAGTATATATCTCACACTCCTCCCTATAAAGACAATGCTTCCAGATTTTTAATGTGATGATCATAGCTTTAACTTCAGATCATGTGTGGGGTAGTTTTACTCAGGAACATTCAAATGAATTGAGGCGTAAGCAATAAATTTATCATTTTTCATCGGTACACAACCTAATACATTATTTTAATAATAAATATTTACCAAAAAGTGTTCCCCACCTGTCAGTAGTGTATGCACTTGTGTAGTGATAATCATCTTCTTCACCTCTTTGATGCATACCTCACATTCACTGTCCCAAAAAATAATTACTCCCTTCTGAGTCATCTTGGAAAGTGGGTTTGAAAATAATGAGAAGTTATTAAAAAATCATATATAATATCTTTCTAGGCTAAGGAATATATGGATCTCCATGATAGATCTTGGCCTAGGCCACTCCTCAATTTCCTTTGTTTTATAAGGGTCCATATATATACCTTTTCTGGCAATAACAACCCCCTAGACTGATACTTAATCCATCTATAACTCGCATATATTATACATTACATATAGTTTCTCCATTCATAGAGTATTTGACATATTATTAAATTTATATTAATGTTTCTCCTTGCTCTTGGAGTATATCAGAATACAATCTATAATGACTAACACAAATTGTTTGAGTTAATATATAAATAATATATTCCTAAATTCCATGAAAAAGGCTAGAGAATTAGTGATCCAAAGGGAATTACGGTGAAATCATATTTTTCATACATCATTCTAAAGGTATTATGGGGATTATCAACCTTCCCCACACATAATTGGTGATATCTTAACTGAAGGTTACCCATTGAGAAATGCTTGGACACACATAGTTGATCAAACAAGTCTTCTACCGATAGAATGGGATTCTTGTTCTATATGTGGATTTTATTGAGTTCATGATAATAAATGAGTCGTATCATTGACTTAACCTTCATTTTGAGAAATAAGAATGGAAAACCCCACAATAAAGCACTGAAGCTGATAAATCCCTTTCCCAGAATCTATTGTAACCACTTCATCAGTTCTTCCAACTCAAAGGTGGCAATTTTGTATGGAGTCTTTGATATAGCAGCGATAATGATATATGTTCAATTGAGAACTCAACCTATTGGTTAGTATAAAGTAAAATCAATTCTTTAAGGAACACGTCAATTTAGTTCTTCATAATGGCCATGCCATCTAGAATGATCATCTCTATTTTCTCAACCATTTCTTTTAGATATTATTTCATATTCTGATATAATATCATCCTTTTAAATTATGATTCTATAGAAGATTAATCCTCTATCATAAAGTTGTACAAAATTGGAGGATGTCTTTGGATGTGAAGATTGATCTGCATTTCTGGATAGTTGAGGTTGTATTTATATAAATATAATCAATACATTCCCAATATAGCCTCAAATCCCACCAAAGGAATTAGGTATGATTTTTTTGACGGTTCAGTCCAAAAATATAAACCGAAGAAGATTTGTATACTTTAGATGAAAAAAATTACACATTCACTATTCTCACTTATAACTCAAACTTCATATTTTGATGTGGTGTTTGAATTGTTATATTGAACATGAATGATATGAAAGGATTTGTATAACTGTAATGAAATTGTACATTCACTATTATCGAATGAATAACCAACATACCTATAACAACATCATTATCAGGTTCCACTTATGTAGTAGTGATATAGTATTTCCTACCATGATTCATTGGAGTTTATTTTTGTTGATATCCTCTAAAAACCATTAGCATAAAGAATTATTTCACTTAATTCCCATGATCCTTGTAGTTGAAATATTGCACTAAAAAATGAGTATTGGTCTGAACCTTACATTATTTTTCTGAATTTGTGGAATTTTTAAAATTCCATTGATAAAAACTATCCATATTTCATTCTCTTCCAAATTTTAGGCATCTCCTAGTTTAATTTATGGATTTACTAGGACATTTATTCAAACACATTTGACATGTGTGATTTTGGGTTTTCTATATTTTCTGGGATTTATCTCCTAATAATCCCAAATTAAACTCCATTTCCCTATTTTATCTCTGAACACATGATACCACTAAGTGTCACCAACCTCCATCTCAACATTTAGGGTACATCAGACAATCTATTTATAGATTTCAAAGTCTCAAATTACAAAAGCTTATTATACACTAAACATTTATCCACTAAAGAAGTGATCCACCTTTCATTAATTGTTCATGAAAATCCAAAGACATATATTGTAAGACTTGTAAATATTTTCTCATATGTCCCAATAGATTAATCTTCTTTTTGCTTCATTATAAGGAAATACCTCTCTATATTAAGATGGAGAGTTCGAGTAATATAATTATTGAAAAATATTTTTTTGAATCCTTTCCAATACATGGAGTCAATATCCACTTGAGATTTTGTGTTTTTTATTAGTTTAAACCAATAATCATCTTACCATAAAAATTGTAGACCATCAGTTGACCCAGTACATTCATGATGTTATGGGTCCCATTTCCATCATGTTTGGAATCTTATTAGGGAAATCATCACATTTCCAATCACATTTATTTTTGGAACATTTTCTCATATTTCCCACCAATAACTATAAGAAATAAATAAAATAAAATTAGTGTGATTGAATACTTATCTAGTGGGATTTTTAAAGGTAAAAAATTAACATATAAAAAACAAACTTATAAATGAAAAGTACATCCTAACTTGTGATTCTCAAAGATTCAATCGTGGTTATCCATAGTGATATAATTATCCCTAGGGTTATTACTAATGTATTATAGTAGTAATCTCTTAAAATAACTATACTGTGGATTTGAAACAAACTAGTGTGACCCTAGCTATTTAAACATGTTATTGTATGATTTTATGAATATATATATCAATTAAATTAACACCAATGATTGTAAAGTCTCGTGTCTTTGTAAGACTATGTTCATAAAATTGAAAACATGGAACTAGAATAAAAAAAATCTTTATAAATATTCTATAATGATCTCCTAAATTCCTTTGAGATATGAAATTTTAGTTGGATAACTAGTGGAATACATAGATATAAGGGATGATCTAATTATCATAATAATAGAATAACCATGGAAAAGAATTATAGCACATGAGTAAAAGGCATATCATGGTAACATAATTGGCATGGAACATGCATAAAAATGTAGATCCATATCATACTAAACATGGGATCATATGATCATGTAAACATAGGAATGTGGTAGGAACATATAACATGATATAAACATTATTCAAGGCCAACTTTGTAGACTATATCATATGGTGGAAACATTCCCTTAATGGATGCAGTTTACTCCCTAATCATATACGTGATATATAATGAGGCTAAACAATACCCAATGCATCAGATTTCTACCTGAGTGAACCCATAATAACATGTTCATTCATATATGTGCCACATAAATAATCAAATATAAATAATAATCATATGGGTTACCCACAGAAAGAAATGGGCATCATTATCATGTCACAAGGGGTAACAAGTGGGCGTATCATAATGGTGTCCACTAAAGAATGGAATTAATTAATTCTTGGACATTAATAAAAGGAATATTAGAATATATCAAGATAAATGATTCCAAACTGAAGTTTAAACATGTAAAAAATCATGTTTATGAAACTTTTGAACTGACCCACTTTAGGGCTGTTTAAGAGAAAATATTAAAGATCATTCAAAGAGGAAGTATGAATAGTTGTTTGTGTAAAACAAGATATAAACTAAGATAGTTTTTCATAATTAAATGAGATATTATAAAAATAAAGGTGGATTAAAATAGATTTTGGAGTTTAATAGATAATGGGTAATAAATTGGGATATTCTATTTAACCGGTCTTGCTTATCTGGAGGAACTGAGAAATGACCCTTCTAAAACATGTTAGTCAACATAAAATAAAGATTCATTGAGATAAATACAAATTTTTGTCTCATAAACTTAATATTTTGGTGGATTATATAATAGTAATGAAGAATTACTTTGGGGAAAATGGAGAGAATGTGTAACCCAATGATAATTTGGATG
The DNA here is from genome assembly GCA_963277665.1 of Viscum album. Taxonomy (NCBI): domain Eukaryota; kingdom Viridiplantae; phylum Streptophyta; class Magnoliopsida; order Santalales; family Viscaceae; genus Viscum; species Viscum album. The sequence continues at coordinate 220,796,260 of OY728163.1, forward strand.
TTCAGAGAGATCCCTTACCATAAGTCCGTATATATTTTTTACTTGTAATTAATGTACTGAATAATAAAATTAGTTTAATTACTTAATTACTTAATTAATTCAGTAACTATTATATGGTATTATTGTTCATATAAAATTATAAGTGGTCCCATATATAATTTTGTTTTTTTTTCTATGAGGATGATTAATTTGATAAACCATTAATAAAAATTGATCGGTTTTTTATGCATTATTTCTGACCATCAACAACTAGTTTCATTTTATTTAATATTATATATATATATTAGTAACATAATATTAAAAAAGTAATAATATAATTATTAAATTATTATTTAACAATTATAATAGTCTTATAACCAGCATTAAAAGTGGTAATAAAAAATGAAATATCATCCTCTAGGAAGTCGATGAACCGACTTATCAAAGATATTGAATTTATTTTTAAAATAAAAGGAGAAGGGAAGAGATTATATGAAATATATTCCAATAATATAATAAATTTATAGTATATATACGATACTAGATTTATCATGCCTCTCTGGATATGGGATTTCAGGGGGGGATAAGAAAACCAAAGAAATTAAAATAGAAGGATAGATGATTTTACCTCTTGAATATTGTCTCCTTCAAACCTACTTAAGGAAGTTGGGTTTGTTTTTTTTTAATTTCAACATCTCCTAGACATGGGGAAGGAATTTTTTAATGCAATTGGAAAGAATATTGTCAAGCTACAAGGATTAAAAGGTGTGAGGATAAGGGGTGGTATTTATAAGGGAAGAGAGGGGTGTTTTTCATTATAATATTCATTAGTTTATTATTTTGGCTCAATAATATCAACAGTGTTGATTAATATGACTAAATAAAGTAAATGTTTTAGAGTTTTTTGAACCAATGGGCTCTTGTAATATGAATATATCATTAATAACTAAAATATTCTTATAATGTTAATTACTGAAAATTACCATATTTAAATATTCCCTAAAAACTCTAGTATTTTAGAAAAATGAATAAAATTTAACATAACCATTTATCAACTAGTAGATTTCAAAAATGGAATCCATTTTATGAAAATAAATTTCTAAATATTATAATTTTAATTTCTAAATAAAGTCACCATTTAATTGAAAAATAAAAATTCTAATATGAAAATTGAAGTTATAACCCTTTGAAAAATCAATTGAGGTCTCATAAAATATTATTAAAATTATTATAAATGATAATTTTAATTTTTTGGATCTATTTTATTAAAATGAATTTTATTTTAAATCATTATATTAATTATAAAATTGTACATAAAAAATTACTTTTTACAAAAAATTCAAACACGTAGTTTATCATATTTTAAACATTTATTTACTTATACCATGATATAAATATATGAAATTTAAATTTACAAGATACCTAAATTTTATTTATACTATAATCGGTGAGGTTAATATATTGACTACAATATACTATTCCTAACGGTATGTTTACTATTCCAACGGTCATGTTACTATTCTAAGGATATATGTTCTTTAATATCTATAAATACTTATTATTTAATTAATTATAATATTTTTCCCAAATGTTATCTATTTTTACCTTAAAAATTAAAATTATATTATTAACATTATGTTTTATTTCTATAGCTTTATTCATGAGTGCAGTTATTCTCATGGATAAAGTATATCCAAAATTTTCAAATTTTATTATCTTATTTCCTATTTATTGTCTTACTGTAATATTTAGAATTTTTATTGGGTTTTTTATAAATAATGTATCATTATTATTTTATGATAATAATTTTTTATCCGTTTCTCTATGTGATTTATGTCTTTTATGACATAGATATAATAAGGAAATCACATTTATAAAATTTTGTGTCGTTACCTATAATGTAAAATTAACACACATCATAAAAAGGAAAAAATAATATCACTGTTAATATAATAGTAATGTACCATTTTATTCATAATAAAGAACATGAACACATTTTAAGTATCATTTATATGATATCAAACAAATTGGAAAAAGCTAATCACATCATGTTAATTCATATAATTATAGAAAAAGATTATTATATCATGTTTATGCATAATGATATAATAAGATATAAATATTTAAATATTACATTATATAGATATATAATTATAGGAATGCTTATCTTATTATAGTACATTTAAAATCATGCATTCTATATAGAAAAGAAACAAACATCAACAGTAAAAATGAAATATACCACTTAAAATAGAACGAGTTTAATAATAATTTCATGATGTATAAGTTGATAAATAAACATAGAGGTACCGAGAAGAATATTGTTATACATTATATATTATATTCACGGGTCATATCATTAAATAAAAATTCTATATTCTATAAATGAATTATGTAATAACATAAGAAGAATAAAAGGGAGGTCTCAAAAATAATTTATTTAGCAATAATCATGGAATGTGGCTAAGAATTCAAAATAAAAATAAAAAAATACATTCATATCCATAAAATAATGATATTTAAAATAAAATAATATATTTTTTTAAGGTATTTAAATAATATTTAGATGTTTAAGGAAAATAAATAGAGAGATAGGAAGAGAGATTATAAACATAAAAGAAACCGAAAGATCTTGAAAGTTCACTTACAAAATTTGCATGGTGTGAATTAAACATAAAATTTTTATATTATAATGAATAAGAATAAAACTACCCATAAAAAGAAATTTAATAAATTCCATAAGAAAAATATGGAATAAAATAAACATATTACTTTTTAAAAGAGTATTGGATAGAGAGAAATAATACCAAAAATAGAAAGGTTGGGAGGGATTCCCTTATATACTTTAAAATGTTTAGATTGTAAATATAATGTTCTTATTTAAATAAATGAATATGTAAATCTATTTAAAAGGAAAATAAATAAAAAATAATTTATTTATATTATAAAATATATAAAAAACATTTATAATGTGATTGGTCAAGAGAGAAAATATAGATTAAGAAGAAAGGATAAATGGGATCCACTTACAAATTTAGTAATATAAGATGAATTTTATAATAAAATAGAAAATATATAAATCATAAGAAATAAAACTAAAATAAAAAAATGTTTTTTTTTGAAAATAATTATACATTATTGATTAAGAATAGTTACAAATTTATAAGTGTTGGGAGTGAGATAAAAATCACATTACCTAAGGAACCATTTTGTTTTTCCACACTTTCACAAATTTTATAACTAATATATGTTTATTAGTAAATTATTATAAAATTATATTAGTTTATTTAGTTCATTATTATTATTTTTTATTGATACAAATTATTTTTAGACTTTTAATTAGGGATAGAAAAACTTGGAAATGTGATTGTTTGAATTATTTCATTTTAATTACAACTTCATTTTTTGATTATTATTTTTATATATTAGTAGAATTATCTCAAAAATCATAAAAAAATAAAATTAAATATTTATATATTATATAAATGTTACAGTAAAAAAAGAATTTTGTGATATTAATGACTTAACAATGTGCTCGTAGGTGGTTAAATTGACCATTAATCGGATATATCTAAATGGGGGGAGATAATATATATACATTATAAATAGTTTGAAAAACAATTAGTCACATAATAACATTTATATCTTATATCCTTATATATTAGTTTTTTATATGTGTGAAAAAAATAATTTTGATAGTATAATATAATAAGAAAAATGAATGTTAGAGGAAGGAATGTTACTTCCTCCATGAAGTTTACGCCTTTGATAAGGGCCTAATGCCTTGAATATTTGAAGTGTGTTGAGAAAACAATGTCTCAAAGGATATATAGAGTCTTAAGAGGAAATTTTTTTCCAAAAAATGGTAAATGGGATAAATTTTGGAAGTTATTTCTTATTGGGAATAGAGGGGTTGTTTTTATTTGAACTAGAGGAATATTTTGGGTTAAAATATTGAGTTTAAAATTAATTAAGGACCAATACATGAAATAATGTTTTTTATGACTTGTATTATTATTATGCACCCTATTAGATGAAAAAAACTATTAATGACATCATTTATGACGGTTTTACATGATGATATCATCATCACAATAGTCTTACATCATATTTACCAATTTATTTGTTTATTTTATTAATTATTTATTAAAATACCAAAACATCACCCTAACCCAATTTCAATTTCTCACTTTCAAATATGGATATTATTTTATAAAAATAAATTTCTAATAATGATAAAATATATTTTTTATAATCCTTTAATATTTTAAAAATCTAGTTTTTGTTGTATAGAACATTTATTAACATCAGAAAATATTCTTCTTGGATTTATATATTTATTTATAGATTTTAGAAATCAAAATTAAAATCTTAATATATTTGATTTAAAAATAATATAATAATTTTATATTTGAAAAAATATTATCGACTATATATCATTTAATATTTTACTAGTCACCTAAAAATACTCTTATTTAAAAAAATCACAATAAAATTAATCTTGGATAACTTAAATGATCCAATTTTAAAAATTATATTCTTTTTATACGAATAGTTTTCAATATTAGCTAATTTTAAAATCTAAATATTAACATAAATAAATTTTTTTTTTCAAAATAAGTTTAAACATATATATTAGGTTCTTGGGGGCATAGTTACATTCAAACACAAACACTCACACTACACACAGAGGTTGGAAAGGAAGGTCATAGACCCTCAAGGGATAACCCACACTACCAACTGCTTTCTTACATTTTAAATATGGCCTAAAGGCCCAGTGGGCACAAAGTCGATAACATGTCCCAAAGGTACTTTGAAAAGTTAAAACATAATTTATTACAATTATATACTTAAAAGTTATTTGAATAAACAAATTTGAATACATATCTTGTATATTTTTAATATTTATATATTATTATTTTATTCATGCCAACTATTAATTACTATTTATTTTACTATTCTAATGGTTAAGTTATTATTCAAATATCATGTTACAATTAAAATGATTAAGTTACCATTCTCACAATCATGTTACAATTCTAATAATTGTATAACCTTTATACATCTAATAAATATATCTCATTTCCATTATTTACCATTCTCTTTGTCTTATATCTATTTTATTTAATCAAAATAGGAATCCAATTTTTTATGTTATTTGGTATTTTACATTATTATTCGTAGGAATGATATGTTAATGAGACAATATAATTATATATTTTTAAATTCCACTCATGTTTCTTATATGATTTTATTTGACCATTATTTTATTTTTTATTTTATGGAATGTATTTATCATCTTCAAGAAAGTTTTAATTGATGAAATATTTTTTTTATTATATAATTCAATTGATTTATTAAAAGTATATACTTATAATCAAGTTTCTTAAGAAAAGAGTAAAGTTATCAAAAAATAAATATCAACAGATTAAAGTAAAATAAAATTTTTATTAACTTAAATTAGTGAATTTTAATTTTTTATTCCAATATAAGTCAGGGTAGAAAGATATATTTTCAAAACCAAGGAAGTTACACATACTGTATTGTATGTAAAACTACAATGAATTATTTTCAACTTAGTTTTTTTATATATTATTATTTTTTATTTCATTGTGAGAGTAATTTTATAGTTGAAATCACATATTTATGTGTGAATAAATTATTTCTCATGAAATTATTGTCTTTTATAAAAATCTGAAATAACTAAATATGTTTGAATTTGATGAAAGTGAATTCAATACAATTTAAATAGAAAGTTTCATAACTAAAAATCGAGTTATAAAAGAATGAATAAAATGAAAGATATAAAAATTTATATTTTGATGTGAAAAAAATTATTGACACAAATAAATTAGAATAAATAAAAAATTATACTTATAAATTAAAAAAATTAATTTAAATGAAAAAATTATTTACACATATTTATTGAAGAGAATGAATATTTTTACATGTAGTATGTTTATATCAACTATTTTATTTTAATTTAATTAGTTCACTTATATAAGTTTTTTTAATAGTTCATTATGTTTATTAATTTAAATGGAATTTAAAAAATGAAATTAGAAACTTATTATCTATATCAAAATCCAAAAAACATTAAAATATTTATCATTTTGTATCAAACAGTTTTTTCAGTACTTTAATTTAATAAAAATTAAAAATTTAGGAAAAATTTGAAATAATTTTTATCCAAAATATTTCAATATTTAATTTACAAGATAATATAGTCCTTTAATTAATATGTGTCAATTAAAATTTATTTCTTTAGGTTAAAAATATTATTATTGATAACATGATATAAACAAATTTAAATTTCATTGGAATCTTATTTTAAATATGGACATATGTTTATTAAAATTCTTCTATAGTATTTTGGGAATTAATTATGGTTAATTATATTAGCACATTCATTTTTCGGTATGTACCAAGATATATTTCATTTTATTTTGGGAATAAATATGATATTTTAAAATAATTTTGGCTCTACATGATTTAGAGGCATCGTTTGTAATCCTTGTAAATGGATCAATAATCCATGAATAGATCATGAATCATTGTAGAAAAGTAAAATAGTATGTTAAAATATTTATAAAGAGTCTATTCTAACCAATCACCACATAAAAATCAATTTAATTTTTTTTTATTTTTATCCAAACATCCATATTTTTTCCCATTCAATTATTATATCATATTATTAGCAAAATATGTTATTCTAAGAGTATTCCACCTCATTTAATTTATCTCTTCCTATTTTTTGATAGATCAAACAAAGATAAAATGAAAATTTTCTAAATCCCATTCCATATGACAAAATTTTTCTTAAATTTTCCCCCACTTTTCCATTTGTTGATTAGATAATTTTTATATTCTTGGGATTTTGGAATTTAGGGTTTTTATCAGTGTACAGAAAACAATCAGTAAGAAAGTAAATATTTCTTCCAAGGCCCTTTCTCGTCTCGAACTCGTCTCTTTCTCCCATATATATTTCACTATACTCTATTTCAGTCTGATGCAATGGCTCTCATGGGGGGTTTTGAGATGTGTTGGTCGAGAGCTCGTCGGTTTTCTTGGAGTTTAAATTCATTTTGGTTCTCTTTTTTCCTTAGGGTTTATTTTTATTTGATGTTTTTGTTTTGGGCCTTTTATCTATTCTGGTGGTTTTTCGATCATGGTGGTGTGGTGAAATCTCGTATGATGTTTCTCCTGGTGAGGTTTTGGATTTTTTTCATGGTTGAGCTTCCGACGGTTTGTTACAGGTTCCAGTTTTCCCATATTATTTGTTTTGGGGATTTTTTATTTTCATCCTCATCGATAAAAACTGTGTTCGGTGATGGGGTCCTGGTATACTTATTCTGAAGGTGGATTTAAATGTATGTTTTTTTTGTCATGAAGATGGCCATTCTCCCTTTCGAGGCCCAAGTCTTCTCCATTCCCTAATCTTGGTCCTGGATTCCACCACACATCTCCTAGATGGACCTATTTGGTAGATATTCAATGTGTTTTGGATGTGAATCTTGAGTGGTCCACAATGTTATTGGAGGCATCTCTCATGGTGGATTCACATATGTATTTTGGTTCTGAATGGGCTCATTTATTCATAGTGGCTATGAAGGGGCATCTTCTTCATGGCTCTAATGGTATCTGATGGTCTGTTATGGGTTTTATATAGTAGAGATGATGGACTCTAAGATGAGGTAATCCCTATAGAACTAGTGTGGTGATGGATGATAATGATGAAGATGGTGATTGGATGACGATGGTAATAGTGGTGACTCATGCGGATTAATATATGTGTCCGGACATCGGCTGATGTTGGTTACTCACAAATCGATGTCTCACCGTGTTTTGTGTTCATGATGTGTTTTTGGAATTTTTAATTTTTAATTTGAAATTATTTTATTTTTTATCCCATTTTTCTTTTTGTTTAACTATAAACAATAAAGTTTCCAGGTTTAAAATATAAAAATAGAATTTTTATTCGATCACATAAAACATCATTTTTCACTTGTAAACATCATGAGGATTAATTTGATTATTTATTAGGGTGATATTAGAATATAATTTGATATTTAAATGATAATTATATTTTTTTTAAATTTTGTTTAAATGAGTTAGAGATAAATTAATAAAAATGTTGTTGGATTATAAAATGTATTATTACTATTATTATAATATGTCATATTATTATTTATTAATTTTTATAATTATTATTGATATTGGTATTCCAAGTGTTGTGTTTTAATAAATATGTTACAAATAATTTTTAAAATATGTATTTTTTTTATTCAAATTTATCGAATATGATACGATTATTATATTTTTTTATTTGGTGAGGGACAGATTAAAAGAGATGAAAATGATTCCCCATCCCCATTCTCACTAAATGATCGAAGGGGGGAATGGGTGAGTTGATACATACTTCTACCTTCCACCATGGGAGACTAATATAGGAGGACATTAGAAAGTAATTCCATACATATCCTTCCTATATAATATTATTTCCCCATTTCTCTAATCATCCTTTATTTTCCTAATGCTTATGCAATTTTCAATAATCAAGATCCGTTGTATTTTTAGGATTCTCCATGTCAATGGAAACATACAAGAATGATGGGGAGTTTATAGGGGATTATTATATGGGTATTATATTGTTTTATCACTCCCACAATTATGTCTCATGATCATCAAATAAACCAAAAGATGAGGTTTTCTCATTTAACGGGTTTCCAAATTATTTAGTATTGGAATTTTAAATTTGGAAATAATTTTTGTTATAAATTTTTAGGTCTTTGAATGGGGTTTTAAATAAGTTATACTCAATAAATATCACTCGTTACAATAAAAAACCATTAATTTATGTGATTAAAATCATTTTAGGTGCCTTTGATTTAGTACTCTGAGAATTCTAAATATATTACTATTTTGATTGCATACAAGATACACAACATCGGGCTTTGACGACCATAGAATATTATTATTTAAATATAACTATTATATCTGAGCTATTGAACTGTTAAGTATGAATATGAGCATCCTAATAGTGATATATATATACATATTTTAAGGTAATACTCCATATTTATTTATTTATTAATGCTTATAAAATAAGGACTCAATTTTTACTTAAGTCATTTATGCTTCAAAAATGTGTTTTCATGAAAAATTGGACTCTTTGGATGAGTATTATAATTAATTTCTATATATTTTATTAAATATATTTTAAAAGTGAAATTAATTATTTAAATAATCATCAAAAAATTATCTTATAGTGATGTTTTGATAATTTTCTTAAAAGTTTTATTTTTTAATGAATAGTGAAAATTATAAATTTTTATTAAAAATTATCTCTTTTGTTTCAAGAATTTAGAAAATTAGACTATATTTAAAAAAGGTTTCAAAGTAAAATTATATAACATATATGATTAATAATCAAAAATTGGAATCAATTTTAATTTTTTATTTTGGTATAAATATATTTTATACTTAAGAATACATTTTTTTTATGAAAAACTGATCATCATAACGTTTTACAGTTTTAATTTTAAATTAAATTATTCAGCATCTATGAATTTTATTTGAGAAAATTCATTTATTATTTGGAATCATAATAATTAATATTAGGTAGTCAATTAATCTTACTTTTTTCATTATAAATATAAACCACAGAAAATATGTTTTACCACGTTATTGGTAAAAAGAGTTAATTAGGGTTAAAACTAATGTGATAAAGATTGAAATTCATTAAAACACATTCCCTTATTTCAATTTATGTGCATATTTCATCCAAAATTATCCAAACTTATAAAATATTACCTTATTTTCAATTTTTATTTTATTTTTACCATTATACTATTTTGAGTAAAGAATAAATACAAAATGTGACTTTTATTACATTAATATCTCCACTAAGTTTTTATAGGGATAAAAAGTGTTTATTTTTAATTCTAAATGTTTATATGAAATATGAATTAATAATTTTTATTATGGTTTTTTGTTTTTAATTTTTAGTTAAAATATAATTACCTTAAAATTTTACCAACATTGATAAAGTGATTGCGCAAGTATTAAAAAACTCATGTAAATGATATTAAAAAAATTAAAAATAATATTATTTTGATTAATTAATTATTGAAAAGAATTTTTAGATAAATATCACATATTAATAATATTTAAAAGTTTTATATTTTAATTCCATTTCTTTCTTCAAGTCTTTATAGTGAAAATAAATGAATAGTGTCAAAAATAACGTTAATGATATTTTATGAAAAACAATATTTTATAAAAATAATAAAAAATAATAAACAAATTTATATTGGAAAATATTAATGGGAAATTGTTTATAATATTTTACATTGATAATTTTGTGGCTATTTTTATCTTAGAATTAAATTTATAACCCTTTAATATTGAAAAGGTTATTACCACAGTTAAGGTCACAAATGTTAAACAATGGGGTTAATCTAAATGGTTTGTTCTAAAATGATATATAAACCTATATAAATTTTAGTGGATAATATTTTTGGGCTATATCCTCCTTATCTTAAGATCCGTGTCATTTTGGAATTTTTTTATAGGAGTTAGACACATGTTATGATATAATATTTTATATATTTCCTGATGTTCCTCTCCCACACATATAAAAAGACGCCCTCTCACCTCTACACTCCAAATTTGAAGTTTCATTTGGTAAAATAAATCCTTAAATAAATTCCATCCTATAATCCCTCCAAACATCTTACAGGTTTTATTTTGGGATGAATACCTACCTTAGAAGGATTATGATTTAACATAATGGTGGTTGTTCGAAGAAGTCTTAAAGATTTTAACCGAGGGTTTTCATTTTATTTCTTATTCTAACTCCATAAAATATTCTTTAAGAATGATAAAATAATAAAATAAAAATATTATATGTACATAGATGTTATTATATTAGTGTAATAACCTATATTCATCTCTTTCTTCCATTAAATGGGACACGAAACCATCATTCCTGTGTACGGTGAACTATCATCATGCCTGCAGTTGTAATTTGTTTTCCATCACAACATATCATGGTTGGTTATAATGATGTATTTAAAGAATATATATTATATTGATGACGTAATTATATTTATTAAAATTAAAAATGATACTTTTCTTTATTTCCATATTTTTTATTAGAGAATGGAAATGTTACTCATGATTACGTACGATCCACCAACTTTATGATTATAATGTAATATATTTTTCATGACCAACATAAATCATTTGTTATCAAAGTATAATTAATGTAAAAAAATTAGAATTATTTCATTATTGTTATCCATTTTATTATGTAACAATGAAATATGTTACCACATTCAACATACCAAATTCATTTTGAAATTATGATATGAACATCCTTAAAACACTCAATGTGGACATAACTGAAAAAGTAATTAAATATTTCAATAAAATAAATGGATTATTAATAAGGTGTGAAACCTATAAAAAGTTATTAATAAATTATAAAAAAGATAAATGTTAATTCTAAAGGAGATATAGAATTTATGTGACAAGTCAGACTCAAGGTAATGGAGACTTTATCATAGAACCAAATTTTAAATGTTTTAATGATTAATTTTAAAAAACATTATTCCATGAATATATTCTTAAAAAATATTTTAAGAATTTATTAATGTGAACCGAAATAAATTCTAATGTTTATTTGATGTGACTTTTTACTTTGTTTCAATAATTTTCAAAAGTAAATTTTTAGGTAATTTATGTTAATGATTTTGAGAGAAAAGAAAATATAATGTTCTGTTTTAATATATATGACGCCAATAGTTTTTCCCACCACCATAACCATTTTTTTCTTCCTTTATAATATTTTAGATTTTTTAAATGATATAACCCCATTTTATTTGTTTTTTGTGTTTTTAAAAAGGGTTTTAAATGTAATTGACATTTCGATATACAAAAAATCTTTTCTTATTGGTGTAAAGAATATATTTATGAGCATGATAATGAAAATGAAAATTTTCATGTCTTATTATTATTTTATGGTTCTTGGGAATTTTTTATGATGATAATTGAGCCATATATGTCTCATTATTAAGAGTTATCCCAAAATAAATTTCTAATAAATACGGTAAAGGGATGGAGAAATCTGATTATATGTTTCTCTTAAGTGTTTATTAAAAGTTACTGGGTTGGCTATTAAATTTTTAAGAATGATATGAAAATGATATCCTATGATACCTATATAAATTATCTATCAATTATAATGAGTTTTTATGGAAATTATTTGATTTCAGAAGACAATCTATTGATATTTTTTTAAATGAATGATTATGTCCTTTTATCACAAAAAGGTATGTTTAAAAAAATTCATCTCAAGGGCTCTCATGTTTTTTAATGAAACCCTCATTATTATGATTTTCCTATAGATGTTTTTTATATAGTGTTTAATGGAACACTAAATTTATAAAGGGTTATTTTATATGTAAGTAAATGACTATTTCATCACAATGTTTATTATGTTAATGGAAAAAATCTCATATATGACCTCCAAATTTTGAAATGGAATAATGAGTTTCCTATAATTTTATATATTTTCTTAAATGATATATTTTAACTCATCCAAAATTTTCAAATGATCTTTGGTAGGCATTGAGGTCAAGTAGAAAATTTAATAATGTCAGAGTTCCATATATGGAAGATATATTAAGTAAAGAGAAAATAACATTATAAAGTACTTGTTTTGTAGGAAAATTAGATATCGTATAGAAATTTACACTTTAAAATAGTTTTCATTGTTGTATAAAACATTATTACTAAAAGTTAATTAGGAATTTAAGTTTTGAACTATAATATGATGATGTTGTTATCTTTGGATGAATAAAATTGGACCATATTGTTTGGTTTCAAATATAGTAATGAAAATATTATGATTTCAGCACTGGATTTGATGGTATAGGATTGGGGATGTTATAGTTGGTATTAGAGGCAGGGTTTAGATAACATTGAAGATAATGATGTTTTAAAAAGAGGTTGATTATGATTTATTGATACAATCAAGGGTTAATAATTTTACGGTTGATCATAAGTTCATAGGCATCAATACCCTTTTGAGGTTTTAGGTGATGGAATTTTGAGGTGATTTTGGGAGTTGTTTTATTGTGTTGAGGTATATGAAACCCTAGGATTTAACATTAAATACAATTTAGGAAGAATGATATTACATTTTTGGGGATGTAAGTTGAATGGTATAATAAAACCTTTGATGTTAAAACATTCCTTAATATTTATGTTATTTTGGTGAATTAGGGTAGAGGGTTATTTATTTATGGAATGATATATCCTCATCCTTTTGTACTACTTGTTTAATTTTGGATATTAATGTGTTATATAATTGTAAAAAAATTTATAAATTTTGGATATTATAAAACATTATGCTAAATATTTTTGTTTTGGATAATGTCAATAGATAGGATGATGAAAATTTTATCCTTTTATATACCTCAAGGTCAGTCAAAATTTGATTATAGTGATTTAGGTATTAAATATTCATATTCATCATTTGGTGTAAAAGATGAGTCAAAGGTTGAAACTTTTTGAAACACACAACCAATAGAAGAAATTTCTTTTATGTTTTAGAAGAAAATAGTGTATTTATACATCCTTATGTTCCTAGTCTAGATGTTAAAGGGATTAATTAATATTAGGAAAAGTATATTGAAAAAATGTTATCTTATTTCCTTAATTTAGGATAAATTTAGTGTGTTGTTAATTATTTATTGAATTTTGGTTTTGTGGTTATTAACATTCTCAAGACCACATTCTCTGTCACATTCCATTATTTGGAAATTATGTTTTATTTCAAAGTCCATATTTTTACTTTAGTCAAGTGTGATAACATTTGGAATCTTAGTTATGTGATATTTCATATGACCTTTTTATTTCCCTTTCCCAATCAACAAAAGAAATTTTTATTATCCCTTTTTATGATGTGGGTTTATAAAAAAGGTATTTTCAAATGTTAAACCCTTGATTAGTGAGATCAATATAAAATTGAGGTTATATAATTTATTAACGGGATTGGGAGGATGTAACATCATGAAATTTTAAAAATTATTACTATTTTTAATAGCATAGAATACATGCAACACCGAGCCTTAACACCCATGAAATATTTTTTTTAAATCTAAAAATTATACATAATCCATTGAATTGGGGGGAATAAATAAGAGTAACTGAATTGATATATATATATATATATATATATTATTAAAAATAAATTAACTGATTAATTATTAGTAAATAAGAACTCGTTTTGTAGTAAAGAAATTTTATTCTTCAAAAATACATTATCTTCAAAAATGAGTTTTATTGATTTTTGTGAGTGAATATTACATTTTTTAAGTTTTTATAAATTTTTTTATGATATTATTGAACTTGATTCTTGAAATAATATTTTAAAAATTTTCTTAGATTAATTTTTTGGTAATTTTCCAAAAATTTCGATTTCTTTTTATGAATAGTAAAAAATGTTGATTTTAATTGAAAACCATCTTCTTATTTCAAGAGTTTAAAAATATAACTTTTGATTAAAAATAGTTTTATGGTAAAAGAAGTAATTTATTTTTAAAATAATTTAATTAATGTCATTGGTATCAATTTTATACTTATTTTTTATATAAAAATGTTATATACTTAAAATAAAATTTTTTCTGTAAAAAAGTTTTCATTGTGTTTTATGAGATTAATTTTAAATTAAATTCAGTCACAATTGTGAATTTTATTTAATATAATTAATTAAATATTTTTAATCTGAATAATTAATATTAGGTAATATTATAAAAATAAATTTTGGTCATTATAAATTGTATTCATTGTAAATATTTCTTACCACGATAAAGGTTGAATGGGTTAATTAGGGATTCAACTAATGCGATAAGGCTTAAAATTATTTCAAACACATTCCTTTATTTAATTTTATATGTATACATATCATCAATAATCATCCAAACTTTTAAATATGTTCTTTTATTCTATTTAGAATTTATTTTGACCTTTATATTATTTTAATAAGGAATAAATATAAAATGTCACGTTCTTTACTTTAATATCTAAAATATTCTCTAACAGGGACTAAAAAATTTAATTTTAAGTTATATATGTTTATTAGAAATAATAATGACTTATTTTTATTATGGTAATTTGTTTTCAATTTTTAGTGTTTAAATAATTGTCTTAAATACTCATAGAACATAGACAATGTTCTTATACCATCATTTAAGAAATAAAGTAAACAATACTAAATACATTCATATCTATATAATTTTGATGAATCATTGAGTTCCATAAATGTTTTAGAAAAATATAACATATTATTAATTTTTTAAAATTATATATTTTAATTAAATTATGATATCCATGTCTTTAAACTCAAATTAAATTAATTGTGTCAAAAATGACATTAATGATATTTTAGGAAACAAAATATGTTATATATTATCTAAAAATCATAAAAATTTTGTTTGAGGACAATTGGGAGGACAATTGGTCGAAACTCTTTTCCCTTGATAATTTTTGGGCCATTTTTTATGTTATATGTAAATTTATAATCCTTTAAGATTGAAAAAGTTATTATCGCAGTTAAGGTTAAAATTAGTTAATGAAGGGGTTAAAGGTTTAAAATTTAATATAAATATATCCATTTTTTGGATAATTTTATTTGGTACATATCGTACTGATCTTCAAATCCATGTAATTTTTGAAACCATTTAGAATGATTTACACAAATAATATTTTATTATATTTCAAGCCTTACCAAAATTGTCCCTCCCACACATATAAAAGGACACCCCTCTCCTCTCCTCTCTACACATCAAAAGCCTCTCATATTATCCAAAGCATAACCAGATACCTTCATAAAATCCCTAATAACATTTTTTTTCTATTTTGGGAAAATACCGACTTTAGAGTGTGTGTGTTTTAAGAAAAATGATGTCATCTAAAGAAGAGTTATACCTATTAACAAGGCGTATTCATTTTATTTATTCATCTACCTCTTTAAATACTTCTTAAATAATTTATTTTATATGGTAATATAATTATACTTTATATTAAATGAATGAATATTCTTTTTCTGGAAAAAAAGTTATATTTTTCAGAATTCTTTTTCATGGGATCATATGTATAACAACCTAAGATTTTAAAAGAAGAACATTACATTGGATAGTGTATGTGAGAGACAAATACCATGACCAAACAAACCCAGATATACAATTTTAACATGACTATTATAAAATAACTGTAAAAATTAAACGTATGAATTATAAGAAACACTTTTTAAAAATTATTATTATCCAAATATATAGGTAATTAAGGAAAAACATTTAGTAAATTCTTTACATGCTTCAACAATTTATTTTTCATCAATTTTTTTATTTTTTTGTTAGAAAATAATATATTCAATTTATGTCAATTTATTAATTTATTATAAAAATGAAATTTATTTATGAAATAAAATTTCCAATATTAAATTAGGGTGAATTTGTTTAATTTTTCTAGAAAAATTTATTTTTTAGTGAATTATGAACAATACCACTTTTTGTAAAAACTTCATTTCCTATCAATTAATTAAATAATTTAATAGAAAAATTATTATATGGATATTATTTAAATGTAACATAATAATTATTTAGGTTTATATAGTGAAATTGATTACATTTTAATTATCTTTATAATATCTTTTTGGAGAATTTTAATTTTGTGTTTAAAAACACATTTTTTTTCTTCTGAAAACAATTTTTAAGTTCATTATGTTCCTCTATATGAATTAATTAAAATAAACTACAATGAAGAATGTTTAAAATTAAATTTATATTTTATATATATGTTTATATGAATTTAAATTCATATTAGGATGATTATTAGTCATACAATTTAAATAAGCTCATCCATTTGTTGAAAAAAGCATTTTCTTAAAAAAGTGATATTCATTGCGCTTTTAAGGATTATTATAAAAATAATTAATATAACTTATAGATATTTAATTTTGTAAAATGTATTCCATCCATTTATTATTAATAAATTATTTATTGTTTTATTAGGCCAAATTAATTTTTTGTCATTATGAATAGTAAAAACAGTAAAAAATTATAACCACGATAAAAGGGTAAATTGAGTAAACCTTTATTAAAAATAGATTTTAGGGACACTATTTTTCATCAGAGTTCTTACTGGATGAAAATATTTTTGAAATTATGAAATTTTAATTTGATTCAATATATAGAGAACTGGCACAATTCTTGTGAAAACTATAGATAAATCAAGGTAAATAATTTTAAAAACATTAAAAGTAATGTGGTAACTATTATTTATGATTAAAAATAAAAATATTTTAGTTAATAAAGATGAATTATTGATGGTTAAATTGATTATATTTTAAATTAGTCATTATTTTTATGTCTTTAAAGTCAAATTAAATAAATAGACTCAAAAATGAAATTAATGATATTTTATGTCAAATTATATTTTACTAAAAGGCTTAAAATTACTATAAATATTTAATGAAGAAAATTTTGATGAAATATGATTTACAATGATTTGCATGTTCTATTTATGAACCAATTTTTATCTTATAAGAAAAACTATAACCCTTCCATTGGAAAAAGGTTATTATGACAACTAATGTTAATACTGGTTTACAAATTGGGTTAAATCAAGAGATATGGTTTCTTCTAAGTAGGGTCTCTGCAGAGATATACATGTTAGCATAGTACCCTCATTATTTCCCCACCTTTGCCAGGGTGCTAGAGCGAGAACTTGGGATATTGATTTTTCTATTAGAGGGGTACATGTTAACTGAAACTGGAAGTGGCACAATAGAGGTGAGATGTTTACTGTATCTAGGAGACATCATTTGGAAGGCCATCAATGTTAGAGGCATCCCCTTGATAAGAATCATGAACATGGTCGGGGACAACATAGAGCATTGTGGCATCCCTAGATTGGTTGGTGCTAGGATTGTGACGGGCGAGGTCATTGATGTGGCACTGGTTTTAACACTCTTTGTCACATACTTTTTATATTTTTATTGACTTTTTTACATGAAAATGTTGTATTTTATTAAATAATTGATAAGTGTTGTGTTTTTATACTTGATATGTAGAATAATCATTTTTTAGTTTAAAATAGTTGTTTTAACATGCATTAGAGTCATTTTAAATAATTCTTAAATTAACTTAGTCTTGCGAATTAGAATTTTATTTATTTATTTTTATAATTTTTCATTCTAGTTAGTTTATTAATTCATTTATAAAATTAATTATTTATTTATTCTTTAAATTGTAAATAAATAACTCTATGATTTTTAGTCTTTTAATAATTTAATTAATTTTAACAATTTATTCTTATTCAATTAATATTTTTATTCGTTAATTTAATTAATTCTTTAATTAATTGGTTAAATAATTTAATCAAGTTTCTGTAAATATTTTAATTTTTTATTTAGGTAATGCTTTTATAATTTTGAATAAAAATGAATTCATTCTTTTAAATAAAACACTATTAATTTTATTATTTAACATTGCTTTATTTATTTAGTGTTTAATTAAATTTAATTTGTTAACATATTTTTAGATTTATTTAAATTATTAATTTATTTAATCTGTTCTTTTTATTTTGCAGGTATTGCAGTCGCACCGATTTCTTGTTGCGCTCCGTTTCAGCATCACAGTGAGACCGTGAACATCACTCATGGTGCCACCGGTTCCCCAACTCACCGCTTCATACTCACGTGTCCACCATATTACTGTCTCACCATTTTTTTCACCCACTGCTTCCACCCCACTCATCGTGAGCCTTTTTCAGGGTGAGACTGTGTGCCTTTTTCACGGTGAAAACGTGAAAATCATTCACAGTGCCATCGTAATCTGCACAGCTCCTTCCGCACCGTTCTTCATATCATGCCTTCCATCTTTCCACTGCCACTTCTCACCCTCCTCCACAATCGCTACACTTCCTTGTCTCATCCTCCATCTCATTGCAGCAATGCAACCAACCAGTAGTAACCAACAAGCACGAAATCTTAGTTATAAGAAACGCACCGCAGTAGCCAAATTCACCCAACAACATATTTAAAATCAAACCCACTACAGATAAATTTATCAGATTTTAGCGATTCTACATAAAATTCAAAATCACTGAATCCCATTGAACTTATGTATTCACAGCGAACCAACTGTCGGATTCAAGTTGAGCCATGCCTGGAACGGCTGTGCCATCCGCACTTCCCCACGAGCAACCTGAAGCCGGCCTCGCCTTGCTCCTGCTTCGCACATCCAGCCACCACTAAATCCCCTACGAACCGAAGCGAGTTCCACTACTAGACGCCTGCCCGGATCCGCCTCATCCCGCTGCACTTCCTCTGCTCTGCTTCGCCAGCTGAACCCTCATCAAGATGTCAAACCCCGGCCGAGCCATCACCTCTGTGTCATCTCCTTCCAGCTCCGCACCCTTGCCGTCCTGCAACCCTGCTGCCCCTCAAATCACTGTCGCGCCCCTTCTTCCACGCTGAAACCCTACTCCCCCTTCTTCTTCTTCATTTTCATTGTTTCTTTTATTTTGATTTATATAATAATTGTTACATATATAATAAAATATATATTATACATAAACCGATTCATATATATATTTATATCAATTACTTTTGTTTTATAATAAGTATATATTAATAAATGAATATAATAGTTATTAAAACATATATTTTCATAATAATATTAGGTATTATATATATATATATATATATTAATAAGAATTTTTATTAAATAATTTATGTAATAATATTAATATATAGAATATAATAGTTGAATTTTTATTTTTTATTTGAGTCACGTGCGTTTGTTGTTGATTCGTTGCAGGGGGTTCTATGCACTTATAGGGAATTCGCATTAAAATTCGGTGGTGAGTGTGTTGAAGCACACCACATGGATCTGTTGTTTCCAATGAAGAAATTAGCTCGCCAAGCACACATCTTTTTCATTCGGTTAAGAGAAATTGCTCCAGTGACTAGCGCGGGAGGGAACAACACAGTAAAAGCTACACGTGGAGGCCAGAGAACTCCTCAGGGGAGATTCCAGAGACTTTGGTTGGGTGATGAAAGTGCAGGAGGCGGGATAGGAATTGAGGAATCTAGGGAGAAGGAGAATTCAAAGAGAAGATCATTTTAGGGATAGAGGGGACGAGAGAAAAGAATCAAGGCTTTGATCGAGACGTGGCAGCAGAGTAAGAGGGATATTGAGCATTTTCCATCGCGAGTAGATTGGATCACCGAGAGTTGAAGATCAGAGCATTTTCATACCTCGATTCCCAGGGTGGGATATCGAGCGGATTCTAGAATTGCATCTACCATTAAGCAGCAGGAGTTGGAATTTCCGAGAGCTCGATTAGGGAGATGAGCATCCTTATTTTTCTTGTAATCTATTTTTCTGCAACTAAATTCAATATGAACTACATTGATTTTAATTCTATTTTTTCATTAAAACCAACCACAATTTCTAGCTAAATTCCTTCAGGGGTAATAAGATGACTGATTTGATTTGTTTAGTCTTATTCATGCGCCGCATCATTTTATTGGAATTCCTCTCTCATTGGTTACAGACGATTTTATTTTCAAAACAACAGGATCGAGTGAAAACCGATCTTGTTTGCACCATAATTAAAACTGTTCAAATTTGAGGAACTCATTGATAAGTGAGTTATGCTCAAATGAGACAGACACACCAAACTCAACTAACTAGTTGAGTCCAGTGACATCTGACTTATTCTCACAATTGGATGGAACGACTTTTACAATCGAAGGACTGTAAGAGACATTTCATGACCAACTGACCAGACGACAAATCTGGCTAGTTACTCTTAGTCAGATCCATATTTTTAAAACATTAGTGCATGAACAAGGCTAAACAACATCAACTTGGCCAATGGGCTTTCCCCCTACTTGTAAAGACCCGTAAAATTCAAGGGAAATTTTTTCTTAATTTTCTTTTGGATTTTTAAAGAACGCAGTTTCTGACGGCTCTTGATTCCGAGGCACGGTGTGCCCGAAATCATTTTCCGAAGATTCGCTCAGGTACGTTCAGTGAACGAACGAGCGGGTTTTACTAACTTTTGAACCGGTGCTCGGAATCGAAATCTGAGGACACCGATGGAATCACAGCGCTGGTAATTGCTTAGAAACACCTTTTCCAAAGTTGTGTTTTCTCAGGTGTGGTTTTTAAATTTTGGGGATATGTAAAGGAATAAAATAAAAGTGGTGCAACCAATTTTATTTTATTTTGATTAACCTAAGCTAAGCGGATGAAGTGGGACCCACAATATCCTACCCACTAGATAGGATAATTGTGAGGTGGGGCCCACATGAGCCCCAATGTTTCTTTTCTTCCTAAACCCCCTCCTTTAATAAGGTAACGCACCCACACCCCTATTAAGTGGAAGTCAACCCTTGCGTTTATCTGTTTATGAAACGCCTCTTTTAATTTGGCGGTTTAAACGTTTCAATTAATTCAATTAATTGATTGATTCACTTTTTGAATTTTCAAAGACGTTTGGTTGTGTGATAATAAAATAAGACAAGTCCACTACGGGAAAAATGAGCAATTGCGACGGGTTATTTGCGACGGGAATAAATCCCGTCGCAAATAGTCATGTTAAAAACTTATTTGCGACGGGGGTATTTCCCCGTCGCAAATAAGGAGACTTTTGCGACGGGATTGTTTTTCCCGTCGCAAATAGTTTCCCGCGATGCGCGCCAAATCGCGGGAAACTTATTTGCGACGGGGGAATATTCCCGTCGCAAATAACCGGCGGCGGTAAAAGGTAGTTGCGACGGGAATATTCCCCCGTCGCTAATACTATGTCGGCAGGGGTTATTTGCGACGGGACCCGTCGCAAATAACTATTTACCGGTTGACCGTAATAAATGTTGGCTAAGGTATTTGCGACGGGATTCCCGTCGCAAATGGGCCCGTCGCAAATAATCTAACCTATAAATACCCCCATCCGTTTTTTTCATTTCATTCTCATTCCTTATCTTCTCCTTCTCTCAAAATTATATTTCTAGAGTTGAGTTTTTCTCCAGTTTAATTTTTTTTTCCGGAGCTGATATTAAAGTTTTGAAGAACGATCAGAACAGATCAATTTTCAAGGTATTTATCTTCATTTTAATTTTTTATTTATTTTTAATTTTTTATTTATTTTCAATTTTTTATTAGTTTCAATTATTATTAATTAGTTGTAATTTAATTATGTTTTCATTGTTTTATTACTTAATAAATTTAAATTATTAGTATTGTTTATAGTTAATGGTAATTAGGAATAATTAGTAATAATTTTTAATAATTAAGAATAAATATTAATAATTAGTAATAAATACCAATAATTAGGAATAAGAACATTATTACATTATTAGTTTATTTTATTATTAATATTAAAATAATATAATTTTTTATATATATACAATTCTTTTTTGATCTGTGTGTTTGCTGTCTTCACATGTATTATTTGTATGTGGAGATAGAAAACGCACAGATCAAAAAAGAATTGTATATAAATTAGAAAATTATATTATTTTAATATTAATAATAAAATATATTAATAATGTTATTATTTGTAATTATTGGTAATTATTTCTAATTATTGATAATTATTCATTTAATTACTAATAATTATGAACAATTATCAATAATTATCAATAATTAAGAATAATTAGTAATAATTAGTAATAATTAACAATAATTAGTATTAATTACCTATAATTAGTATTAATTCTCAATAATTAGTATTAATTACCAATAATTAGTAATAATTAGGAATAATTAACAATAATTAGTAATAATTAACAATAATTAACAATAATTAGTAATAATTACCTATAATTAGTATTAATTACCAATAATTAGTATTAATTAACAATAATTAGTAATAATTAGGAATAATTAACAATAATTAGTAATAATTAGTAATAATTAGGAATAATTAGTATTAATTAGGAATAATTAGTAATAATTACCAATAATTAGTATTAATTACCAATAATTAGTATTAATTACCAATAATTAGTATTAATTACCAATAATTAGTATTAATTACCAATAATTAGTATTAATTACCAATAATTAGTATTAATTACCAATAATTAGTATTAATTACCAATAATTAGTATTAATTATTAATAATTACCAATAATTATCACTATTTATTAATAATTAACAATAATTGCCTATAATTACCAATAATTAGTAATAATTATCAATAATTATCAATAATTACTAATAATTATCAATAATTAATAATAATTAGTAATAATTAGTAATAATTAGCAATAATTAGTAATAATTAGAAATAATTAGAAATAATTAGAAATAATTAGTAATAATTAGAAATAATTAGTAATAATTAGTAATAATTAACAATAATTAGTAATAATTAGGAATAATTAGTAATAATTAGGAATAATTAGGAATAATTAGAATTATTAGGAATAATTAGGATTAATTAGGAATAATTAGTATTAATTAGGAATAATTAGTAATAATTACCAATAATTAGTAATAATGATTATTAATTACCAATAATTAGTATTAATTACCAATAATTAGTATTAATTACCAATAATTAGTATTAATTACAATAATTAGTATTAATTACCAATAATTAGTATTAATTACCAATAATTAGTATTAATTACCAATGTTTAGTAATAATTACCAATGTTTAGTAATAATTAACAATAATTGCCAATAATTAACAATAATTAGTAATAATTAACAATAATTAGTAATAATTACCAATAATTAGCAATAATTACTAATAATTATCAATAATTAATAATAATTAGCAATAATTAATAATAATTAGCAATAATTACTAATAATTAGCAATAATTACTAATAATTAGCAATAATTACTAATAATTAGCAATAATTAGTAATAATTAGAAATAATTAGTAATAATTAGAAATAATTAGTAATAATTAGAAATAATTAGTAATAATTAGAAATAATTAGTAATAATTAGCAATAATTAGTAATAATTAGTAATAATTAGTAATAATTAGAAATAATTAGGAATAATTAGGAATAATTAGGAATAATTAGCAATAATTAGGAATAATTAGCAATAATTAGGAATAATTAGGAATAATTAGGAATAATTAGTATTAATTAGGAATAATTAGTATTAATTAGGAATAATTAGTAATAATTACCAATAATTAGTAATAATGATTATTAATTACCAATAATTAGTATTAATTACCAATAATTAGTATTAATTACCAATAATTAGTATTAATTACCAATAATTAGTATTAATTACTAATAATTAGTATTAATTACCAATAATTAGTATTAATTACCAATAATTAGTATTAATTACCAATATTTAGTATTAATTACCAATATTTAGTAATAATTACCAATATTTCGTAATAATTAACAATAATTGCCAATAATTACCAATAATTGCCAATAATTACCAATAATTAGTAATAATTACCAATAATTATCAATAATTACCAATAATTATCAATAATTACTAATAATTATCAATAATTAGTAATAATGAGTATTAATTGCCAATAATTAGTATTAATTACCAATAATTAGTATTAATTACCAATAATTAGTATTAATTACCAATAATTAGTATTAATTACCAATATTTCGTAATAATTAACAATAATTGCCAATAATTACCAATAATTAGTAATAATTACCAATAATTATCAATAATTACCAATAATTATCAATAATTACCAATAATTACCAATAATTAGTAATAATGAGTATTAATTACCAATAATTAGTATTAATTACCAATAATTAGTATTAATTACCAATAATTAGTATTAATTACCAATAATTAGTATTAATTACCAATAATTAGTATTAATTACCAATATTTAGTAATAATTACCAATATTTAGTAATAATTAACAATAATTGCCAATAATTAACAATAATTAGTAATAATTACCAATAATTATCAATAATTACCAATAATTATCAATAATTAATAATAATTAGCAATAATTAGTAATAATTAGCAATAATTACTAATAATTAGAAATAATTAGTAATAATTAGCAATAATTAGTAATAATTAGAAATAATTAATAATAATTAGTAATAATTAGTAATAATTAACAATAATTAGTAATAATTAACAATAATTAGTAATAATTAGGAATAATTAGGAATAATTAGGAATAATTAGGAATAATTAGTATTAATTAGGAATAATTAGTAATAATTACCAATAATTAGTAATAATGATTATTAATTACCAATAATTAGTATTAATTACCAATAATTAGTATTAATTACCAATAATCAGTATTAATTACCAATAATCACCAATAATTACCAATAATCACCAATAATTACCAATAATGACCAATATTTTCCAATAATTACCAATAATTACCAATAATTACCAATATTTTCTAATAATTACCAATAATTACCAATATTTACCAATAATTAGGAATAACTACCAAAAATTAAGAATAACTACCAATAATTTGGAATAATTACCAATAATTTGGAATAATTACCAATAATTTGGAATAATTACCAATAATTTGGAATAATTACCAATAATTTGAAATACTTACCAATAATTTGAAATACTTACCAATAATTTGGAATAATTACCTTATTACATTATTTGTATATTTTATTATTAATATTAAAATAATATAATTTTCTATATTATATACAATTCTCTTTTCATCTGTGTGTTTTCTGTCTCCACATGTAATATTCGCATTCTTTTTCAAAATTATCAACCTACTCGCCAATGGAGAGGTGAAAGTGAATGCGAATATTACATGTGGAGACAGAATGTTAAACACACAGATGAAAGGAGAATTGTATATAATATAAAAAATTATGTTATTTTAATATTAATAATAAAATATACTAATAATGTAATAATGTTATTATTATATAATTAATGTTTATGAAAAAATTATATTAGTATTATTAAAATAATAAAAAATCAATATAATATTAAAATTATCAATATTTGTAACATGTTTTGCTTTATTCTCAATATATTCAATCTTTACTTGAGTGTTTTTTCTAACAAATTATTCAAAACCAGTAATGCTTTTATATTTTATAGAGAAATATGGAACAACGAGGTCGTCAACAATCATTATTAGGTGACCGCATATGGATAAATCAACGTAGAAATCCAAACGGTTCTGGTTTAAATCCAGTATATGTTGAGGGTGTGGAGACTTTTTTATCATTTGCGGAATCAAATTCAGAATTTGTTTCAGAAGGAAAAATAAAATGCCCTTGCAGAAAATGTGCATTGAGAACGTTTGACACGTTTGACAAAGTGGGGGAACATCTCTTGCGTTTTGGTTTTCAAGCAGATTATGTTTTTTGGTATCAACACGGTGAACGCAGTTCCAGAGCAGGTGATACCAACTTGATTTCGGATCCATCCCAGTTTCAAGATTTAGTACATGATGTTGCAGGTTCATCTGTTCAACATACAGAAACTCCGGCTGATATAGCTTCAAATCCTGAGTTGGGACCGTCTGAATTTTATGAGTTGTTGAAGTCTGCTGAGGATGCATTATATCCTGGCTGCAAGATGAGCAAATTAGAAGCAGTTGCAAAATTTATGGCTATCAAATCAGATAACGGAATGTCAAACACCTGTTTTGACCAGATATTTTCTTTGCTGAAAACACTATTACCCGAAGGAAATGTTTTACCTGCAAATTACTATGAAAGTAAGAGGTTGGTTCGAAATTTGGGACTTACTTGTCAGAAGATTCATGCATGTTCAAATGACTGCATTTTATATTCATGGGAAAATGAGTCGTTGGATAGTTGTCCCACATGTGGGCAACTGAGATATAAAGAAGGACAACACGAGAAGTCTGGTTTGATTCCTGTAAAACAGTTGAGATATTTTCCGCTTACATCCAGACTTCAGCGTTTATTCATGTCTAAGAATACAGCGACAATGATGTCATGGCATAAAGAGAATAGTTCAACCGATAAAACCTTGAATCATCCAGCCGATGGTGATTCATGGAAACATTTTGATAGAGTGCATCCATCATTTGCTTTAGAAGCTTGAAATGTTCGACTGGGCCTTTCCACTGATGGTTTCTGCCCGTTTGGATCTTATGGTAGTCAATATTCATGTTGGCCTGTTTTTTTAACTCCGTATAATTTACCTCCATGGATGTTGATGAAGGAGCCATATATCTTTTTGACTTTACTAATTCCAGGACATCCGAAGAAAAATATTGATGTTTATTTGAAGCCATTGATTGATGAATTAAATTTATTGTGGAGTACTGGTGTCAGTACATATGATGTTGCAACGAAACAGAATTTCATACTGAGAGCAGCATTGATGTGGACAATAAGTGACTTCCCGGCTTATGGGATGTTATCTGGCTGGAGTACACATGGTCAGAAATCATGTCCTTACTATATGGGAGAGAACAAAGCATTTATGCTCATTCATGGAAAGAAACCGTGTTATTTTGACTGTCATCGCAGATTTCTTCCAGCTGATCATCCTTTTCGCAGAAACAGATCTCATTTCAGAAAAGGAATAGCTGAAAGGGATGGACCTCCAAAAATGCTATCAGGTTCGGAGTTAAAATCAGTTTTATTTTCATTACCTCCCATCACTTTTGGTCCCACAATAAACCAACAGAAAATTTCTGGTTTTGGGAAAGAACACAATTGGATTAAACGTAGCATATTTTGGGATTTGCCATATTGGTCTGATTTGTTGGTCCGACACATGTTAGATGTCATGCATATTGAGAAGAACTGTTTTGATAATTTGTTTCATACAGTTTTGGATACGCCACGAAAGAGAAAAGACAATGTAAATGCACGTTTAGATCTTGCCCAAATTTGCAGGCGTCCAGAATTGGAACTATTTGAGAATGTCAGAACAGAAAGGTTACTGAAACCAAAAGCAGCTTATACACTGTCTAAAGAAAACCGTTTATTATTTTGTCAGTGGATTGTAGATTTGAGACTTCCAGATGGCTGTGCTTCCAATTTGGGTAGATGTGTAAAGAATGGTCATATTACTGGATTAAAAAGTCATGATTGTCATGTTATAATGGAGAGACTTCTACCCATTGGATTAAGAGGTCTGTTGAATTCTGTGATTTGGGATTCCATAACAGACATGTCTCATTTTTTTCGGGAAATTTGTGCGGCTACGGCAGATTATGATGCTCTAGGCAAACTTGAAAAAGATGTTGTTGTAATTATATGTAAACTTGAAAAAATATTTCCGCCGTCTTTCTTCGACTCAATGGAACATTTGATGTTACATTTGCCATATGAAGCCAAATGTGGAGGTCCGGTACAGTTTCGATGGATGTACCCATTTGAAAGATGCATGCAAAAATTGAAAAGAAAAGTACGCAACAAAGCATCTGTTGAAGGATCTATTGCAGAAGCTTATTTGCAAGAGGAAATATCTTTTTTCTGCTCCCATTATTTTGAATCTGAGTATCCTTCAAAACACAACCGAATGGGACGGAATGAGAGGAATATTTATGAAATCGACAATCAATTATCTGTTTTCAACCAGTCAGAGCTTGGTTTTGGTGGAGTTTCTGAACGCTGGCTTTTAGATGATGAACATCATAGAGCTCATACGTATGTTCTGCTCAACTGTGAAGAGATGACATCAGTTGTACTGTAAGTTTTTATATCACTTATTCTATCATTTATGTTACAGTAAATAACTTTGGTTTTTATAGGTTGTATGATAATCATATCAAGAAACAAATTCCACAAATTACAGCAGCTGCTCTCGAAGAACGTCGACTGAAAAATTTCTCTCAGTGGTTTCAAAAACTGGTAACATAAATTATTTATCTTTTAGCAACTCATTCAATGTATAGTTTACTATATTGATAATTATTTCACAAATCTTCAGGTGTCTCGACATGCTGATAAAATTGACAAACGGCTGTGTGTATTGAGTAACCCACCTTCCAAACTTGTTAAAACTTATAATGCATATGTGGTGAATGGATTTCGATTCCACACACATGCATATGGGGAATCGAAAAAAACAATGAACAGTGGAGTTAGCTTGAGAGGATCTCATCATCGAGAAAATGAATTTGACTTTTATGGCATACTTGATGAAATCATTGAACTCTGTTATCTTGGACAACATTACATAACCATGTTCAAATGTCAGTGGTTGGATACAGAGAGAGGCGTGCGTGTTCATCCGACTCATGGAATCATCGATATTAAATGTAAAAGTGTTCTCGCAGTAAATGAACCATTCTTATTGGCTCAACAGGCATATCAAGTTTATTATGCAAAGTACTGTGCAACATCAAGAGACTTGACTGATTGGTGGAGTGTAATAAAAATCAAAATTCGAGACAATCAGTTTAGTCAAAGTGAAAGTGCTTTCACTGATGTGCAAAGAATTGAAGTTTTTCAAGAGAGTACTCAAAATCAATCTTTTTTACAAAGAGACATGAGTATCGATGACGACACCCCACATTTAGGAGTCGGTGATGACGATGATGTTAATGATGTCACACATGAATTTGAAATGGTAAGAGATGAAGCAACTGCAACTCGAATGGATATCGATGATGTTGAGGAGGAATATGAAGATGACATTGACATATATGAAGATGATGATGAAGATGAACACTTATAGAATTCCATGGTATTTATATACAATCATAATATGTATATATGTATATATAATAGTAATTATCAATTATTTGCTAACATTAACATTTTCTGTTTCAGATGGACGAGGCCACATTTCGTGAGTTGGCGGAGGCTGACCTGCCTTTCGATGCGGATGAGTTGCTGGCAGATGACCCTCAGCCTGCAGGCGCTCCAGGGAGTACGCGGAGGGGGCGCGGTCTTGCACGATTGATGATTCCTGACCCCGTCCCCGAGCGACGTCCACGTCTTGGGTTTGATCCGCGCACCCGGAGGTGTGATAACCTGTGTGATAACCTGTGGATTTGACTAAGATTTCATTAATCTATTCACATAATAAATGTTTATTAATTTTTCAGTTTTCCGCATATAGCAGTCGGACAGGGCAGTGCTATTTTGCGCAACTATTTCTCTCAGTCGTGGACCACATGGGAGCAAATTCCCATTGATGTGCAGCAGGCCATGTTCGGCCATTGGTTGGTATGTACGTAAATAAATAATTTTTATTTTGAAAATTATTTCATTTCTAACTTGATATTTTGATTTATTTGTAGGGTTTATGGTATCCGATCGAGGATACCATGCGTGACGCCATCCACGAGGCATGGGAGGTGGCCATGCGTGATCGTCTTCGTCAGTTTTTGCACAATTTAAGAAAAGCTGCGATGAAGAAAGCAGGAGTGTCAGATTTTGAGGAGTCATGTAGAGCACACCAACCAGAGTATATTTCATCCCATGTATGGGATGGATTATGTGTGCACTGGTTGAGTGGTGCCTTTCAGAGGAGATCATCGGTGGGGAGGCAGAATCGGGGGAGACAGGAGGTGACTCATCGAGCTGGGAGTCGTTCTTTCAGTACTCATAGACAACATCTGGTACGTACATTATTTATAAATATTTTATATAACTATAAATATTAACAGTTTATTTTTTATTCTTATAGGCTGTCGAGCACCCCGATATTACAGAGTACGACGTATATCGGAGGATGTACAGTGATCCTGCTACTGGGGAGCTCAGAGGTGATCGTCAGCATCACATCGTGGTCAGTATTATTTGTTTTCAAGTTTAAAAATTAACTGCATATAATATATTCACAATTTTAATTTTAAATTGCAACTATAGGAGTCATATGAGGCCGCAGCGGCACAGGCCCGGCCTGAGAGTCAGGCCGAGTCATTAGATCAGACCACTGCCCGTCAGTTTGATGAGGCGGCATGGATGCAGGCCACCCAGTATGCCTTCGAGAAGAGCCGGGTAGTTGGTATCGGCTCTCGACTGACTCCCGGAGATTATTATGGAAGTGTTGCGATGTCGGCGTCCAGCTCGAGAGGAGCTCGTGCATCTTCTTCTACATAGTATGAGGATCAGTTGCGATCTCAGACTGCACAGATAGAGAGTCTCCGACAGGAGCAGGAGCAGATGCGTCAGCAGCATGAGGAGGAGCGTCGACGCCAGCAGCAGCTGTACGAGGAGCAGACGAGTCGGTGGCAGCAGCAGCATCAGGAGCAGATGGAGTACATGCGCCGACTCACTCATGCTTTAGGGATGGAGTTTCTTCCACCACCATCTGCAGATCCCCCACCTCCCCCCCTCCCCCCCTCCTTCAGATTAGAGTTTGTATTTCTGTTATAAAATTTGTGAAATCAAAATATTTTTTTTTTCTATTCGTAGTTTCTGTCTCATTATAAAATATTAATAATATTATATTTTTAAATAACAATATTAATATGAATAATAATATTATTTATATTTTATAATATTAAATTATATATATATATTAAAATTATATATATATATTAAAATTTTATATATATATTAAAATTTTATAATATTATAATTTAATTATTTTTTTTGTAATACTTGAATTATTTTAATATTTGAATGTAAAATAATTCTATTATTTTTATATTAATTAAAATAACTTATTAATATTTTTTTTATTTATGAATTATAATTGTAATATTATTATATTAATTAAATTATTTATTAATATTCTATTATTTTTATTTTTGAATTATAATTCTACTATTATTATAGTAATTAAAATAATTTATTATTTTCATTTGTAAATTATAATTCTATTATTATATTAATTAAAATAATTTATTAATAATTTATTTTTTTTATTTTTTTATAGTATTTGCGACGGGATACTATGCCCGTCGCAAATACTAGTATTATTAATAGTTTTTTATTTTTTTTTTAAAGTATTTGCGACGGGTCCCGACTCCCGTCGCAAATACTAGTATTATTAATTTTTTTTATTTTTTTAAAAAAGAGTTTTTGCGACGGAACCGTCGCAAAAGCTATTTGCGACGGGTCCCGTCGCAAAAACTGTTTTAAAAGTTTTTTACAAAAATACGGAATACTATTTGCGACGGAGAGAATGCCCGTCGCAAAAAAAGTCTTTAGCGACGGGCCCGTCGCAAATAAGTGTAGTTGCGACGACGTTTTCAGCAACGGGCTATTTGCGACGGGATCCCGTCGCAAATAGCCCGTCGCAAATACCTGTTTTTCTAGTAGTGGTCTTATTTTATTAGAGTTGTTGGGTTTTGAGAGGATTGGGAAAAAGCTCTAAGGCTTGAAGTTCTTCTTATTCGTTGAAGAACGCGAAGAACGCGAAGAATGCACCGCCGCTGATGAAGAACGCCGACATCCGACGACGGACGATGGTGAGAGACGCATTCCTCGGAGATCGACGACCCGACGCGCATCCTTTCGTTCCTTCTTCCTGCGTCAAAGGAAGGGAGACACCATTCCTCCTCGGACAATCTCTATCAACGTTTACGGAGCCTTCTTCTGCGACGATCAACTCAGCGACGAGCCTTCGTTCAAAAAACACTCGAGGTAGGGGTTTATTTTAATTGTTTGTTCGTGATTACTTCCACCGCCTTTCTTCATTTCAATTTTAGCCGCCTGATATTGCAATAACGATAGGAGTTCGGACCGCACGAACACGGCCGACCCCCCTCTCCCCTTGGTTGTTTGATATTGTTTGCGGTATGAGCAAGGCAACGCGGTGCCGAAGCACCGCGTGGGAAATATTAAAGGAAGGGCGGAAAAGCGCGGCGCCGTCACGCGGCGCCGTTGAAGACAAACTAAACCGCGGCGTCGTCGCGCCGTGCCGGAGAACCACAAAGGCACCACGACCGGAGCAGGGCTGCGGCGAAGGGGCGCGGTGTCGTCGCGTGGCGCCAGATGGACCAAGGTCGCGGTGGAGTAGGGAACGACGGCCGGTTTTCGGCCATCGGCGTCGGAGCAGGGGGACGGGACCGCCCCGGTCCTGTGGCGGCAGCAGCCGGCTGGCCGATGCGGGCTGGCCAGTCAGGGGAAAGTGCCGGGGGTCGTAACCCCTAGCTAGCTAGCAGGAGTGGCCCCCCTCATGGGGGTCACGGTTTCGAACTGACGGGGGGCAGCTCGCCCCCCCGCACCCCCTATGCTCAGCCGTTACGGCCGACTGGCCTCCTGGCCAGGCCGAGCGCGCCCAGGCCGGGCAGGTTCGTGCCCAGGCCGGGCCGGGACATGCCTACCAGGTCGGGTCGACTGGGTTCGTGCTGACCCCAGGGGATATCGGGCCGGGTTGGACCGGGCCCGAACCCCCTAATACCGGACCTCTTTCGATCTTTTGCCTATAACATGGGCTGTAAACCTCCGATCGACACACCGTCAGCTGCGATGAGATCCTTGGATCGAGACGTTCGTTTCGGTATAATACACTCAAGGTTTCGTGGAACTTTGGTTTCGGCCGGGTTGGTTTGTACACGAAACCAACTGGGCCCTCGAAGGGGAAACACTTATAACTTGAGCTCCGGACGTCCGATTGACGTGTCGTTGACTTTGATGGATTCCTCTTAGTGAGACGGACCTTTTGGCTTACTCCACTCGAGGCTTGGATGCAGTTGGAGTATGGTCGGGTTGGTTTTGACATAAAAACCAACCGGGCCCCTGGGACGAAAAAGCCAATAACTCTCAGAACGGGCGTCCGATTGACGTGCCGTCTGTGACGTTGAGTTCCTGTTGATGATACAGAACTTTTGGATACATCAACTTCAGACTACGTTTCAGTTGATGTATCAACCCCTCGGCTCGTGGAGCGGACCCTCCCGAACGAGTTTGTTGTGTGCGGGAACCCTAGAGGTGGCTGCGACTGCGATGACGATGACGACTGTACAGAAATACTCCGTGGATTCGACGGTGATGACTACAATACTCAGCGATCCTACGTGGATCAGTGCTACCGATCCTGTGCGGGTCTGATCCTGTGTGGGTCAGCGCTCAACGGTCCTGTGTGGGCCAGCGTCTACAGATCTTGTGTGGGTCTGATCCTATGTGGGTTATTGCGGGGGTTAGTTACCTATCGATCCTTTGTGGGTCATTGCGGGGGTTAGTACCTATCGATCCCGTGTGGGTCCGACGGCTTAGATGATTCAGTGGCTACATTTGATCATCTCTATCGTCTTACGAAGAAGTATACATGTGTGAGCTGAATCTTGATTTTCAATCATTATCTTCGATATGATTGACTTGCTTTCCTACATGGATTGTGTTGTGCTGTCCTGTGTGTATGTGATCGGACTTGGGCTCAGATGTTGGAGCTGAACTGGAATTGATGACTTAGGTATATTTATGGGCATATAACTAAGTAGTGTCAGATGTTACTTCATGATTGTATCTTTCCGTTGTGGATTATCCTTTGTGGATTCTGGGAGACCTTCGGGGGTCTCGGGGTCCCCAATGGGTAGCTTATACTCACCCCGTCACGGGCTATGCCCGTACTAAGTTGTGTTGGTTGCAAACGATGGACAATGCTGATTGTGGTTGAGGCCTGCGGAGCAGGTCGGTACATGGAGGTGGACCACTGGGCGGGACGTACTCGGAGCGGACGGCTGGACCCTGAGGAGCTATGGATGCTATTTGTACCCACCCTTCAGGTGGGACTTCCAGTGGATGGCTCACCGTAGCGGCTTTACTTTTCAGTTGTTGTACTCCCTTTTTTAGTTGTACTTTACTTTCAGTTTGGGTTTGTATTCTGGCCCACGTACTTTTTAGCACTTACTTTTGTACCCAGTATTTACTTAGTGTTTACTTCTGCTTGCTTACTCTGTGTGTTTGTTTGCTTTACAAAGACAATTCCTTCCCTTTTATTGGGAATTACGCCTTGGTGCTAGTCGCCAGCCCCTGGCCTATGGAAGGCGGGTTTGGGGTAGTCAAGACACGGGCCCCGAGGATGGGTCATGACAAATTGGTATAACAGGAGTTAGGTTCTACCACAGAACACTGGAATATGATCTTTTTCTAGGTGAATCAATAGTGTTATGAGTATTGAGTGTGGTTATTAGTCCAGGGAGTCCAGTGTTGGTGTGGCGGCCGACGTATCCGTACATCAGGACCCTGACTTCTGATTTCCGACTTAATGCACGAAAACATTGATTTCATGCGTGTTTCTAGTTTTCTTTGTGATTACTTTGTGTCAGCTCACCAGGTATACTGTATTAACCGTGGCGCACCTGTTTCTTTTTAGGATGGCCCCACGACGGCAGCCAGCTAGGGTTCCGAGCATTGTGCGGGATGACAGTGCACCGAGTGACGAGGCCTCGGTACAGGCCCCTTTGACAGCAGAGGCACCGACGGTACCTCTACCCATCGAGCCACCGATGCTACCAGCCCCAGCCGCTGACGGTGCACGTCACCTTAGTGCACTGCACGAGTTTCAGCATCTGCGACCGCCCAGGTTCCGTGGGGAGACAGACCCTCAGGCAGCCAAGGATTGGCTGGAGGTAGTTGTATGAGTTTTCTGATTAGTAGGGACACCAGCAGACCTCATGGTGATCCTTGCAGTGAGTCTCCTGCACGCGACAACAGGTAGATGGGGGAGCTTGATGCTCCAGGTGCACGACAAGGCATCTCTCCTCTGGACGGACTTTGAGAGCCTCTTCCACTCGGAGTTCATCCCAGCCACCCTCTGTGCGGTGTGCATCCAGGAGCTTCTACAACTGCGGCAGAGCTGCTTGACGGTCGCCCAGTACTCGGCGAGATTTACCGATCTCTCACGCTATTCGACAGACATGGTATGAGACCCATTCTTCCGGGCCTGGACCTTCGAGCAGGGATTGAGGCATGAGATCAGGGCATCACTGATCTCCCTCAGCATTCCGACGCAGGCAGGAGTACTAGAGCGAGCCCTTCTCATTGATAGCTTTCTTGATGAGCCTACACCATCAGCGAGACCTACCGCAGGGTGGCACGTAGCAGAGTCTTCTGCATCCGGCAGTAGACAGATGTCGCAGAGGTCCCAGAGGACCAGGCCATCGGGCGGTCAACCAAAGGATACTGGCTTGAATGTGTGGGGAACATGCAGCAGATCTAGACTTACGAGTGGAAGACAGTGCTATGCATGCGGCGGGCAGGGCCACTTGGCTCGTGACTGCCCGACCCGCCATGCAGAGGAGCATCAGACGGTTGAGAAACCACCCTAGCAGAGGTAGAGGTTCGACCATGGTGGTCAGCAGGGAGCAGGTGGATGAGGCCGAGGAGCTGGTCGAGTGGCAGGTGGTGGATGACGCTTTGAGTCTCTACCACCACCACCACCAGGAGGTCCACCCCAACCACAGGGGAGAGCACAACTTCAGTCAGCTGAAGCTTACAATCATGGAGCTCTGGAAGTGGGTGGACAGGTGCGGGAATAGCTCCAGGCATATAGGCCTTTTCCCATAATGCCTCTAGCTTCGCTGTTTGTGTTTCATTGTGTCCTTTTACAGTGAGTTGAAGTAATAAAAGACGCTTGCAATAGTGACGTTTGCTTTCTTGTCTTTTGTATGTTAATACTAAGAGGTACCAGTTAAAAAAAATTGTTGACTTTACCCTCACTTGCGAGATTCTTACTGGAGGAGACCCAGTGACCACACACTGATGCCGATAGTGTGACTCAACCCTAGGTGGCAAGAGTAACGATTGGATCTCTTGGTAGTAGCGTCGAGGCCTTACGACGTCATCCATGGCATGAATTAACAGATCATTATGGGATTGACTTTATTAAGCAAGGAACATGGTTCATCCAGGGGATGAGACCGGATTTCTCTTTTCGTTAAAGGAGAAATCTATGCAATTTTGTAGAACATTAAGGAAGAAGGGGCAACCCTTCGTGTGGTCAGTTAGATGTCAACAGAGCTTCCAAGATATGAGACAGAGATTGACTAGCGCACCTAACTTGAGGCTACCGAAGGAGGGAGTGGGGTACGTAGTCTACTGCGATGCATCAGGGACTGGACTTGGATGTGTCCTGATGCAGGAGCGGGCAGTGATCGCCTTTGGATCACGTTAGTTGAGGCAGCTTGAGCAGAACTACGCTACCCATGACCTGGAGTTAGCAGCAATGGTCTTCGCTCTGAAGATGTGGTGACACTATTTTTTGGGCGAGCGATTTACAGTCTTTTCCTATGGTAGAGTTCGTTTCTCGATGCCTCACCTGCCAGCAGGTGAAGGCAGAGCACCAGGAACCAGCAGGCTTGGTACAACCCTTGGAGGTCCCGAAGTGGAAGTGGTATGACATATCTATGGACTTTGTGACTAGACTTCCACGCACTTCCAGAGGTCACGAATCCATTTGGGTGATTGTAGACCGACTCACCAAGTCGGCTCACTTCTTACCCATCAAAAAGTAGGGATCAGTGGAGAGCTTGGGACGTCTCTACATTCAGGAGATTGTACAGCTTCATGGTGTTCCATCATCTATCGTCTTCGATCGAGATGCTCGCTTTACTTCCCGGCTTTGGAAGGGGTTGGAGGAGGTGTTCGGAACGTAGCTACATATGAGCACCGCCTTTCACCCTCAGACAGATGGTCAGATGGAGAGGACCATTCATACTCTTGAGGACATTCTCCATGCATGTGTCCTCGACTTTGGTCGCAGTTTGGAGGACCACCTACCCTTGGTGGAGTTCGCGTACAACAACAGCTACCACTCCACCATCGGGATGGCACCATACGAGGCGTTGTACGACCGACCTTGCAGATCTCCTCTATGCTGGAGAAACCCTGGGGAGTCAGCACTTGTGGGACCAGAGATGGTCCAGGCCACGATAGAGAAGGATCAGGTCATCCAGGAGCAGATGAGGACAGTTTAGAGCCGACAGAAGTCTTATGCTCACAGGAGGCGGAGGCCACTGGAGTTCGAGGATGGCGACCACGACTTCTTGCAGGTTTCACCTCGACATGGATTACGGAGATTTGGACGAGGCGACAAGTTGTATCTGTACTTCATCGGACCATTCCAGGTCCTCAGCAGGATTGGCGAGGTGGCTTATCACCTGGCTCTACCACCTTAGTTGCACTGGGTGCTTGACGTCTTCCACATATCTCAGCTGAGGAGATACGTGCACGACCCGACACATATCATTGACCATGGGGAGCTGGACATTGATGATGGGGTAACTTTTGTGGAGGTCCCGGTGGAGATTGAGGATTGACAGGAGCGGGTCCTATGTGGAGGGTCGATTCCTCTAGTACGCATCAGATGGAATCACGAGAACCTCCAGGAGAGCACTTGGGAGCGAGATGCTCAGATGTGTGCTCAGTACCCACATTTGTTTCCCTAGTTTATGATGTATCTTTATGGGGATGTAAATACCTGAGGTGGGAGTAATGTTAAGACCCGTAAAATTCAAGGGAAATTTTTTCTTAATTTTCTTTTGGATTTTACAAGAACACAGTTTCTGACGACACCTGATTCCGAGGCCCGGTGTGCCCGGAATCATTTTCCGATGTTTAGCTCGGGTACGTTCAGTAAACGAACGAGTGGGTTTTCCTAACTTTTGAACCAGTGCTCAGAATCGAAATCTGAGGACACTGATGGAATCAAAGTGCCAGTAATTGCTTGGAAACACCTTTTTTGGTGTTGCATTTTCTTGGGTGTGGTTTTTAAATTTTGGGGTTAAGTAAAGGAATAAAATAAATGTGGTGCATCCAATTTTATTTTTTTTGATTAACCTGAGCTAAGTGGATGAAGTGGGACCCAAAATATCCTACCTACTATGTAGGATAATTGTGATGTGGGACCCACACGAGCCCCGCCATTTCTTTTCTTCCTAAACCCCCTCCTTTAATAAGGTAACGCACCCGCACCACTATTAAGTGGAATTCCACCCTTGCGTTTATCTGTTTATGAAACGCCTATTTTAATTTGGCAGTTTAAACGTTTCAATAAATTCAATTAATTGATTGATTCAATTTTTGAATTTTCAAAGATGTTTGGTTGTGTGATAATAAAATAAGACAAGTCTTATTTTATTAGAGTTGTTGGGTTGTGAGAGGATTGAGAAAAAAGCTCTAAGGCTTGAAGTTATTCTTCTTCATCGAAGAACGCGAAGAACGAGAAGAACGCACCGCCGCCGACGAAGAACGCTGACTTCCGACAACAGACGATGGTGAGAGACGCCTTCCTCGGAGATCGATGACCCGACGCGCATCCTTTCATTCCTTCTTCCCGCGTCAAAGGAAGGGAGACACCGTTCCTCCTTGGACGATCTCCGTCAACGTGTACGAAGCCTTCTTCCGCGACGTTCAACTCCGTGACGAGCCTTCGTTCAACAAACGCTCGAGGTAGGGGTTTATTTTAATTTTTTGTTCGTGATTACTTCCTCTGCCTTTCTTCATTTCAATTTGAGCCGCCTGATATCGCAATAACGAGAGAAGGTCGGGCCGCACGAACACAGCCGACCCCCCTCTCCCCTTGGTTGTTTGATATTGTTTGCGACACGAGCAAGGAAAC
Source organism: Viscum album (assembly GCA_963277665.1). Classification (NCBI taxonomy): domain Eukaryota; kingdom Viridiplantae; phylum Streptophyta; class Magnoliopsida; order Santalales; family Viscaceae; genus Viscum; species Viscum album. Next base: position 220,835,753 of record OY728163.1, read on the forward strand.
GCGGTGCCAAAGCACCGTGTGAGAAATATTAAAGGAAGGGCGGAGAAGCGCGGCGCCTTTGAAGACGAACTAAACCGCGGCGCTGTCGCGCCGCGCCGGAGAACCACAAAGGCACCGCGGCCGGAGCGGGGCCGCGGTGGAGGGGCGTGGCGCCATCGCGCCGCAATGAACGGACCAAGGCCGTGGTGGAGCAGGGAACGGCGGCCGGTTTCCGGCCACCGGCGTCGGATCAGGGGGACGAGACCGCCCCGGTCCTGTGGCAGCAGCAGTCGGCCAGCCGGTGCGGGCCAGCCGATCAAGGGAAAGTGTCGGGGGTTGTAACCCCTGGCTGACCAGCAGCAGCGGCCCCCCTAATGGGGGCCGCGGTTTCGAAATGGCAGGGGGAAGCCCCCCCCCCCCCCCCCCCCCCCCGTACCCCCTACGCTCGGCCGTTATGGCCAAGCCACCTGACCGCCTGGCCACCGGGCCAGGCCAAGCGTGCCTAGGTCGGGCCGCACCCAGGCCGGGCTGGGCCGCACAGGCCAGGCCAGACCATGCCAGTGGGCCCGGGCTGCTCCCAAGTGGGCCGGACCCAGACCCGGGTCGGGTCGACATGGTTCGGGCTGACCCAAGGGGATATCAGGCCAGGTCGGACCGGGCCCGAACCCCCTAATATCGGACCTCTTTCAGTCTTTTTCCCATAACACGGGATGCAGACCTCTGATCGACGCACCATCAGCTACGATGCGATCCTTGGATTGAGACGGTCGTTTCGGTATAATACACTCAAGGTTTTGAGAAACTTTGGGTTCAGACGGGTTGGTTCGTACACGAAACCAACCGGGCCCTCAGAGCGGAAACACTTATAACTTGAGCTCCGGACGTCTGATTGACGTGCCGTTGACTTTGATGGATTTCTATTAGTGAGACGGACCTTTTGGATTACTTCGCTCGAGTTTTGGATGCAGTTGGAGTATGGTCGGGTTGGTTTTGACTTAAAAACCAACCGGGCCCCTCGGATGAAAAAGCCAATAACTCTCAGTCCGGGCGTCGATTGACGCACTATCTGTGACGTTGAGTTCATGTTGACGATACGGAACTTTTGGATACATCAACTTTGGACTACATGTCAGATGATGTATCAGCCTCTCAACTCGTGGAGCGGACCCTCCCGAACGAGCTTGTTGTGTGCGGGAACCCAAGAGCTGGCTGCGACTGCAACGACAACGACAGTGACTGCATAGAGATCCTTAGTGGATTCGACGGCGACGACTACAAAACTCAGTGATCCTACGTGGATCAGTGCTACCGATCCTGTGCGGGTCAGATCCTGTGTGGGTGAGCGCTCAGCGGTCCGGTGTGGGCCAGCGTCTACAGATCCTGTGTGGGTCCGATCCTGTGTGGGTCATTGCGGGGGTTAGTTACCTATCGATCCTTTGTAGGTCATTGCGGGGGTTAGTACCTATCAATCATGTGTGGGTCCGACGGCTTAGATGATTCAGTGGCTACATTTGATCATCTCTATCGACTTACGAAGAAGTATACATGTGTAGCTAAATCTTGATTTTCAATCATTATCTTTGATATGATTGACTTTCTTTCTTACATGGATTGTGTTGTGCTGTCCTATGAAGATGTGATCGGACTTGGGCTCAGATGTTGGAGCCGAACTGGAATTGATGACTTAGGTATATGTATGGGCATATAACTAAGTAGTGTCGGATGTTACTTCGTGATTGTATCTTTCCATTGTGGATTATCCTGTGTGGATTCTGGCAGACCTTCAGGGGTCTCAGGGTCCCTACTGAGTAGCTTATACTCACCCCTCCACGGGCTATGCTCGCACTACGTTGTGTTGGTTGCAGATGACGGACAACGCTGATTGTGGTTGAGGATTGCGGAGGAGGTCGGTACCTGGAGGTGGACCACTGGGCGGGACATACTCGGAGCAGACTGCTGGAACCGAGAAGCTGTGGAGGTTATCTGTACCCACCCTTCAGGTGGGACTTCCAGTGGATGGATCGCCGTAGCGACTTTACTTTTCAGTTGTTGTACTCCCTTTTTCAGTTGTACTTTACTTTCAGTTTGGTTTTGTATTCTGGCCCACATATGTTTCCGCACTTACTTTTGTACCCAGTTTTTACTTAGTGTTTACTTCTGTTGGCTTACTCTGTGTGTTTGTTCGATATACAAAGGCAATGTCTTCCCTTTTATTGGGAATTTTTACTTGGTGCTAGTCTCCAGCCCCTGGCCTATGGAAGGCGGACTTGGGGTAGTCACGACACGGGCCCCGAGGACGGGTCGTGACACTACTCATCTATTGGTTGTTTACACCACCATTTCTCTTGCTGCAATATCTACTCCCCTTGCACTCACTAGCTTACCCTTATTTCCTCACACACCAATTCTCACTCTCTCCACTTTACCATCACCAACTGTGTGAGCTTGTTTTTTGTGTGTCTAATTTTTTAGTTTTCTTTTAAGATTGCCAAACACAACATGAGGCCTCCCTGGGGTTCCACCTAGTCTTTCCACTATCCTAAGTAGTAATTAGGTTATAAATTTTAGTTTGTAGCCCGTGCCCAATGACGTGCGAGTGTAAAATTTTTTGTGCCATTTCCGGGGAGGCTAGGTGCGTTTAAAAAAAAATTCAAAAAAAAAATCCACATATAAATAAAAAATCCACTAAAAAAATATGCAAAAAAAAGAAGAAAAAAAGTTCAAAAAAAAAAAAATTTGTGAACCTACTTCATCAAAACTAGAACTAAGTCTGAACACTTAGTACCTTGTAATCCTGAAATTGATAAGCACCTCAAGGAAGTAAAAATTATCAAAGACAAGGTCAAAATGGAAGATAACAAAAATGTAAACTTGAAAAACCCACTTCCTAAGAATTTATACCAACCTGGAATGATGAACCCACCTGGTAATGACATAGATGAGAGGCACAGTTTGAGAGAGTTCTTGCTACCTTCAGTGTCTAGTAACCCTTCATGCATTAGAATCTCTCCTAGGTCTAGGAATTACGAGACAAGCAATCCATGTTTAGTTAGCTGCACACCTTCAATGGAATGCCTCGTAAAGACTCTCTTGACATCATTAGAGCGTTCCATTGTATTGTCTAGCAGCTACCACTTAGGGGTATCACTGAGGAAGAGCTTAAACTAAGAGTGTTCCCCTTCTGCCTCAAAGGAAATGCTAGGTCTTGGTTCCAACAGTTAGAAGAAGAAATATTTGTCACCTGGGATCAAGTTTACAATGCCTTCACAATGAAATTCTATCCTAGGATGTTCACATATGAAATTAGGCACAAAATCACTGGATTCCTTCAGGATGAAGCTGAACTATTTCATGATGCCTGTGATAGGTTTAGATGATTACTTAGGAAGTTTCCAAACCATCAATGAACACCTCCATTCCTCATGGACACCTTCTACAATAGTCTCACCCCTTACCACAAAACTTTGGTGGATAAGTCTTCCAGAGGAGACTTTAGTGATAAGACTGCTAAGGAGATCAAACAGATCTTCAACACATTAGCTCAAAATTCCCAACACAAATGCTCTAGAAGGAGAACCATTTTGAGAAAGGAAACTACCCTTGCTCCTCAAGCTGAAGCCCAAGCAGCTGGGTTCTTTAATGAGAACCCACATCAAATCCTTAAGGAGCAGTGCCACTACTGTATCATGTATGGCCATTCCCAAACCTGTTGTCCAAACATCAATTTACCTATCCAGCCTCATGAGCATGCCAGATTTGCTGGATATGGACCTCAGATGTAGCCTAGGGATGATCCATTTTCCAACTCCTATAATCAGGGGTTTAGGAACCATCCGATCCTTTCATGGAGGGAGTAGGGAATCCTCCGACCTACTGCTCCTCCTGGGTTCCAACAGCCTCCTAGGCAGCAATTCCAACCCCAATCCCGACCAAAGGCTGAGTCATCCAACTCAAAAGATGAGGTGAGATACATATTCCATCAATTGATGTGGAGGTTTTATGAACCAAAGACCAAAAATTATTATGATAAAGCTCGAATGGATACTAGAATAAAGAACATGGAAATTCAGATTGGGCAATTGGCTAGGGATGCTAGTAATAGAGAAAATTGTTGGCTTCCTGGAATAACTGAAGTCAATCCTAGGGAGAATTCCATGGCTGTGACCGCCATAAGTGGTCTCCAAACTCACCAAGAGCCTAGGGAAGAACCCCAAAATGCTAAAAATGAGAAACTGGATGATGCTGGAAACTCAAATTTGGAAAACTGGAAAACACCACTAGAATACCTCCAGTCCCTGATGTTCCAACTCAAAAACCCAAAGAAAATGGCTTGAAAAACAAAGACAATAATGAGAAGAAACTTGTTAAATAAGAAGCTATAGAGATTCCCCAAATTATGAGGAATTTTTCCCCTGCAATCCCCTTCCCACAAAGAATTGAGAAACCAATTCATGATTCTGAACTGTAGAAATTTTTGAAAGTGGTTAAAAAGATGAAAATTGATATACCATTCTTGGAAGCATTGATTCAAAGTCCATATTATCTAAAATCACTCAAGAAAATCTGTTCAAATAAAAAGACATTGGATGAATTTTCCACCTATAGATTAATTGAGGAGTGCAGTGCAGTCTTCCAGAATAAGATACTTCCTAAACTTCAGGACCTAGGAATCTTTGTCATCGCTAGAATATTTGGGGATAGAGGTGGTAAGTTCAACTGTTTGTGTGATCTGGGTTATAGTATTAATCTGATTCCATTGTCACTTTTTCAGCACCTGATATTAGGAGTTCCCCAACCCACCACTATTGTGTTACAACTTGCTGATAGGTCCATTACTCATCCAGTGGGTTGGGTCGAGGATCTGTCAGTGGGAGTAGGAAAACTCTTTTTGCCTACTAACTTTCTAATCCTTTATATGGAGTGTGAATAGGAGGTTCCTATCATTATTGGTAGTCCCTTCTTGGCCGCATGGGGATCTGTGATAGATGTGTATAAGGGGAAAATGAGTTTTATTTTGGGTGAATAGAAAGAAGAATTCAACGTGTTTAAGAAAATCCAAGAACCCACCCACCCATTTGTCCCAAAAGATGATATGTTAGTTGCTGAGAGTAGTATTGATAAGGAGGAAGAAGAGTTTCTGAGAATGATCGATCAAATCAATAGTGAACCTAAAATCCCTGATGCCTCTTGCATAGGAATCATCTCAAGTAAGGAGAGATAATTTGTTGATGAATATGAGGGAGAATTCTTAGAGAACATAGGTGAGTTTGTTTTGGAGCACAATCTTACCCTGAGAGATGAGTATAAGTTTGTGGAGATATCTTTTGGAAGCTCTTTCACTGAGGAAAAATCCTTGTCTACTGCCTTCTTCAAGAGTCGACATGAAGACCTTGGGCCACCCAAGCCCAAGTGTCTTCCCTCAAGACAGTCACCACCCACCCTTGATCTCAAACCCCTCCCTTCCCATCTCAAATATTCCTTTTTAGGAGACAATTCCACCCTTACTGTGATCATTTCATCCAACCTAGAAGTGGTTCAAGAGTAAAATCTTCTTACTGTTTTGAAGAAGTACAAGTCTGTCATAGGTTGGTAAATTGCGGATATCAAAGGGATAAGTCCAGCCTTCTATATCCATAAAATTCCAATGGAACCTGAGTGTAAGCCTAGAGTAGAATCCCAAGGAAGACTCAACCCCAACATGAATGAAGTTGTGAGAGAATAAGTGATTATGTTGATTGATGCTGGAATAAGTTTTCCAATTTCTGATAGCCCTTGGGTCAGTCCTGTCTAGGTGGTACCCAAAAAGAGTGGAGTGACAGTGGTCACTAATGAAAGGAATGAACAAATCCAGACAAGAGAAGTGGATAAATGGAGAGTCTTTATAGACTACAGAAAATTGAAAGCTACCATGAGAATGGATCACTTCCCCATGCCATTTGTGGATCAAATGTTAAAGAGATTGGTAGGTAATGAATTCTTCTTTTTTCTTTATGGTTATTCTGGTTACAAACAGATTTCCATTGCACTTGAGGACAAAGATAAAACCACCTTCACCTATCCATTTGGGACATTTTCCTACCGGAGGATGCCCTTTGTCTTGTGTGGTGCTCCTGAAACTTTTCAGAGGTGCATGCTGGAAATTTTTTCAGACATGACTGAGAGGATTCTTAAAGTGTTCATGGATTGTTTTTCTGTTGTGTGAGATAACTTTGAGAACTATCTAAAAAACATGGAACTAGTGTTAGAAAGATGCCAAGAGACCAACTTAGTCTTAAACCGGGAAAAGTGCCAATTCATGGCCACTTAAGGCATAGTTTTGGTGCACAAAGTTTCTAAGAATGGGTTGGAGGTCGATAATGCTAAAATTAAGGTCATACAAAAGTTTCCCCCACTTGACAATGTCAAAGGAATTAGATTTTTTTTGGGTCATGCTGGGTTCTACAGGAGGTTCATTAAGGAAGTTTCTAAGGTTACTAGACCCCTGTGCTCCCTACTGGTTAAGGACACACCCTTTGTCTTCAATGAGACATGTCTAGAGGACTTTAATCTGCTCAAGGAGAAGTTAACTACTTCACCAGTAATCACTACTCCTGACTGGAAGCATCCCTTTGAGGTTATGTGTGATTCTAGTGACTTTACAGTAGGAGTTGTGTTAGGGAAGAGGAAGGATAGGCAATTACATGTTATTTACTATGAAAGTAAGAAGCTAGATGATTCCTAGAAGAATTATTCTACAACTGAAAAGGAGGTGGCTGCTGTGATGTTTACTTTGGAAAAGTTATGGAAGTATTTGATAGGATCAAGGATCCTAATTTTCACAGATCATTGATCCCTTAAGTATTTGCTCGCTAAAAAGGACTTAAATCCTAGACTCATGAGGTGGACCTTACAGTTACATGAATTTGATTAAGTGATTAAGGATATGAAAGGGGATGAGAATTTAGTTTCAAATCATTTTTCCTGATTTCCCAATTCCCCAAGTAAGGAACCAAAAGAGATCAATAATTCTTTCCCTGATGAACAATTGTTTGCTGCCTCTGTGCAACAGTCTGCTTGGTTCGCAGACTATTCCATCTTTCTGGCAGCTGGAGTCATGCCCAAGGATCTCTCACACAACCAGATGAAGATGTTTATATCTGAACTGAAATATTATTTTTGGGATGACCCTCTTCTCTTTAGGAGGTGTGCTGATGGGATTCTGAGAAGATGTGTGGCTGAGAATGAGATTTTTCACATTCTTGAGAGCTTCCATTTATCATATTATGGTGGATACCATGGAGGAGAAAGGACTACTCAAAAGGTCATACAGGCTGGTTTCTACTGGGCCACAATGTTTAAATATTCTAGGAGTCTGGTTATTAGATGTGAGAAATGTCAAATGTTGCGAAATGTTAGAAGAAGGCAAGACCTACCCCAAAAAGGTATTCTAGAGGTTGGAATCTTTGATGTGTGGGGATTGGACATCATGGGAACATTTCCATCATCCTATGTAAATGACTAAATTTTGGTTGTTGTGGACGATGTGTCCCAGTGGGTTGAGGAAGTAGCCCTGCTCGACAATTCAGCTGCTAGTGTGGTGAAATTCATCAAGAAAAACATTTTTTCCAGATTTGGTGTGCCTCGAGCATTCATCATTGACAATGGGACTCACTTCAAGACTTTTAAGTTCAAAGGTTTTATGGAGAATTATGGGTTCTCATATAGGATAGGCACCACTTACCACCTATAGTCTAGTGGGCAAGCAGAAGTTTCCAACAGAGAGCTCAAACAGATTTTAGAGAAAACAATGTCTATCTTTAGGAAAGACTGGTCAAGGAAATTAGTTGAGGCCCTTTGGGCCTATAGAACTGCTTATAATACTCTTATAGGGATGTCACCATATAGGCTACTCTTTGGGAAAGGATGTCATATACCTATTGATTTATATCAGAGATCTTATTGGGCAGTGAAGGCACTTAACTTTGATTTTAAGGATGCTGGTGAGAAGAGACTACTAGAGCTGAGTGAGCTGGATGATATTCGAAGAGAGTCCTATGAGAATGGTGAAATTTACAAATAAAGAACAAAGGATTTTAATGACTCAATCATTCAAAATAGGAATTTCAAGGTTGGTGAGAGGGTCTTGCTATTCAATTCTAGATTGAAGTTGTTTCCAGGAATGTTGAAGTCCAAGTGGTTAGGACCCTTTACCATTGTTAGAGTTTTGGTTAATGGAGCTGTTGAGTTGGTTAGAGAAGAGAATCGACCTTTCTTAGTTAATTTTCAAAGAATAATACACTTCTTTGAAGGGAAGCCAAAGGGCTTGGCTGCAATATCTCTGTTGGATGAATGGGCTGATTCAAGTCTAACTGAGGAATATAAACTCAGTGTTTCATGGGAACTTATCTTGGGTTACTTATCTTGAACATTAAACTATTAAATATTATTTTACTTATTTGAACTTGTAGGTTAATTAAGATAAGTAGCAACCCAATGATTCTAAAGAGGATCTTCTGATTAAATCCACTACTAAAGGTCTAATAATTCAGGGAAGTGTTGTTCTGCCTTTTTCACATTCAATTAATTTCTTACTCTTAACTGTGAACTAAGTGTGGGAGAATTCCTCCTAATCTGTGATAAATGACTATGTTTTCTTGCATGGGTGTTTAGCTGCTAGTATTTAGAGAGTTGAAAATTTATTTTTAGTTGATTTGTGAAACACGCTTACACCCATTGCTTTCAATTTCATTATGTTGTTGCTGCACATCACTATTAATCAAGCTACTATCTGAAGTAAATTGATTGACTCCTTTGTCTGCTATTTAAAAATCCAAAGCATAAATAGTTTAGGAATAGAAATGTACTTGGTTGCTGGTGATGGTTGGTGGGGTTGGGTTCTTCTATTTTTTTTGTTTGGGTTTTTATTTTCTTTTACTTTTTGTGGGGAAAATAAATTTTTTTAACTTCATTGATACCCCTCCACATCCTTTTTTAGGTGAAATGTCCATCTATTTTGAAGTTAAGATACCTCCCACCTTGAGAGTCAACATTGTGGAAAATTTTGGGTTTTAAGTGTGGGGGAGAGGGGTCATTCTATTGTCATGTTGAATTCCCCCTTCTTCAACCCGAGCTTGTAGTTGTTTAAAAAATGGTTAAATTTTTTCAAAAAAAATGGTTCAAAATTCCTTCGAATTTTTTCAAATTCCATCATCACATGATGGTCATTGGAGATTCACCGGTACTTCATTTTTTCCTATTCAGTGGATAACTATTTGCTGGATGTTGAGAGTGGCACTTAGTCAGAAATTATTAAGTATGAATGATTGCTGAGTGCAATTGTTCACTATCTCTATGGATCAGTCTGTTTAGGAACTGAGGATGAGAGTATGACATGATAGGTTTTGTGGGATGATGATCATGACTTAGGGTAACTTAATGTTCTCACTGGAACCCATGGGACTTACATTTTTATAAAATTTTATTCAATCACTTTAGAATGTCAAAACCGAATGATTATTAATTATGTCCTTTGTAACTAGAGTAAAATGGGAAAATGGGATCCCAATGTGAGTATCTAAGACAAGGTGCACTAGGTTTGTTTCTGTGAATAAATAAAGCCAATTTCAATCTTAATAAGTTCTATACAGAGTTCTCTACACATGGAATATGGTTCGGAAAGATTAAAATAAAGTGCCCTTATCAAAAATGAACTCATTAAGGTGAGGGGAATTTTGAACCCAGATGAAGAAGGGGGAAATTGAATTCGTAACTTTTCATATGATTTGAGTCAATAAAGTGATCAATTTAATGGTCTTTAATTTCTAGAACCTGGAGGAAGGTGATAATGGAAGATGCAGTTGGTTAAGTTTTAAATTCCACTTCATCTAACCGGTCAACACTCCTTGAATTAGAACTTGAATTGGATGGTGACATAGGATAGTTAATGAATAAACATAGGAGTAATGACATACTTACAGTGTACTAATTTTTGATGCTCTTGACTTCCAGTGGGTTTTTGAAGCTAAGTAGGATATCATTTTTGAACACCTTTGAAAAACTTGACCTACTGTTGGTCTTGATCCTTTGGATATTAAAGTTAAACCATGCACCTTTTGAGCTGAAACTCACTAAACATATTTCTATTTTAAATTTAAAGGCATGCATTTGTTTTAGGAAAAACAAAGCTTTATGTGTGTAGGATTTTGATGTGGAACTAGTTTTAACACTGTTGGCAACATACTTTTTATATTTATATTGACTTTTTTACATGAAAATGTTGTATTTTATTAAATAATTGATAAGTTTTGTGTTTTTTTGTACTTTCTATGTAGAATAATCATGTTTTATTTTAAAAAATGTGTTTTAACGTGCACTAGTGTCGTTCTAAATAATTCTTAAATTAATATAGTCTTGTGAATTAGACTTTTATTCATTTATCCTTTTATTTTTATAATTTTTCTTTATAGTTAGTTTATTAAGTGATTTATTAATTTATTAATTTATTTATTCTTTAAATTGTAAATAAATATCTCTGTATGGTTTTTAGTCTTTTAATGATGTAATTAATTTTAACAATTTAATCTTCTTCAATTAATATTTTTATTCTTTAATTTAATAAATTATTTATTTAATTGGTTAAATAATTTAAGAAAGTTATTGTAAATATTTTAATTTATTCTTTAAATAATTTTTTTTATAATTTTGAATACAAATGAATTCATTCTTTTAAATAAAACACAATTAATTTTATTATTTAACTTTTCTTTATTTATTTAGTTTTTAATTTCTATTTTATTTGTTAATAGACTTTTAGTTTTTTTTAAATTATTAATTTATTTAATCTATTCATTTTATTTTGCAGGTATTGTGGTCGCACCAGGTTCTTCTTGTGGTGACTCCGTTTCAGCATCACTATGAGACCGTGAACATCACTCACGGTGCCACCGGGTCCCCCACTCATCGCTTCATGCTAACAGTGTCACCATCTCCACCATATTACTGTCTCACCATTTCTTGCACAAACTGCTTCCAACCCACTCACCGTGAGCCTTTTTCACGGTGAGACTGTGAAATGTATTCACAGTGCCACCGTAATCTACACAAGTCCTTGTCCACCGTTCTGCATATCATTCCTTCCTTCTTTCCACTCCCACCATCTCACCCTCCTCAAAAATCGCTACACTGCCCCGTCTCATCCTCCATCGCATTGTAGTAACAAAACTAACCAGTAGTAACCAACAAGCATGAAATCTCACTAGTAAGAAATGCACCACATCATCCAAATTCACCCAACAACAAATTGAAAATCAAACCCACATCAGAAATATTTATCAAATTTTAGCGATTCAACATCAACTTCAAAATCACTGAATCCCATTGAACTTATGGATTCATAGAGAACCTACTGTCGGATTTAAGCCAAGCCATCCCTACCATGGCTGTGCCGTCTGTGCTTCCCCACAAGAAACCCAAATCCGGCCTCGCCTTGCTCCTGCTTTGCACTTCCAGCCACCACTTTATCCCCTACGAACCGAAGCAAGTTCCACCACTAGCCGCCTGCCCAGATCTGCCTCATGCCGCTGCACTCCCTCTTTTCTGCATCACCGACTGAACCCAGGCTACTCCACTTCATCAATACGGAGAACCCCGGTCGATCCATGACCCTCGTGTCGTCTCCTTCCAGCTCCGCACCCAAGTCGTCCAGCAACCCTACTGCTCCTCAAATCGCCGCTGCGCCCCTTCTTCCACGCTGAAACCTGACTCCCCCTTCTTCTTCTTTTTTTCATTGTTTCTTTAATTTTGATTTATATAATAATTGGTACATATATAATAAAATATAAAACATACATAAACCGATTCATATATATATTTTTATCAATTACTTTTGTTTTATAATAAGTATATATTAATAAATGAATATTAAAGTTATTAAAATATATATTTTAATAATAATATTAGGTATTATATATATAAATTAATAAGTATTTTTATTAACTAATTTAAGTAATAATATTAATATAAAGAATATAATAGTTCCATTTTATTTTTTATTTGACTCACGTGCATTTATTGTTGTTTCGTTGCAGGGGGTTGTATGCACTTACAAGGAGTTCACATTAAAAGTTGGTGACAAGTGTGTTGAAGCATGCCACATGGATCTGCAGTTTCCAGGGAAGAAATTATCTCACCGTGCGCACATCTTTTTCATTCGGTTGAGAGAAATTGCTCCGGTGACCAGCGCGGGAGGGAACAACGCAGTAAAAGCTACACATGGAGGCCATGGAACTCCTCGGGGGAGAATCCAGAGACTTCGGTTGGGTGATGAAAGGGCAGGAGGTGGGAGAGGAATTGAGGAATACAGGGAGTAGGAGAATTCAAAGAGAAGATCATTTTGGGGATAGAGGGAACGAGAGCAAAGTAGCGAGGCTTTGATTGAGACGAGGAGAAAGAGGGACATTGATCATTTTCCATCAAGATTATATTAGAGCACCGAGAGTTGAAGATCAGAAAATTTTCAAAACTCAATTCCTAGTGTGGGATATTGAGCAGATTTCAGAATTGAATCTACCATCAAGCAGTAGGAGTTGGAATTTCCGAGACCTCTATCAAGGAGATAAGCATCCTTATTTGTCTTGTGCTATGTTTTTCTGCAACTCAATTCAATATTAACTACTTTAATTTTAATTATATTGTTTCATTAAAACCAACCACAATGTCTAGATAAATTCCTTCAGGGGGAATAAGCTGGTTGATTTGATTTGTTTAGTATTATTCATGCTCCACATAATTTTATTGGATTTTCTCTCCCATTGGTTACATACAATTTTATTTTCAAAACAATAGGATAGAGTGAAAACCGATCTTGTTTGCACCATAATGAAAACTATTTCAATTTAAGAGACTCATTGACAAGTGAGTTAAGCTCAAATGAGAGAGACACACAGAACTCAACTGACTTTTTGGGCCTACTGACATCTAACTTATTCTCACTATCAGATGGAATGACTTTTACAGTCGAAGGACTATAAGAGCTATTTCATCACCAACTGACTAGACGACAAATCTGGCCAGTTACTCTTAGTCAGATCCATATTTTTAAAACTTTAGTGCATGAACAAGGCTAAGAAATATCAACTCGACCAGTGGACTTTCCCCCTAATCATCTATTGGTTGTTTACACCACAATTTCTCTTGCATCACTATCTACTCCCCATGCACTTACTAGCTTACCCTCATTTCCTCACACACCAATTCTCAATCTCCCCACTTTACCATCACCAGCTGTGTCGTCTTGTTTTGTGTATGTTTGTTTTTGTTTAGTTTTCTTTTAAGATAACTGAACACAACATGAGGCCTCCCTGTGGTTCGACCCTGTCTTTATACTGTCCTAAGTAGTAAGTAGGTTATAAATTTTAGTTTGTCGCCCGTGCCCAATGACGCGCGAGTGTGCAGTCACATGGCACGAGAATACCCAACCAGATGGGAAGAGTTTTCTAGGAAGTTGGTAGATTCACCACCATTGAAGAGGCAATGATATAATCAAAGTTCTCCCATGTGGGGACATGGTGGTCCCCCGGGAGGCGGTGCTGGTAGAATAACCGAAAGAACTGTTGTTTGTGGGAAAAGTTGAGAGATCCTTCCCCCGCGACTAGGTGGCTGTAGAGACCCAAAGCTTGACATACATGGACATTACATTACTTTTGTGGAATACTTAATACATAACAAAAACCAACACTCAAGGACCGTAATAATTTAGTGTCCTTGGAAACTCAGAACATAATATTCTAATCATGGTGAAAGATCTTCAACATCTCCCATAAAGATCTTCCCCTTTTGTTTTCTTACCTAAAACCTTTCTTTATATCCCGGGGAAAATAAAACATATAAAGGGTGAGATAAAATTATCAGTAAAGGTAAACATAGATAACATTAAACAATCCATAAATATTTGAATGCAAAAACGTGAACCTAAAATCTAAACATCAAAATCTTGAGTAAAGACATAAATATTTGAAGTATGTAAGGAATATATCATAAAGGAACATCAATCATGATAAAATAGCATGGGAATAAAACATGTAATTGTGGGAAACCATTAATCACATGATATGATTTCCATAGTATCCAAGTAATTGCTACCAAGACTATCTTAGTGGACAAAGCCCCTTTCTGAATCGAGTTCACTCTTTGTTCCAGTCCTGTAACACTGAACCAAATTAACTTACCGTTTCATCCATGTATATCTCATGAGATATAAATCTTTACCCAATGCATTGGAGGGAGATATATGCCCCACCCATATCATAATGAAATCATTCTTACTTGTGCCACAACATAAATATAAATCATTCATCATAACCCAAAGAATAAAATGGGTTTCATAAACATCATCCCATCATAACATAATCCATATAAAAAAATGGATATCATTTCATCAAAAGAAAAGTGAAACCATGTAAATCATAGAGAAATTATACTTGAAACATACACATATGAAATAATTCCATCTTATATGGAAAATGGTTTTGATAAAACACTTGAAATGAATTCTTTAGGAAAATATCCTTTATTCTTCAAAATCATTTTCTTTTCACAAGATGCCATGAAATTTTAAAAGAAAAGTATTTTGTTGAAAATTTTCATAAAATATTGTAGAGTAAGATTCTTTAAAATAATGATTTATGAAACCATAAAAATCTGTTCATGCCGTATATATTAAAAAAACATTCTTCTCATACTTTTTCCAGAAAAGTCAAAATGTACCTCATATGGTAAATAAAAGAAATATTCCTTCCATAGGATGTGGTAAAAGTAAAATGGGGTAAAAATGACTTTAAACATACATGGAAGAAATGTAAACAATTTATGAAAACATTTTGAGAACATATGGACATGGATAATAAACATAACCCCAGTAAATACTTACGAATAAACTATCTCAGATAAGAATGAGATTGGAATAATTATACCTTACCTTAGGTATAATATACTTCATACGTATCCGAAACTCCTGTATAATGATTTAAATAATGTCATTTACTTATTAAATAATAATATTCATTGTTATTATATCATATATTGTTCACTTATGACTTTATATTACCCGTTCTTATGTAAATTCCATGTTAAAGCAGCATTTTGTGTAAAATAGTTTTATTTATCGTACTTGTTTGGACTTGTTGTTATTGTTATTATTATTAATTCTATCACGATTTAATGAATTACATAATGTAAATAATTATTTATATATCATATATATTCAGTATATATATATATATATAATAGATAGATAAATGAAATGAAATACACCATTCATGGAGACGGTAGGTCGTACGTACGCATGAATGCTGTTTTCATTTCCTTATTGACTTGAATGGAATTAAGTAGATGAAATAAATATATATATACATAAATACAGTATAATTATTATTTCATATATTTCATGATTACTTATTATATCTAATTTATAATAATTCTTGAATTGTTAATATGGAAAATGAATCTCATCGCGTCGTGGAGATGTTAATCCGTACGTACGCACGAGCGATGATATCATTCCAATATTTATTGAATGGAATTGGAGTGGATAATATAATATCTTAGAATCAGTATGATGTTATAATAATAATATATAGTTATTCTTTACACCATTATACCCATCTAAGTAGGGTGGTGGTGGAAAAACAGATTACACCACGGCGTGGAGACGGTATTCCATACGTACGAACGCGTGGTGATTTTGTTTTCCGTAGGATAGATAGAAGGTTAAATGGGTTTGTTTTATATTTATAATAAAATATAAGTATTTAATTAATACTTATGTTATTACATTATAATGTAACAACTAAATAAGAGGAAGTAGAAGAAGAAAGAATCTTTAAAGAGTCGGTAGAAGAGATTACCTCTTCCTCGACGCACCTCCTTTAAACTTCTACTTAGGGAACTAGAGATGGTATTTTGAGAAGACCAGAACCTCTATGATATAACAAGAGTGGTTTATAAGAGGAATTTTAAGGGTTTGGACGAGCTTCAAGGCTCAAAAGGGTATAAAGAGAAGAGTAAAGGGGTGCACTTTTTATAAAGGAGGAGAGGGGTACCTTTGGAAAAACTTAAAATATTATTTTATAATAAAGTCATATTCAGTTTCTAATAGCTCCAAATTGATTTATTTAGAATATAAGGTGGGGATGTGTGTAAACCCTCTCAAACAATAGGTTTTAGACAAGTTTAGGTTACTATTTTAACCTTATCATTTAGATTTAACTCTAAGTTAAATAATTCAACTTTTACTGTGTCTTTTTTTTTCTTACACTAAATGGTTAATAAACATACTATAACAAGTCAAACGAACCCTAAGTGGTTTATTATTAATATATATAACCTTATATAAGTCATTTTTCCAAACCTTAGATTTTTAGGAATAAAATAACAATTAATAATATAATATTTGTTTTAAAAACCATTTTATGTCAATTTTGACACTATTTGGTAATTGATTTTTGTGAAAATCATAACATCATTTTTAGTTCAAAAAAGTTAATTTAATCAATACTAACATGTCATATTAACCTAGATAATTAGTGTCATTCATAAAAAGACTAAAATTACATTTATTTGGGTATTTATAACATCAATTATGTTAATATTTCATTAATAAGGTAATTACTGCATCATCATTGTGTCATGAATAAATTAAATTATTTAATGTATAAAAATTATAGATAAAATACCATTATGTAGGAAATCTTTTTATATTTCTAATGAATGTTTATAGTCGAATTTATCTTCTTTATAACCCTATATTAAAAATGTTTTAGTTATTAAACTTTGATTTTTTACTATTTCAACTCTTTTTTAAATAAAATAATAATAAGTGTCCTAATCTAATCCAAGTGGACCTAAAGGGTAATAGTTTATTCATTAGTCTGTTTTTTGTCGAATTACACTTATCCAAAACAATTAGTACATGTGTTAGGGTAATAATAATATCATTTTTACCCTAAATTACCCTATTTACTTTTAACCGTGGTAAATAAAAGTAAAAAGTCACTATTCACCAAAATTTATTTTTATCTTATTGAACCCCATTTTACTCCTTGATATTAATCATGTCTCTTGGATTTTAGAAATTCCACTCACCGAAGCGGTAAAATTACGTTTTATATATGTTTTCAAAAAGCTCCTAGGAGGTAGGTAAAAGACGGTGAAAAGTTCAATTAAATTTTTATATATCTAAAATTATTATAAAATGACTTCAATGAATTACATTGAACTTATATTGGTATTATGTATCAATTTTTACCTAAAATAAATTTAAATAAAATAAATAATTTTTAAATAAAAAGTCGGTTTTTAAATAGTAACCTAGTGTTTTCACTATTCATCAAAAATTGAATGTTTTTAGAAAACTACCAAAAATTAACCCTAGGCTAATTTCGATATTCTGAATCCAAAAATGAAGACCATTTTGAAAGATAAAATTTATAAAATCTCAAAAAGTGGGTATTACTATTCATAACGGCTAGTTTATATAATATTTTAATAACATGTCATTGTTTAGTGAAACTCGGTATTGCGTACAACACACGCTATCGTGGAAGGTTGCGATTGCGTGCAAAGCAAGCCAAGTCAGGGTTGTGTGTTGTGCAAGATTCATTTATTGTTGTGTATAATAGAATCCAACCATATTTCATTTATTCATTGAATATATATATATATATATATATATATACACACACACTAAATGTTTCATAGAATAACTTCTATCAAACGAACTTGAAATTTTGTGTAACACGATCCAAGAATAGTGTCCCGTATACTACAAGCTAATGCGGTGTTGCGTATAGGACATGATAATATTGGTGTAGTGTATAATAGAAGACATCAAATAAATTAAAAATAATATTTGTCATAAAATATCTGGGTGTTATATTTTACCCCCCTTAAAATGAATTTCGCCCTAAAAATTCGTCGGGGTTATAAATGGTTTACTACTTGAAAGTTTCTTTCATAGAAACCCACATCGTAAAAAGGAATACCAAAACATTACTTTAAAAACTAAAGTATAAAATGGTACAGTTACCCAAATTAACTAATCACTGGGTTTCCACATAGGAGAACATAGATGAAAATATGGATATGGAAGAGAAATCTAAACATCATGTTCTGATGGAGAGTGGTATAGAACATGGCTATGAAAAATCAAAAAATCACAAAGCCATAAATTTGTGATGATCTAAGGTACCATCTCATTCATCGGATTTAAGGGCATTAAGACAAAATTTTTTGTTTTCAAGATCATTTCCCTGAAGTTTAAGAATTTGAATTAGAAGAAATACTTATTTTATTTCGGTATAATCTCACCGTTGTTCGTCCCTTGAACAATTTCCACTTCATCTCCTAAATAAATGAAGTTGAATTTTCATTCGTGACGTGTTAGAAAATCATGTGATAGAAGGATGGGTCATTCCATATGTCTCAAACAAAAGGTTAACAAAAGTTATCAAATATACATAAGTCCATCTATGGTGAGGTTAATCATATATGATTCCAAAAATGGACTTATACTTCATCTATAAATCCGCTTAATAAAACTAGTTTCTACTAACCAGGGACTTCTTGTAGGCCAGTGGTAGGTGGTAAAGGCCTGCCGCACTTCGGTTGTGGGTTTGATTCCCACAACCTTGACCGACGTGACAGGTTATCACTCATCCTATGAGTTGTTGTTTTTCTAAAACTACATTATTATAACATTCCATCAATAATATAGAAAAAAAGTTATAGCCTAAAATAATACTAACTCATGTCCAACATAATCCATTCCAATCTTTAGGCTTATCCAAAATACTTCTGTCCAAGCTCATAGTACAAAGAAAAAAATTACTAGAAATGTCATCTGCCGAGCTTGTGAATACCATCATTTATCCCACATATATCATACGATATATCTTGTTAGTCAAATTACATACATGTGAATACCGTAATCATGTATTCTCTTGAAAAATGTATACCCATTGAACCTTAGTGAAAACATAAATGCTGTCAAAAGTTAACCCTTTCAACATAATAAAATCCCAAAATTTCTATATACTCAACCATGATATAACTTTGTCCTTATATCAGTCATGAGATCATTTCATTTTTTCTTTATCGCTTCATTATGCGCATATCATCTTCTTTTCAAAAATATTTCTATCACTTTTCATGGTTACCGGTACCATATTCTTATAGAAAACCACAATGGACCAATACACATATATTTCAATATACTATAAAAGTACATCAACAACATTATTATTGAATTACAATACATAATCCCTTCAATCTATCCAATTAATTGATTTTCATGGAATAGGTCCTTCATCGATTTATAATTAACTTCTTAGGTCAGGGCATTGAGTTGGGTAATGCCCATGTTCTCCGCAGATAAGACATTGGACTCCATAACAGTCTGTCACTCTATGACCCTTTTGTCCACATAAATAACATCTTCCCCTCAATTTGAGGTATTATTCATGTTTATTCTTCCCTTATTTAGAAATCTCAATCTTCCTTTCTCTATGCTCATCACTATGAGAACATACATAAAATTCCATCTTCCTATTATCTAATGACTTAGGAATACAACTAAAGTTCACCTTGTTAATCATATATCAAGATGACTAATTTGGCATAATCACAATATCTTTCTCTCTAGGAGTTACATAATTTCGTTGATCATAGTCACCAATTTGTCCATTGGAATCAATGTTTACTGAATTCCTTCTCGTTCCCTCCATTGACTAAGACAATAAACCATAGTGTAAGAAACATTTAAAATAACGAGGAACCACATAATCATAAAAAGTCACTTATGGGATGTGTAACTAATCAAAAATTCTCTAATCCATGACACCTTAGGTTCACCCTAGGATATTCATGATCACCAACAAAATTCTAGGACACTAACCTATAGGTATACTTCACCTTAGGGACATTACAAGACTTACCTTAGAAATATATCTAGGGATTTCACTAAAGTTTTCGCATCCAAGTTTCCAAAGGTTAACTAAACCTTTCCTCTAATACCAACTATAGAGACCAAAATCTTGACGTACATTGAAATTACATTACTTTTGTGGAATACTTAATACATAATGAAAACCAACACTCAAGAACCGTAATAGTTTAGTGTCTTCGGAAACTCGGAACATAATCTTCTAATCATGGTGAAAGATCTTCAACATCTCCCATAAAGATCTACCCCTTTTGTTTTCTTACCTAAAACCTTTCTTTATATCCTAGGGAAAAGAAAACATATAAAGGGTGAGCTCAAATTCTCAGTAAGGGTAAATATATATAACATTAAACAATCCATAAACATTTGAATGCAAAAACTTGAACATAAAATCTAAACATCAAAATCTTGAGCAAAGACATAAATCTTGGAATTATGTAAGGAATATATCATAAAGGAACATCAATAATGATAAAATAGCATGGTAAAAAAACATGTAATTATGGAAAACCATTAAGCACATGATATGATTTCCATAGTAGCCAAGAAATTTCTGCCAAGACCATCTTAGTGGAAAAAGTCCCTTTCTGAATCGAGTTCACTCCTCGGTCCAGTCCTGTAACACTGAACCAGATTAACTTACCATTTCAGCCATGTCTATCTCATGAGATATAAATATTTAACCAATGCATTGGAGGGAGATATTGGTTCCACCCATCTCATAATTAAATCATTCTTACTTGTGCCTCAACAAAAACATAAATCATTTAACATAACCCAAATAATGAAATGGGTTTCATAAACATCATCCCATCATAACATAATCTATCTAAAACAAATGGATATCATTTCATCATAAGAAAAGTTAAACCATGTAAATCATAGAGAAATTATACTTGAAACAAACACATATGAAATAATTCCATCTTATATGGAAAATGGTTTTGATTAAACACATGTAATGAATTCTTTAGGAAAATATCCTTTTTCTTCAAAATCATTTTATTTTCACAAAATGCCATGCAGTTTTAAATGAAAATTATTTTGTTTAAAGTTGTCATAAAATATTATAGAGTAATCTTCTTTAAAACAAGGATAAATGAAACCGTAAAAATCCATTCATTCCATATAAGTTAAAAAAATATTCTTCTCGTACGTTTTCCACAAAAGTCAAAAAGTACCTCGTATGGTAAACAAAAGAAAGATTCCTTCCATATGATGTGGTAAAATTAAAAAGGGGTAAAAATTAATTTAAACATACATGTAAGAAAATTAAACAACTTATGAAAACATTTTGAGAACATATGGACATGGATAATAAACATAACCCCAGTAAATACTTACAAATAAACAATCTCGGATAAGCATAAGATTGGAATAATTATCCCTTACCTTAGGTCCGATATGCTTCGTATGTATCTGAAACTCCTGTATATTGATTTAAATAATGTAATTTACTTATTAAATAATACTATTCATTGTTATTATATCATATATGGTTAACTTATGACTTTATATTACCCTTTCTTTTGTAAATTCCATGTTAAAGAAGCGTTTTGGGTAAAATCGTTTTATTTATCATACATGTTTGGAATTGTTGTTCATGGTATTAATATTACTTATATCATGATTTAATTACTTCAAGAATTTAAATAATGATTTATATATCATATATATTCAGTATATATATATAATAGATAGATAAAGGAAATGAAATACACCATTCATGGAGACAGTAGGTCGTACGTACGCATGAACGTTGTTTTCATTTCCTTATTAATGTGAATGGAATTAATTAGATGACATAAATACATATATACATAAATCCAGTTGAATTATTATTTCATATATTTCATGATTACTTATTATATATAATTTATAATCATTCTTGAATTGTTAACATGGAAAATGAATCTCATCGCGTCGTGGAGACGGTAATCCGTACATACGCACGAGCGATGATATCGTTTCCATATTTATTGAATGGAATTGTAGTGGATGATATAATATCTTAGAATCCTTATAATGTTATAATAATCATATATAGTTATTCTATACACCATTATACCCATCCAAGTAGGGTGGTGGTGGAAAAACAGATTACACCACAGCGTGGAGACGGTATTCCGTACGTTCGAATGCGCAGTGATTTCATTTTTCGTAGGATGGATAGAAGGTTAAATGGGGTTTATTCATATTTATAATAACATATAAGTATATAAGTAATAATGATGTTATTAATTTATAATGAAACAACTAAATAAGACGAATTATAAGAAGAAAGAATCTTTAAAGAGTCGGTAGAAGAGATTACCTCTTCCTTGAGGCACCTCCTTTAAACTTCTCCTTAGGGCCCTAGAGTTGGTATTTTGAGAAGAAGAACACCTCTATGATATAACTAGAGAGGTTTATAAGAGGAATTTTCAGTGTTTTGATGATATTAAAGGCTCAAAAGGGTGTGAAGAGAAGAGGGAAGGGGTGCCCTTTTTATAAGGGAGGAGAGGGGCACCTTTGGAAAAACTTAAAATATTATTTTATAATAAAGTCATATTTGGTTTTTAATAGCTCCAAATTGATTTATTTCTAAGCTAAGGTGGGGAGGGGTTGAAATAATCTTTTAAAAAAGGTTTTAGACAAGTTTAGGTTACTATTTTAACCTTATCATTTAGATTTAACTCTAAGTTAAATAATTTAACTTTTACCGTGTCTTTTTGTTTTCTTACACTAAATGGTTAATAAAATAACTATAACAAGAACAACGAACCCCAAGTGGTTCATTATTAATATATATAATCTTATATAAGTCATTGGGCTGAACCTTAGATTTTTAGGAATAAAATTACATTTAATAATATAATATTTGTTTTAACAACTATTTTATGTCAATTTTGACACTATTTGGTAATTGATTTTTGTGAAACTCATAACATCATTATTAGTTCTAAAAACATTAATTTAATCAATAATAACATGTCAAATTAACCTATAAAATTAGTGTAATTCATAAAAAGTCTAAAATGACATTTATTTGGGTATTTATAACATCAATTATGTTAATATTTCATTAATAAGGTAAATACTACATCATCATTGTGTCATAAATAAATTAACTTATTTAATGTATAAAAATTATAAATAAAATACCATTATGTAGGAAATATTTTTATCTTTTTAATTAATTTTTATGGTGAATTTATCTTATTTATAACCCTACATTAAAAATGTTTTAGTTATTAATCTTTGATTTTTTACTATTTTAACTCTTTTTTAAATAAAATGAAAATAAGTGTCCTAATCTAATCCAAGTGGACCTAAATGGTAATATTTTATTTCTAAGGTTGTTTTTGGTCGCATTACACTTATCCAATACAATTAGGTCATGTGTTAGGGTAATAATAATATCATTTTTACCCTTAATTACCCAATTTACTTTTAACCGTGGTAAATAAAAGTAAAAAGTTACTATTCACCAAAAATTATTTTTATCTTATTGAACCACATTTTACTCCTTGATATTAACTGTGTCTCTCTGATTTCTGAAATTCCACTCACAGAAGCGGTAAAATTAATTTTTATTTATGTTTGCAAAAGCTCCTAGGAGGTAGGTAAAAGACGGTGAAAAGTTCAATTAAATTTTTATATATCTAAAATTATTATAAAATGACTCCAATGAATTAAATTGAACATATATTGGTATTATGTATCAATTTTGACCTTAAATAAATTTAAATAAAATAAATAATTATTTAAATAAAAATTCGGTTTTTAAATAGTAACCTAGTGTTTTCACTATTCATCAAAAATTGAAAGTTTTAAAAAAATACCAAAAATTAACCCTAGGATAATTTCGATATTCCGAATCCAAAAATGAAGTCCATTTTGAAATATAAAATTTATAAAATCTCAAAAAGTGGGTATTACTATTCATAACGGCTAGTTTATATAATATTTTAATAACATATCATTGTTTAATGAAACTCGGTATTGTGTACAACACATGCTATCATGGAAGGCCACGATTGCGTGTAAAGAAAGCCAAGTCTGGGTTGCATGTAGTGGAAGATTCATTTGTAGTTGTGTATAATAGAATCCAACCATATTTCATTTATACATTGAATATATATATATATATATACACTCAATGTTTCATAGAATAACGCCTATCAAATGAACTTGAAATTTTGTGTAACACGATCCAAGAATAGTGTTGTGTTTACTGCAAGCTAATACGGTGTTGCGTATAGTACAAGATAATCTTGGTGTAGTGTATAATAGAAGACATCAAATAAAATAAAAATAATATTTGTCATAAAATCGTAGGGTGTTACATTTTACCCCCCTTAAAATGAATTTCGGCCTAAAAAATTTGTCGGGGTTATAAATGGTTTACTATTTGAAAGTTTCTTTCATAGAAACCCACATAGTAAAAAGGAATACCAAAACATAACTTTAAAAAATGAAGTATAAAATGTATCAGTTACCCAAATTAACTAATCACTGGGTTTCCACATAAGAGAACATAGATGAAAATATGGATATGGAATAGAAATATAACCATCATGTTTTGATGGAGAGCGGTATATAACATGGCTATGAAAAATCCAACAATCACAAAGCTATAAATTTTTGATGATCTAAGGTACCATCTGATTCATCAGATATAAGGGCATTAAGACAACATTTTTGGTTTTCAAGATCATTTCCCTAAAGTTGAAGAATTTGAATTAGAAAAAATACTTACTTTATTTCGGTAAAATCTCATCGTTGTTTGTGCCTTGAACAATTTTCACTTCATATCTTAAAGAAATGAAGTTGAATTTTTCATTCGTGACGTGTTAGCAAGTCATGTGATAGAATGATGGGTCATTCCATATGTCTCAAACAAAAGGTTAGCAAAATTTATCAAATATACGTAAGTCCATCTATGGTCAGGTTAATCATATATGATTCCAAAAATGGACCTAAACTTCATCTATCATACCGCTTAATAAAACTAGTTTCTACTAACCTGAGACTTCCTGTTGGCCAGTGGTAGGAGAAAAAGGCCTGTCACACATCAGTTGTGGTTTTGATTCCCACAGCCTTGTCCGACACGACGGGTTGTCGCTCGTCCTATAAGTTTTCCTTTTTCTAAAACTACGTTATTATAACATTCTATCAATAATATTGAAAAAAGTTATAGCCTTAAACAATACTAACTCATGTCCAACAAAATCCATTCCAATCGTTAGGCTTATCCAAAATTCTTTTGTCCAAGCTCATAGTATAAAGAAAACAATTACTAGAAATGTCATCTCCCGAGCATGTGAATACCATCATTTATCCCACATATATCATACGATATATCTTGTTGGTCAAATTACAAACATGTTAATACCTTAATCATGTATTCTCTTAAAAAATGAATACCCATTGAACCTTAGTGAAAACATGAATGCTGTCAAATGTTAACTCTTTCAACATACCAAAATTCCAAAATTTCTATATACTCAACCATGATATAACTTTGTCCTTATATCAGTCATGAGATCATTTAATTTTTTCTTTATCGCTTCATTATGCGCATATCATCTTCTTTAAAAAAATATTTCAATCACTTTTCATGGTTACCGGTACCATATTCTTATAGAAAACCACAATGGACCAATACAAAGACATTTCAATATACTATAAAAGTACCTCAACAACATTATTATTGAATTCCAATACATAAGCCCTTCAATCCATCATCTTTAATTATTTTCATGGAATAGGTCCTTCCTCGATTTAGAAGTAACTTCTTAGGTCAGGGCTTTGAGTTGGGTAATGCCCATGTTCTCCGCATATAATACATTGGACTCCATAACAGTTTTTCACTCTATGACCTTTTTCTCCACATAGATAACATCTTCCCCTCAATTTGAGTTATTCCTCAAGGTTCTTCTTCCCTTCATTAGAAATCTCAATCTTCCTTTCTCTATGCTCCTCACTATGAGAACATGCATAAAATTAAATCTTCCTCTTATCTGATGACTTAGGAATATAACTAAAGTTCACCTTGTTAATCATATATCGAGATGACTGATTTGGCATAATCACAATATATTTCTCTACAGGCGTTACATAACTTCGTTGATCATAGTCACCAATTTTTCCATTGGAATCAATATTAACTGAATTCTTTCTTGGTCCCTCCATTGACTAAGACCAGAAACCATAGTGTAAGAAACATTTAAAATAAGGAGGAACCAAATAATCATAAAAAGTAACTTATGGGATGTGTAACTTATCAAAAAATCTTTAATCCATGACACCTTAGGTTCACCCTAGGATATTCATGATCGTCAGCATAATTCTAGGACTCTAACCAATATGTATACTTAACCTTAGGGACATCCCTAAACATACCTTAGAAATATCTCTAGGGATTTCACTAAAGTTTTCGCATCCTAGTTTCCAAAGGTTAACTAAACCTTTCCCCTGATACCAACTATAGAGATCCAAAGCTTGATGTACATGGACATTTCATTACTTTTGTGGAATACTTAATACATAACAAAAACCAACACTCAAGGACCGTAATAGTTTAGTGTCTTTGAAAACTCAGAACATAATCTTCTAATCATGGTGAAAGATCTTCAACATCTCCCATAAAGATCTTCCACTTTTGTTTTCTTACCTAAAACCTTTATTTATATCCTAGGGAAAAGAAAACATATAAAGGGTGATCTCAAATGCTCAGTAAGGGTAAACATAGATAACATTAAACAATCCATAAACATTTGAATGCAAAAACTTGAACATAATATCTAAACATCAAATTCTGGAGCAAAGGCATAAATCTTGGAAGTATGTAAGGCATATATCATAAAGTAACATCAATCATGATAAAATAGAATGGGAATAAAACATGAAATTGTGGTAAACCATTAAGCACATGATATGATTTCCATAGTATCCAAGGCATTGCTACCAAGACCATCTTAGTGGACAAAGTCCTTTTCTAAATCGAGTTCACTCCTCGTTCCAGTCCTGTAACACTGAATCGGATTAACTTACCGTTTCAGCCATGTCTATCTCATGAGATATAAATCTTTACCCAATGCATTGGAGGGAGATATAGTTCCCACCCATCTTATAATTAAATCATTCTCACTTGTTCCACAACATAAACCTAAATCATTCATCATAACCCAAAGAATAAAATGGGTTTCATAAACATCATCCCATCATAACATAATCCATATAAAACAAATGGATATCATTTCATCATAAGAAAAGTGAAACCATGTAAATCATAGAGAAATTATACTAGAAACATACACATATGAAATAATGCCATATTATATGGAATATGGTTTTGATAAAACACTTGAAATGAATTCTTGAGGAAGATATCATTTATTCTTCAAAATCATCTTCTTTTCACAAAATGCCATGAAATTTTAAAAGAAAAGTATTTTGTTGATATTTTTCAGAAAATATTTTAGAGTAATCTTCTTTAAAATAAGGATTTATGAAACCGTAAAAATCTATTCATTCCGTATAAGTTAATTTTTTTTTCTCGTACTTCTTCCAAAAAAGTCAAAAAGTACCTCATATGGTAAACAAAAGAAAGGTTTTTTCCATACGATGTGGTAAAAGTAAAAAAGGGGTAAAAATGAATTTAAAAATACTTGGAAGAAAAGTAAACATTTTATGAAATTTTTTTGAGAACATATAGACATGGATAATAAACATAATCCTAGTAAACACTTATGAATAAATAATCTCGGATAAGAATGAGATTAGAATAATTATCCCTTACCTTAGGTCCGCTATGCTTCGTATGTATCTGAACCTCCTTTATAATAATTTAAATAATGTCATTTACTTATTAAATAATAATATTCATTATTATTATATCATATATGGTTCACTTATGACTTTATATTATCCATTCTTTTGTAAATTCCATGTTAAAGCAGCGTTTTGGGTAAAATCGTTTTATTTATCATACTTGTTTGGACTTGTTGTTCTTGATATTATTATTAATTATATAATGATTTAATTACTCACAGAATGTAAATCATAATTTATATATCATATATATTCAATATATATATATATATATATAATAGATAGATAAATGAAATGAAATACACCATTTATGGAGACGGTAGGTCGTACATACGCATTAACAATGTTTTCATTTCCTTATTGACCTGAATGGAATTAAGTAGATGAAATAAATATATATATACATAAATCCAGTAGAATTATTATGTCATATATTTCATGATTACTTATTATATATACTTTATAATCATTCTTGAATTGTTAACATGGAAAATGAATCTCATCGCGCTGTGGAGACGATAATCCGTACGTACGCACGAGCGATGATATCGTTCCCATATTTATTGAATGGAATTGGAGTGTATTATATAATATCATAGAATCAATATAAAGATATAATAATAATATATAGTTATTATTTACACCATTATACCCATCCATGTAGGGTGGTGTTGGAAAAATAGATTACACCACAGCGTAGAGACGGTATTCCGTACGTACGAACACACGGTGATTTCATTTTCTATAGGATGGATAGAATGTTAAATGGGATTGTTTCATATTTATAATAACATATCAGTATATAATTAATACTGATTCTATTAATTTATAATGAAACAACTAAATAAGAAGAAGTAGAAGAAGAAAGAATCTTTACAGATTCGGTAGAAGAGATTACCTCTTCCTCGACGCACCTCATTTAAACTTATTATTAAGGCACTATAGTTGGTATTTTAAGAAGACAAAAAACTCTGTGATATAACTAGAGAGGTTTATAAGAGGAATTGTCAGGGGTTGGACAAGCATCAAGGCTCAAAATGGTGTGAAGAGTAGAGGGAAGGGGTGCCCTTTTTATAAGGGAGAAGAGGGGCACCTTTGGAAAAACTTAAAATATTATTTTATAATAAAGTCATATCTGGTTATTAATCGCTAAAAATTAATTTATTTAGAAGATAAGGTGGTTATGGGTCTAAATACATGCAAAAAATATGTTTTAGACAAGTTTAGGCTACTATTTTAACCTTATCATTTAGATTTAACTCTAAGTTAAATAATTTAACTGTTACCGTGTCTTTTTGTTTTCTTACACTAAATTGTTAATAAACTTACTATAACAAGCCAAAAGAACCACAAGTAGTTCAGTATTAATATATATAACCTTATCAAAGTCATTTGGCCAAACTTTATATTTTTAGGAATAAAATAACAATTAATAATATAATATTTATTTTAAAAACTATTGTATGTCAATTTTGACACTATTTGGTAATTGATTTTTGTGAAAATAATAACATCATGATTAGTTCAAAAAAAGTTAATTTAATCAATAAAAACATGCTTTATTAATATATAAAATTTGTTGAATTCATAAAAAGTCTAAAATTACATTTATTTGGGTATTTATAACATCAATTATGTTTATATTTCATTAATAAGGTAGTTACTGCATCATCATTGTGTCATAAATAAATTAAATTATTTAATATTTAAAAATTATAAATAAAATACTGTTATTTAGGAAATTTTGTATCTTTCTAATGAATATTTATAGTCGAATTTATCTTATTTATAACCCTATA
The DNA here is from genome assembly GCA_963277665.1 of Viscum album. NCBI lineage: Eukaryota > Viridiplantae > Streptophyta > Magnoliopsida > Santalales > Viscaceae > Viscum > Viscum album. The sequence goes on from OY728163.1 coordinate 220,865,324, forward strand.
TTAAAAATGTTTTAGTTATTAAACTTTGATTTTTTACTATTTTAACTCTTTTTTAAATAAAATAATAATAAGTGTCCTAATCTAATCCAAGTTGACCTAAAGGGTAATATTTTATTCCTAAGGTTGTTTTTGGTCGAATTACACTTATCCAATAAAATTAGGACATGTTTTAGGGTAATAATAATATCATTTTTACCCTTAATTACCCTATTTACTTTTAACCGTGGTAAATAAAAGTAAAAAGTTATTATTCACAAAAAATTATTTTTATCTTATTGAACCACATTTTACTCCTTTATATTAACCGTGTCTCTTGGATTTTCGAAATTCCACTCACAGAAGCGGTAAAATTTAGTTTTATGTATGTTTGCAAAAAGCTCATAGGAGGTCGGTAAAATACGGTGAAAAGTTCAATTAAATTTTTATATATCCAAAATTATTATAAAATGACTTCAATGAATTACATTGAACTTATATTGGTATTATGTATCAATTTTTACATAAAATAAATTTAAATAAAATAAATAATTATTTAAATAAAAAGTCGGTTTTTAAATAGTAACCTAGTGTTTTCACTATTCATAAAAAATTTAAAGTTTTCAGAAAAATACAAAAAATTAACCCTAGGATAATTTCGATATTCTGAATCCAAAAATGAAGTCCATTTTGAAAGATAAAATTTATAAAATCTCAAAATGTGGGTATTACTATTCATAACGGCTAGTTATATAATATTTTAATAACATAACATTGTTTAGTGAAACTCGGTATTGTGTACAACACACACTATCGTGGAAGGTCGCGATTGTGTGTAAAGCAAGCCAAGTCTAGGTTGCGTGTAGTGAAATATTTATTTGTTGTTGTGTATAATATAATCCAACCGCATTTCATTTATACATTGAATATATATATATATATATACACTCAATGTTGCATAGAATAACTTCTATCAAAAGAACTTGAAATTTTGTGTAACATGATCCAAGAATAGTGTTGCGTATACTTCAAGCTAATACAGTGTTGTGTATAGTTCAAGCTAATCTTTGTGTAGTGTATAATAGAAGACATCAAAGAATTGAAAAAGAATATTTTTCACAAAAATCTCGGGGTGTTACACGGCCCATATCAGGCTCGGTCAGTTGGTAGCCATAGACACAAGCAGCTGCATTCTATGGATGTATACAATCATGCATCACACAAGATGATAAGAGGGACACTCTATATCTTTTCTCCCTTTTCTAATAGAACTTTTTAGACACTGTGTGAGGTACTATTTTCTTCCATATTCTTTCTCTAAGAGTTACTGGGGTGACACAATGCATCGGTGTAACCCTGTATTGGGGTTGTTCGACATAGATTCGAAATCATGAGGAAGAGGGGTCATTACCCCACCGAGATGTGTTTTTGTGATGCGAACAAAACCGTGATGGTGAGCAGTGTTTCCCAAAGAAGATAGTTTTGAGGTGTGGTGGATGAGTTATTATGACTTGTGCATTCATGGAGGAGTTATGAAGAAGAGTGTCAAGAGTAGGTCCTCGCATTGCCTTTGGAGTTTTACTAATTTACATCATTTTTCTTGAGATGCCACTAGTGGGATCAGCAGAGTGCATGTTTTGGGGATTAATATACTTCCAAGAGTGAAAAAGACATGTGGGGTGTGACAAATGATTTCCATGTCTAGAATCTTATGGCTGGATGAGTTTACTCACCTCCCCTATTCGTTGGTACCTTTCGTGATCAACATCATGTCATGATACTTCAATTATCAAGTACATATTGAAGAAATTAACACCACACAAATAGAACTATGCGGCTCACTATGTGGGGATGGATGCGGTATTTTTCTCCTTGATATTTTAGAGACACTACCATCTGATAGGGAAATTTGTGGTTTTTTCATACCACCAGAGCCTCAGGTACTTCTTCACCTAGAGAGACTTAAACCTGAGGTGGTTATACTAGTTGGAAATTCCTTCTGGATTACAACATTCATGAAGTGTATACTCTTGAAAAGGGAAATGTTATAACAAATTACCTTAGAATAAAGTCTCAGGATCTCACAGTGCATGAAGTTTTGTAGTAGTTAGATTCCATAGAGCTGATCCTAGTAGAGTAAGAGGGTAAAAATGTTATTTAGTTAATGATCTTGACTCCTTCACTTCTCGAGCATGTCAGAGAGTCTCAGTCCTGATGCACCGATTGTGAAATATTGTGTGACCAGATATTCTTGGGAATTTCACCAGATGAACATTATGAAGAAGGGAATCATGAGAGCCTATTCCATGGACAATAGTAACTCCAATCATGGTGTGGAATGTACAAGTTTGTATGGGTAGAATGCAACGAACCAAACATTTATTAATGAAAATTAATCACGATCTAATTAAATATCTTATTATGTGAAATGGTTATATAAACTATACACTTAGTTGGTTTTATGACTTTGGATTTTATAATACCATTAAAAATTATGACCATTACTAATATTGATTTTGAACACTAATTACATGATTAGTATAAATATAGGGATTTAACAAATCCAATTTACTCAGATAAAGAAAGAAATGGCCTCATCCAGTAGAATTGCTCCATATGAAGGCCAGTTGTCAGAGCTCAGAAAGGTGGTGGCATTATTGGGTTTTTTCCCTTGACAAAGCCCAATCCGAGCTTGAATATGTTATGCTTAAGTGGAACCGCCTAGGGTAGTAGTGGATGTTGATAGAGATTACAACCCGAGCAATCTTATACGAGCCACCCCAAGAGTCTATCCCCATCGCACACCATACCCTAAGGTCATATGTGGGTGTTTTAAGGGGTTATGTAACAAGTCCTTAGAACTATTATTATGAGCATTATTGTTTTATATAATAAATAATATACATTCATTTTATTATTGTTACTTTGTAAATAGTTTTTAAAGCACAAATAGTATTTTAGTTAATATTCAACTAAAAAAATCTGTTTTGATGAATTAATGGATTTTTTAATTAAATAATATTTTAATAAAATGTTATTATTATTAAATTAATTTTTATTAAATATAAATTTCCGTATAATTTTTATGAATAAAATTGAAATTTTTATTAAGGTTTGAAAGCTATTTTTGTCAAAACCAATGAATTTTTGATAAATGTCGAATTTTATTTTAAAAGTGAAAATTCAAATATTTAGAAAATTATTTGGATAAAATTACCATTATTTTTATAATCCAGATGTCAAAATTATCCAACATTGAATTTTTTATAATTTTCTGAGACAATAAAATTTTTGGGTAAAAATTAAATATTGTTTAAGAATTAAATGTTTTTTATGAACTCATAATGACTCAATGGTTTGGTAATAAAATACTATAAACTTTATGTTAGGAAAATATATGTTTTACCATTAAAACAATGTGATTTTAGTTTTTCTTGATTTATTTTAGAAGGTTTAGTGGACCCTCCAAGACTTATAAAACTTTTTTTCCTTTTAAATTGCTTTCCTTGAAAATGTAACTCACCTCCACATAATCAACCCTATTATTTTAAGAATTTCGGCCATTGGCATTATAAAATATTGTTTTCCACTCCCATTTTTCAAAAAATATTGTAAAAACCATGGGTTTCTTTGTGGTTTTGATTAGTTTAATGTGTGGTGTCCCAATCCTAAATAATAAAGAATTCCCTATCATTTCCTATATAAACCCACCCAAGATCTCACTTCCTCTTCGGTATAAGCCTATAGAGTTAGTCCATCCTCTTCCCTATTCTCTATATAATCCTCCTAAGGCACCCCAAGCTCCCAATAATTTTCTCTCAAGCCTATCCCAAGCCTTTGGGATCACCCATTCAAGTAAGGTCTTTCTTCCTTTTTTGTCCTATTTTCTTTAAGTTGTTATTCCATTTTATTTTCAATTAAAAATGTTGGGTTATGACTTCTCACCTCCCACATACTTTCCTCTATATGTTTGAATGATTATAGACCCCTTTCTCTCTCAATAATGCCTCCCATGTACACCTGTTACCATGCCAACAATTCGTAAGGAATTTCTCTCTCCTCGTATAAATTCAAGCAATTATATTGTATTATGAATCAAAATTCCATTACTTATGTTGGTAAATGTATCTATATGACCCAATTACTGTACATTACATGTAAATATGATGGTAAACCCTTTTATCTCTCATCATCCTTCTTTATGAAGTCTTAAGTCTTGCCATTTTGTTGCTGAAATTGCTCCACCATTTTCCAAACCAAAATCATTGTGTATTAAATACCACACCCATATATCTATCAAGGGTATTCACCATTAATAAAATTTAATTATTTTTTATTTAGAATCATTTATTAATTCCAAATTCCTTTATCGTGGAATAAATGACAATCTTTAATGATTCCATTTTGTATGATCCATGTGGCACACTTATGCATGAAATGAAATCATTAAGAAGGGTTCACCCGGATAGCGCTTCAATGCATTGAATAAAGATTAGTATCATGATACATCAAGTGAAATGATGGTTTACTCATACTAATTCAAGTTAAATGAGGGTTTAATAATGCTATTTCAAGTGCAATTAGGGTTTACTCATGCTCCATGTGCAATAAGCCTTGGCTCATACTAATACCATGTTAAGTGTCGTCGCCACGTTTCCATTTTATGATAATAATGATATATCATGCATTTATGTTTCTATTGTGCTCCATTTATATTATTATTTCCTAAAAATTATTTTTTTTCTTCATGTTATTCCATGTTTACTCCCTTACTAAGATTTATGTCTCACCCGTTTCTTATGCATGTCCTCAGGTTACCCTATACAATGCTAAGTATAAGGGAATTTAGTGTTCATGTAAAGGAAATTTTCAATAAAGATTCCATATTACATGTTTTAAGTCATTATTTAATGTTCCTAATCACCAAAGACACTATACCTCTCGATCTTTTATGTTGTACCAAGTGATAATTTTTTGTAATAAATCATGTCTAAGTGTGTAAAAAAGAGCAGGGTTATTATAGTTGGTATTAAAGGATAGGTTTAGTTATTTTTGGGATAAGGATTAGAAAACCCTGGTGAAAGCCTTTGGGATAAGACTATATATTATAAAAACATACCTAAGTTTTGGTGAGTTTTTATTAAATGTTTTATCAATAAAATACATCCCTTTCTGGATACAAGCAGGTAGAGGTGGCTCTGGCACAGATCTACCTAAAAGTGAAAACTCAGACAAGGAGTTTCAGGCTTGACCTGGGGCATCCTAGTACATGAAAAAGGGCCTTGATGCACTCTTGGATACGACACTCTTGAGGAATATGCTTTGGTAAATTCACAAGATTATTATGAACCATTATTAAGGTAATTAATAAATTCCCTAAGAATATATGTTAGAATGTAGATCATGGATAACATAGATTGAAGCCTATAGATTCATAAGTTAAGGAAATAAAAGTTATGTATAAGTCATCTGTTTTTTTCCTTGGATTACCCTTTTTGTGTAACCCCTAACTTTTGTTTTATTCCAACCAGTGGCCGATAATAGGAGGACTCGGGCTAACAACAAATGTGAAGTCCAATGTGATGACTATTATAATGATATTCCAAATCCAATGGGAGCAGGAATCATGAACATTGTCATGATACTCTCTCAGTTAACTCAAGATTTTAATAGAAACATGTTTCATGAAGAACATCCACCCCCCATAAGAAAGAACAAGTCGCTATCGAGAGCTTCATTAGAAAAAAGCCTCCTACTTTTAATGGATCACCTGATCCCTCAATCACCTAAAAATTGATCAACTCTATTGAAAAGATATTTTAAAACCTTCAATGATCTGAAAAAGAGAAGTTTCTTCTAGATTCTTATCATATGGAGGGTAAATATATTCAATGGTGGACATTTAACACAAATATAATTCCCGAGGAGGAGATCGAGGTGTTGGAATGAAATGATTTATAGAAAAAGGTTTTTGATAAATATTTTCCTTTCACCCTCTAGATTAAGATGGAAAGGGAATTACATACCCTCAATCAAAAAGATGATGAATCCATTAGAGTTTATGAGGAAAAATTAATGAGGCTTTCACGATGCGCCATCGGATTTGTTGCTACCCCCAAATGAAATGCCTCCTGCTTCTTTGGTGGGCTGAAACCTAGTCTGCGGAAATCCCTGGAGATCCGTGACTTTGACAACTATGGGGAAATTTTTTGACATTCCATCAAGGTAGAAATGGAGATTAGAGAATCTCAGGGTTATCATGGGTATTAGATGTATAAGGTGAACTTCAATTCAGATAGTCCTATGGATAAATCCAATGCTTCTAAGAAAATCTAGCACCCCACTTTCCAAAGTTGTGGAAAGAAGCACCCTAAAAATTTCATGAAGTGGATGAGGAAATGATTTAGGTGTGGAAGAGAAGGTCACTATACCATTAACCATCGACAAGAGAAACTAGCGGCTATAATAGAGGAGAGTAACACACTGTTCAAACCTTAACAAATTGTTCAATTCTTAAACTGCAAAGAACCATGGAACCATGAAAATTAGTTCCCTATGCCAAGGGTTTTGGAAGATAGCCTACAACCTCTAAGGATTCAAGGGAGATATGTTTCCATCACTAATGAAAAATTGAACCCTAAAAACAAAGTGGTGACATGTACGCTAGTTATTCATTCAAGAATAGTGAACATTATTTTTTATTCTGTTTCTATACATCTTTTTTATGCCAATAGTTTAGTAGAAAAATCCCAACACCACCAAAAATCATGGAAGTAAAGATGTCAGTGAGTATGGAAAATAGAGAAATTATTGCATCCCATGAATATAACTCCTCTCCCGTCATAATCGGTGGATAGAACTTATCAGTGAACCTCATCATACTCCCTCTATTAGAATTTGATTCAATTATTAGCATGGATTTGATTTCATTATATAGAGCCAACATAAATTTCCATGAGAGGGAAATCACTCTCCGTATAGGGAATCAACCCCCGATATAATACTAGTGTAAGGTGGACGATGAATCTTATTTTGCACCATCATCTCAAGCATGAATATTACTAAAATACGAGCACACATATCTGGCTCAAAATATTGAGTCCAAGGAGGCAACCGTCCTTGATGACATGCCTATTTTGATGGAATTCTCCGAAGTGTTTCCCAAGGAATTTTATGGTCTTCCTCCTATAAGAGATGTCGAATTCTCAATTCACCTTATACTATAGGTGTTTCTAATATCTAATACTCCTTATAGAATGGATTTTGTGGAACATGAGGAGCTGACAAAATAATTACAGGAGAATCTGGATAAAGGGTTTATATGCCCAAGTGCTTCACCATGTGGAGCACCAGTCCTCTTCGTCGTGAAGAAGTTTGGGACAATGCGTATTTGCATCTATTATCATGATCTTAACAAAATCACGGTAAAGAACAAGTATCCTCTACCATGAATTGATGACTTGTTCAATCAACTACATGGAGAACAATAATTCTCCAAGGTGGATTTACAATCGGGGTATTATCAAGTAAGGGTGATGAAGGAAGATAACCCCAAGACTGCATTTCATAAATGATACGGGAACTATGAATTCATAGTAATTCCTTTCAGACATAATAATGCTCCAACAATATTCATGGACTTCATGAATATAGTATTTAGAGATTACCTCAAAATTTTTTTGGTAGTGTTTATAGATGATATTCTAATATACTTCAAAAATAAAGAGGACATAAAGAGAATATTTGAACTATACTAAACACCTTGTAAAAAGAGAAGCACTATTAAATGTATAGCAGGTGTGAGTTCTGGTTGAAGGAGGTATCATTCTAGGGTCATATCATAACAAGCAATAGGATATCTATGGATCCCTTCAAGACAACTACAAATAAGGGATGGCTGAGGACAACATTGGTAACATATATCCGTAGCTTCTTAGTGTTAGCAGGATATTATCATCGATTTGTGAGAAAATTTTCACGATTTTCCAACCCTTTGACCAAGCTAACTCGGAAGGGAGTAAGGTTCTATGGGAGTGATGAATGCAAAGAGAGCTTCAAATATTTCAAAAGGAGTCTTATCACTGCACCTATCCTCACTTTACCCACATGTGGAGAACATTTGTGGTATTCAGTGATGTTTTGAAGAAGGGAATGGGTTGTGTGTTGATGCATAATAATAAAGTGATATCCTACACCTCAATCCAACTGGAAATCAATGAGAAAAACTATCCCACGCATGATATGCAGTTAGAGGCTATGATATTTGCATTGAAAATCTAGCAGCATTATCTCTATAGGGATAAGTGTGAGATATATACTGATCACAAGATCCTCAAATATATATTCACACAAAAATAGATTAATATGTTCCAACAAATATGGATAAAACTCATCAAAGATTAGGAATGCTCAATCCACTACCATCACAGTAAGGAAAATAAGGTGGTGGATGCTCTAAGTAGAAAAGATCCTGCATCTTTATCAATGATGAGAATGGAAAAGGATCCAGTATTATTATATTTTCAGAGGATGGGCATGTGAATTATTAAGGGAGGAACATCATCAATCATTTCTCAAATGATTTCTCAACCACCCCTTATGAAGAAAATAAATGATGATCAAAGAAAAGATGTTGAAATTATGAAAAGGGTGGAAGGTATCAGAAAAGGGAAATCCTTAGAGTTCGTGGTTGGAAGGGATGGAATTGGGAGATTTGTGTCACAATTATATGTACCATCCGATCCAGAGATAAAGAAGGAGCTTCTGAATGACGCACATAACTCAACCATCTTTATTCACCTAGGGAGCTCAAAAATGTATCGGGATCTCTAAGAAAAGTTTTAGAAGGACAATATGAAAAAGGGAGATTTCTGAATATACATCACAATTCCTGGTATGTACGCAAGTGAAGGATGAGAGGAAAAGTCTAATGGGATGATGCAACCAGTACCAATACCAACAATGAAGTGGGGCAACATTACTATGGACATTGTCACTGGACTTCCAAGGACATCCAGTGGAAACAATGTTATATGGGTCATTGTGGATCATCTTATGAAGAGATATCAATTTTTGTGATTCGAGAGGACTTCTCATTGGATCAACATACATGGATTTACATCAAAGAAGTGGTAAGGCTGCATGGAGTGCCACTGTCTATGGTATCCGATCATGATCCTTGATTCACCTCAATGTTTTGGAAAGGTCTCCAACATGCTCTAAGCACATAAATGAACTTCATTACAACCTATAACCCTCAAATAGATGGCCAATCTGATTGAACTACATAGAAACTAGAGGATATATTAAGATCATGTTCTATGGACTTAAAAGGAGAAGGAGACCGACATCTTCCAATGGTTGAATTCTGTTACAATAACAGTTTCAACTTGAGCATCTGAATGGAAACATATGAATCTATTTATGGGAAAAGGTGTATAACACCAGAGTATTGGGATAAAATAGGTGATTGTGATCTTCTAGGACATGAAATGTTCTATAAAATGGTGGAGAAGATGAAAACCATTCCGAAGCATTTCAAGGCATCCCAAAGTCGACAGAAGAGTTATGCCGATAACTGTCAACGATACCTTGAGTTCAAAGTTGGAGACATGGAATTTCTACACATATCTCCATGGAATAAGGTCGTGAGGTTTGGAAGGAAATGTATGTTAAGTGCTATATACACCAGCCTGTTCGAGATTGTTGATCATGTCGGGGTTGTGGCCTATCTACTAACACTTTGACCCACCATGGCCAACATACACGATGTCTTTAACATATCCTTCTTAAGGAAGTACATAACAGAACCTTCACATGTACTCTCTTCAGAGGTACTACAGTTATAGAATGATCTTTATTATGAGGAGAAACCAGTGAAGATCATAGACAGTAGAGAAAAAGTTCTACGAAATAAGACAATTCCCCTCGTTAATGTGTTTTGGCGAAACCAAAAGTTTGATGAGGCAACATTGAAATTTTAAGAAGTGATGAAGTAGAGATGCCTGCATCTATTTTACTGTAGGAAAAAAAATTTTGAGGGAAAAAATTCTTAACGAGGGATGATTGTAATGACCCGAACTTTTATTAATGAAAATTCATCTTGATCTAATTAAATGTCTTTTTATGTGGAATGGTTATATAACATATGCAATTCGTTGGTTATATGATTTTAGATTTTAGAATAACGTTGGGAATTATAAAAATTACTAATATAAGTGTTGAATAGTGATTACATGTTTTGTATAAATATAGGGCTTTAACATATCCATTTTTCTCTAACAAAGGATGTGATGGCCTCATCCAGTAGAATTTCATTATATGAAGGAAATTTTTCGGGGCTCGAAAAGGAGGTGGAATCATTGGTATTCTCCTTGAGCCAATCCCAATATGATCTTGAATACGTTATGCTCGAGCAGAACCAACTTTGGGAGAAGAGGATGTTGATAGAGATTACTACTCGAGTGATGTTATCGGATTCACCCCAAGAGTCTATCACCATCGTGCACCTTACCATATGGTCTTATGTGGGTGTGTTAAGAGGTTATGTAACAAGACCCTATAAATGTCATTTTTATCCAATATATGTTTTACCATTATAACAATGTTATTTTATATTTTATTTATTTATTTTACAAAGCTTTAGAGGAGCCTCCAAGACATATAAAACATTTTAGATTTTTAAATCTATTTCCTTGAGAGTGTGACTCACCTCCACAAAATCAACCCTATTATTCTAAGAAGTTAGGATATTGGACTTATAAAATATTGTAATTCACTTACCTTTGGAAAATAACATGGGCAAAAAATATGGGCTGGATCATGGTTTTATAAGTTTAATGTTTGGTGTCCAAAACCTAAAAAATAAAGATATATCTCTCATTTCCTATATAAACCCACCCAATATATCACTTCCTATTCACTCAAAGCATATGGAGTTCATCCAAACTCTTCCCTCCTTTCTATAGAATCATCTCAAGGTGCCCCAAGAACCCAATCATCCTCTCTCAAGCCTCTCCCAAGCCATTGGGATCACACTTCCAAGTAAGGGATTTCTTCATTTCTTTTTTTGTCTAATTTTTTAAAGTTGTTATGCCCTTTTATTTTCAATTAAAAATGTTGGGGTATGACTTCACACCTCCCCCATACTTTCCTATTTATGTTTGAATGATTAGAGACCCATTTTCCTCTCAATAATTCCACCCAAGTACACACGTTACCAAGCCGAAATTCCGCACGGAATTTCTCTCTCCTCATTTACACTCAAGCAATTATTTTTTATTATGAATCAAAATTCCAATACTTATGTTGGGACATGTATCTATATTAAACCCTCAATTTTCATTTCATTTTCATATGATTAGACACCCTTTTCACTCTCATCATCCTTTTTCATAAATTCTAATGTCACATAGTTTTGTTGCTTAAATTGCACTGCCATTTTTCATTCCAAAATCATTGTGTAGTGAATACAATGCCCATTTTTCTATCAAAGGTATTCACCATTATGAAAATTTACATATTGGTTATTGGGTTTAATTTATGAATTCCACATTCCTTTATCATGGAATAAATGATGATCCTTAATGATTCCATTTTATATGATCCATGTGGCACACTTAGGCATCAAATGAAATGTTTAAGAAGGGTGTGCCCTGATAGCACTCCAATGAATTACATAAAGATTAGTATCATGATAAATCAAGGGAAATTATGGTTTACTGATTCTAATTCTAGTGGAATAATGTTTTAATAATTCTATTTCAAGTGAAATGAGGGTTTACTCATGCTTCATGTCCCATAAGACTTAGTTCAATCTAATACCATTTTAAGTGTTGTCTCCACATTTCCATGTTATGATAATCATGCTATATCACGTCTTTATGTTTCTATTGCTCTCCATTGATATTCTTATTGACTAACAAGTATTGTATTCTTCATTTCATTGATGTTTTACTACCTTACTAGGCTTTATAGCTCACCGTTTTCTTATGTATGTCCTCATGTTACCCTATGAAATGCTAAATATGAAGGAATGTAGTGTTCATGTAAAGGATATTTTCAACAAATATGTCATGTTTCATGTTTAGCTTGTTATTTAATGTTTCTAATACCCAATGACACTAAACCTATCGATCTTCTATATTGTTTCATGTTGTTATTTTAATTAATAAATCATATCTATGTGTGTAATAAAGAGAAGGGTTATCCCATGATTTTCTTTGTGTTGTTCAAGATCATGCAGAGGTTGGTGAGATTTCCTACTGCCTGGCCAGACCCCCAATGGATGGAGATTGTACAAGATGTCCCCCACATGTCGCAGATGAGGAGATACATGCATGTTTTCTTTGAACATCATCTAAAGCATCAGATCTTATGATGATGAACCATTACTTTGGTTGATGTGATGTGGTAGCATGGAAATGTGTAGGTTTTCCTTAGAGCAAGAGAGCCAGGTGTGAGCTTTGTTTCCCAAATTATTTCCATAGTTTTCATTTTCAGGGATGAAATAATTGAAGGAGGGAATGAAGTATAGATGTAATTCTATCATTGTAATACATTGGAATATTTCTATTTATATATCTGGAGGCAGGTGCAGAGACTATGTTAAATTCCGTGGCTTGGTGTGCCTGGATTTAATTATACAAAAATATTTTTTGTTTTTGTACTATTCACATGACAAAAACAATTTATCTCTTAAAAGGATGATTGGAACAAAAATATGAGACCATGGTTGGGTCCGGAATATGGTGATTACCCTAGTCATGACATAAAATATGTTAGAGTTGGTATTTTGGAACCCTTTCTTGTTGACGGTATGTTGAAAGGATGAAATAATTTATTAATTCATTCATTTAATAGTTTAAAACTGTAATAACCCTCAAGTGGTAACTCAGATCCAAAATCTAAGGCAACAGTTGAGTTGGGAGAATTCTGTTTCCCCTAGGAGGGGTATAACATTTTTTAGTGGATGCCTTCTGTAGAAAATGTCCCAGAGGGAAAAACTATAAATAAAATAATTCAATATAATTGTTTTATTTGAAAGGTTAATTCAAATAAGTTTTGAATGGGAGCTTGGATTGGAAATTTGAGACCTTCTTTGAGTTAATAGAATGTTGTTTTTCCTTGGGGTGACCTCAGTTGAGAGGGAGTAGGGGATTTAGATTCTACAACCACTGGAATCATCCTAGAAAAATTAGTTAAGAGAAATGAGCTAGAGTTAGCTCATTTCTTTATCAGATGGCGGAGATTTAGCTGATGGTGATTCAATGTACATACATCATTAGATCACAACAAAAGTGTATGATGTAGTAGATTAGAGTGAAGATAACACAGTTTTGGATCCATATTTGAGGTATGATTTCTATTTTGCATTCTGCATCCTCCCAATTGAATCATTTTTTGTTGTTTTTGACTTATGTTGAAATTATCTATTTTAAAATCCTTTGTTGATAGCTGAAGTAACAACGACCATCATCTATTTTGATTCAGGATTTTTTTTCTTTGCTTTATTCATGTTTTTCATCGCTCTTTGATGATAAAATTTTCTCCATGATCAAATAACCTCCAATCTTGGAGAATGACCTATATCTATGAAGCTCCTGAAATAAGGAGTCCCAATCTACGACTGGAGACATGTTACGGGTGTCGGAGGATGCACAACGATGATAAAAAGTAGAAGCTACTTTCCACCATGATAAAACATTGACGAATCGTCATGCGGAGGCTGACAAAATGAAGATCTCATCACAAGGACCACCAATCTGGTATTAGAATCATTTTTGGGAAACTTGGGTGTAGCTGGTGGCCCATGAAAGATCCACTGGTACCGAGGGAAGTAGCGTACCACCGTTGGATTGCGGGGTTGCTGGTGAGGCCCAAAGGGGTGACGTGGAGCCTTTTGGCCGACAGTCGGTGAGTCGACGGACCGAGCTAGGCCAACAAGTGTGGGCTGACCCAAGTAGTATGGACCAGCCCGATCAGTCCGCCTAGTATGGGTTCGGTTGGGCCAAGCTGTATTTTAATGTTTGTATCTTCTAAAAAGAGAGTCTGTTTCACGTGCTGTATGTGGCCACACATACATCTTAATGAGAAAATTTTATTTTAGGAATGTTTATAGAATATTTCATTTTAGGATTGATGTTTAATGGCATGAAACATCTGATAATAATAATAATATAATTATTATTATCTGAGAAACATGCATCGTACTGTACGTGTGTGTATGACGTCTGATTGACATTCCCTCAGAGGAATTATGACCATGGAATTAGGGATGAATTTTCAAGGCTAGTATCATACACTTGTAATATATTTTGTTGTTTGGACCTCACAACCCTGTTTTTGGTGTTGGCGGTGAAATTTCACTTTTCAACAGTGATTTGTTTTGGAAGAATGAGAAGTCAATCTTGTGTGGTTTTCTAAGGGGATCACAATGAAGCAACCCATTTTATGTGTTTTGGGATTGCTTCATAAGATCCATGAAGCACCATTCATGTGCAATACTATGAAATGTAGTTTATTCATCGGGAGTCTAATTCGGGTGAATGAATAGTTTATCTTGTGCATTTTTATGCAAGGATCGTGTTGGTGTGATATGTTTTGTTATATGAGACAATTGGAAGAAGTAATTATAGTAGAATTAATTTTTTTTCTTCAGATCAGTAACGAGAAATGTGCACTCGTCGACCTTTTGGGAAAAGGTGCCATGTACTTCAGGAGTACATCAGAACACCTTGTGGGTACTAGTTCACAATTTAGTACCTTTTTATAGCTAGGTACACGGCCAAGCGATTAAGAAAGGTCACACAGTGGGTGGAACCCAAACACATCATGTTATACTTTACAAATCTTCTACCTCTCATATCTCTTTCAATTGAACAAGTATTTTGTCTAGTGAGTAGCCTATATTGAGAGTTTTTTCATGTAGAATGCAATGGTGTCCTCCGTAGAAGCATTATATATACAATGAGAAATATTATGTGAATGAAGCCTAACCTAGGTGACACTCGATGATGGAAGTGATGCCTATAATGTTTTTAAAATCACCTGTGAAGTTCTAGAATTACCTTCTAGTGGGACTGGTTTTTGGAAATTCTGATGATCTTCCTATGACACCACCCAAAGGGATGTCCATTATAGTTCCTCAATGTTTTGAAAGAGACACCCTCTAGTCGGGCTGGGCATGGGTACTTGGAGAAACTAGATTGGGACACTCCAGCTGGGATGGGCATGTGTCCTCTAGGATAATAGAGTGGAACCCTCTAGTCGGGCATGGCATGGGACCTCAACGACCCTAAAGTAGAACCCTCCAGCTGGGTTCAATATGGGTTATCAACCTTGAGATGACTTTTCAACTGTGCGACACAGTGACGAGACATGTTTTGATGTACCTTTAGACTCAAAAGAAATAGGGAATCTTTTCCCACTGAGATGCATCCTTGTGAAGTGACGTAAAGAAGTGCGGTTGAGATAGGCCTGCCCAAAATAGGTAGTTTTAAGGTACAATGATTAATCCCCTTTTACTTGTAGTTTAGGGAAGAGGTGTCAGATGCTGGGCATCTATGGTAGTTACTCTTGGAACTTTTGGAGACCCTTTTCCTAGGCTAATCTAGTGAGATGAATATCCCCTTACTATATCATTTGTGTTTATTTGGATGAGGATATATATATATATATATATCATATTAAAATACACACTCCTTGGGTTTTGGTTACACTCCTTCAAGGAGAGGTGAAGGCATGTGGGGTATGCCATGTGATTTCTGTGTCTAGCCTCTCATGGTTGGATGAGTCTACTCTCCTACTAATGGTTGTGAAGACTCGATGGGAAGTTAATCTTCTGAGCATTTCTATCTCATTGGGTTTGGGTGAGATTACTTCATTCCCTAGTTGGGTTGATCTGTACTCTCTTTTAATGAACCTTGTTCTTTTTACTACTCCCCTCTTAGTACACCTGTTTCTCCTCCCTTTATCCTTCTGGGCATCCAACTGAGTATTTTTATACTCAATCCTACTTGGGTTTTTCCCATATATAGTGTTCCCATGCATAGGAAAAACATGTTGACCGTGACATTAGAGGAGCTTATGGATATGGGGTGCTCAGACCATGTGTGGTGGTCATAGCATGAGATCTAGGAGTGGGGATCTCTCCTCTATTTTACTTTTCCACCTGTTGTCAGGTTGTGAAACTTTTCTGGTTGGGAATGTGTTTTTCTCCTTTCCCCTTTCAATTTACTTCACTATACTTGTAATGTTTATTGGTCAATACATATATGTTTGGTTTTCTTTTTATAGTAGTATTATATCTTATTTTCTTTTCCCTCTTCACTGTTTTCATTGATTTGGATGCATGTGTGTGTATAGGTTCTTAAGAAATTGCAACCTCGAGTTTGTTGTGCCTTTGGTGCAAGTCTTCAGCCCATGGCATATGGAGGTGAGCTTGGGGTAGTTATGGATTGAGCCCTGATATGGGTTAGGTCATGACAGTTGAGGCCTGATAAATATAAAGAAATGATGGAGAATACAATAGGCATTCAGTAGCATATAAGGGTATCTCAGAGGTGAATTTTTTATTTCCATAATCATTGATGATTGATGGTGTTTGAATTTGATGAGAATCTATTTATATGAAATAGGACCACACACATGGTCATTCATATGAAGAAAGTTTTATGAAACTAGACCACTCACCACATAAATGTTTTTTAAAGAAACTATAATTTTTTGGAATGTGAATTATAGGAATTAAGGATGTAAAATTATTTTTATTTTTTTATATTTGTGTGATTAAAATTTGGTGGAGAAATTATTTCAATGTTGGTAGAATGTAATTTCCCAAGATTTTATTATTTTTTAAAAACATGATTTCATTAATAGCTTTCGATACAAACTACCATGATTCTAAATAAACCATAATATCGCATACCATTACAACCTAGAGATTAAATTGGTAGAAATAATATGAATAAAAAAATTTTAAGAAAAAAAAATTAATTGTTTTAGATAAAACAAATATATTTATAGTAAAGTCATTATCTGCTATAAAAATATATTTTTCCTCAAAACTGGATTTCAGTTCTTTTTATTAGCGAATATTATAAATAATTTGAAAAATATTATATATTTTATTTTATAAAAAGTACAAACCTTTTAAAATAATCATATTAAAATTATCCAAGGGGATTTGTTTTTGTATTTTCGAAAATATTGTTTTTCTTGTGAAAAATAATGTATTTCTACTAAAACCTGTACTTTAGATTATTGAATTTACAATGTTTTATTTTTATAAAATTGTTCAAAAGTAACATTAATTATTTTATAACATTAACTATACAATTTATTTAATTAGAATCAATTTTATTATAGAATTTGGTAAAAAATCAACTTTATAATTTAGAGATATTTTTTTTAAAAAATAGATTTTTTTATTTTCATTGAAATTAATTTATAAAACTTATATGAATAGAATATTGAAAAATGGATTCTATATCAAGAATTAGGAGGAAAAAGTTTATAAAATAGTTCCATTTTTTTCAATATGAGTAGTAACCATAGTAAACTGTTTCAACCTCAGTCAGGGTAAAAGTGCTAAAATAGCATTACAAATGTGATATTTGGGTTTAAATTTTCTCTAACACATTGGATTTTTCTTTTTGATGTGTTCAGATTTCCTATTCCAATTAAATTATCAAATATATATCCACTTTTTTCATTTTTAAAAATTTATATTTCCATTTTGTTATATGTTTTAGGTATTTAAAGGTTTTTCGGTAGGTGGATGTTTGACTATAGGTTCATCAATGAATCTATGGGAGGGGTGGAATGTGGATAAAAGTTGTCTTTCCTATGTATAAAATTATGTTTTTAATTTTTGATGTTTATTAACCTTTAATTTTTAGACATATAATCCCTTTTAAGCTATTTTTTTATTTTGTTGTCTCTGTCTGCATTTTCTCATATTTATTAGTGAAATTTATTTTTATATGAAAATTGTTTATTCATTTTTTTCTTATGTTGTGACATATTTGACTCATTATTTTTTCAAAAAGTTTTTTATTTCAAATTTCATGATAAGTGAAATATATTTATATGTCACATTGTATTTTCAAATGATATATTTAGTTTTTTTTTTGATTATTTTAAATAGTTTGAAAGGGTTTCCCCATCATTTATTAACACCTTCACCAGTTAAATGAAATTATGGTGATTGAGAACACCTTATAGGTTTCTAATGTAATTTAGGAGTTCATTTAAGATATTTGGGTTGATTTATTTAAGGAATATTTGGATTCACATATATTCTATTTAGTTTTCCACTTGGTTTATTGGTTGAGTGTTGTCTAGGTGAGGATGGATTTTTTAACCAATGACTGTAAGATGATGAGTTTGAATTGATAAATATAGGAAATGGTATTTTATGATCTTGTTGGGTTGAGATAGTTTCATTAGATTCATTGGTGGATTATTAAGTGTGGTAGATCCATATATGACATGGATGGAGAAGGTTATAATGTTAAATTTTCGGGTTGACAAACCATGTCAAGGGAGAATTGTTTTATTATCACTCAAGAGGGTATCTCATAGTTGATTAAGGATAAATGTTTGATTGTGTGTATTCGCATGTGGATAATGAAAAATTCGTGTGTTTGGATAATATTTTTGAAAGGTTACATGTTAAAAATATGTAATTTGATTTTTTTTCAAATGTAAGAATATTTATGAAATCCTAGAATGATTATTATTTTTAATGTATTTTTATTATTTATTTATAATGGACATGGGTTAAAAACATATATTTCATTAAACACTCTTATGTATAACTATTTTTTATTACCATGATGATTATTGGGATTTATATAGGGAAATTATCTTGAGCATTTGACAGAACTAGTTATTTATATATTGTTACAATATAAAAAAGGTTAAAATGTGAATTTTTTCATTATTAATTAGGAGTTGGATTTTAGGCATCAAAGCGTCCAATGCACCATTCCTTTTGGCACCATAGAAACATAGGAAAGTGTGCTAAATGATTTGGGAAAATTTCCTTAGGTTTTTTTATTTTTATATATATTATACATATATTTATAAAAATATTTATTATAAATTTATATAACATTTTTATATAATTATATTTATATAAAATAAAAATATGAAAATTATTATAAAATTATAAACATAAATACATAGATAATTATACAAATTTATCAATAAATATGTTTATAAATATAAAAATATTTCTATAAATTTAATTATAAACATATTTATCAATATATAAATTTATTTATAAATAAATACGTATATGTATATAATTATATTTATAATTACATTTATATAGTTATATAAATATATTTTTAAATATATATATATATATATATATATTTATAAGATTATTTTTATATTTTTATGTATAAATAACTTATCAATAATATAATTATTAAAATATTAAAATAATTGTAAATGTGTATTTATAAAGATAATTTTAAAAATATATTTAGAATAATAACTAAAATAATTTATAAAAAAATTTAAATTTATTTTTATAATTATAAAATTATATATATTAGTATAACTATATACAATGGTTAATATACTTATATATTTTCTAATATATATATTTTCAATAATTTTTAAAAAATATTTATAGGAAAAGTATTTATAAATATATTTATATAATTATATTTATATTTAAAAAAATATATTAAATTAAATAAATATATTTATCTATAAATATATGTATAAAGATATATGAAAAAATATTGGGCTTGCAGGATAAATTCATGAGAATTCCTCCATGGTGATGTTAGGAATAACTATGGAAAATTCCCTTTTATGGGAAATCCAAAATTTCTTGGATAAGATTTTGTATCATGAGGATCTTCGAACTGACATAAGGTTTCTTTTGGTAGATGTGGTCATTAAGATGTGTTTTATGCAGGTCAGTGAGGAACCAAAATCTCCAAAATATTTACTGATATTGTAGAGAAACTCTTCATGTAACAACTAATATTAGTGCAACTATATGATTTAGACTTTCATAAAAATATTTTTTTCATGGAATCTACTTTAACACAAGCCAATTGCAGGCTTAACATTACCATGTTCCATGTTCAGGAATGATGGTGCACCCCATCAGTGGATTTAAACCGGTAAAATCATTCTTAACGCATCACGTGGGGATCATAAGTGGTTCCTTGTTTCATATAACAAACCATTTTACCAAACCCCATCAAGAGCATAAAATGCACAAAAAGAGAGAACCAATTGCACATATACAACCTCACAAATCAACTTTAATAATATAAGATATAACTTTTAGACCAGCTACTATGAATCTGAAGATGAATTCACCCTTAACCTTAGCCTTAGATCTAGATTCCATCACCCTATGACGCCCCAAACCTGGGTCCACCAAAAAATAGTGGTTTGGGTACTTAAAAGAATAAGTATAAATCTACAAGCCCTAATCTATACAAGAGAAGAAATATAATTATTAAGTTCACCCAAATAATCGATTCACAACCAATGACGTTTTAAATGGATTAGAATCAAAGCAGATCGACCCTTGGGAAGATTTAGGGGTCTTTTTTTGTCACTAGATGTAGAGGTGGAATTAATGGGGAGAAAATTTGATGAGATAATTAAATTCATAGAGGAGAAAATGATAATTTTTCAATTTTTAATGAGGCACACAGTGTGGCTGCATGTTTTACCAAAACGTTCACCAACCATGCACCCACTTTTATCCAAGAGGTTTTATGTCACATGGTTACATGGAAATTCCATATTATTTTAATAACCATTCGCCAACTATGCAGAATGTCTCTGTCCACAATTTTACAATTTCTCCTCACCCCTTGTATGGTATTTAATAAACATGATCCAACCATACAAGATTCAGAAAATGAATTTTTCCCATTTCATTCAGGTTCTTAACCCCCAGAACACCCTCAATATTCCACATACATTTGGTGAAAATTTAATTAGCCAACCTTAAGAGATTTAAACAAGGATGTAAACAAGAATATACCTTCAAAAGATCTGGAATCTTACAACTAATATATATATATATAACATATATATTAAATAATCACACTCATATATATCATATATTACACAATTTAATTATAACATATTAACACCTATTTACAAATAATTATTTTTTAAAATAATTTTTTGAGGAGATAACTACTTCGTTGTACATGCTTGTTTTGGTATAGATGTCTCTATCCTTATAATTTTATCATGGTAACATCATCTATAGTATCTTAATCATTATATAAACATTATAAAAATTCATATAAGGAGGTGATGAAAAAAATAATTTCATCACTTCTTGGAAATGGTAGTCTGTATTTATACATAAGTGATTATTACACTTTTAAACGAACAAAACAAAAGAAAATAAAATAATAATTAACCATTTAAAAAATATAATAATATCGTATATATTATTTTTATTCCATGAACTCATCAGTATAACCATAAATATGATTTTTTGTTGAAGAATTAAACACACAACATTATGAATGTGGTTGTCCACACATATACACTAGGGATGTTTTTTTCTCATAGGATGGAAATACAGTGGTTTTTTTAAATAAACATAATAATAATTAAGTATATATAACATATTTAATTCATTATTTTAGAAAAGAACCCACATATTTTTAAGAGGTACTTGTAGAAATATAATTATGATTACTTAGTTATAAGTTATACCTCTACTTTGAGAAATAAAAATTTTCTTACACCTTAAAGAATCTGTGGGGGTATTAGGGTAAGACTTTGTTTTTATATAAGTCTCAAAGAAGGTTAATATGAAAGGATATGAAACTAAATTTTATAAGAGGGGGAAATGATAAACATGTAATTAATAAAAATATTAAATTATATTATATATTATATTCATACATGGATTCCAAAAGACAATAAAAATTCAAATATAAGATGCGATTGGGTTGAAATAAACAAGAAAAATCATATTTATATAAGTTTTGGAGACATTTTATTCATTATCTCCAAGTTAAACCAACATAAATACATTTTAACCTTATCCATGATAAATAAAGTTTTTATAATGATTACAAAATTATATGAGTAAAAATAAAAAGTGTATTCCATAGAAATATGTTCATGATGGTTCCAAATTTTAAATACATTTTTATTAGACTCATTTTTTATAGGGTTGTGATATAACATTTAATATAAGAACACAAAAGTCAGGAAATTTTTTTTCTAGAAAATACCCAATTTAAGGGTAAAAATCATATTATGTTTAAATCATGTAAAATGTTGTTTAAATATACTTTTTTATTTAATAAAAAATGTTTCTTTGACATTTTTATCAATTGAAAATTGAATGGGAACTTCCAAACATACAATTAAATGTAGAGATCCAAAAATAGTTTTTATATTAAAAAAATATATTATATCTTCATAGAACTCTTATTTTAGTTCCCAAATTCAATATAGATTTTAATAATAAATTATTTAACACTAGAAAAATATATTTCATATAATAATACACATAAAATAGAAATAATTTACGTGTTATTCAAATTATAATTCTTTTCCCAGTAGTTTTACGCCAGCATTAGATGAATTTCCATTATCAAGGTGACAAATATTTACCATGGTTACTATTTATAATGATAAAAATTAAGTTGAATATGTTAAATTATGTTAATTATGATAACAATAAATAATGAATCTTTTTTCACTGATTCTATTTTCATATGTGGTATAAATTCATTTTAAAACAATCATGGAAACCTTAAGGAAATCCATTTAATAAGAGAATATTATTAATAAATTGGATTTATTCTTACTACGTGCCTTTTAAAACCTAATAGATGAATATTAGATTATTTTACTGAAATTTTAATTTTATATTTCATTAAAATTATTAATGAATAGAAATTAATTTGGCATATTATGGTAAATAACATTGTACGAATGAAGACCATTTTTTCAAGAAAAAATATCTTTAACCTTAAAATTCTTTCTAACCAATTGATAAATAATGAATTTATTTTATAATTTTTTTTAAATATTCCCATAATTTATATAGTATTATTTATACCCAACAATCTGAAATCTAGGTGATAATTGTCATATTAAATAATGATACCTTAATAATATATCGTGGTTAGTTTTAATTGGATGTTTCATGTAATGAAATATATCAAACATTTCAATCTTACAACAAAGTAATATATCATAAATAATTGGGTAGTTAATTTATACAAACCTTATAAACTATTCACATGAAATTATATATCTTTGATGAAAACAACTATGGATACTCCGACCTCATCACCTCCTTTTTTCCCATATAACTTTCTAAAATTTATGCTTTCACCTCAAAAAAATGAACTTGTGGGTGGTTTTGTTTTTAAAAACTTTCTCTCTTCAATCCAAAATATCCACTAGTTCTAACTCACAAGATATTTCATACTATATTGGAATAAAATTTGAGTAGATTATAAATGTAACGTCCTAGCATGACTGACCATTAATACGTTAGCCACACTAGTGGGTCACATGGCCGAAACCATGCCTCCCTGTATGTTAGAGGCTGGAGAGTAGCATCAAGGGTGTAAAGGTTGTTCTATGGGAATATTGGCCCTTAATAATCATAGTAGCACCATAGTATAATAGATAATAAACCTCATATAATAATGGAAGTAGTCAATGATGAATAAAAGTGATGCAGAATAATATTTTAATATAATAACTAAATAAAAGTGTCCAAAAAAAGTTTATACAAAGCATGAATGTAGTAATGTTGATGATACATAATCTAAAAAAATAAATATACAACGTGCTTTAAAATACTATATAATACATTACACTAGTAAATAAAAGAACTAAAAAGCTCAAAAGTGATCTCCACGAGCTTCTAGAGCTCCTGATTAGTCATGTTGACCTAACACTAGAGGTATAAGCATACAACAACAATAAAGGTCAAATTCACTTAAAATAGGAAGGTCTACTTGGGTACCCCAGTGCAATGGTATCCTGAGCAGAGTGCGAGACATAAATCTCAGTTGGCTGGCACTCAATGTGTCCAACTAGATCCAGATAGTTCAATATAAATTAATCATTGTGCAGGTATATATAAACTATAATAGAACTCTATAAATAAAAAACCACCCATACAGGTTCCTAAGGGAAACCTGGCAGCTATACCTTCTTCAACTTATAGCCATAATGATATTCTGTTTAGAAACTATATATATATATATAGTATAGATATATATAGTATCTTAATATATGAACCAAGTGCGTACCAATCTCAATTGTTCATATACCTGGGGTACTAGTTTTTTTAGGATAAGGACGTAACTCACAAACATCCATAATAAGGGGAAGCACTCATGGTCTAACCCCTGGCCCAACAAGAAAGCTCACATGGTCTTCCTACTCAAAGGCTCTAATAACCCTTGGGAAATCAAGAGAAGACTAGACCATGAAGTAACTCACAAACATCCATAACTAGGGGAAGAAAACAAAATATAAAACCTAACAATTCTCTAAATATATTATACATTTAATACATATTTATTGAGTGTGGGATACATACTATTTTACTAGGGATGGCAGGATTGCATGGCTTTGAAACACTCTAAGAAAGAACACGGTGCTTCAAAATCCCATCGCATATATAATATCTCTAGTTAATTGGGTACTTTCCCTACATCCCTTTAGAGTGATAGTTCCAAAACACTACACTCGGATAATGAGTGGGCCGCAAAGTAAAAATATAAGATGGAAAATGGCGGTCAAAATCCCATCACACATATAGACATTAAAAGGAATATTCATTTATTATATAATACACAAGGGAAAACATCTTATGTATGTAAATTTAATTATTTTAAATGGAATGGTAATATTCATGACACCAAAATATATATTTATATTTTCAAATGATAATTTTAATGGGTATGTGTGAACCAAAACAACTCCAAATGAAACAAATTCAACCTTTACAAGATCCACCTACTGCAAATTCTAAATTCAATGGACTGTGAGAAAATTTTCAAAATTCAAAATTAAAACTAATAAAAAAATACATTAATCAGACCACGATCCAGACCAAATTCCACTTTTACCATTGGTCACACACTTCCAACCACCGCCGCCATCAACGATGGAGCCCGACACACCCACACCATCGAGAAACAAGCCTTCATCAACATATTCGTCCTGAAGCCTCCTTCTGAAACTCACATCCAAAAGAGCATTGAACTCCTATGTGCAGCAAAACCTTGGAGAGAGTAGGGGAATTATGGATCCAGATAAGAGAAAGAAATGTGTGATTTTAGGCCAAAACAACAGTAAGAAACCCTGGAACTGTTGACATCAAAGAAATATAAAACCATCGCCACCATCACAGTCAACCAAAAAATAACAATTGTGATGAAGGAGACACCGAATCAAAATTGTTGATGACCATCAGTCTTGGAATATGATCCACATGACAAGCACACCTTGATGCGCCCTTCGCATCAACCTAAACTACATAACACCAGTGCAATCCGAGACCCCACCGAACCCCCCCCCCCACAGAACAAAATCCATAATCAAATATACACCTGAGAAACACGCACCGAATTCTTTATTCTAATGGACCACACCTGTAACAAACAAATAACAGCAAATTAGACCAAAACCATCACAAAAACACAAAAACATCAACAAAGACTAAAAACCACATTGAAGCATCGAACCAAATACGGAACGTAACTGGGGTTAAACCCTAGGTATAATGGTAATGGACAGAGATTTAAGATTAAAGGGTATTAGAACCCTAAAAGAAGAAGGCAACCCTTGGGGATCCATGGCTTTCAGACTACGAAGCCAAAAAAATCCATGTATAGGACGCTACCAGTCTGACCTGGAAGGGAGCATCTAACTGTGAGTTCAATGTGATAAAGAGGTAGAGGATGAAGAACCAAAAGGCCATCAAACACTAACCTTAAAAGAAGCATTAATGAATCCATAAACCCAAAATGAGATATATCAACCCGAGATAATTATTTTGAGGAGGATCCAATGACATAAATAATGCAGAATCAAGGGAATTGAAATAGAATTAAGTTGAGGCCAATAGGTGGTGATCCATTATGATAGGGAGAAACCCTTGGGGAGGAGTAAAGTGTTTAGGGGAGTCAACCATGCATGAATGGATCCATCCATGGTCATATTTATCATAAACATTTAATATGTCATAATAAAAAGGCATATACTGATCAACATTTATGTGTCATGTAAATTAAACCAATTGATTCATTTAAACGAGGGAAATACATCATGGGGATTTACTTTAATTCAATTAAATTGAATACATTTATGTAATAAAATCAAGTAAATTCACTTATTAAGGTTCCATTGGTACTTTTAAGGTACATTGGGAAAACATGGAAAATGTCTAAATGGGAATCCACTTTTTATAAATCATGCCAAGTCATTCAATTTTTCTTATGGAATGGTACCATGGGTGAACATGGAAAATACCTACATGGGAATCCTTTTTTTTAAAATCATGCCATGTCATTCAATTTATAATATGGGAATGTTGCATGGGTGAAAAGGGAAAAGGCCTTTATTGGTGTCCACTTTTTATAAATCATGCAATGTAATTCAATTTATAAGATGGTCCAAACACTTAGACCGTGTCTTGGTTATTCAAACATCCTAAAATATCCATTTTCTAATTCCATTAGAGACCATACCCTAAACATTCCATATATCAATCATAACCTCAAAGAATATAGAAACACCAACATAGTAAACCAAGAAAGTAAAAAATATTAATTTTTACTTTTTAGCTTAGAAGACATAAAACATCCATTGGAGGGGTTTTATTATAAAGAAATAACATTTCCCTTTCAACAATTAATTTATAATTTTAAAAATTTCATTCATTAAACATACTCATTTCAAATTTAAGAGACATTAAATATGAAAAATCACTATACACTAATGAAAATCTAAGGAAAGTGTGATAAGAAATTGATTAATCCATTATTAAAATCAAAGGGAAATGAAAGCGAACCTACATCAAAGGGAAGACCAAGCCAAGATGAATCCTTTGGTTGTTGACATTTCTAGCAATGAAAACATGATGCTACTGCTACCCGCCTCCGAGCATATTCACCTTCACATATACATAAGGAGACGTACCCCATATACACACATTCACATGGCCAGGAATGTGTGAAAATGTATCCTTACATACATGCTCATATGCATACACATATTAACACTTACACCCCTATTTATTTTTAATTTTATACATAACCACACAAATCCCCATATATATATATGATTACCAATTCCAATGTTCTAAGTCAACTTTGAATATTGAAACCTGAACCCATCTTAGGGATGACCAAGACTAGCTACGAAAATAACTAGGGAATCAAAATAACTTAATGTCCACAAATATAACTAGTATAAACATGGTAGAAAAAGTAAAACCATACCTCAAGAGTATAGGAAAAGGATAAATGAACCAATATGCTTCACCTTCGGTGGAGGATTCTAGAATGTGATAGAAGACATCCCAGGAGACACTTTTCATGCCCAAGGAGTGGAGAAGTAAAAAAACATAGTTAAACAATAACCTTATGGTTTGACCTACATAAATAGAAATCAGGGGAGAATAAAACCGTTGGAAATGAGAATAAGAGGGAACTAGGGGTATTACCATGAAGGATAGTGTGATAATTAAAAAGAAATATTGTGGAAATCAACGCACATGAGGAGGACATGAGGAGGGGTTACGCACGCCTTGAGAGGAAGTGTGTGTGTGGGGGTGCATGTTTGGGTAGGTGGAGCCCCTTTGGGTATATCTTAATATTATTATTATTATTATTATTATTAAAAAGTTTCTTTATTTTATACCATATTTTTATTCATTTAATTTATTTTCATTTTAATTTTAATTTGTTGATTTATTAAAAATAAACACACCACACAGTTTGATACTAAGGGAATCATAGTTTTATACTAACAGTGCACACATTCCATCTCCTTATAACATGTGGGTTTTTAGCAAAAAGCTCCCTAAACTTAATGAAACTTTTGGGGAACCCCTTGGACCTTTAAGCACATCCTAAAAAATACATCAAAGTTATGAAACTCTTTGAATTCAACTGTAATGCTCGGTTTGTAAAAAATACCATCAATCAAACCCAAAATTTTATGTTCTTTTGGATTTTCTTCCTGTAAAAAACATTGGTAATTTCAACCACCCCACCTTAGACTATCTCATCCCCGAGAAGCCTTTGGGAACAATGAAAACAACACCTGACCTACACGATCATGAATATTCATTAAAACAGTCATGTTTCATTTCCAATAATTCAATGAACCTCCAAGAATCATTTAATAATAGAATACATAAACCATCAACACCTGAGCCAATTATCATTTACAACTAAAAAACCGAGACAATAGTTACCTGATCCTGTTTAGCTAAAGAAACAATCTCATCTTTGTCTCATTAAATATATTTCTAGATGTGCTCCCACCTTAGGCTTTATCATCATAAGGGGACAATTCCAAACCATGGTACCTTCACCATTGGAATTTCCTACAAGTCATGCCTCTAAAAATTTCAATGACACTATTGGGGTGATTTCTAGATGGTCAACAAATCGATTCCCCACCAAACTCACATAGATTGGTCAAAATATATTTTCCGAAAAAACCCCTAACAACACACACTAAACTCAGCTACACTAAAGGATTTTCCAAAAAAAATTCCTTCACTGAACATATACACTCAATGATAAAGAAATAGGTTGAGTCGCTTTGGCCAACTTATTCTGAAACACTGGGCTTAGATGACCGGTTCTTTACAAAAGGAACTGTAATTAATTTCTCGAAGGAAATATTCCATTTACAATTAAAATGATCTCCAAAGTACATTTCTGACTTTCGATGATGTTTTTTGTCCCAACCACCACCTAGCCATTCAACTATCACACCACAACATGAAAACGTGTCTAATCCTTGTCCATCCTACTAGAATCATCACCCATTTTTAAACAACATATCTATGACTGAAAATAAGTTTGGGGTAACTTCAAATTCATTGAAACAGGGTTATAAGAAACAATCCCAGGGTAGTCCATACTCTATTTTAAACTCGAGAAGAGGGCTGAAATTCCATGGCATCCACATCTGTTCATCTTCTAAGCACAGAGCGACATCCACTTGGCCTTCATGTTCTAGATAAATGGATGGGGTCCAAGAGTTTTACCAAGGAATCAATACATGTAAGTCCTATTAGTGGTCAACACTAACCAATAAATATTATGAAAAACACATCCCACATGAAATACCAATAAAACCCCCCAACAAGTGAAAATGCATTTTAAACTGTTTTGTGGAGTAAGACCAACATTTTCTTAGTGCATCACGGTTGACATCAATATTGGGGACATGATTTTCTCTTCAAAAAGAGAATAATATGTGGATTTGGACATGTTTCTAGTGTATCACACCCAAATAATTGATGAAAATACATTCGAACCAAAACTAGTTGAATTTCAATGGGACACGGCTCCACCTACCGACACACCAACAAAAACTGACCACAAGACTTCACCACCCTAAATACTCTATTATCATTCCAAAAAAACTCATAAGACCCTCCAAGATCAAAGAGGTTTTCATGGGATTCCAAAATAGAAAAATACATGAACATCGTGTGTCCAAACAAGCATCGACACGATTCAAACTCACCAGCCTCAATGGCATTCAAGAAGAAACTGACCATTTCCCATTTGTCCACATTGGTTGTGCATCTTATACATATAGGGGAACATTTAATATATTCAACTCGTAAATACCCACCTTATTAGTGTCATAGTTTTTGAGAGAAAATCTAGACCATCTGGTCACTGTCATGCTAGATTCAGATTCACCTTAAACACAAATGTTAAGGCATTCAGCATGAAAAAAAACCAAACTGATCATCTTGTCAAAAAACCCAAGTATAAAAAGTCATTCCAAGCAGTGGGGTGATCATAATTCTACCAACTCCCATGTATATATACCTGAAGATAAATTGAAACCATAGACAACTGCATATGGCTCAAATATTGAACTAAACTCAACCATTTTTTTGTACCATTTATCGCTCAATGGTTCCGTGTATACCAATAAACACTACCTTGAGGCCTCATAAACAAGGTGAACAATCAAAAATACTATCCATAGGCTATCCCCCTTATGTAATAAAGAATTAGATGGTCTGTACAAGATTTTTTTAACAAAATTCATATTTACCCATATCACTATTAACCTAGACAACATCATACCAATGATTCCATCACTGAGGAAAAGATAGGGTCAAGAAACCTATGAAGTGTCCAACCATGCTCAAGGCTTGTATAACCTATTGGAAATGAGCATTACATGATTCTAATGATTGTAAAAAGTGAATAGAAGAGAACGAACACCTATCCAAACATGGGTTTAATTGAAAATCAATGCATCCTATATGGGACAATGATACCCGAACAACACCAAACATCCTAAAGCTCACAGAATTTATATAGTATTTGATGATTTAAGGGTTCTACCTTCCATGAGACAACCCCTTACGAAATAAAAAATTTAAACCCCAACCCTGGGTCCCTACAAAGAAAATTCACTAGGCTTTAGTGCTAATCATCTAAAAATTTGCTAAAAATATAAGGCCTACAGGAAGTGTTCCAGCTTCTATTCCAATGAACTAAAAGAGAAGTTCAAACCACCCTTACATGAGAGTCTCTTCCAAGGAAAGCACTATATGTTCAATTTCTAAGACCAATGCATTTATTTTCATTTAATCTTTAAACATTTAAAATGTTTTAAATAAGGAACCAAGCATAATATTAAAGTCTCATAAAACATTCTTATTTTTCAAGTATTAACCATTTCTAGACATCCCGTCATAACTAAGAAATTTTGAATCTAAATTCCTTTTTAAAAGAAAAGGTGACCTAAAAGGGTCTCGCAAAGTTAATCTGTGTTCATTAGAAAGAAACCCAAAAGCAGTTTCTTATATATTATTATATGAAAACACCCAAACTTGTCATCCCATTGGAAAAATTCTCCTACTAACCTAGTTGGGTCCAGTTTATCATTTTTTTGAATGTTAACCAATTCTCTTAGGTCGATTTTTTTTTTCATTTCAACCATTTCATACCTAACATGGTCAAACATAATCAATGGGTTGATTACATGGGTCACCACCACCCCAATCTATAACAAACCAATACACATTATTTATTGATTCCTAGAAACCATTTAACCAAATCCAATTTCATTTATGAATATAACATGCTCTGTATCTATATTCCAATTAGATTGGTGGATGTATACCAATCCACAAGGGACCCATACACTTTATATATTGGAATTTGGATCCCATTTAATCAAAATAAATTTCACATTACTAGTATAACTTAACAACATTTAAATTTTTACATCACTTTTAAAATGTATGAATATATTATGATCAAGATGGTTAAAATATACGGGTTACCCTTTCCCAATTGTAAGTTCCCAAACACCTCAAAATAAAAAACTAGTTCCTTTTCATTCAAAAACCATGTCTTTTTAGTCCATGAAACCATTTACATATCAACAAAACACAACATGTTATCCTAACCAGAAAGCACAAAAGCATACTAATAAACACAAAATAATGATATGTAGGAGAAACATGCTAAAATGTTTGGAAGCATGTAATAAAAATAGAATATAAGGTTTTAAAAATAGGTATGAAAATAATAATAATAACATGGAATAACACTCAAGTAACACAATTAAAATCAGTAGGATACCTATAAATGAAAATACATGGCATGAAATATGAATGGAATGTGAATTTTTATGTGTGTATGGTGATTCTTGTAATTTCAAATCCTTTAAATTCCATGTCAATGGGAAAATAACATAAATATCATAAATATATTAGCATTGAAAATTAAACCAATCAATCAAAGTGAAATAATAAGAAACAATAATATCAAACAACACAAACAATAATTCCCAACCCTACACAAATAGTCCTTTCCCTATATGTGGTGTGATAAATCCCTAGAAAAAATATTTACCAATTGCTGAATAATTCTTAATATCCTATCAACCAGATAAAAATAGTTAGACAAAAGAAAAATAATGTTATTATACCAATTTTTAATTCCCCTTCCCAACTTACCCCTAATACGATAGATTGGATGGTGGGTCATATGGCCTCAAGATCACCTACCTGTACACCAGAGGCTGCCAACACGCAGCGATGGATTAAAGATGGTTCATGGGAGAGACTATACCCTCATAATCAGAGTATCAAAAAAATATGTCATATAATAAATCTAAGCTAATAGTGGAAGAAGTAAATGATTAATTAAAGAGCTGCGAAAGAATATTATAATATAATAACAGAATAAAAGTGTCCAACGCCAGTTTTTAAAAAGCATGCATGTGTGAAATTTGATGATATACAAGCTAAAATAAAAAACATTCAACATGATTTAAAATTCAGTACAATATAAGAATCCATTAAATAATGGAACTAGAAAAACCCATAGGCGATCTCTATGAGTATCCTAAGGTTTAGCTTATACTCGTGCTCATATCTCCTCAGGTAAAAGAATAAAACAACAATAAAGGGCTACGACCATGTGAACGAGAAGGTCTACTCAAATAACCTAGTGAAATAGAAGCATGAGCTGAGTGTGAGACATAAATCTCAGTAGGATGGCACCCATAGTGTCTATCCTAATCTAGAAATTGCAGTATAAGTAATGTAGTGTGTAAGTATAGAGATGTAATAACTGAATTGAATAACTAAACAACCAACTATCTATGTTCCTAAGGGGAACCTGATGGATATACCTACTTCGAAAAATATCCGGAACAAGGGTGTGATTAGAAACTATATACACATATATCAATATTATACGCATATAGATAATATAGATATATATTTCGTCCTACTATATGAACCAGGTGCATAATGAATCCAATTCATCATATACATGGGATATCAGTGTTGCCTGGACTAGGATGTAACTCCCAGACATCCATCACTAGAGGAATTCCTCAGAGTTTAACACCTATCCCAATATGGAATCTCACATGGTCTTCCAACTCAATGGTTCAGAAGGTCATTTGGAAATCATATGCTGGATGGATTATGATATAATTCACAAAAATACATCACCAAAGGAAGATCTCACTGTCTAACCCCTATACTATCTCCAAATATATGCCACATTCCCTACATCCTTATAGATTGAGAGTTGCATACTACTTCACTAGAGATGGAGAGTGTTCAATCTATGGAAAAACTCTATGATTTAATGTGGTTATGAAAATCCCCTCAACCATATAGTATCTATGGTGGATATGGTACATGCACTACATCCCTATAAAGTCAGAGTTCCATACTACTACACTTAGGATGGAAAGTTGGCCACTAAGAAACACTGTAATATGAAACATGGTGCTCAAAATACTATTGCCCATATAGATATTAAGAGGCACATCAACTTATTACATAATAAATAATCAAAACAATCTTAAGAATTTCAATTTAATCATTATCAAAGGCATGGTCATATTCATCAAAAAATTTAATAAGTTGTAATAAAAAGGCATGTACTCATCATCCTCTATGTGTTATCTCATATAAAAAGATACGTTTCCATTTCATTGAATTTATAAGATGGGACAACAAGTTAGATGGTGCCTTAGTTTATTAAAAATATTTTTTAAGATAACTACTTTTCCTAAAAAAATTAGAGGACATACCCCAAAATATTCTTATATCAATCAAAACCAAAAAACATATAGAAGCACCAATATAACAAACCAAGAAAATGTAAAAGTATAATATTTAGTTTTAATCATTTAAGAAAGTGCACCTCTGTTGAAGGGGGATTGTTATAAAATGATGATATTTATGTTCAAAAAATTCATCTATCATATTAAATATTTTATTAATGAACCATACTCAGTTCACATTTAAGAGACATTAAATCTAAAAATAACACTTGAATAATTAAAGTCTAAGTAAGATGCAATAATAAATTGATTAATGCATTCTTAATATTAAAGGGCAAAGAAAGGCATCCTACCTAAAATTGAAAACCAACCCAAGCTAGACACTTTGGTTCTGGAAATTGCAAGTGGTAAACACTTGAAGAAAATGATACCCACCTCTAAGAATATAAACCCTATCATATATATAACATCTCAAGACCCTATGCACACATTCAAATGGCCATGAATATATGAAAGGGGATCCTTACATATAAAATCATAGGCAAACACATGTTAACACTTACACCTTTATTCATTTTTAATATTGTACATAAAATCACCTAGCCCCATATATATATATAAATTCACTAGCATGGGTATATACATACATACATATATATAATCGTAGAACTCTCTCTCTCTCACACACACACATATATATATTATTACTAATTCATACATGATATATTGCATATGACTCTAGAAACCAGATCCCACATCACGAGCGATGAAGACTTGTTAAAAAATCATATATGGACTCAAAACACTAAAATAACCCAAATAAAATTAATCTAGACAAGGAATTGGAAGTATAACCTTACCTCACGTAGTGACAAAAATCCAAAATGAACCAATCCAATTCACCTTTGGTGGATGATTTTGAAATATGTAAGAAGATATAATGAGAGACCCTTCATGCACCTTAGTACTAGAGAAGAAACCAAAAACTAGGCTGAATAGTAACCCTAGGGTTTTCCTAAATGAACTAAAACTGAGGGAGGAGGTAACTTATAGAAAATGGAAGGATTGAGAACTATTGGACTTACCACAAAATATCATGTGATAATTTGGATAAAATTTGAGTTAAAATCAACCCACTAGAAGAGGTTTTGAGGAGGGGTCATGTGTGCCTAGAGAGGAAGTGGGATGTGGGTCTTTTAAGTTAGTGTAAGGGGATTCCCTTTGGGATTTTCTAAAACTCAAATTAATAATAATAATATTATTATTATAAATAGTAAAAATTTTCATTATTTTTTTCACCAATTATACTAATTTAATTTATTTTCCCTTTTAATTTTAATTTAATTAATTATGTTTATAAAAATAATCACACTAAACTATTTACTGTTGGGGGAAATACATGTTTAGACTTATAATATTCCCCTTCTAGCTGTTTTGGATTTGAGGTTTCGTAACTCGATGCTCCCAAAACTTGATGAAACTCCCAATGTATCCCTTTATCCTTGAACGACATAAAAACATCACATTGAAGAAATGAAACTCTTATAATTAAACTTTGAAGCTCAGTTTGTAAAAAAACTCATCCAATAAACAAAAAAATTCAAATTCATTTGTATTTTCTTCCAGTTCATAACACGGGTCGTTACAATATCTGGATAATCAGGTAAAATTCTCATTTGGAGAGATACATGGAGGTCACCTTAAACTAGAGAGAGTTTTGGTGGATGTACAAAGTGATAATTAACTACCCTAGTCCTATTAAGAATTTAAAAGGGAATGAAATATCCTTGTATTACCTTTCCCAAATTTTGAAATATTATAACCTTTTTCCTAGGAATCATTCATAGAAATACATTGTTGCACACTTCTAACTTTAGATCCTGCGGGTGATTATCAACAAAACATTTCAACATATATGATCTATCCAGATGTGCCTCTGATTGGATCAAAAATTATTTTTTATTTCCATAGATCTCTCATTTTACAATATATTACCTACTCCCCTATTATCCTGGCCCATTGAAGTTTTAAACATCCTACCAATGCGAGTATCATATGGTGAGATCTGTTTGTTTGATTAAAATATATTTTTGTATAAAAAAGAAACAAAAGAGTGGTGTTACTAAAAAACACACATAAAATCCAATGAACATGGTCTAAACATTTATTCAAGGGCTTCAATGGCCCTCTTATCCTGATCATATATCTATGGATTATGTGAATTACTAAATTTCAACTACATACTTCAGGCATGCTAAAGGATTATCTAGAACATAGTGGTAAAACATGGGTCGCTATGAAACATAATTAATTGTAGTACACCATTAAACCATAACACTTTCTTAATGTATACCATGGAAATGTGGCATAGATATATATATTCTCTTATTGTAATGAAATGAAATAACTTTTTAAGGTTCTTCACTATAATATAAATAATATTATTCATCACATATTTTTTGTGTCATCCAATGACGAAATCCACGATAGTATTTTTTCCATTTCAATGTTGGTATGGTTAAACTTTGTAACATCGCCTTATATATCTATCTCACATCTTTAACATTATGAAATGATAAGAAATGAGAAAGATATTATAAAATATCAATTTTTATATTTCCCAACAATAAATTTCCCTTCATATCTATATACATCTTCATACCTCCAAGATTGATATAGAATAATAGGATTTTATCATTATCTTATAACTAATTATTTCTCTCCTATATTGATGGGACACGTACTCTGTAATTGAAACTTATAATTCCATCGCCATCATGATGGAACCATGGTACATTCCTCACCTTATTCTATAGTTCATCATATTCCTTCTACTCTTTCTTTATACTCACACTGATAGAAAATGAATATTAATATGAGAACAATAATATTTTCATCCTTTATTAATGATCTCAACATCCATATTTTTAAAATCCTCTTGTAATGGATATGATTTAATCCTCATCATGGGAAAACATGCATGGACCTTCTAACTCATAGGATAAACCACATTGTTCATCTTCCCAAGTTGGTAGTGTATTGATTTTATATAATCCTTAATCAATCCCAACCATATATTTTTCCGCATAGTTAACTATTTATCATGGAATATAAAATTTAATATTTTGTATTTTGTGTATATATAAAACTTTTCACTATAAGGATAATAAACATATATTTTCAATTAAAAAATTACTACAACCAACTTCGAATAACGAGTCGGGTAAA
Organism: Viscum album; assembly: GCA_963277665.1. Classification (NCBI taxonomy): domain Eukaryota; kingdom Viridiplantae; phylum Streptophyta; class Magnoliopsida; order Santalales; family Viscaceae; genus Viscum; species Viscum album. The sequence continues at coordinate 220,902,332 of OY728163.1, forward strand.
TTTTCCTAGAAATTTTATATTATTCTGAGGAATAATCTACCATCACATCATTCTAGGTGAGGAAACATCCCAATATATTATTTTATATTTCACTATATATCAAAAACCCTAATCCACTATAGATAAATTTAAGAATATGTACCTTAGAAAACCTTTTTAAGCTATAAGAAATTTTCCTCACAATCATATAACCAAAGGAACTTGAATAATTTCAACTTCAAATATTCTATTAGATTTCATATCTATGATAAATACATCCCGGGCTATGATAGTTTCTGGAAAACCCATGAAAAATGTAGATCTCAGCCAATGTGGTTATTCAAGGATATTTTTCAATAACATTCATCTTTAAAGGATCCATTAATATACTCTCTTATGAAATTATATGATTCAAAAATAAAAATTTCTATGACTAGAATTGAAACAAACTAAATATGGCATGAAAATTTTATTTCTTAAATGTATTAGCCATAATCCCTAAATGATATGATTTATCTTTATTTATCTTGGAATATATAAGAATATAATATATAAAAACTACCACAAACTGATCAAGTCAATCTCTAAAGACACTATTAATTAAATCCATTATGATAGATGGGAAATTGTAAGTAAAAATGACAGCACTCTAAATTCGTAATGACTATAACTAATACTAAAGGATGTATTGGGTATGAAATCATTTTGTCCTTCTAATATTTATATATGGAAATAAAGTTATTATTTTAAAATTTTTGAGATCTATGTATAAGATTGAGAAATTCCACAATATGGGATTGATGATACATGTTATTGACAGTGATATAGTTACATTCTCAATAATCAATTAAAATACACATTGATCCATGTTTATTCTTATGAAAAATAATAGGCACACCCGATAGTGATACACTAGGTCATATGAATCCCTTATCATGATTCTACTAGAGTTTCATCTTCAATTGAAATAACTTAATCATGATCATTCTATGTAGTGTAGTTAAAAATATGTGTAACACCTAGTAGGAGTTCTATTAAAAATAAATTAATGATTTAGGGTAATATTCAGAATGTCATCATGAAATAAATAATCCTATTCCCGAATAATATACATATCTTAAATGATGTGTTTTCCCCAATCCATTTGAGATGAATGTCACTCATAATTTTTTTGTAGCATTCTTACAATTGAAATAACATAAATTGGATCTCCATATTTGTCCTTTCACTAAAGTATGTTCATTGGTGTATTTAGAATATCAATTATTGGTTTCTATCCTAGAGAAGTGACATACGATCTATTTAGAGTGAGCTAGTCTATTCCCAAAATCCTCTCAAATTAAACTAGAGGGATAATCACAAGATTTTTATGAAGCACATTACAACACAATTATATTAGATAGAATCTATATACTTATTATTCTATCATCATGATATTAATATTTTTACCTATTAACTAAATATATAATAATTGAGATAATTAATGAACATCCTTGGAGTATTTTTTTAATTTAATTCCTAAGAATATGATAAAAAAGATAAATCAGTATTTTGTGTGTTCTTGTCTCTACCTAATATTTATCTTTATGTTTGAATTCCATTACTAAAATCAAAATGGTTTGCATGAGCATAGAACAAAGAAGTGATCAATCATTTATTCATAAAAATCATTCACAGGGTCTCTAAATTATGAAACTATCTTTTCAATCTATGACACGTTAGGTTAACGATTAGTCATCCCTAAACATTATCTATTTAAATCCTTTATAATTAATCATAATGAAAATGATAATTAACCCTTGCATATGCCTTTAGAGTTTCTAACCAATTGTGTAGTCTTAGGCCCACATATAATTTATCTGGGATGATAAAGTTAATATACAGTCTACCCCATTCATATTTCCCACCCATAGGTGAATATATTCATAGTTTTATCCAAATTCATGTATAATAATAGAGATTTATTCACTGGGAAGACTACTAAATAATTTTGTACAAAAACATTTGGATGTTTTCATATACCTAGACTTGTCACCATGGTTTTCACTAAAGTTATCTAATCATTATATAACAAAATAACCATACCCTTATCTGATATGATCCAAGGTGACCTGAGATATTCATATATAAATACATCATTTCTTTTGAATGTTAAATATATATGATAAAAATAAACATGTTGCAGCCATAAAGTATAATTGTATATAGAGTAAAAACACATAACCAACTTATTTAATAGATAATATTCAAAAAGTCCCACAAATTTATTATTACCTAGTACCATTCTTATAAATATACCACTTTGAACATTTCTTCATAACACAGGAAAAAGAAAACTAATAAAATGTGTGTTTAGATTCCTAGTAAGGTTAAGCATGAGAGATATAAATTTTTATCATATGTCAGAATAAGATAATCACAATTTTATAAGACCATGATCATAAAATACAAGGTTCATACCTAATCTGTCATAGATCATAATCATCATTCATGACATAAATATTTATCAATTTGAATGATGTGAATCAGAGGAGTGGTAAATATTCATAAATCCATGATGACTATGATAACATATCATAATCTTTAAAAAAATTCATATGATTTTTATGGCACAATATTAGGAATAATCATAATAATATCCTATGAATCACACCTTTATCATTAAATAGCCTAAATAGGATAATTCAAACATTATAGTTGGAGTAAATTATATCTAGCTATATCTTCTCAATATTCTAATTATATAGAAAAAATATTATTATAAAGTAATTATGGAAACTGATAATGTATGATTAAAATAATTGACTGTTCATGATTGTGGGAAATTCTATTTAAATTATATATTCTTAAAGAAAAGTCCCTATTTAGACTTTTATAACAAGTCAAAAAAGGCTTGTTCAGAAAATGATTCTTTAAAACGATTCCATTTAGAGTCTCTTAAATAATGTTAAAGGTAATTAAAATAAGGTTTTTCGAGGAAAAATTCGCTAGGATAAAATAATACAAAACTAATCTTGAAGAGTTTAGACATAAAAGAAAATATTTGATGTCAAAAGAGTAAATATGGTGGAATTTTCATAAAAAACATTTTCCAGATCATTTTAAGTACCATCAGAAGGAAATTGGTATTATTCAAAAAATTAATATGAATAACCATGGGTTAAGAAAATATATGGGGTTTAATGGTCATGATTTATAAAATTTCCCCAAATAGAAATTTATAGGATACAATCCCAAAAAGAAATCAGATTGAAACATAAACCCATACCTCATGTCACATCTTTATTATATGATTTTGATACTCCTATATAAAAAATGTAGATTTATTATAAATATATATCACAAACATACCCCTATATTTCATACAATTTATAATTTACTTATGACATCTTATGACATATTTTTTAATAATTATTTATTAAAATCATTATTTCGGGTGATACTTTTTTCGTTTTTAATGCATGTTTTTTTCCAGAAGTCCTAATACATATACTGATCATGTTTATATAATATATATAATTTTAATAATTCCATGAATATTAAATAAATTCATTATATAAACTTTTAAAAATACTCATATAATGAAATGATGAAAAGTGAATGACATCACTTCATGGAGATGACTATCTGTACATACACACAAGTGATGCTTCCACATTTCGATTGATGGAAAAGAAGAAAATTAAATAATAATTAAATTTTATAGAAAGATTAATACCATAAATGTCTTATACAATTACAAAATCCATCATTATAACCATCAATTTGATTTAGTGATGAGAAATGAAAGACATTGATTCAAGGACGTGGTAGTCCATTGGTAAACAAGAACGATGCTTTGTTTACCTTAATATAAAAACATTGATGATAATGGTTTTTCCTTACTTATAATAAGAGTTTAGTTAAATTAATATAAAGGATAAATTATTTAATATTTATACCATTTATTTATTTGAGTTTGAATAAGAAATAAAATAGAAAATACTCAGTTAAGAGCTATAACTCTTCATTGTGAAACACCATTTTGACAGCACTTTAATCCATTAAAGGATGGTATTTTGGAAAGAACAGAAGCTATATGATATGAGAAATGAATATAGTAAGGTTTTATTACTATTAATAGATGATATAGAAGTTTAAAAAAATTAGGAAGGGAAGAGAGGATGTGCCCTTTTAAATGTGAGGGAAAAGACAGACATCGATTTACAAAAAAATTATTTATTATAATATAGATCAAAATATCTTAAATTAAAAATATGGAGAAAAAAATAAAATATATGATGTTTTACTTTCTAAATAATCTCAGGGAAAAAATTTAGGAAACTGCTATAGACATTTTAATTCTAATATATTAGTTAACTATCTTCAAAGACACTTTAAACTTAACCGTGATTAATTTAATTTATTACAATGAAAATTAATTATATAATCAAAATAAATGGGTACCTATAACCAAATTTGGTCACATAAATTATAAGTTTTAATTAATTTTATCCAATTAAAATTATTGATGTAGAAAAAATTTATTTTAATATAAGAGATAAAAACACATGATGAAAGTGTTTTGAGAAAAAATTCCATATTTAATCATAAAAATAATTTTATAATAAAATAAAGTACATTGTTTTTAAATGATTTATTTATGATATTAATATAAAGAAAAGGTTTTTATATCATTTAATCAATCTAAAACCTATTGTATCTTTAAAAAAATATGTTTTAATGAAAAGACCCAAAATTAGTTTTACATTTGAATTATTTATAACATATCTTGAAAATGTAAATCTTGGGTTCCCAAATTCTAAATAATGTTTTAAATACAATAATTAAATTCATAAACATATATTTTTTCTACAACGACTCATAAAATAGGATAATTTAAAGTGTGTGATAGAATATAAAGCTTTACACCATTTTTAAACTTTGTTTTACTTTTTTACCCATTTTGAGTTAACAAATCTTTTCCCCATTTACTATTCATAATGAAAAAAACATATATTGAAATTGTTAAATTATTTAATTTTTATTTATTAAAATTTTTAAATATAATTTATAATTATAAATTTTATAATTACAATAAATTTAATTTAAAATAAAAGCATAAAATATAAAGAGAACCACTTTAGAAAAATTTATATTCAACCATAAAACATTATTTTCTCATATTAAATTCCTAATAAAAAGCATTAGATTAATATTAAAACTTTTTATTTTATATATAATATTTTACTTTAATTAATATAATTCATTAATAAGGATTAATCAAATTTATTTTGAATAAAAAATCATGCATGAATGACAACAATTTTTTATAAAGACAACTAATTACCTTAAAATTATTTATAATGAATTGATAACTAATGTATTCATTTTTTATAGCTTTAATAATTAATTCTCATAATTTAGTTAGTCCTATTAATACCCACCAATCCCATAGCTGGAAATAACTTTCATTTTAAATTATAATATTTTAACAGTATATCATGATTGGATCTAACTCAGTGTTTCATGTGAATCAAGCCATCAAAAGTTTAATTTTTTTAAAGATAAATATATCATAAAATATAATGGTGTTACAACATTGGTGCATGTTTTATTATATTTTCATGTTTTTTTCATATCATTATTATAGATTTTGGTTGTGATGAATTTATTCCAAAAAAAAAGTATTTATTAATATAATAATCTACTTTTAATTCTATGTGGGTTAAGATATTCTAAAGATAAGAATATATTCATTAAAAACAAATGTTTGAATTATTTTTGGATATAACTTTCTAAGGATCATCTAATTAAATAAGGGCTTGTAGATAGATATTTTTTTATTCTTAAATATATTAAATAATTATAGTAATTGGACATCTATCTTCCAGTTTTTTGGATTTTAGAGTTTTTATAGTTTCCAAACATTGTTCCATTAGATATGGGTATTAATTAATTGTATTATTTTAATTAAAATAAAAAAATTCCATTGATTTTAACTATTTATAACCGTTAATAAAATTTTTAAATATTTTGTAAGGATTATAATTAGGCACTCCATTGTATTATTGGATATCAAATTTTTTAATGTTTTTACAGAATTGATTTGGTTTAGTGTCATCTTCACTATATTTTAATTATGCCACACATATGGTTTTTTTTCTTACTATGATCTTTAGAAAATTTATAACTTCAAGCCTATTTTTTATATTGAGTAGGAAAAATATTCAGGTGATTATAAATTTTAATTCACCCAATCACACTTTAAGAATCATGTTTGGCAGTACATGGTAGGGTTTCTATGTTTTATGAAATATGATTCCATCTATGGAAGGATATGATGGTTTTATATATTATATCTCTCTTCTTGGACATTCTTGACATCATTCAGAGTGGTGTATATATTCCAAAATCAAGTAACTCCAATTAATTTATTGATAAAGATAATATTTAATATAATGGGAAAGAAAAAGTTCACTACATTAATACCTCCAAAATAAGTATTTGTCATGGGTTTTGGGTACACGAATAATGAATGAAATTTTTAAGAAACAACACGATATATATGAAGTTGAAAGGATGGTAAATGGTCCATGATTAAAAGTATTTAATCCTAAATTTATGGATAGTAGAGTGAAAGAACTTTAATTTAAGGATTAATTATTCATTCATGTAAAATACGATTTAAACATGATTCAATGTTATGTAGACATTCTAGAGGATATTATAGTGGTGGAAAATTCTATGAGGATTCTCATGAATATGTTTCTGTCAATTATTTATTCTCTAGTGGATCTAGAGTTGGATGAGAAGACTATTTATAAGGCTAAACAAATTTGATAGCCTATGACATGAGTAAAGGGTAAAACATAAAGGGGAAGAAAAATAGAAATGTATTTTGAAATTAAAGATTCCAAGGGTTTGAAATATATTGAATCTAAGTTGTTTTATAAAGAGGAAATCGGTACCCAGGATGATTCAATGTGTTTTTATGAATTTATTCCATTGTTTTAAAGAGACATAGAATCAAAAAAAGTTACATATATGGAAATATTGGATATATTTGAGCTCGTTTTACTAATATTTAAGAGGAAGGTATGTGAAATTTTGAAACTAAAATTTAATAATAAAGCAGAAAGATATTAAGTGGATATAAAAATGTAAATTCCATTAATTTAAATTCCACTAATGTAAAATGAATGGCTAATACATCAATAAAAATTAATTTCATATCAAGGTATGTTTCCATATATTGTGTTGAGGAAATAAAAAAAAGGCTAAGTAAATTGATGACGAGGTTCTTGTATATTATACATATAAATATAAAGGGTCCAATGATACCTTTAACAATAAATTATTTTGTAAAGAAGAGGAGAGTTGAGATGCCCAAAAAACTTACTATTGGGGTCAGTGCTATAAACACTTTCAATAAACACTGAAATTGGAAAAATATATGATTAAATAATAACAATTTCATCATTTCACATTATTTAAACATAACATTTACCTATAATATAAATCCCCAGATAAATAATATTTAGTGTCATTTTATATTAGCTATGTAAATATATTATTTCACATTATTTGAACATGTCTCAATAATCACACCATTGAAGAAAACCTTTTAGACATATTTAGTGTTACTCTCATCACCCTAACCATTAGAATAAAGGACATAAGAAAAGGGTGATCTCAAACATTTAGTAAATTTTAAATGCATTGATGAGTCATAAAATCCCATAGAATAAGAATGTTAGAAGCATGATCATGAGATAAATATTCATCTAAGAAAACATGGAGAAATAAGTGTTAACCATAAGACATAATAATGGGATAGATAATCTCAAAAAATAAAATATATAACCTGGCCATAGAATGAGAAATTATGGGGAAATTATTTTGATCAATGGATTAATATATAATATTTTTATATAGAAATTACGTAATCACATAATCATGGGAAATAATATCATTATGAACAAATCTAGAAACATCATATCCAAGATCACTCTTGTAAATATAACTTACAACATCATGTCTATACACAATCTTATGAGCATAGCTAATTTTATTACATTGATGCTCAATCATGAAGAATTTGTGAACTGCATCATATTTATAGTCAATCCTGTGAACATAGCTATAATTATCATGTGGACAATAAATCGTGTGAGAATATATAATTTAATTATTTCTAGTCTCAATATAATTGTCTCATTATAAATAAAACCTTAATCATGTCATTAGAGGTCTATATAGAACCACGACTTACCAAAATTCATACATACGTGTTCCATAAGAAATAATTCATCGTATAATAAGGATTAAATTGTGATAAAATTGGTTTCATAACATTTTCTAAAGGGTATTACATATAATAAGAATTATATCTTTTGATACCAAAAAAAATTCTTTCCCCAAAATGAGTATTTACTAAAGGAACATATAATGTGATTCATAACTACTGAATGTATATAATATAGATATAATAGAATTAAATAGGAATATGAATGAAAAACATAATAACGTGTGTTTATAAAACATTTCTCAACATCATCGTAAAGGTAAAAAGTTATGAGTCACTTTCTAAAAGATCATTTTTCGATGTTGTCATAAAGAATTGTTGAAACATTATTTAACAAGAAATATCATTAATGAATCATTAAAAATTTGATAAATGGTTTTCTAAGAAAAATGATGAGTAGAAGATAAAATATAAGACCATTAATGGAAAAACATTTTCAATATTAAAAATATAGTTATTGAAACCCTCAGTGTAAAAAGAGTATAAAATATTCTATTTGAAAAGTGGTAAAGATAAATTTTAATATCAAAATAAATAATAATTTTTTAAATTTCATAATAATAATGTTTAATATTTTCATGGAGGGTGAATACATAAATAAAATAAAAATATCACATTTGGATAAAATGTGAATTAGTCTTAACATCATAAAATTTCATGAAAAATGCAATCTAGTAAACAAAATGAATTTTATGAGAAACTATATTTTCCTTAATAGGAATATGGATATAAAATTTGATTTAATAATATAATTAAAGATATAAATTATAAATCCATAATAAAAAATGAAAATGTTTTACTTAAGGATTGAAGATGATTCAAGAACATACCATACCTTTTACTCAAGAATTACATGAATTCCTTTAATCTCCTTAGTGAGAAGAATAAATCCATTGAAAATTTAATTCAGACTTTTATAGGTGTTATTTTTCATATAAAAAAACTCAAGGACGTGTATTGGGGTTTTGGGTATGTATTTGGGTATAGTTTTATTGATCTAAGGATCTTGTGGTGTGATGAGAGTTTAGGAATGTATATTTCCTTTTATTAGTGAGATAAGTGACATTTTTTGTAATAAGAGGAGTGTTATTCAAGGAAAGAAAATCCATAGTTGAAAAAATAATGGACATGGTATGAGGTAAGGTCTATAAAAAAATCATCAACTCATTTAGAGACATGTTTTATCATGGTTTAGGTCTTGTACACCTTATATTTAACAATTTTACAATATTGAATTGTACTGTGGAAATTAATTTTTAAATAAGTAATTTATTTTTTTTCCTAAAAAAATAACCTTATTACATAATATGGACCTTATACATTAAAAAAATAAATCCAATTTTTAATGACCTTAACTCTAGAATCTTGAATCTGGTGTCCATTTTATTACATTATCCCTAAATACGAAGTATCAAATCCTGAAGGACCAAAAATCTTAGTAGTCTTAATAATGTAGATACATAATTTAATTAAAATTACATTTTCTAATATAACATACACAAAGTATTCTCTTTTAGAACACAATTATTCCCCAAATAATTTTACTGAAAATAATTCACAAAACACTTCCTGTTGTCCTGGAAAAAACTCATAAGAAAGGGGAGAGATTATATGATTAGTAAGGGTAAGTGTTTAATGGGAGAAATCAAGAATAATAAAGAACAATAAATATGGAAACAAAAATAACAGAAAAATATTCAATTTAATAAATTAAGTGAGAACAATATAATGAAATAAATGATAATCAAATAATGTCATATAAATATTTAAATGAGCTTGAAAATTATCCATGGATATTATAACTAATAGAATAATCACATGGCCATCAATAAATGATCTCATAATGATGTAATTCATAATTCTTGACAACTAAAACAGTCAACAAATTTCATTAGATAGATTAAATGTATGGGTAGAATCATGTCTAATTTATCTAATTGATTTGTCTCATGAGACCTCTTGATGCATCAAGGGGCCATCTATAATTGGGCTCACCCATCAATAAATATATCTAATTTATTACTCATATGAAATTGGTAAAACATAATAAAAATTAAAATTCCTATTGAAAAAATAACATACAAAATATAAATACTTACCCTATCAAACCAAAAAAATCTTAAACCATCTAGAATTATATAGTGAATGGTAATAAATTTTTACATCCTCTATAAAAATGATCATAAATAATAAAAATAAATCATATGGATGATATATATAAGATCCCAACCTTTTTATAGATTTATTTATCTTGTTTCTAGGAACTATTTTTACCATATTTTGAGAATACTTTGTTTGGGTTTGATCTTGGATTTATTTGGGTGAAATTTGGATGTTTTAAGTGGGGTTTTGGGAAGTGCGTGGTTGGCCCATTGTTTTCCCAAACAGTGCACCCTACATAAGAAAACAATGTAACCCCATAGAGAGATAGGGGTTTAATGATTGTTAAATTATTTTTCAAATCAAATACCCTCTTAGGCATAATAGTGCACCCACCAGCAGATGATGTCACTAGTTTAGGCGTACGATTAAAAAACCATGTTCCCCTACCTAGGGAGCACCATGCACAACATTAATTAATACACAGATTGGTTTTAAGATTACCTAACCCTTTGTAATTTAACAAAAGTTGACCCAACTCATATATAACTCATTCCTCTAATTTTGGAGGTGTATGGAAAAATTAATTGTGATCTAAAACACAATTCTTGATGAATTGAGGGCCAGATTATCAGATTTTCACGTCTCTTGGTATGTGTTTTGTTTTCGATTAAGTTTCCTCTATCTTAGTATCTCTATCCAGATAAAATGGTTTTGTTTCCTCTATTTCTGATTTATCTAGATCTAGGTTTATTTGATCTGGATTCCAATGGATTTGGTTTAGGTTTCAGATCTTGTTCTCGGCCTTTGTCATGATCTATGTTGTAATGCTTCAATATGGGTTTTCTATTGGTGAGAATTATTCATCAATCTTGAGGAATGTGGTATAAATTTAAAATACCATAGTTTTAAATTCTATAACTATAAGTAATTGTGATCTTTAAATTTCCATGATATGGAAATTTCATTATATATTGAATTGATTTAATTTAATATCCATCTGATAGTGTGTGGGGGGTAGAATTGGGGTTATTTCAATTAGTGTAATCAGATTATTTAATTGTTTAATTAATTAATGGAATATTGGGAATGTGGAATTAGTGGTGTTTTTGGATTTTAAATTTGTTCATTTATTGTGAATATGAATTAATCAACAATGGTGATTATGATATGGGTGACTTGAGCCTAATGGTTTAATGGGTTATGTGATTTATATATAGAAAAATGGTTTAATGGTGAACTTTTCATAATATTCCATGTGATAAAATTATTTTACCATGATATTTTTGTTAATTGAAATGGAATCCATGACGTGGAAGTTGATATTAAGGTTAATGTTGATTAACCCTATTAAATCTGATATATGTGATATATGTCTAATTGATTGAAATATGAGTGTGGGAGAGGGAATAATTCTCCAATTACTCATATGCGATTGAATGATATATGAGAATGGGACATGGTCTAATTCTCTAAATACCTATAAGTGATGGACTGATAAATGTGGTGTGATTTAGGGACTGACTCTTTAAATAATTATGGGGTGCTGGACATGACATTCTAGGCCAAAAATATCAGTATTTGACTATTGTTCCAAGTAGCAGGGTATTAAATTGAAATGAAATGAATAATGAAATCCTATGTGCTATAATGATTTGTGAATTAAATATGTGTTAGGTTAAGACTCCAAAATGTTCCAAATCAGGTATTTAGGGTTCAAGTGTCCACAGAAATATGGGGGTTTATATGGTTAAATATACAATAATTGAACATATATAAACAATTTATTTTATTACTTGTATTTTATTCTTTATACAAATGTATAACATATAATTGACTATATATTTTTATGGACACTGTTGGCAGTGGACTATGGATTTATACACACACACTACTTGGGATTATTGATCAATACCCGAATCGACTTCGTGTTTGCAGGTTATGATAATGGAAAGATCATTATGTCAGATGGTTGAGTTTGGATGAATCATAGATGAGGGAACCCGACGTGATTTAGGAACCTCTATGGAGTTTTTAGTGTATTTATTTATCTTGGGTCTTGTATATTGACACATGAAACATATTTTGGCATGAAATATCTTCTATTTTGTTTTGTATATTGTATTTATCTATCTGGTCATCAAGTGATATTATTTTGGTTTTGTTATTGGTAAAATCATTTGGTTATTAGTATTTATTTCTGTTGTCGCGGTGCTATGATGAGGAGTTTATAGTCACCCTATGATCGATATTATACCCTCACTTCTAATCTATAACCTATGGTATATGGGGATACATTCTTTAGGTTGTGTGACTGACAAGCCTGGGGCACCGTTGTGCATCACCCGGGATAGGATGTTACAATTTTGCATCAAAGGATTTTTATTTTATTTTATTTTCTATTAGTATTTAGGAAAAGTAGATAATAGAATATGATGAGTCAGGACATGTTTAATAGCTCATTTATGGTTGTAGATAACCCATGTACATGGGTAAAAGGAAAGTACCTAGGGTGGGATAGTTGTTGCTGATATGTGTTGTTATAGTCGAATGTAATTTCACCTCGAGTGATGCACTTGTTATATGATGTCATTGATTCCGATATTTTCTATGACTTGACTCGCAAACTAGTTTAGAATTATATTGGAGTATTCATTAATCATTACAGGAACTCTGGAATTTTGAGGATAAGAATCATTTTAGGAATACATGGGAAAGTAGGCTTTGGGTGAGTTGTTGATATTGAATTGTTTTTCCTTACTTGTGTAATTACCATAAAAGTTTCATAATCTGAATTGAGAGTTGTAAAATGATTCAAAATGTAATTAAAATAGGTGTATAATGAGAAATATTAATAATGTGAATGAATTTACCCTTTTTAAACAATGAACTATAAATAGGATGGTTAATGGTAGTGTTAACACCTCAGTTTTCCCCATACAGTGGGATTTGGGGGATTGAATTGTTATGAATTATTACGTAAATTTTTAATTTTTTTGTTGTGTGTCTTAAGAAATGTGTCTATAATTGTAAGTACATTCCTCCATAGTGATTTTTACTGATAGGAAGATAAGAGTACATGGCTGGGAATGATCCTCCATTAATGGAAATTGAGGCAGTAATAGTTCTAGGTGATGAAGTCGGAGAGAAGTTATGAGATTACTTTTCTCAATTCACAACATTTATTGAAATATAACCAAAGAAGGTTGTGAAGTGTAACACCCCAAGCTTCCATGGTATGCCTCTCTTTGAATAAAACAGTAGTGTGTGTTGTACGCAACTTCGAGTTCTAATGCACACCACAACCAATCAAACTAGCCATTATGAATAGTAATACCCACTTTTTGAAATTTTATAAATTAAATATTTCAAAATGGACTTCATTTTTGGATTTAGAATATCGAAATTATCTTAGGGTGAATTTTTTGTATTTTTTTGAAAACTTTCAATTTTTGATGAATAGTGAAAAACACTGAGTTATAGTTTAAAACCGAATTTTTATTTAAATAATTATTTATTTTATTTAAATTTATTTTAGGTCAAAATATATACATAATACCTATATAAGTTCAATGTAATTAATTGGAGTCAGTTTATAATAATTTTAGATATATAAAAATTATATTGAACTTTTCACCGTCTTTTACCCATCTCCTAAGAGAATTCGAAAATTCACATAAACCTTATTTTTACCGCTTCTGTGGGTGGAATTTCGAAAATATGAGAGAAACAGTTAATATCAAGGGGTAAAATGTTGTTCAATAAGATAAAAATATTTTTTTTTGTGAATAGTAACTTTTTACTTTTATTTACCACGACTAAATGTAAATAGGGTAATTAAGGGTAAAAATGATGTTATTATTACCCGAACACATGTCCCAATTCTATTGGATAAGTATAATTCGACAAAAACAACCTCAGGAATAAAATATGAACATCTTTGGTCCCCTTGGATTAGATTAGGACATTTATTATTATTTAATTCAAAGAAGATTTAAATGAGTTAAAATCAATGTTTAATAACTAAAATATTTTTAATACAGGGTTATACATAAGATAATTTTTATTATAAATATTCATTGTAAAGATGAAAATATTTCCTACATATTGGTATTTTATTTATAATTTCTAGACATTAAATAAGTTAATTTATTTATGACACAATGATGATGTAGTAATTACCTTATTAGTAAAATATTAAAATAATTGATATTATAAATACCCAAATAAATATAATTTGATACTTTTAATGAATCACATGAATTTTATAGGTTAATATGACATGTTAGAGTTGATTAAATGAATTAGGTACGAATTAATAATGCTGTTATGAATTTTGCAAAAACAAATTACCAAATAGTATCAAAATTGTCATAAAAGAGTTTTTAAAACAAATATTATATTATTAATTGAAAATAAATTCCTAAAGATATATGGTTCAGAAAAGAGACTTATAAAATGATATTTTTATCATTAATGAATCACTTGGGGTTCTCTTGTAAGTTTATAGTAAGTTTATTAACCATATAATATAAAAATACAAAGGGACATGGTAAATGTGAAACTAATTAACTAAGAGTTAAAACTAAAATATATGGTTAATATAGTGACCCAATACTATTTAAAACCTATTGGTTGAGTGGTTTTAGACCCATACCCACCTTAAAATTTAAATAATCCACTTTGGAGGGATGAGAAACCAAATATGAAATTATTATAAAATAATATTTCTAGATTTTCCAAAGGGGCCCCTCACCCCTCTTATAAAAGGGCACTACCCATTCTCTCTAATTCACAACTTCAAAGCCTTTTGGCTTGGCCAAAACCTACCCAAATATCCTCTCCGCTTCCCTTACTTTAACCTAGAGGCCTTAGTTTAATCAGAAAGCCAATCTAAGGATCCCTCTTGATCAAATCAAAAGTAAGAACCTGAAGAAGAGGTAATGTTTTCACCACCATCTTTCAAGTTCCTTTCTTCTTCCAGTTATTCTTTCTTTGATATTTCTATTATAAAATATTAACTCCATTATATTCTATATAATGTGAGGTTATTATAAATATGGTACAACAATATTTAGTATTCTATCCATCCTTTGAATGACATGTCACCATACGTGCATACGTACGACTTACCGTCTTCACATCGTGGTGTAATTGTTATTCAAAACATTATTATTTGGATGGGTATGATAATGATGTGTAATTGATGTAAATAAAAAATATAACATTATAATTATTCTTTATATATGATATAACATCCAATTTTATACAATTTTAATATGAAAAGAATGATATTGTCGCTCGTGCGTACGTACGGACTACCGTCTCCACGAACGCGATGAGATTCATTCCCCATCGTATCCATTCAATAATAATTTTAATTTTATGGTTAAAAATATTGTTTAAAGACTTAATATCATTCTAGATATGAATAAGATACAACCTATCCATAACAAACACGACTTACGTAACAAATCATATAAAGTAAAAGGAATCAGTTAACACCCGAAACAATGATAATACAAAGATATTATTAACAAAACAATGTTAAAAGATCATATATGATATCATATTAATGTATATGATTATTTTACAATTTAATAAAAATTATTTAACCATTATACAGGACGTTAAACTATCCTCGACCAAGGAAAAGTACAAGGTAAGGTTTTATTTCACAATCTCTTCATTATCCGAGGTTGTTTATATGTAATTATCTACTGGGACCTTTTTATCATCCACATCCATGTTTCTTAAAAATGTATTTCAAATAATTCATACTATTTTACAGAATATGGGTTAAAGTCATATATACCCTTATTTTACTTTTTATAAGAAGTTTATAAAGGAATCTTTCTATCATTTTCCAAACAAGGTCCTTTTTAACCTTTTCGACAGAATTAAGGTAAGAATGTCTTTTTTAAATTATACGGTGGGTGCGGATATTTTCTACCATTATAAAATCTTCAAAGCTTCCCTTAAAATATTATAGGGATATTTTCAAAGTAAATGTTTTATTTTATAATTATGTGACTTTTAAATGATTTAAAAAAAGGATATTTCTCTCAAATAGTTTTGATTTCATCTATGTCAACATACTTTGATGGATTTTAATATTTTTTGAAGTTGATTTATTATGATACAAAAATTCCATATTATATTGAAGGTTTTGTGATATTTTTTACTGTGGGTGTGTTATTTTTATACCATTCATGGGTTATGGAGAAAGTATTGACATTTCGTATGCTAGTTTTAATACGAATGTTTATGTTATGTTTAAACCTGTTCATATGAGGAATGCATTGGAATTAATAAGTGACGGGTGGAGCCCACTATAGCTCATAGATGCATCGGTAGGTCTCATGAGACAAACTAGTGTGTTGGCACAAGGCCTTGAAAAAATCTTATTTGTAGTCTTGGCACAAGGCCTTTGACTATGTGGTTATGATAGTCTGGCCTTATGCATTCCATCATTATGAAAGTGGTTACTGATATTGAATGTGATTATTCGATTAGTATAATATCCATGTGAATAAGAAAATGACATTATTTCATTTTATTTCTGCCATGTTATACTGAAGATCAACTTTAAAAGGCTTTTGTTTTAGTTATACATTGCCTTAAATGTTTATGCTTATTTATAAAAGTTTCTGCTATATTGTTTTCCTTACTGGGCATCTGAGATCACCCCTTTCTATGTTTTATTTTTCCCAGGATGTGATGAAGTATTTTATGAATGACCTGTAGAGATAGTATGAGGGGATACGAGTGTGGTCTATAAAGAAAATCTATTGTTATAGTTTTTCACTTTATGATGTAATGTAAACTTTCTGAATGTATCTAGTGATTCCAAGGATACTAAACTAATCAGTCTTTCAAGACTTGATATTTTGTGATCATTCCAATGTTATGTAATAATGCACCGACTTTGGGTAACAGGGGTCGAGGCTTTACAGTTGGTATCAGAGGAGGTTTAGTAAAAACCTTGGAAGCTAGATTTAGATAAAATCTGATTAGAGAACATAGCCCTAAGATAGACTTTGAGGATTTGTATAGAAGAAATTCCTAGAATTTTGGTATTGTAGAGATTTTGTGAGTTTTCTAAGCAATATATCCATTTCTGGATATGAGAAGGTAGAGGTGGCTCTGGCATAGATTTACCTAGGGGTAAAACCCAAAAACAACTCTTTGAGCTAGACTCGAACGGGAAGCAGTGCACAACAACGGGCCTCGCTGTACTCTTGGTTACGACACTCCCAGGGGATATTCTTAGGATAATTATCATATTCTTTTCAAACCATTATGAAGGGTTTATGAGTATATAATTCCACAAAGAAAACATTTTTATGATTATGGATTATATCCATAAAATGTTTAATCCATGTTAAATGTTTTACAAGTTTGGATTTGTGTAATGCAATTCATAAACTAATCTAGTGTATGATATTGTTCAGAAATGGAACCTAGTGGAAGAAATGGAATCCATATCAATGCATGCACTCAATTTAGGGATTTCCCTCCCACTAAAGATAATTATTGTGGAGTTGGAGATGCAACTGGTGTTGATCAGATAATCCTCATACTGGGACAACTCACTCAGTTTATGAATAATAACCTTACCCATATGGAGAACTCAGATCCAAAACGTGGAGGATCAATGTTAGATCAATTCATGAGGAAACAAACACCAACCTTCAATGGGGGTACAAATCCACTAGTAGTTGAGAAATTGATAAATTACCTAGAGAAAATATTTCAGGCTTTGGGAGTAGTGAAAGGGAAAAAGTTGTCATGGCAGTTTACCGCCTCACTGGAGATGCTGATCAATGGTGGTCATTGATTCAAAATACAAAGGAAGATGAATATCTATCATGTATGGAATGGAGGGAGTTTAAAGATATTTTCTTAGAAAAATACTTTCCTCATGACCATCATGTGGATATGGAAAGACAATTTCTGAGTCTGAGGCAAAAGAAGGATAAGAATGTCGCAAAGTATGAGGTTAACATTACAAGGTTAGAGAGGCAAGCAACATATTATATACATAATATAAGGAGTAATATTGATCATTTATTTGATGGAATAAAACCATTTCTCTGTCGAGCATTAGTATCACAATCCTTCTCGTCATACGAAGATATTGTCTCATGTGCTATCAAGAAAAAAAAGGAATTCTCTAAGTCTTATGATTTTAAAGCAAAGAAAGAGAAGAATAGATATGTCGATCACTCTAGTAATGGAAATAAGGGAAAGAAGGGAAAAGTTGAATATCCATCCTGTAGTAAATGTGGAAAGAAACACCCTGGTACTTGCTTGAAGGGAATGAGAGTCTGTTACAAGTGTGGTGAAAAAGGCCACCATTCTCATGATTGTAAGGGGAATAAAGAAGCTACCGATGTTCAATGCTACAATTTCAAGGATATGGGACATTATGAAAATGAATGTTCTAAGAGTCAGAGGAAATTACCTCAAAAAAGGCTAAGGGATCAAGGCCAAGCTTATGCTATCACTAATGCTGAGGTAGAAGCTCCGAAAGACGTGGTGGTAGGTAATTTAATGGTTTCCTCAAGTTTAGAAAATGCTTTATTTGATTCTGGATCATCGAATTGTTTCATATCTTCCCAGTTTGCTAAGAAAATCAGATATTTACAATTTGATTTAACAAGAGAGTTGTCAGTCAAAACACCTATGGGAGGTATCATTCAAAAAATGTTTTGTAGATCCATTCCCATTAGGGAATATAAAAGTTCTTTATCTTATGATATCATCGTCATACCTATGATTGAGTTTGATATAATCCTCGGTATGTATTGGATTTAGGACCATGATGCGAATATTTATTGTAAGAAGAAGGAGGTTATGATTTTTGATGACGATGATAAGGAACACCTTATCTTTAGAGAAGAATCATCACCACCTAATTCTTATCTAGATCAACCCCCAGTCGCTCAACTAAATTCAATTATTGGGGAGGAAAGGAATGAAATAACTATGGGTGAGAAAATTAATGTTCAAACAGAGGATGTACCTATTGTGAAAGAATATAAAGATGTGTTTCAGGAAGATTTACCTGGACATCCTCCAGAACGAGAAGTTATGTTTTCCATTGATTTAATTCCTGGTTCAAGGCCTATATTGAAGACCCCTTATAGAATATACACTGCGGAATTAGTTGAAATAAATAAAAAACTAGAGGAATTGAGTAATAAGGGATTTATTCAACCTAGTGTTTCTCCATGGGGAGCCCCTATCCTTTTTGTTATGAATAAAGATGGACCTATGAGGTTATGTATCGACTACAAGGAAATCAATGGTATAAAAATAAAGAACAAGTATCCCCTAGCTCACATTGATGATTTATTTGACCAACTGCATGGATCTTAATAATTTTCAAAGATTGACCTTTGATCTGTATACCATCAGTTGTGTGTGAAGATGGAAGACATTCCGAAGACAACATTTCGAACTAGGTATGAGCATTACGAGTTTACGGTAATGCCTTTTGGATTGACTAATTCACCCTCTGTATTCATGGATCTAATGAATAGATTTTTCAAGGAATATCTAGATGATTCATTAGTGGTATTTATTAATGATATTTTGGTATACTCCAAAATCTATGAAAATCATAAAAATCACTTGTGCATTATATTGAAGACTCTTAGAAGACATGAATTATATGAGAAGTTTAGAAAATGTGAATTCTGGATTCAGGATATTTCTTTTCTTGGCCATATTGTATCTAATGATATAATATCTATTGATACTTCTAAGACAAGATAAATACAAGAATGGCCAGCACCAACGAGTATAACCGAGGTACACAACTTTATTGGTTTAGTAGGTTATTATCGACATTTCGTCCATAATTTTTCCTGATTGGCTAACCCATTAACGAAGCTCACACGTAAAGGGGTTAAATTTGTTTGGACAAAAGAGTGTGAAGAATATTATAAAGAATTAAAGAGAATATTAGTCAATGATCCTATATTGACTCTACCATTGGGGAATGAAGGGTTTTTTATTTATAGTTATGTTTCAAAGGAAGGACTTGGTTGCGTCCTTATGCAGAATGAAAGGGTTATTTCCTATGCATCACGACAGATGAAAATTCATGAGGAAAACTATCATACTCATGATCTTGAGTTAGATACAGTAATATTTTCTTTTAAGATTTGGAGACACTATCTCTATGGTGAAAAATATGAGATTTATACTGATCGCAAGAGTTTAAATTATATTTTCTCACAGAAGGAACTCAACATGAGGCAAATGAGATGGATTGAACTACTCAAGGATTATAATTTCCCGATACTCTACCAACCGAGGAAGGAAAATAAGGTGGTAGATGATCTGATTAGAAAGGATCAAGGAGTTTCGAACAAGATGATAATTGAAAGGGATCCTATTTTTATAGATCCAGTAAATATGGACATGGGAATAACCATGGAAGTTGAAACATCGATACTTTTTCAAATGGTTTCCAAACCATCTTTACTAGAAAGGATAAAGAGTTCTCAGACTAATGATGAATAATTTCAAAAGAATATTAAAGCTGTGAATGATGGGAGATTGAGTGACTTTGTGTATGAAGGTGGAATTTTGAAATTGGAAAAAGACTTGGTGTTCCCGATAAACCTGATCTAAAAAGGGAGTTGTTGGATGATTTTCATAGTTCCAATTTCTCTATACACCCTGGGATCACCAAAATGTATATAGATTTGAAGGAACATTTTTGGTGGGACAACATGAAGAGGTAGATTGCTGATTTTGTGTCAAGATGTATGGTTTGTCAACAAGTGAAAGCTGGAAGGCAACAGCCTGGAGGAGTCATGCAACCTCTTCCTATACCTGAGTGGAAATGGGATAATATCATGATGGACTTTTTCATGGGACTACCAAGGAATCCTAGAAGGAATGATGCAATATGGGTCATTATTGATCATTTTACCAAGTTAGCACATTTTCTTGCTTTAAGAGAAGATCTACCACTTGAACGTCCAGCAAGACTAGATATTAAGGAATTTGTGAGACTTCATGGATTCCCCCGATCGATTGTTTCTGATCTTGATCCCCGTTTTACTTCAAGATTATGGAAGAGTCTTTAGAAGACCTTGGATACTGAACTTTGTTTGAGAACTGCCTACCACCCTCAAATAGATGGACAATCAGAACGGACTACTAAAACCTTAAAATACATGTTGAGATCCTTCTCACTTGACTTTTAGGGTATGTGGGATAAAAATCTATCTCTGGTAGAATTTTCTTATAACAATAGCTTCCATTCGAGTATTCAGATGGCACCATATGAAACGTTATACGGAATGAGATGTCACACACCAACCTATTGCGATGATATTGGTGAAAGAAAACTCATAGGCCTAGAACTGGTGGAGGAAACGATAGAAAAGGTTAAGGTAATCCAAAACCACATCAAAGCAGCTCAAAGTAGGCAGAAGAGCTATGCTGACAACCAAAGGAAGGATTTGGAATTTTAGGTAGGAGATCATATTTTCATGAAGGTATATCCATGGAAGGGAGTTATACGTTTCAGTAAGAAAGGTAAATTGAGTCCCAGGTACATCGGACCTTTCAAAATTCTAGAACCAATTGGGGTTGTAGCTTATCGTTTGGCAATGCCTCCAAGTCCCTCCAAAGTTCACAATGTGTTCCACATATCACTGTTGAGAAAATACTTTCTTGACCCAACACATGTACTCACTTATGAGGAAGTAGAATTGGAACCCAATCTATCTTATTGCGAAGAACCCGTTAGTATTCTTGATACCAGAGAACAAGTGTTGAGAAACCAGATGACTCGTTAGGTAAAAGTTCTATAGAGACACCATAAGATGGAAGAGGCAATGTGGGAACCCGAGGAAATAATGATGAAGAACCACCCGAGTCTTTTTATGCAGTAATATTCTCAAAACTTCACGGATGGAATTATTTGAAGGAGGGGAGAATTTATCACCCTAAGCTTTCACAATATGCCTATCTTTGAATAATATAGTAGCGTGTGTTGTACACAACTTTGAGTTCTAACACACACCACAACTAATCAAACTAGCCATTATGAATAGTAATACTCATTTTTTGAAATTTTGAAAATTTTATCTATCAAAATTGACTTCATTTTTGGATTCATAATATCGAAATTAGCTTAGGGTGAATTTTTGGTATTTTTATGAAAACATTCAATTTTTGATGAATAGTGAAATCACTGATTTATAGTTTAAAACCGAATTTTTATTTAAATAATTATTTAATTTATTTTAAATTATTTTAGGTAAAAATAGATACATAATACCTATATAAGTTCAATATAATTCATTGGAGTCAGTTTATAATAATTTTAGATATATAAAAAGTTTATTGAACATTTAACCGTCTTTTACCCATCTCCTAGGAAAATTAGAAAATTCACATAAAACATATTTTTACCGCTTCTGTGAGTGGAACTTATAAAATTAAAGAGACATGGTTAATATAAAGGAGTAAAATGTGGTTCAATAAGATAAAAATAATTTTTTTGAATAGTAACTTTTTACTTTTATTTACCATGGTAAAATGTAAATAGGGTAATTAAGGGTAAAAATGATATTATTATTACCTTAACACATGTACTAATTCTATTGTATAAGTATAATTAGACCAAAAAAAACCTTAGGAATAACATATGAACCTCTTTGGTCTACTTGGATTAGATTAGTACATTTATTATTATTTAATTCAAAGAAGAGTTAAAAGAGTTAAAATCAAAGTTAAATAACTAAAAAAATTTTAATATAGTGTTATAAAAAAGATAAATTCTATTATAAATATTAATTAGAAATATAAAAATATTTACTACATAATGGTATTTTATTTATAATTTTTACACATTAAATAATTTAATTTATTTATGACACAATGATGATGCAGTAATTACCTTATTAGTGAAATATGAAAGTAATTGATATTATAAATTCCCAAATAAATATAATTTGAAACTTTTAATGAATTACAAGAATTTTTTAGGTTAATATGACATGTTAGGGTTGATTAAATGAATTATATTCGAAGTAATAATGCTGTTATGAATTTAGCAAAAACAAAATTCCAAATAGTGTCAAATTGACATAAAAGAGTTTTTAAAACAAATATTATATTATTAATTGATAATCAATTCATAAAAATCTACTGTTCATCCAAGAGACTTATATAATTGTAGTTGTATCATTAATTAACAACTTGGGGTTCTCTTGGAAGTTTATTGTATGTTTATTAAGCATATAATATAAAAATACAAAGAGACATGGTAAATATGAAACTAATTAACTAAGAGTTAAAACTAAAAGATAAGGTTAATATAGTGAACCAAAACTATCTAAAACCTATTGGTTGGGTGGTTTTAGACCCATCCCCTCCTTAACCTTTAAATAATCTACTTTTGTGCCATTAGAAACCGAATATAAATTTATAATAAAATAATATTTCTAGCTTTTCCTAAGGTTCCCATCACCCCTCTTATAAAAGGGAACTCCCCCTACTCTCTAATTCACACCATAAAAGACTTTTGGCTTTGACAAACCCTACACAAATATCCTATAATATTCTCCGAATTCAACCTAGATTCCTTAGTTTGATGAGAAAGCCAACCTAAGGAGCCCTTTTGATCAAATCAAATGAAAGAACCCAAAGAAGAGTTAATGTTTTCACCACCCTCTTTCAAGTTCCTTTCTTCTTCCACTTATTCATTCTTTGATATTTACATTCTAAAATAATAACTCCAATATATTCTATATACTATGATGTTATTATAAATATGTTACAACAATATTTAGTATTCTATCCATCCTTTGAATGACATATCACCATACGTGCGTACGCACGGCTTACCAGCTCCACGTCGTGGTGTAATTGTTATTCAAAACATTATTATTTGGATGGGTATGTTAATATTGTTTAATTGATGTAAATAATAAATATAAAATTATAATTATTCTGTATATATGATATACCATCCAATTATATACGATTTTAATATCAAAATAATGATATTGTCGCTCGTGCGTACGTACGGACTACAGTCTCCACGAACGCGATGAGATTAATTCCCCTTCATATCCATTAAAGAATAATTTTCATTTGATTGTTAATAATTATTTTTAGAGACTTAATATCATTCTAGATATGAATAAGATACAACCTATCCATAACAAACATATCTTATGTAACAAAGCATATAAAGGAAAATGAATCAGTTAACACCCAAAACAACGATAATACACAGATATTATTAACAAATAAATGTTAAAAGATCATATATGATATCATATTAATGTATATGATTATTTTATAATTTAATAACAATTATTTCACCATTATGCATGAGGTTAACCTACCCTCTACCAAGTAAAAGTACAAGGTAAGGGTTTATTTCACAATCTTTTCATTATCCGAGGTTGTTTATTCGTAATTATCTACTGGGACCTCTTTATCATCCACATACATGTTTCTTAAAAATGTATTTCAAATCATTCTAACTATTTTATAGACTATGGGTTAAATTTATTTATACCCTTTTTTGACTTTTTATAAGAAGTTTATAGGGGGAATATTTCTGTCATTTTCCAAAAAAGGTCCTTTTTAACCTTTTCGACAGAAATAAGGTAAGAATGTCTTTTTTAAATTATACGGTGGGTGCGGCTATTTTCCTCCATTATAAAATCTTCGAAGATTCCCTTAAAATATTATAAGGATATTTTCAAATTAAATGTTTTATTTTATAATTATGTGACTTTTAAATGATTAAATAAAGAGATATTTCTTTAAAATAGTTTTGATTTCATCTCTATCAACATCCTTTTAATGGATTTTAAACTTATTTGAAGTTGATTTATTATGATACAAAACTTCCATATTGTATTGATGGTTTTGTGATATTTTTGACTGTGAATGTATAATTTTTATACCATTCATGGTTTATGGATAAAGTATTTACATTTCGTATGCTAGTTTTAATACAAATGTTTATGTTATGTTTAAACCTGTTTATATGAGGAATGCATTGGAATTAATAAGTGACAAGTGGAGCCCGCTATAGCTCCTTGATTATTTGGTAGGTCTCATTAGACAAACTAGTGTCTTGGAACAAGGCCTTGACAAAATCTTATTTGTAGTCTTGGCACAAGGCCTTGACTATGTTGTTTTGATAGTCTTGCATTATGCATTCCATCATTATGAAAGTGGTTACTGATATTGCATGTGATTATTCGATTAGTAAAATATCCATGTAAATATATAAATGGCATTATTTCATTTTATTTCTGCAATATTATTCTGAATTTTAAGTTTAAAATTCTTTTGTTTTAGTTATACATTGCCTTAAATGTTTATGCTTATTTATGAAATTTTCCGCTATATTGTTTTCCTTACTGGGAATTTGAGCTCACCCCTTTCTATGTTTTATTTTTTCCAGGATGTGAAGAAGTATTTTATGAATAAAATATAGGTATAGTATGTTGGGATATGAGTGTGGTCTATAAAGACAAGTTATTGTTGTAGTTTTTCACTTTATGATGTAATGTAAACTTTATGAATGTATCTAGTGATTCCAAGGCTACTAAACTAATCGGTCTTTCAAGACTAGATCTTTTGTGATTATGCCAATGTTATGTAATAATGCACCAACTCTGGGTAACTATGGTCAGGGCGTTACATGAGGAGTATGTCTGATCTGGCATAAGAGTTTTGATTGAAGAACCCTGCTATATTTATTATAGAGGATGGACCTGAGGTGGAAGTGTTTTCGATTGAGTCTATTCAGTTAATACATGGCCACATAGAGACTCCTCTTGAGAAGAGATTCAAATTGGAAACTTATATGTTACGTGGTATAAAAAACATTGGTGGGAATTCTAAACATGGGATGGAATGACAGAAAATATCGAGTGGAAATAATTTCTGGAGATGTTGTTGGAGAACATTTACATGGAGAAGCCTCAGTAGAAGAGAGAGGCTAACTTTATTAGGTTTAGTCTTGGGAGTATGCACATTTTGGACTATGCTAGTGACTATATATATTTTCAAATATTTGTTGCATTATTATTAGAAGATGAGGCTATGGAAGAAAATTGTCTTTAGGATTGGATTGAATTTTAAATTAAGCTCTAGGAGAATATCTTCAGGCTGAATAAGATTTCAAAAGTGTGGTGTCAGTCTATCATTTATATTGGGAACCTGAAGGAGGATTTTGGGGAAGGACTTGTTATTTCTTCAAGTTGGTCTGAGAGTATATCTTCCTTGGGTAGTAAAATTCATTATGAGATTATCGACTTAAGATTGGAATGAATATTTTCCAGGGGGAAGGATTAACTAATCAGGATATTACTTGAGTGCTTTTCTTCAAGTGCAGTAGACAAGGCCACTTTCATTGAAATTGTACCCAAAGAGTGGAAGAGAAACGATCTTGCGAAAAGATGGGACATCAATAGAAGTTCTATAGAAACCCATGAAATATAGTTAATGATGGAGTAGATATATTTATTTAGTGTGTGGGATGGGGATCTTAAACACTGTATCAGTCTGGCAGTTAGAGTTATAACAACAATGGAGGTCTAGGTAGTGGATGAGGTACTTCTAGGAAATAGTGCCCATACCAATAGAGTGGTGATGATATGGGGACTCAGAATGTACCACAAGGAAGAGGGGAAGGACTATAAAATTCCATTAAGCATACACTAGTGGTTACTAAGACTGGACCATCCAAAGTTAGAGGTATTATTCTTGTCGTTTCTATACTAGATTGTTCCTTATTTGATACTAGTGCCACTCCTTTATTTATATCTACACAACTTGTGAATGGTTTGAGACTCGTGGTGGAGTTCATGAGTGGGGTTCTGATGATATATAAACCATTGGGGGTATAGTTGAGAGACACCTATTTGTTCAAGGGTTGTTCTCATGATGATAGGGACTATCGTCTGTTTTGGAATGTTTACATCCTAGACATGTCAAACATCATTCTAATTATGGATATTGAGTTGTTCATAGTATACAAAGCCAAAATTATTAGTTACCAAAGGAGAGTTATTTTATATATCCCAATGGTGAAAATTACTTTCTCCATGTGTAGTGGAATATCAAGGCTGAACATGTAGATCTATTTCACCAATAACTAGGGGAGCTCACAACATAGGTTTCAAATTTGCTACTGGATGATAGAGGAATAAACCATGACATCTTTCCACCCATAGTGGACTAGATTTAGGATGTATTTCATAAAGTATTCTATAGTATGACACTTGAGAGAGATGTGGAATTTATAGTTGAGCTCATGCCGAGGGCTGATCCAGTTTCAATTCCACCATACCGAATGGAAGTAAATGTTCTTTAAGAGGAAAATAAATAGATGGATGAGTGCATGGATAAGGGTTTTATCCATCTAAGTACATCCCCTTGGGGTTACCTGGTTTTTTGGTTATAAGGCCTTTGCGACTCAATGATTTTTCATTAATTAAAAAATGTTGATCTAGATGAAAGTGAGGAAAACATATCATATTCTACATATTAATGATATTATTAACATGTTACAAAAATATTGGGTTCATAAAATATTTAATTGAGCTCAGGGTATAATTATTTGAGAGTTTGACCTTCTGATATATCGAGGACTACTTTCAAAATCATGTATGGACTTTATGAGTTTTTCATGATTCCGTTTGAGTTGATGAATGCTCCCACAGTGTTCATATCCTTAGTAAATAGAATCTTCCAACCAGAACTATATAATTTTGTGTTTTTTTTGTGAATGAATGTTGGTGTACTCAAAGATTAATGAGGATCATGCCCAACATCTTGAAATAGTATTTCATATGCTAAGATAGAATCTGTAAGATTCCAAGATATCTAAGTGTCGGTTTTGGATTGATGAGTTACACTTTTTAGGTCACATCATCTTCAAGGAATGTGTGTTAGTAGACCCATAGATAGACCAGAAAATGGTTTCTTGGGTGAAATGTAAGAATTATTTTGATATTTGTAGTTTTTTATGGTTGCATGGCTATTTTTAGAGGTTGATTATAGAATTTTTCCATTTGTAATCTCCCCTTTACAATTTTACCAAGAAGGGGGTAATGTTTGAATGGTCTAGAACATCTGAGAATTCATTCAAGGAGTTTAAGAACATCTCGACAACAACTGCAATCCCAATCCTAATCAATATAAGTTTGGAATATATGTTGTTTTTTGATGATTCTAGTATCGTTCTGGGAGTTGTGTTCATGTATAGAGATTTAGTTGTGGGTTATGGGTCCCTAAAGTTGAGGTCACATAAACAGAACTACCCTATGGATGACCTAGAGTTACTAGTAGTGATTTATGCATTGATGTGATGGCAGAATTATATATTTGTAAAAATATTACTATGTATACTAATCACAAGAGATTAAAGTATCAATTTTCTCAGTGAGAGTTGAATCTCTAGCAGTGAATATGGGGTTTTTATGTTAAGTCATATGATTTGGGGCAGGAATATATGATCTGAAATAGAAATAGTTTTGTTTAAACTATAATCCAAACAAATCAAATTCAAATAGTTTTGGAGTCTAGTTATGAGTGGAAAATGATGAATTTACTAGATGTGACTAATGTTGTGGTTCCGAAGAGCTAGTAGAAGAAAACTCTAATATCAATTTAAGTGGAGTATATACATTTGATCTGGATTTGGTAAATGCATTATGGAGATCCATAATTACTATCTTTGATGGAAAGATTTGAAGGAATATAGTCACCGTTAGATTGGACCATGGATGAGGATTATATTATCTATGTATGGGGTAGTGTTGTTGTGCCTACAAACATGAAAGATGTGATGATTCACGAATTTCATGCCATAAAGTTGGAGGTGCATCGGGGTTTGACTAAAATATACCATGACCTATATTAATAGTATGGTTTCTATGCATGAAATAGTTGATATTAGGATTTGTGACATGTTACTACACCTATCAATTGGTGATGGCTGAGAGTTAATGACCTGATGGTTTACTACATCCATTTACCATTCTGGAATTAAAGTGAAATGAAATTACTATGGACTTTGTGGTGGGTATTCTAAGGATGGATCATAAGAATGATTCTATTTGTGTAGTCAATTATCAAGTGATGTATGTAGTTTGTTTTTTGGACTATACAGGAGACTTTAACAATGGATCACTTGGGACACATATATATTCAGGAGTTATTCTATATTCATATGTTTCCAAAGAGTATTGTTTCATACTATGACTCACGTTTTACATTGGGCTTCATGTAGGGATTGTAGAAGGTGTTTGGAACACAGGTCCTGCTGGGTATGACATTCCACCCACAGAATGATGGGAAGTCAAAACATATTATACATGTGATTGAGGAATTTCTCAAGCATGTTTCATATACTTTATTGGGTCTTGGTAAAATTTCCATTATATAGTCGAGTTCTCTAATGACAATAGTTATCAGGAAATTATTCATATGGAAACTAATGAGGCTTTTTATGGTAGTCCAGTAGATCACTTTTTAATTAAAATATTAGCATGTTAGTCAGAGCTTTTGGGACCGAGTATTATGAAGGATATGTCAGATTAGGTTCAAGAGATTCAGAAGTATTTGGCTATGACTCGGAGTAAAAAAAATCTTATACCGATAGACGTAGATGACCACATGAGTTTATTATAATGCCCTTACCTCAGATACCTATAGTCGGTGCATTATTACATAACATTTCCATGATCACAAGGGATCAAATCCTGAAAAACCGATCAGTTTAGTAGCCTTGGAAGTACTAGATATATTCATACGTTTTACATTACATTATAAAATGAAAAACAACCACAACATTGTCTCCATTGACCACATTTATATCTCTTTGGCTATCCATTCAGGTCGGACATAATATAATTCTTTACATCCTGGAAAAAATAAAACATAGAAAGGGGTGAGCTCGGATGCTCACCAAGGATAATAATATAGAGGAAACTTCCATAAATAAGCATAAATATCTAAGGCAATGTATAAGACTAAAAAACAACCCTTTTAAACTTAATCTTCATTACAATATGGAAAAGATAAAACAAACAATTCCATTTACTTATTAACATGGATATTCTACTAGTCGAATAATCACATGTAATATCAATAGCCAATTTCATAAAGATGGAATAAAAAATTACGTATATCATAACCACATAGTCAAGGACTCATTCCAAGACTTCAAATAAGATTTTTTCAAGGCCTTTTTCCAAGAAACTAGTTTGTCTCATGAGACCTATCGATGCATCGAGGAGCTATAGTGGGCTCTACCATTCACTTACTAATTCCAATGCATTCCTCATATGAAAATGTTTAAACAGAACATAAACATTCTTATTAAAACTAGCATACGAAATGCCAATAATTTATCCATTAACTATGAATGGTATAGAAATAAAAAATACATAGTCAAACATATTAAAAAACCTTCAATACAATATGGATAATTTTTATCATATTGAATCAATTTCAAACAAGTGTAAAATTCATCAAAATATGTTGACATAGATAAAATAAAAAATATTTGAGAGAAATATCTATTTCTTTTTTAGAAATCGTTTAAAATTCACATAATTATAAAAGGAAACATTTATTTTGAAAATATTATTATAATATTTTAAGGGAATCTTTGACGATGTTATAATGGTGGAAAATAGATGCACCCACTGTATAAGTTAAAAAAGTCATTCTTACCTAAATTTTGTTGAAGAGTTCATAAAGTAACTTGTTTGGAAATAACGAAAAGATTCATTTCAAAACATATAAGGTCAAATAATGTTATAAATGACTTTGAAACAAAGTCTAGTAAATA
This sequence comes from Viscum album, assembly GCA_963277665.1. Lineage (NCBI taxonomy): Eukaryota > Viridiplantae > Streptophyta > Magnoliopsida > Santalales > Viscaceae > Viscum > Viscum album. The sequence continues at coordinate 220,933,564 of OY728163.1, forward strand.
ATAAAAATGTTTTGAAATACATTTTTATGAAAACATGGATGTGGATGAAAAAGAGGTCCCTCTAGATACTTACGTATTAACAACCTCAGATAAGTAAAGAGATTGTAAAATTAACTCTTACCTTGTACTTTTCCGTAGTCGATGGTATGCTAAAATAATATATAATAGTTAAAACATTGTTACTAAATTATAAAATAACTACATACATAAATATGATATCATATATGATCTTCTAATATTTCTTTTGTTAATAATATTTAAGTAGTATCATCATTTTGGGTGTTAACTGATTTGTTTTACTTTATATGTTGGGTTATGTAGGCCAAGTTTGTTATGGATAGGATGTGTTTTATTCATATATAGAATGATATTATGTTATTAAACAATATTTTTAATCATAAAATGAAAATTATTCTTGAATGATTATGATTGGGAATGAATCTCATTGCGTTCATGGAGACGGTAATCTGTACATATGCACGAGCGGCAATATCATTATATTGATGGTGAATTCGCATGTAATTGGATGGTATATCATATATACATAATAATTAACATGTTATATTTATTATTTACATCAGTTATACTCATTATTATACCTATTAAAATAATGAAGTGTTTGAATAACAAACTACAGCATGACTTGGAGATGGTAAGCCGTACGTACGCACGTATGGTGACATTGTAATATATAGGATGGATAAAATAAATAATATGGTTGTACCATATTTATAATAAAATCATAGTATGTATAAGGTACTGGAGTTATTATTTTGGTATGGAAACAACAAAGTAATAGGAAGTGTAAGAAGAAAAGATCTTGAAAGAGGGTGGTGAAATTATTACATCTTCTTCAGGTGTTTCCTTTATATTTGATCAAAAGGGATCCTTGGGGTGGCTTTCTGATCAAATTAAGGCCTCTAGGTCGAAGTGAGTGTATTTGGGAAGATATTTGGGTAGGGTTTGGCGAAGACAAATAGTTTTGGAGGTGTGAAATTAAGACAAGGTTAAGTACCCTTTTATAAGAGAGGTGAGAGTCACTTTAGGAAAACCCTGAAATATTATTTTATAATAAAATAATTCTCGGTTTATAAGGGCTCCAAAATGATTAATTTCTAGGATAAAGTGGGTATCAGTCGAAAACCACTCAACGAATTGGTTTTAGGTAGGTTTAGGTCACCATATTATCCTTATCCTTTAGATTTAACCCTTAGTTAAATAGTTTAACTTTTACCATGTATTCTTGTATTATTATAATAAATGATTAATAAACTTATTAAAAAATCCAAGAGTACCTAAAGTGGTTCATTAATGACATATATATAATTATATATGTTCTTTGGAAGATCCTTATATTTTTAGGACAATTATATAATTTAATAATGTAATATTGTTTTAAAAACTCGTTTATGTCAATTTTGACACTATTTAGTATTAGGTTTTTGTGAAAGTCATCACATCTTTATTACTTCAAAACAAATACATTTAATCAACCCTAAAATTTTATATTCACCTAGAAAATTCGTGGATGTAATAAAAACTTTAAAATTCAATTTATTGTAATATTTATAATATCAATTATTTTAATATTTCATTAAGAAGGTAATCACGACATCATCATTGTGTCATAAATAAAATTAATTATTTAATGTATAAAAATTATAAATAAAATTCCATTATATAGAAAATATTTTTATATTTCTAATGAATATTTATAGTCAAATTTATCTTATGTATAACCCTATATTAAAATTTTTTCGTTATTAAACTTTGAATTTAACAATTTTAACTCTTCTTTAAATAAAGTAACAAAAATGTCCTAATATATTACAAGTGGAAAAAAAGAATTATATTTTATTCCTAAGGTTGTTTCTGGTCAAATTACACTTATACAATACAATTAAGACATGTTCTAGGGAAATTATAATATAATTTGTACCTTTAGTTGCGCTATTTACTTTTAACTGCAGTAAATATAAGTCAAAAGTTTCTATTCACCAAAAATTATTTTCATCTCATTAAACCACATTCAACTTATTAATGTCAACCATGTCTCTCGGTTTTTTTAAATTCAACTCATAGAAGTGGTAAAATTATGTTTTTTTACAAATTTGCAAATGCTCCTAGAAGGTGAGTAAAAGATGGTAAAAAGTTCAATAAAAATTTATACGTCTAATTTTGTTATAAAATGACTCCAATAATTTACAACAAAATTATATAGGTACTATATATCTTTTTTGATGTTAAGTAAATTAAAATAAAATAAATAATTATTTAAATAAAAAGTCAGTTTTAAACAATAACATAGTGTTTTTCACTATTAATAAAAAATTGAATGTTTTCAGAAAAATACCAAAAATTCACCCTAAGATAATTTTGATATTACTAATTCAAAAAATTAATTCTATTTTACAAAATTAAAAACATATAAGTTTCATTAATTAATATAAAATTAATTCCATGTTGTCAAAACCAAAAAGAGGGTCATTAAAAAAATATTAACTATCAAAACATTGACATGTGTTTATGTAAAATTTAAGTGTGTAATTACTTATAATGACCTTCATTGTATTAAATGATAAAAATATAATCTAATTATACTTCCAAACCATTAAAATTCGTAATTTAACACTATAAATTATTTCAGTTAAAAAAGTTGTTTTCAATTAAAATTTAGTATTTTTCAGTATTCATCCAAATATGAAAGTTATCAGAAAAGTACCAAAAATACATTTAAACTAAATTTTGATGTTTCGATCCTAAAAAAAATTTAATTTCATTAAATTGAATATATAAAAGTGTCAATTGTTTTTTAAAAAGTGTTCTCCATTAAATAGGAGGTAAAATTGTATTTTTTAAAAAAATACTTCTTTTATCTGAAAAATTGAATTTTCCCATATATTATGTCTAAGAAAAATAAAATATGAATGATAAAAATATATTGGATATATATAAAATTCAAAATGCAGTTAATACTATTCATATTCGCTTTTTTAACAGCTAGTTTGGTAAGTCGTGGTGCGCTCAAACTCGGTGTTTCATGTAGTGCGTGTTATTGACTTACTTTGAAGAGATAACAAACTATGAAATATTGGGGTGTTACATTTATAGTGGGTGATCATCGTTTGTTCTAGTTGTCTCCTATATTGGGTCACTAATGGATTCAGAGATAGGTAAAGTTATAACCCATGTTTTCTGGGCCATATGGTTTCATTGAAAGAATCAATCTAGTGAGGTACTGATTGGATCTTCCCTAATGGTAAAATTATACGCATGCGGTCTTTATTATGTCATGGATCTGGTAGTATCACACTAACCCTTCTCATGTGACCAATGTGGATGATGTTGATCTTGAGATCTATGTGTCCATTTACGAGTATCCAATAAATTTTGTTGGATCATAGATAGAAATTGTTCTAGGGAAAGACCATGATGATAGTTTGTATATTGTGGAAACATGACCTTGCTTAGGAGGAATCAAGGTAGATAAAAGAATATACATTGGATCAGTTGCACGATATTTTTACCTCAAAATCTTATAAATTTGTATGAGTAAAAATCAATATGTTAGAAGGTGGGTTGACGGTATGATGCTGAATATTTATGGAAATTTATTAATCTTGTTTTAGGCAATCATTTCTTTGTTTTGAGTATAGTTTTGTTTTTTTCTTTGTTTCATTTGGATATTTTTTTGAGGGGTTTTGGGAAGTGGTTAGTTGACACACAATTTTCCAAAAATGTGTGCCCTATCATAATAAACCATGAATCCCCAGACATATAGGGATTACATAGTTGGTGCATGGTTTCGAAAACTATGTACTATATTTGGAGTATTTGTGAACACTCCCCTAGAAGAGGTGAAAATTTTAGGCACACAGTTTGGAAATCCACAATCTATTGGCTAGGAAATCATGCACGTGGGCTTAATTAATATGAAAATAGGTTTTAAATTTTCCTAACACCATGTCTTTACCCAAAGTAGTTCTACTAGTACCTGACTCATTCGCTCATTTATTAACCCTTATGGAAGAATTGTTTGGTCTCTTGATCACCATTTAGGATCAATTGGACACCAAAATATTGGATCTACGCCTCTCTAGATATGTGGTTTCTTTATTATTAGATTTGTTTTCTCCCCCATCTCTCTATACAGGCGGTCATATTTTACTCTATTTTTTATGGATCATGATATATGTTTTTTGAATCTGGATTTGTATGATATTGGATATAGGTTTTAGATATAGGTCTCCTTCATTATCATCATCTTCGTTGTTCCACGTCAATTGGGGTTTTCTATTTGCGAGTGTTCATTTTCAATATTGACGTAGGTGTTTTAAAGTAAAAATCCCATAGACTTGATGTAATTACGTGCATGTAGTTATGATATTTCATTTTCCATGATTGGGAAATTTCATCGGAGATTGGATTTATTTAAACTAATTTCTATGTGACAAAGAATTGGGTTAAAATTTGGGATATTGGAATTGGTGGTATGGTATTAATTAATTGATTAATTAATTAATGTAATATTATGATTATGGAATAGATAGGATATTGGGATTGTAAAATTGATCAATTAATATGATTTTTAATTAATTGAAAATGAAAATTATGAGATGGTTTACTTGACCTATAAGGGATAATGGGTAATATAATTTAAATATTGAAACATGGATTAATGGGTAATTATTCATATTATTCCATGTGATTAATTAAATGAACTATGATTTTTCTGATAATTGAAATGGTTTATATGATGTGAAATGTGATAAGTGGATTAATGTTGATTAACCTTGACGAATGTGATATTTTTTTATATATGTTTGACTGATTTAAATAAAAGTGTGGGACACAGACTAATGGTCCAAATACACATATTTTATTGAATTATGCTCCAAATACTCTTATGTGATTGATGGAAAAACGAGAAGTGATATATGGACTGATGCTCCAAATACTCTTGCGGTGCTAGACATAACATTCTATGCCCAAAATGTTGGAATTAGAATATCATTTCTAGTATCCATGGCATAAAATTGAAATAATTTGGATAATGATATCCCATGTGTCATAATGATTTATTAATTAAATATGTGTCATGGTTCAGACTATCACACATGTTAAAGTAGGTATTGAGGGTTCGGGTTTTGTTGGGAACCTAGGGGTTTATGTACCTAAATTAATAATAATTGATTATATGTAAATTATTTACATTATTTATTTTATTTAACTCTTCATAAAACCTCATACACAATTATTGTATGAATATAATTTTATATGCCATTGATGGTGACCTACTATGTTTTACAAACACCCAAAATGGGATGCCTGATCGGTACCCAGATATAATTCATGTTTTTAGGCATTGATTAGAGAAAAAGTCCTATATTAGATGTCTGAGTTGGGATGCATAATGGAAGAGGGAACCATTTGAGAATTAGGAACCTCCTAAGAGTTTTAAGTGTCTTTATTTATTTTGGGTTTTTTCATATTGAAATGAGATATGTATTTTGGCATCAAATTAAAATATTTAGTTTTTGATATTGAATTCCCTTGTTTGGTAAACATTTTATACTGGTTTGGTTTGGTCACTAGTCATATCATTTAGTTATTTTAATTTATTTATGATGACGTTCTACTTTGATAAGCATGGAATAGTATCCCAATGATCTATATTAGAGTCTTGCTGCTAGTCGGCAGCATATGACATATAGTGGGGAGATGTCTGGGGTCATGTGACTGACTATATTGGTGTACCGTTGTGTGGAACCTGCGTAGAGACATCACAATAACAATAAAACATATCCCAATGGATCGTAGGTACAATAAATGGTTCAATTCATCGATAAATAGAAACCCCATAAAGATTTCCTTAACAAAATTATTGAGGAAAAAATCTTTTTCTCCTTGAAAATAATTTTTTTTAAAAAAATCAATTTTTTCAAAGATAATTAACATTTAAAATGAAAATTTAAAATTTTATAATAATCTTTAAAACATTATGTCATCATGATGGTAGAGATTTGTTTTCATATCATACATGTTAAAGAAAATATTCTTTTCAACTTTTTAGAAAAATATAATTAAGGATTTTATTGAAAATTATATTACGAGTCATTATAAATCATTTTATAAAAAGTTAAAATACATAATTTTTTTATAAATCATTTGGATAATTTTTTTAAAAAAGTTTAAAACATTTTTAGAAAATGTGGGTTTTGAGGAAAAATGATTTTTGACAGAAGAGAAAAATAAAATTGAATTTTCTAAAAAAAAATAATTTTTAGTAAAAAAGTTTATAAAAATTGTAATATTATATAAAAAATTCATGAATAACGAAATTATAATAAAACATAATTATTTTATGAAATAAATATAGAATAACTCTTGAAGGAAATATAAAAAAACATTCCCAGATAATGCTGAGATTGTGAAATAAACCCTTAACACTTTGATAACTTTGGAATCATAAGCATCGTGAAAGAAATAACATAAAATGAATCTTTAAATGTTATGAAAATAAATTTATTCATGATATAATATATCAAAAGGGTTATTATATAGACCACTCAATCAAATATATGGTGAATTTGACATATGTATCATTGAAGTAAAAGTGAGAGGATAAAGCCTTATCTTAGGTTTGAATTACTTTGTATATGTAATGAAATCCTTCATAATTAATATAACATTTTTATAATTGTATTTTGAAACAATAATCATATATATCATTCCATATATGATTTACTTATACTATTTTATCACCTGTTTATTAATAACTCATTGTTTAAATTGTAGTATGAGGTGATAATTGATTTTTTTTCCATGAATATTTTATTTTGGTAACTTTGGTACTTTTAATTTGATAATAGATAAATAATAACCACAATGTTAAACATGATATAAATATCATATATACTCATGATTTTTTTATTTATATAAATCTATTAAATTTAGTGATATATAAGGGATTAAATTGTTCATGGAGACAGTATGTAAGACATACACTTGAATGTAACATCCATTTCTCTAAATGGATGAGATGAAATGAAAATAAATATTAATTAAATTTTATATAATAATATTTATTCTATATATATTATTTAATTTAATAATATACAACCTTATTACCATCCATGTAAAAAAATGATAAGCATTTCACATCACTATGTGGAGGCGGTAGTCCACACATATACATAAACGACATTATTTTCCAATGGATTGGAAGTTATGAAGTTATATGTCATATTTTATTATAAATTATATTAATTAATTTTAACCTTACTATATTTCATTTGAATAATTATTAAAAAATTAATAACATCGCTTCGCGAGTTGGAAGTATGTCGTACACACGAGAAACGTTATCGTATCTCCCATAAAATGGAATGAAATATAGTAATTATCAGTTTAAAATTAAAAAATCCTGATAGTTTCCAAAATATAGTATAAATATGTTAAATTCAACATTATATACACCCTTTAATAGTAGTGATGGAAAATGAATTACATAGTTTAGCGAAGCAGTTGTTCATTGTACACATGATTGATGGTTTTGTTTCCCATTTGATGGAAATGAAGATGGTATTGGGTGATGAAATTAACCTAGTAAAATCAATTTATTTTATATATGTTTTTTTCATTATATTATAATATTTTAATAATGTTTGATGATGTTTTATGAAGTAATAAAACAAAAAACAATCGTTTACTAATTTTACCTATTGTTTCAGAGAGCATAATTAGGTTTTATCTAACTCCATCATAGGAGGGATTAATTGAAAAGTAATGACATTAGGATGTTGGGATGGAATTATGTAAGTGATTTTGGTATTTAATTTACAGAAAATGGGTTTTAAGTTGTGAATAAGAGAGCAGAGTGGTAGGACTTTTATAAGTGGGAGAGAGACAAAGAAATAAGTTTTTAAATAAGAGAGTGATACCCATGTTTTTCTCCTGAAAAATCCTCCCAAATTATTCATTATAAAAATAAAGAGGTTATAAGTTTTCAATATTTCAAGAAAATATATTTTGGACATTTTTATGTCAATTTAACCATTATATTCATAGATTAGCCCATGTTAAATCCATTTTTACCTTAACTATTATAATTAATTTTTAATTTTTTCGTTATTCATTTGAGTAAAATATTATGTCAATGTTTTCAGATGATAAACATTATTCTCATTACGAATATAGAATCCATTTTTCAAATTCAATTAACATAAGTGGAATAACTAATTTAAAATTACCCCACATACATGACGAGATAATAATTTTCCAAAGAGAAAATGCCCATAATTATACAATCTGTTAATATAAAACATCCAAAATAAATTTATTCAAAAAAAATAAATTCGTTAAACTGAAATATAATTGAAATATTTTTAGTTTATAAACAATTTAAAATATAATTTTACTATTTAAATAATTTATGTTAAAATGATTCTTTGAATAAAATAAAACATTTCTCATTATTCATCAAAAAATTAATCTTTTCATAAACTTCTCAAAAATTAAACCAATGATAGATTTGAGGTTTATATTTAAAAAAAGAATTTTATTTATTCAAATATTTTTTTAATATTATTTAAAATTAATTTTAAATTATGTTTTTAAAGTTAGACTAAATCATATTTTAGAATAATACATTAATTTTTCTTTTAAATGGTTCATATTTTATTTATAACGCATAAATTACTATTTATTTTTTATGAATGTGTAAACTATATAATATTTATAATTTATTTAGTACTATTCATACATGCCATCTTAATTTCTAGGTAATAATAGTCATGTTCTGAAATCAATATTTTATAGAGTATCTCATTTCATTCAAACCTGGTGTTGTGCTCATTACATGCTATGAAAGAGATTGACTTTCTTTGAAAAAAAATATTCTAAATTATGTGGATATTTCATTTTATTATAATATTGGTGTTACTTCTAATATATTCTATCAAATATGATATTCCACTTTTAAATTCATGGGGTGTTATATTTTAACCCCTTAAATAAATGGGGCTCAAGAAATTTAATCTTTATATCAACAATGAGGGGTTTGAAATTCAAAAACCCTTATTTAAGTCCCAAAACATTATAAGGGTTAATAATACATTACCTTGATAATATGTAATGAGATGCATGGAGGTCATCCAGAATAATCATAGAACTCAGTTTCCGAATAGGATAACATTGATGGGAAGTGTTGATATTGACAAGGAAGAAAAGAATAGTGTGAAAATAATGATGGAGGGTGATAGTGGTCATTTATCACATGATACATAATGATCAAGAGATGTTCAAAACTATAATCCCATAAATTTTTAATTAGTTAAGGGGTCATTTGATTAATTTGAATTGAAGGTAATAGGGAATCATTTTTTATTCAAGATCCTTTTCCTAGATTGGTAAAATTCCTTCACACTTTATACTAAGAATGTAAGAAAAAATAATTATATGATATATTTATATTTAATAGGAATAATTTAATCCTTTTTTTGTTCTTAGATCAATTTCCACTTCATTTCTTTCCCCATGAAATGAATATCTAAAATAATTTTTTTTGCCCGAATGAAATTTAACGGGTCATTAGAATGACAAGTCATTCCTACTATCTCAATATATACTACAGAAGTAAAATGATTATCACAAGTTATAAATAAAATTAAAGTTCAAATTTATCCATTAAATATATAATCAACCATAATACTCATCAAAAGTAAGTCTTTCTAAATTCAAAGTCCATAATTTTTTAATGGAGGTCACTAAAAAACATATATTCCCTAAACAATATAAAATGGCTCGTAATTTCACAATCTAAATATATAAATACCCTTCTCAACATAAAACCATAATGAAAACACACATTCTTCCAAAAATAAAATCTTTAGTTGTAAAATATATTCTACAAATCAATACATCTATTAAAATCCATCAATGGTAAAATATACTATAAAACCACTAAACAATTTCAATTTCACTATTACTATCCCATAAACATTTATTTATCACTATTATGCCAACATATGGCATATATTATGAGTGATTAACCCTCAATACTGTATTTTCCAAAAATTTCAACATTCCACTGAATCTCTTATCTCGGTTATCGACACCATTCATCATATGCTCTCATATCCACTAAAAATATTTATACAATTAAATTATTATAAATTTCATGATATGTATAACCAAAATATCAATAATTGAATACTTAGGTTAGGTTAAACTAGTAGAACCATTCCACTATATAGTCACCAGTTATTCCATTGATCTAGATTTCCCCCATGTCCTTTGTTGTTTTCCATGCTGCTTCTGAAGTCTCCCTTTCACCGTCAAAATATGATGATGTGGTCGACATACATCGCCTGATGCTCATCGCTTTATTGGGAAGAGATCACCAACCATTAGAAGTGTTCGAGTGTTTAATCAATTACTTTATGGGAATAAGTTCATCTATTATTATTGGGATATATGGTCATAGGAACTTCAGTATTATCCTTTCAACAGAGGATTATTTTTACCCTGCCTAGTCAGTTGATGATCATTTGTGTGATAACCATTATTTACTTCTATTTCAGTGGATGTAAATTTTCAAAATGGTCATGAAATAAAACAAGGAGTGTTTTATATCAAGCTACCTGGGCTTCCCATTCCCCTTCACAACCTTTCAATTCTTGTAGGTATTGGATACCAGGTTGGGTTATTTTTTCTTTCAAATGATGCGACTCTCCACATTGTGAATCCCTACTCTACTCATATATGTGTGTAAATGTGGTGTTCTTGTCCTCTACCAAATAATATTCTTCATTCTAATATAAATAATGTTTTATTGTAATGGATCTACTAGGAATCCTTAATAATATTATATGATACCTATCATTAACAAGTTCATTGGTCAGACTCCAATAGTCGCAGAGAACATAGGGGTTGATCTTGTAATAACATGTGGAAATCAGATGTTCCTCTTATCCTAATGTTGGCCCAGTAAGGTAATGATGTGTCTCAAGATAAACTGACGTGTTCAACCCAGTTGACCTTTGTTTGTGTTTTTTAATGGGGAGATCCATCAATGCACTCTCTTACTCTTTCATTCTCTATAAAGGGATGTTTTGGGGAAAGTAAACATTACCTCCGATTAGAACCACAATACCTCCTTTTAAGGTATCCTTAGGGACACTTTTAGTCCTAGACATAGAATAAAGGGATGGTGGGGTGGAGGATTATAGAAATAAGGTTCTTATTCAATAGTTTCTCTCCGAGTCTGAGTGGTCTCAATGTGATAAAGGACAGACAATGTCCAATTTGGGTGTGAAGTAAGCTCCCCTGTATTCTATGGATGAGAAATTTTCACTAGAGGTAGGGCATGGCACTCAGGGTATGGATGCAAATAATTTATCAATTCCAATGGCTCATGGAGCCATTCGTTCATTTCTAGTTAACAATATAAGTATCAACATGATTAATCCTTATGAAAATCGTGGTATTATCATCATTGATGATTAAATGGGTTGTGCCTCTGTGATGAATAAGGTAAGAGACCAATTACTGATGGAGAATCTTTGACTCTCTATCAAGGGAGATAGTCAAACAAAAAAATCATTTTCATTGGTGGGAGGAAAAAGTGTGTAATATATATTCAAATCCCGAAGAGAGTAAGAAAAATACCATCTTGATCAGGGTAGAGGTTATACTTGACATCTAAAATTCTACAGTCATCGATCTCAATTATGTGATCTTTAATAGAATGCCTCTACATCAGTTACCATCTTAACATGGTCAAGTACATGGAATCAAAAATCTAGGGTTGATGGAATCATTATATGAGCTTGGTTGTTAAATTATCATCGAATGACAATTCAAATGAGAAGGTAACATCAATTGAATGAGGATTATTTGGGTATCACATTGCATCTCACATTCTATGGTTATTTGGTGGTGCTAGGATCACTATATGATTTCAGAATATGGGGATTTTAGTTAGATTCCATTTTTATTTTTGAATTTAAATTATGAAATCTTGTCATTTTTGTATTTTTATTTTTGAAATGTGCGGCTACCACTAAACCTTAAAGATACATTTATAAAATTCAAAAAATGGATTTGGATATAATAATATATGATTGAACATGATCACAAAACTCATCATAATATATATTCCCTTAATGCTTGGGGAATTCATTCTCATTACAGAACATCATTTTATAATTAAAGCATTGAATATTGAAAATTTATTTTTTACCGTGAAATCAAGAGCACAATGGAATCTCTCTTCTCAGTTGTAACAGACTTTCAATCACTTCAAAAAAATACAATGATTCTTTTCCATAATTTTTACATGTGGAAAAATTGTTCTTTCCCATCATCCTTTTATCTAGTTTATTCTATTCCACCCTCTTCTTTTATTTCTTCCCTTAGAATCTATAAGACATTGATAATTCAATCTTTTTCTTGATATCACATCATACTATGTTATGATAGGATTAGAATGCTATAGAGACATGTTCCCTTGGAAATATTGTCCTAATATCATAAAGTAAATGATCATTTTTACTCTTTATACTACATACATTAATAGGGTTCCCATTGCTTCCACTATGTTCAATTTAAAAATAATGGAATACACTAAATTCGATCATAACATTATGAAACAATATAGATAACCCCAAAACTAAGGAAACACTTAGATGAATTCGTTTTACATGGATATTCTTATAACCATAAACATTGTTTCTTTGGTAATGTTTCAAAGTCATAAATATAGTTTCAAATACTTTATAAATTTTTTAAAGAAAATTTCAATGAACCCAATAACACCCCCCCAAAATCTTCAAACTAGGTGCACAATAATTCTTGTTTTCTTATACTATGTAACACTCTAGTCATTCATAGTGTGCCTTTTTTAAGATATTAACCCTAGGTAATGTTTTTATAGAACTACATCCACATGCAGCATTAGGAAAGTGATTTATTTCATGTTAAATCATATAATATAAACTTCACCAAACACATTAAGATGTTATAATATACTTATATATACCATTAAAGTTAATCATTTGATTATAACTCTTAATATATGTATTCCTAAATATAGTTCCCATATTTTCTACTAAACTTGGCTCTAATTATAATTGTAATGACTCCACTCCTACTACCCCTAAGACACTGTCTAATTTACTTCATTGTAACTATATTCAAGGTATAAAATCTAAAAGGAACAAATATTGTAATAGTATTGGTAAACATGATATGTTATGAACGCAACCCGTATACCTTCTCAAACTAGTACCCAAACCTAATTTTCACATATGATCCTCATGGGCTGATGACTAGGACACAACCATAAAAAAACCAATGTTAATGAATGAACCAAAGTTGAAATAAAAAAATTGAATATATATATATATAAGAGTGAAATAGTGTGAAATTAAATATGTGACATAACTGAATGAAGAAACCGAAAATTATAAAACATAAAGTAGTTAGATAAATCCCAAAGTACAAGTATAACCATAAATGGAAAACCAAAACATTAATCCAACTACTCCATATGATAGCATGTAAAAATTATATCTCTCTCACTAAAAGCTACCCAAGCTTAACATGTAGAAACCTCGCTACCTAACTAATATTCTTTGCCTTTCCCTAAATTGAAAGGAATAAACATGTTTTCACACTTCCGAAGGGGTGTTCCAAGTGTGATCTAACAGTCTGGGTAGGATCCCACCTAGGTGTTCGATTGTAAGTCTATATAAGAAAATCTAAACAATGCTAAAATTTTAAAAAACAAGGCATGATAAAAACTTTAGCAGTTTTATATAAAAATAATTGAATTTTTTCCCATTTGCTACATATCCATATAAATCCATGAAAAAATGTTTTAATGAATTTCAAATACATATATAAAAGAAGATATTTCAAATCAAATAAAATCATGTATTACATATCATATCATATACATGGAACTACAACTAAATAGTATAATCCAATGTGTATGTAACATCTCACCAAGGATCACACTAGTCCAAGAGAGATAGGATTGTCATACCCCCAACATAGACAATCATGCTCACCATGATCCTTAATATATTAATAGAATCTCAACAGTGGAGGAACATCCTAGAATGGGAATCCTCTGAAAAGTGTATATAAATTCACTAGAACTGTAGGCCTCTGGGGTAGAGGAACACCTCCAGACTGAATACCCTACAATATCAATGGATTATAAATATTACTACACTTTAAACCTAAGTACTCAAGGCTTCATTTTTTCAATATATTAAAAATAAATTCATCAAACCATTTCATCACATCTATGATTTGAATTCCATTTTAGAAAAACATTTCACAATGTATTGAAAACCCACCTTCATTTACCCAAATCACAGAGAAACAAATTTTTTATGAAGAACCCATTAAAAACCACAAAAATAAAATCAATCAATCACACCATTTCATTTATAAAACAATTTATCAAACCCATATAAATGTAGTTCATCTAACACATCCTAAATAAGGAATCTCCAACCTAAAACCGGGGTTTCACAAGACCCCAACTCAATCATACAGTTAGATGAAACATAATCAGAACAATGTTTTCTCAAGAATAAATCCACACTTCTTATAATTGATTAAAAAAATGGTCATTAGAGAAGAAAATTCACTAGATTCCTTGAAGAACACATAACCACTGCACCTAAACAAATAATGGAACAAACCCCAAAGGAAGATAAACCAATATATGTTGAAGAAAAAAGATGAATAAAAATGATGGATCAATGTATTTATAACTACAAGGAAACAATTCTACTTTGATTAAAGAAACAAAGAAACGAAAATGATATATTACTCAAAGAGACAAAACAATGACTGCCCTAATGTTCCAACACTTAATTAATCAATATAGAATAAATTAAGGATCCCAAAATCTCTATTGAAGAGATATATATCAAGTGGTAATAGGGATGCAAGCAAGTAAATAACAAATCATTTTGAAAATCCCTTAAAATACTAACTTATTATGATTACATGGTGTGTATTCTCATAACACATCTTGTAATCCATATTGGTCTATATATGCCAAAAAAACAAACATTTAACAAAAAATGATATTTTACCATTTACCTGGAGTGTAAACAATTATCATAGAATGTTGCCTTTTATGTTTTTCACCTTGTTTATGATATCTTCCTAGAGACCAGTACCCATCACGTATTATTAACATGATGTGTAAAACACTTTCAAAACATGTAATACTTACATAACATGTAATACCCCAGTAGACTTTAATAATTTTAGATTCTATACAAAAACCTCAAACCAACTTTAGCATCCTCTAAACTCATTTAGAACCATAAAAAATAATTACACATTTATACATGGACCCCATTAATTCAAAAACAAATACAACCACCAAAATTAGGTCATTTCACCTACAAATGATCTCAAAAAAGGGGGAGTCCCAAGATTCCACCAAATAAAAAGGGAAAAAGAAAAAGAAAATTATTTAAAGAATGTAATGGGATGTTAAAAAATCTAAACCATCACTCTTTCAAAATGAGAGAAGTCATGTTTAATAATGATTTCTGGTAAAGAGGGGTGGCCACTACTACCCCCTCAATGACTTGTTCTCCGATGTCTAATGATAATCTGATATATACTTCCATAACACAATGAAAAAAATAATTAAATTCCCATGAAATAATTTCTCTTTAGATTTAATGATATCCACTATCTACTCCACAATATAAATGTATTTATTTAACTCAATATATACACTACTCATAATGTTAGAAGTAATATGATACAATTTATTAAAATTTGGTATTTAGAAAACACCATGATTGTCCTTCAACTAAACTGAAAATTCCGATTGATAAGAAACATGCACAATCCACTCAGTAACCTCAAACAGACCCACATATCTCAGAGCCAAATTTATTTATTTTACAAGATGATGGTGACCCATCTCAGGATAAACTTTCACCAAAACTCGGTCACCTATGAAAAACTACAATGGATAATTCTGCTTATCTATATAAGATTTTTGTTGAATATGAGATGTAACTACACACCAACAAAAATCTTGAATTCTCATTAATATCTCCAGAGGAAAACTTAGTCCCAAAAAAGGGGCTTCACCCACCTCTACCCCAAAAATAGGTGACCTTCATGTGTGACCATGTTGGGCCATGAAAGGTGCCATTTCGACTCATGACTAATGACTATTGTTATAAGAAAAATAATCTAGTCCCACATATAAATCCAATGATGCAACCAAATTAAATATGGAGGCATGGTCCATATCCTATATGATCTAAATATCACACAACATATAACCTTTTTTGAATGGAAAATAAGTTGTACTCAACCTAAAAATAATCCCCATTGCCTCTCAGAGACTCCTCCACAACCTCTAAGTAATCCTATGATATCTATATGATACAATGGAAGAAGGAACCCCATGTAACCTCAAAATATCCTTCACATACCACATACATAGATCATTAAATTTAGTATTTTCCCAATCCAGAATGAAATGAGTTGACGTTTTTCCCCAATAAATCACCACCCATTTATCATTCCTTCCTTGGGGAGTCTATGGTAATCCATAAAAAATTATATAGACACATATTCCAATTTACAAACTGTTATCCAAAGAGGCTGGAGAAAACAATATGTTTTCAAATTCTCTACCTTTATTAGTAATGTAACACTTCATACCCAGCCACTAAAATTTCCATCACATATCACAATACATATTCACAGTTCCTATATGAATGGCCCACAAAAAACAATGACTATTAATCTCAATGGAGCTCATCATAGATATTGGAATGAAAAAACGACCCATAAATAAGTGATTACCATATAATGAGGGAGATCAAAATTAAATAGCACCCCCACCAAATAGGGTCTCCTGGATTCCTCTAAAGTCATCATCATACTTCTGGATCAATAAAATAGACTTAGGATGATATGATGATAACTAGACACTATTAAAAACAATTATAAAAAACCCTCAGGGGTATCCAGATGAAAGTGAGTGAAATTTACAATAATTTTCCACTCCTCCATCAATTCCAAAACAACATTTTTGGTAATTTCACACTAAGATCATGTACAATGACATTACCATTCCCCTGGGTGTAGGAAATGTAAATTTCAAACATCTGAATGTATTCTGCCTGTCATCTCTATTTGAGATTCAAGACCTTATAAATAAATTTATAACACAAAATCTTATTGTAAAATAAGACTACGAACCTATACAAAAAATATAGTGCATCAACACTAAGGTGAATTCATAATAGTGGAAGGATCTAAATCATCATTTGGGTAATTCTTCTCGTGAGGTCAAAGTGACATGATCTTTCAAACACCACAAGATCATAACATATAAGCAGAAAACCCATACCTACATTATAATAATCATAGAAAACCATATACCCCATACTGGTCTCATGTAATATTAGAAAATGTGTTGATGGTAGAAGTATTTTTATCTCATTGAAATATGATTATCATTTTTCATACCAAATTAATTGCACCACTTTCTTGGTAAGAGCCTTCAAAAGATAAAAACAACTTTTGAAATCCTTGAAGAACTACCTGTAGTATCCAAAATGTCCATGAATTATCTGAATGTCAAAGAAATTTTTTTTTCTCTACCCAAGAGAAGGAAGCCCTCACATTCTCAAGATGAGCTGATAATCCATTCTCAGAAATAATTTTCCATGAAAAAATAACTTCACGAATCCAAAATATCCATTTTGAATTCATTCCGTATAATTAGTGACACCTCATGATTTCAAGAACCAAACCCAAATGGTGATCATGTGAAAGATTATATATAGAATAAACTAAAATATAATCCATGAACATAATAAAATAATCATTGAGATACAGATAAAATATATTATTTAACTAATCTATAAAAATTATAGGAAAATTATTCCTACCAAATGGCATCAAAATAAATTAAAAAGGGACATATGTCCTTCTAAATGTCATATTTGATACATAAAACTACCAAAATATGAGATTATTAAAACCCAAGTGAAGATATACCATTGAAAACAACTTTTACCTCTTTATTGTTTTCCATAAAATCATCCACAGAAGTAAAATGGTACTTATTTTAACTGTTTCCTTTTTCAAATTATGATAGTCCACACAAAATTAAATTGAACCATATGATTTCTTGTAAAAGATAACTAGGTATTCCAAAGGGGGAAACAAACCCTTCTCCATTATTTCATTGGTCTAAATATTGAGATCCTTCAGCTCCATTGGTGGTAGATGATTGTAAGATATCAAAATTGGCTACATACCTGGAACCAGGTATATTATTAACTCGACATCCCTCTCTGGTGGAATCATGAATAAATTATCTGCGAACATGTTAGGAAAATACCAAAAAATAATGTGAAGTTAAAAAACAATGGAATATTCATTGAGAACCACTACTATAGCAGACATAAAAATCGTAAAATTTGGACAAGAAGGTCATGCCTGACCAGAAGATGGATTCCACTCTCCAAGTAACATGTGTGACCTCCCATTAGCAGTAAGAAATGAGACAATATGATGATAAAAACCACCCCCATCATGGTGTTAAATAATACAATCTATCATAATTATGACATCAAATATATCTAGAATGATAATGAAGAAATCCAAGAATAACACTATATCAAATAACGATAAAATAAAAGGAAATAGAAACACATGATCGTTACTCTTCCCAATATATGTTTATAACTCCATAAAAAAGTTAATTATCTCTATTGGAATTTTAATAATATCAAAAAGACAACCATATGCAACTGACTAGAATGAACCAATATCAAATGAAGAAATCTCAACTGAAGATATAATAATGATGGCACCTCTTACTATCGTTGGACCTACATATTCCTCCATTAAAAAACTTATCTACTTCAAGAATTTGATTAAGTAATGAGGCATTAGGATAGATCCTAACAATATTTGATGCATATAACTACACCACATTAGGATTTAGAGCTGATGATACCAGACCATATTGAGGATTACACATATGATGACAGAAATGGGGCAGATGACCATACCATCCACAACTATTATACGTCTTCATCATTATTGGATATGAATTATTGGTATGGTTGACATTTCCACAGTGATATAAATTCATAGGCACACCACTAGCGATAAATAGAGTTGAATAAGAGACATGCAATCATGAAACAACTCCACCACTCCTGTAATGATCTTTTAAATTCAACCTTTTTCTCGGCTCACCGCTGATGTTTTCTCTAAGTTAAAAAGAAGTGGTAGGATAAAAAAACATGACTTTAATATTCATTTTTTCCATCATATCTCTCTCTACCCTCTCCAAATAGGTGAAAATATTTTTCATAAATACCTATAAACAAATATCAGGTTACATGTCATGAAGGTTCTTCTAAGCATTCAGTTGTTCATTCTCTAAAACCATTAGTCGAAAACACACTAATTCATTAAATTAATTGGTGTAAAAAGACAACAAATGATTTAATTACTGTAAAAAGTTGAATTCAAAACGATTATCTATCACCGAATACTCTAGAAAAAATTATAGAATATGAGAGTCTTAAAACTCTTCCAATTGAAACCCACACACCTATCCACCTATACCATGGAATCACAATAATGTTTTCTAAGACCCTCAAGCCTGAAAGCTTCACACTTCATCTTGACATTATTAGGTGTATCCTAGAATTCTGTAATCTTATTGATCTTATCCATCTATTAATCCACCTCTTGAGGATCATTCATACCATTAAAGTATGAT
This sequence comes from Viscum album, assembly GCA_963277665.1. Lineage (NCBI taxonomy): Eukaryota > Viridiplantae > Streptophyta > Magnoliopsida > Santalales > Viscaceae > Viscum > Viscum album. Next base: position 220,953,380 of record OY728163.1, read on the forward strand.
GGATACTCATGCAAAAAATCATAGGATCAAACACTTTCTCCTACAGCTCATGTATACACCTCAGAAATTAAATTATGATATTATTGTAAGTTATATTAAATAACAAGAACTTACCACATGGTAGAATAAATAATATTATGATCTAGGGGTGGTTTCCCTTGAGGAGAATCAGTTGCACCTTCTTTAGAAACCAGTGGAGAAAATTTCGGAGGTATACTATTGCAGACCAAAATAGATGAAATGATCTGACAACAAGATAATATATTTTCAAATTTGAAAATTTTAATTAAAAATGATATTATGATCAAAAGTAAAATAATGAGTCACACATCCCAACATCCTATTGTAACTTGAGTCTCATCTCGGCAACAACTGTCCATGAACTCACCACAACATACCACTCAAGTTCCAATAATCCTGTCTCTAGTATACCAAATTTCATAAGATATGGATTATAGTAAATAAATAACCATTAATACAAAACAATGAATAATTTAACATAGATAACCTCTCAAACTTGTACCTAAACCAAATTTCTCCATACTCAAATGTATTTTATAATCCCCACACGCCAACGACTTGTACCCAAGCATCAAACAATAACCAGAGGGGATGATTTATCCCAACATGAAATAAAAAAATTAAATACATATATATATATATAAATATACAAAATGTCAAATAATGTAATGAATACATATATTCTATGACTAAATAAAGATATCAAAAACCAACTATTCTATGTTATGTGATGGTAAAACTACCTCATCTCACCACCATCAACCCAAACCCAGCTGAAGGATACCTCACCGCCTCCCTAGAGTATCGTCCCTTTCCCAACATCAAAATAAATACAATGGTATATGATCCACTAAAGGGGTAGACATGGTGTGAGCTAACAAAATAAGTAGGATCCCACCCAGGTGATCTGTAACAAGTCTATATAAAAAATATATACAATGCTCAACATTGGAGAAGAAAATAAAAGATATAATGTTGAGAATTTTTTATATCAAATTCCTGAAAAAATTTATTGTTACCTTTTTAAAATTTTGAGATTAATCCATGTAAAGAGGTTTCAAATAATTTCATATACATATATCAGAAAAGATATATCAAATCAAAGCAAATCATGCCTCACAAATCCTATCAAATCCAAGTAAGTGAAACCAAATAGTAAAATCCAAAATCCTAGGTAGCATCACACATTGAATGACATTAGGTTAGGACATCTAGGAAACTTGTACCCATATCATAGAAAAATTTTCACATCATTTTCTTAGATATTTGTATCATATATAGATAGTATAGAAATACTCTTGAATGTGAACCATTCAAATAGTGCTTATCAAGTCTCTAGAGCAACGGGCCAGGGGAGACAAGGAAAAACCAATGAGTGAACCCCCAATAGTATCATTAGATGAGGACTAATATTACACCTTCCAATTATGTACACAAGGATTCCCATGTGACCTATTTTACAAATTAGTTCACCATACCATTTCATCAATACCATTATTTGAAAATTATTTTAAAATGATTTGAAAAACCATTAAATTTACCAAAATTAGATAAAACCATATTTTAACAAAAACCCATTTACACAAACAAAATAAAACTAGTAAATCATGAAATTTCATATATAATTTTTTTTATCAAAATAAGATCAATGCAGTTCATACAACACAGGCTAGTGAATAATCTATCTACCTTAAAATCTGGTCAGAAAGGCTCTCAATGGGATCCACAACATGAATTAAAAAAATGATGAAAAAATAGGTCATGTAATCAATCAAAATATATTTTTATTAATTCAACAAAAAATGATAATAAGAGGAAATAATTAGTCACTTAATTTTTAGAACACCCACCCACCACACCACAACAAACAATGGAAGAACCACAAGGGAAGATCACATAATGGATATATAAGAAAATAATAATTATCAACATGACCAATTAATAGATTTATAAGTGAAATGCAACGAATGTAACATGATCCAATAAATGAAGAGACAGAAAGGATCTCTTGACCAGTGAGATTTAACTCAACCTCATGGATGATAAAGGTATGATCAAATTAATCCATAATGAATTGAATTTCCCAAAATAACCAAGGAATAGCTCTAAGAAAAGAGGAAATAAGTATGTAATATTATGAATAAAAAATAATTTCTATAGTGAAATAAAATCCTCACTCATTATTATTACATGACATGTAATCTATGGGGTCCAATGATACCAACAAATCCATAACTTTGGTATAAAAACTCATGTTTTACAATTTACACAATCTGTAAACACTGTTCAAAATGTGTAGACTTTCCCATTAAGAATCCTATTCATGAAACATTATTTCCAAACAATATATTGTTTCTATTATTTTAATGGTGTGTAATTCCCCATCGTGATGTGTTATACTTAAACCATTTTTAATACCCCACCAGACTATAAAAACTGCAAATTATTTATAAAAACTTAAAATAGACATGGGTGATCTATGAAATTGGGAGAACCTAATGAATCAATTAAACATTTGAAAATTTACTCCATGAATTAAAATTTAAATTCATCCCCTAACATTAGTACATTTCCCTAATTAATTATATTTATCCACGAGTGTCCCAAGATGCACCCAAATAAATGGGAAAAGAAAAAAGAAAATGAGATTAGAAAAATGATGGTAATGATATGTTATACGAAAAATACATGAATTGACATTAAATTTAAAAACATAAAATACATAGTTTATTTTCATAAAGAAGTCCATTATTCCAATTATCATATCCCTCCATATCAACAAAAAAACAAATCAGGGTATCTTGGGGAAAAATAAAATATAATAAAGGGGTTAGTATATATACTCAATAGGGATAATATTATAGTGTAATATATAATGAATAATACAGAATAATCAATATGTAAAGGTAAAAATACTAAAACTTATTCCATTTAATCAATAAACTGATAATAATATGGAAGAAATAAATAATGATAAAATAAATCCTTATAAATAATCACAATAGAGTGAAACTTATCTATGAATATTGTATCTATTAAAATAATCACATGGATATCAAAAAATAATCACATAATAATGGAATGAGGAATACTAAAAATCTAAAAACATCAATAACATTCAATATTTTTTTTAAATATATGGGTATAAACCTGACTATTGTGGCTAAATTATTTGTCTCATAATAACTGTCAATGCATAGAGGGGTTTTCTATAATTGGGATCCACCCATCACATATTATTTCAAATAAATTATTCATATGAATTGTTTGAGACTTATTCGACATAAACATTAGTATTAATGAACTAACCTATAAAATGTTAATTATTATACCAATCATATAATAATAATAACAATCCTTCAAGAATAATATGGTGAATGTCAATAAGATTTTACATCCTTAGTAAAACTAATCAAAAACCACCCAAAGATATAATAAGTATAATATCTATAATATATATATATATATATATATATATAATTTATCATAATTAAAATAAATGGTTGATGTCATTGACGAATATAAATACAGTAAATATGTCATTTAGATTATTATTGAGGAAAATATCCTTTTCATTTTGAAAATTTAATTTTTTATAAATAAATCACAAATAATTTGTAAAATAATTTTCATTAAAAATTAACTTTAACAATTTGTAAATAAATATTTAAAATCATGAATTTCTATGCTGGTATAAAATTCCATTCATATCATACATGTTAAAAAAAATATTCCTTTAACCGATTTTTTAAAATCCAAAAACACTTTATTTTGAAAACAACAAGAATAATTAGTTAATATTATAGTAAAATTTTAGAATAGTTATTTTTTTGATAAATAATTTTGATAATGTTAAAAAATGATGGAATTTTTTTTTAGAAAAAATGGATTTTGATGAAAAAGGATTTTTGACTGAAAAGAGAAATAATGAATTCTTTTCTTAAAAACATCCCCCCTGTCATTTGGAGAACCAAAGACTAAATTTTTTTATATTACCTGAAAAAGGCCATTAATAACCATATTATATGAAAATATATTGTTTTTCATATATAAATATCAAATAATTATCCCAATATAATATTAATCAACAATAATTCCAGATAATGATGGGATTGTGAATATATCCCTTATAAATTTTCAAAATATTGAATTATAAGACACATGAATGAAATAAAAAAAATAATCCTTAAAATACCATGAATTTATATATATTTATAATATAATACATTAATAGTGTATGTATATACACCAAAAATAGTATATGTGGTGAATATGGCATATATCACACAGAAGTAAAAGTGAGACGAAAAACGCTTACCTGAGGTTTGAGTTCCTTCATATGTGTCTACACCTCTTTTATAAGAATTATAGGTTTATTATAAATCTATTACACAATAAAAAAGAATATATATAATTCCATATATGGTTTAATTATATTATTTTGTCTCCCATTTTTTAAGAACTCTTAATTAAAATCACTGCTTTGGGTGATAATTGCTCTGTTTTTAACGTATGTTTTTTTGGTAATTTTGATCCTTTAAATTTTATAATGTTTCCATAAAATATATAATTTTAACCGTATAATAAATTTCATATATATTTACTACACTTATATTTATATAAATCTATTAATGTTAGAGATGAAAAATTGATTACACCGTTCAAGGACATGTAAGGTCATCCGTACGCATGAACATTATTTGAAATTTTCATGATGCATGGAGTGAAAATAAAATAAACATTAATTACAATATTTATAATCATTATTATTTCTCATAAACAATAAAAATTAATATAATTAATCATTTTCTTGAGATAAGTTAGCACTAAGGCTCTTGTAATAAATTAGAGAAAAATTAAAAGAGGATAAATAAAAAAATTTACATTTATCTTGAAGGAAAAAAAGGAAACCATGTCGTTAGGAAGTGTAGTTGAGTAAAGAAATTCCTCGGCAGTGAACCATTTGTTTGAAATCAGATCAGAACCATAATTAGATTCCTGAAAGGTGTGAGTGATGATGTACTTCATACAAGAATTCCTATCAAGACAGCTTACCCATTTGGCAGTCAACATCCACTCTAAGTGAGTCTGACCCACACGGATGGCTTACACAAGAGTGGAGGAGTTACATTCATATCAAATATAGTTATATCCTCTTTTATAAGATAGAAAAATTTTAAATGAGGAGGAATTCCATCTCTGATTCCAGTGTAGTAGCTATTCCACAAGGTCCATACATGCATTCCACAACATTCCCAGTCTGGTCTGTGAAAATAACACCAAACCTTGAGGGACTTGGAATACCCCTAGAAGCCCAGTCAGTGTTACACTTTATCAATATAAAAAAAGGTGGTGTCCAGAAAACATCCTATGATCTATGAGTGGAGGGGAAGTTACAATAAATATTTAGACGTTTAAGGATCATGAGGTCACCAAAAGTGTTTACACTTTTTTCCGAGTTAAGGTTGTTGGCAGCTTGCACTATAGTGATAATTGTCTCCATGGAACGAAGTGCATTGAAGCATATCATACTATGTAAATAATTATTCCTACCACACAACACTGTGTAAAGAAATTATACACATGCCACCCTGAAAATAATTTTGAGCTGCTTTGAGAGATCAAGAACATACATGACTCCAAAAAAGATGCAGATATAATCATCTTGAGGGGGATGAATGACAAACATTACTTCATGAGACGGTAGTCCTCCATATAGGTGAGTGATGTTATCATATACCTAAAACAAATTATGAAGGTATTAATGAGATAATAATTTAAAAACTATAATAATTTCACAAATAACTTATAATTATTTTAAAAAAATATTAAATATATCATTTAATGGTGGTTATGGAAAAAGAACTACATCGGTTAACATGGAGGTAGTTCGCCATAAGGGTGATCGACTATTTTGTTTCCCATTTTAGGGAAGTGGTGATGAATATGGGAGAAAAAATTAAAATAATAAAATATAAGTATATATTATAAGCTATTTTTATTCTATTACTATATTTTAAAGAAGTTTTATGGTGGGGGACGAAGAAATAGAATAATAACGAATGTTTAAGGATTATACATATTTTTTAGAGAGCCTCATATGGTATATACATAAAGACATCATAGGATGGATACATAATAATAACAAGGAATGTAGGATGTTGGTACTGAAATAGGAATGTATATTTGAAGTTATTTTCTAAACTAAAAGATTTTGGGAGTGTGAATAAGGGATGAGAAGGGTCGGACTTTTATATGTTTGTGAGAGGACAAAATAGAATTTTTGAAAAGATAAAGTGATACACATATTTTTTTCTTAAAAAAATCATTATTTATGGTTTTTTATAAAATATTATAGGTTATAGGTTAAAAATGATTCAATAAAAATGGGTTTGGAAAAATTTTAGTTCATTTTATACACTTATTTTCTTAATTTAACCCCCGATAAACCTTTTTTTACCTTATTTGTGGGAATTTATTTTTATTGTTTTCACGATTTGATATGGAAAATAAAATTTTTAAAATTATTTGATAATATAAATTATTTATATTTCTAATATAGTATCCATTTTTACAAATTCAATTTACATAAGTGGTGGTGTCAAATTTAAAATTTAACCACAGGAATGACCAATGACCAGCTTTCCTAAGAGAAAATTCTCGCAAGTATTGAATATTTTAATATCAAAATTCTATATAAAATTGATTTTGATGAACTAAATTAGTAAAAATTTAAAATAATTCAATTAATATTTTTTTTATAAAAATTAAAAATATATTAATATTTGGAAATAATATAAATAGAAAGGCATTTTTCAATAGAAATATGACTTTTCCACTTTTCACCAAAAAATTATTCTTTTTAAAAAATTATAAAAAATAAAATCAGATATAATTTTGAAATGTAGTCATAAAAAAGTAAATTTATTATTATAACAATATTTTATAAATGTTTTAAAAATTAATTTTAAATTATGTTTTAAAAATTTCACTAAACATGCTTTTATAAAAATACATTTTTTGTCTAAAAAACATTTCTATTTTTCTTAAATGGTTCTTATTTTATTTATAATCAATATCATGACATTGAATTTGTTTTATACATGTGAAAAAATATATGTTTCATAATTTTTCAAGTAATACTCAAACACACCATCTTAGCTGCTAAGTCATTATGGTCATGTTAAAATAATAATATTCAAACAGAGTCTCACATTTTTTCAAACCTGGTGTTGTATGCACTGCAAGCCGTCGAAGTGAATGAATTTATTTAAAAAGAAAGATATTTTAAATTATATGGGAGTTACATTATCTTCTAAAAATTGCGTTTCATGTCATATATGATTTTTAATTCAATTTTTACACCCTGATATTTTGTAAAATATTTTTTTTCAAATTATTTAAATATGTTTTATACTTAAAATTTCAAACAACACAAAAAATAATTTTTATATATGAAAGTAAATGTTTGAAATGAAATATTAATCACACATAGTTAATTATGAAATAAATTCCACATTAATTTTATGTTCCTACACATAGACAATCGAGTTTATCTTGCGTTACATGATTGAATGAAATTCCTCAACGAGTTGTGTAACACGCCAGACCGAGTTTTACTGAAAAATAATATATTATTAAAAATAAAATTATTTGAAACAATAATATATAAAATAGTTGTTAAGTTTGTGGTTTTTAATTTAATTTAATAAATATTTAAAATTCATGTTTGAATTCACATGTTAAAAATTAATTAAAAATATATACAAGAACCAATTGAATATAAAGAGAATGTTTTTATAAAAATAATTTTATGTTGAAATAATAATTTTATCATAGTAAATTTAATTAATCAATATTGTTGAATCCTATTAATAAATTATATTTTGTATAATCAATCAAATTTTTTTACATTCATATAATATATTTTATAAGTATGAGATATGAACTAACCCAATATTACACACAAATACATATATTTTTATAAAAGTAGTTTTACAGAATTTCAATGGGGAACTTATTTTAAATATATGTTTTAGAACATTAAGATATATTATATTTAAAAATAAACTTCATCACTTCATGTGGAACATAATATTTAGCTTAGGGTTTATTTTTTTTAAATTTTTTATGATGCTTCATTTTTTGATTAATAGTGAAAAATATAACATTTTGATTTAAAACTGACTTTCATCTAATATATTTAAAAATTAAAATTTTATTTTAATTGGTTTTAAAGATTAATTAGATAAATTTTAATTTTATTAATTCCCTTTAGGTTATTTAAGTCAATATCACTATAAAATTAGATATACAAACTTACCAAACATTTTAACATTTTAACTTTAAAAACCCACTTTATTGTCCCATATGTGGGATTAAATTTGAATTAATTTCTTCCACTACATTGATTTAAATTTGGAAAAATTGATTACATATTTTGATTCAGAATAAAATATAATGTCAAATAATTTCATCATAATTTTATAGAAAAATATTAGTGAAAGTAATTAAAATTAATTACAATGATTAAGAGGAAAGGTTTCTTAATATGAGACTAAACCATACAATTATGAGCCAAAACGACATATAAAGTTGTCTTAAATCCATTTTATGTCCATATATGGAGAAGTTACTCCCTTTTATCTAATAATTTCATTTATTGGATCAATGTTTGATAGGAATAAAGTTAGTGGAATACCCTTTTCCAAAATATACAATAACACAACTCCTCCTCCACTATAAAAAGGCACTCACCCTCCCATTTATCCAAACCTATTAATAAAATTTTAAATACAAAAATAGTCCTAAATAATTGATTAACAACCCTAACTTCATTATAGAAGCCTATCTTTGGGAGGAATTCCAACTGAGGATTCCCTTTGGTGCAAACTGTGACGAGTTACCCAAATTCGAGGTAACATTCTTGCACATGCTTCATTATTTTATTTTCTTTCTAAAAAACCTAAATTATTATTATTCAATGATAATGTAATACAAAATATAATTGATATAATTATATTTTTTATTAAAAGTGTTATACTTTAACTTACACTCAAATTCATCTAATGGGTAATGAACTTACCGTTCTTGTGTATGGTGAACAATCATCTCATGAAACAATGTTGTCTATTTGTTCCTTAACCACCACTCATAGATGTGATTTATGATGGAAAATATATTTTAATGTGTTATATATAATATTTAGTAGGTATTTATTATTTTATATTATTATATATGACATACATTCATGATTTCTATTTTTTGTAAGTATGATAATTTCGTTTGGGGAAGAGTGGACTACCATCTCTTCAAAGTGATGTGATTTGTTCACAACTTGGATGGAATGTATTAAAGATGAATTTAGTGAATGTATACGATTTATAATAAACAATATTTCTACTAAAATTATAATATTTTCATCTATGTATTAATTTTTTTTTCTTTAAATATGTTAATAAAACAAAATCAACAATCAAGTATACATACCACCTACTGTCTACATGAATAATGTATTCCATTTCATAAATATATCTTTTATTGATTATTATATATACATATATAATGAATATATAGTATACTTATACTATTTTTGAAATTTCTAAATTAACTAAATCATGATCTAAGTAAGAATATTAATACAAATAAGTCATAACATAAATGAAAAAAATAGATATTGCTTGAAACATAATATTAACAGCAAGTTATTAATAGATGGGTAATATGAATTAGAAAAAAAATCATATATGGTATTAGATATAATAATATGATTATTTAATTTATTTATAATAAACTTCTATTTATTATATAAAAGTTTTGATCAAGTCTGAAGAAATTCAAGACTTAAGGTAAGTGAATTTCAAATAACTTTTTATTTCCTTGAGAAATATGCCTATCCACAACTCATTTATTTTGTGTGGTGTTTATACTAACCATGTATGAATTATTTTATTATTATAACTAAGTTTATCAATATTTAAATATATTTTTGAAGATATTTCGTTTAGGGTGTTATGTTTCCTAAGTTTCCAAATTGGTGAAGTACTTTTATTTCAATTTACCTTCTTTGAGACACACACAATGTTATGAACCTATATTTTTGTATGGGTTATATATAATTCTTTTTGACATGTAATATATTGAATATAAATATTTTAATGATATTTTAATCATTATTTAATGTTATTATTTACATTTTTTTATGAATTAATGTTTCTAAAATAGTAAAGGTTTATTGCTTCAATCTCATCATTTATCATGATTATTTATGATTATGCTTATTTTGATGATATATTATGATCCATATATCAATAAATATAATTAATTATATAATACTATTGATATTAATGTTATATCTATGAAATGCTACCATTTTTACAATATTTGGTAGTTATGATAATTAAGAAAATGTTTTTTATGAAAATATTACTTTATTTCTCCTTTTGGTTGGAAATATTTGTTCTTTCAAAAACAAATTTTCTAATATTTTTATAAATATGATTTACTAATATACTATTATGTTTAAATTAATTCTTTACCAATGTCGAAACTTTTTAAGAAATGGGTTTAAAAGGAATGTTCTTTATGTTTTTCGATCAATGCATTTTTCTTACATTTTAAGGTATAAAACGAATTTTTAACATGTATGGACTTACCTGCAGTCAAATCCATAATTTACATGATTCTTCCATTGTATTTTTACAATGTTATTTTATTTAAATAATTTTTTTTCTTAATATTCTAAAATTTTATTTATTTTTAAAATTTTTTTTCAAGGAAAAGAGTTCTCAATTTTTTTTTGTTTAAAAAGTGTTTTAAATGATTTTTAATGCATCAATTATTTGATTTACAAATTTTGTTATAAAATAAAAGAATTTTATTGGTATAAAAGATTATTTTATAAATTTTCAAAGTATTTTCAAAGAAAATGGTTTTCAAAATGATTTGAAATATCTTTTATATGCTTTCAAGGCACATGGTTTTCAAAATATGTTCAAAATCCATTACATGTTTTTGAATCCATTTTAAAAGAAAATGGTTTTCAAAAGTATTATTTTTTAAAATTAAATTTTAAAAAGAAGGAAGGATATTATACACAAGAATTTTTTTAATAAAATTTCAAATCATTAATTGTATGAAAAATATTTTTAAAATGGATTTTTTGAAAAAGAGATTCAAAGAGAGGCTATTTTCTTTAGGAAATGTTTGAAATGATCTTTCTAAATAATTTTACATATAATATATCTTCCTTTTTTATAATTAAAGATATATAAAAAATATAATGTTCATATTGTTTATTGAATGGATTCTGTTTTAATAGCCAGATTTTTTACGACACCCTTTTATCTTCCTCGGGTTATATGATTTTGAAACAATCATCTTTTCATATAGAATGCTTTGATGAAATGATTATGAAACCTATCTATTTTTTATAGGTTATGATATAAAGAAATTTTTATGAAACCCATTTCACTTTTTGGGTTATGATAAAGTGTTTAGGAAACCCATATATTATAATGGTTTATTCGATGATGAATTTTTTATTATATTGTGGAACATGTCAGAATGGTTTTATTATGTGATGAGAGGGGCCTATATCTATATCTAATTAATTGGGTAATGATTTATATATCTTTAGATAATGATTGGAAACAAGTAAATGGAATTGATCAACTGAGGGATTTTTTGGAAACCCAATCCCTTAAAATGAAAGAACAATGACTGGGGATGGTGGTGTGTCATGCAAGGTAGTTATGGTCCCCATGAATATGGGAAGATGGGGAAACCTGATCAATAATGGGAATATCAGAAAACCTAATCCCTTACAATGGAAAGGATATTATTGGGGATGGTGGTGTGTCCCTCTCATTAGGTGTAGTCACCATAATCTTCCGTTTTATGTTTTGAGAATGTGACTTGACTTATAAGTAATGATATTACATGTTTATTTTTATTCCACAATTCAATGTCTTATTCCTATTTTCTGCTTTCATGAAATATGATCTCTTTTCCCATTTTATTAATTTATATATAAATAATAATATTTACACCATGATTCATGTTTATGATATTTGACATGTATGTAATGATATTATAATTTTATCGTCAAATTATCATAACCTTATGCTCATTTTATTCTTACATATCTCCATTGTTTACCATTACCAAGCATCCGAGATCACACCATTTTAGCATTCCTTCCCCATATTATGAAGATATTGTTTTTTATGATATGTATAAGAGGGGTTCTAGTCTTGGATATTATAGATAGAGAAAATCTAACTCACCTATTTACTAGTTTTTATGTTTCCATGTATCTGAAGTGACTGAACTAATACAGTCTTTGGGAGTCTATTCACGTAATGTTTTAAGTATTTTATAAAAACAATGTAATATATATAAGTTAATAATGGGTTTTTATAGTTTTTTTCATTATGTTTTTGTCAAAATTTGTAAAATATTATGAGAAAACATTAATTATATCCATGGTGATATTTATATGTTAATTTATAGGGATTCCTCTATGTATAATTCTACGGATAAGAAAAAATTATTGGAACATGTTATGTAACTCTTGTAAAGGATAGAGAATGTGGGTTTAAGAAAATATATCAATTTTTGAATATTATATGTGGATTTGATTCTATCATAGATGGTCCTAGGACAAAAAATTATGACACGGTGTGTCGGGCCTCACTCGAGTATAACCTGGTACACAATAATGGGACTTACTGCACACTCGGTTAGACACTCTTAGGGGATATGACTTGGGAATTCAAAAACTCTTTACAAAGAATTATGATGAATTTAAATAAAAGTTTAAAATTAATATCCTATGATAAACTAATAGTGTAATAAAATAAAGAAGTTGGTTTCATGATTTAGATATCCTATAAGTAACTTTTTTCATGAATATGTTGTTTTCTACTATGATATGTGTTACTCACCCTCCAATTTTTTGTTTTGGTAAATGGAGGGAAAAATAAATAATTGGATTATCATTGAATCTGATGGAAAATTTGGTGACAATGAGAAATAAATTGGATAGTCACTAGAGAGAATGATATTTCAGTTATGGAAAATCAGTTATCATGTTATATAATTAACAAGGCGAACTTTACTCGTGTTCCTAACACAAAGAATAGGAGTAATAAGAACTTTTATAAAATTTAAAATGGTAAGTAACATAGAGGAAAGAATATTAGGCTTCTTACATGTCAGGAATAAGGTAATGAGGACATTAAATAATACCTCAAATGGATGGGAAGATGTTATCTATTCCATAAAAATGTACATTGAGTGACGAATTGTCATAGAGTTCAATGTATTATATGTATAGAACATGGTCATTACCCAAATCGATTCCCTAACCAAATAATTTAATTATGGGAAAAGGAAGGACCAATTATATGTAAATAATTAATATGGATGGATGGAAGTGTTAATGTATTTGGATTCACGAATTGTGAATAGTAAATTATATAAGGACTTTTTAGTTTATGTTTTTTTGAAAAGGATTTAGAAGGATACGATGAATGGTTCTGATAGACTAGAAAAGTGATTTAATGGAAAGGTTATGTTCATTGTAAACTCATTATTTAGGTAATGATAACACTTAATATGTTACCTATGTTATGATAAAACTATTTGGATAAAAGATAAATTGGTTATCAATAAGAGAATAACAAGGTACTGATTACCTTATAACTAATCAAAGATTTTTTGAGATGTGGGTTTTTCTATCATGTATGGAGTATTAATCATTAATTGGACTTAAGTAATATGCCCAAAAAACATTGGAATAAGGAATAAATCATGTTTTCAATATGTTTTTTGGTAATTCTTATTATTACAATGTTTCAAGAGAATACATGATATAGGTATTCACATGTTTGGTATGTGAAAACCAAATTATATTTTATGATATACAAGAGATTGATGCTAAAATATTTTTGAGACATTTTGTGACCTTAATTATAATGTTCTGGATTCTCATTTTTGGAAGATTTATAAGTTTATCCATTTATAGAATGGTTTTTTTAAATTAGGATGTGTTTTTATAGATTAAAGTATTCTCTCACCACATGTGTATTTTGGAAAATTGGATAACCTATGATAACTATTTTTTTGTGATATTAACTAAGGGAAAATACAATGAATTTTAATTATATTTATTGATCTCTTGATTTTTATTTCTACATGAATGAAAAAATAACCTTCATTACCCGGAGTAAAATTGATTGAGGCTTACTAAAGGATGATCTGGTCCAAAAGGAATTGAATGAAATAATGTAACTATATCTTATTTAGGAGAAGTTTCTTGAATTAAAATTTTGTACTATTATCATAAATTTTTTATGATATCAATAACCAATTTAAAACTTCTTCATTTTTTTTATTTTGTGGTCATTGAATTTCATTAGATCACCCACTTTCTCATGATTAGAGATCTATATAAATTACTAGAATTCTTAATTATTTTCTTCCATGTACATGTTTTAACTTCACACCAATATTTTCATATGTGGAAAAATTGTAATATGTTACTTTGGTTAACCATCATTTTTCCCACATTCCATTTTAGAAAAAGGTTTAAATATTTATTTTTCTATATGGGTTTACGTGAAATAATCTTTCATGTGTTAAGCCTATGATAACCTAGATGAATTTTGATGGTGAAATTCATTTTTATGGGGTAGAATGTAACACCCCTAAATTTTGTTATTTTTTTTGTATTAATTTAATATTTTTGATATTTTTCATTTTAGAAAACATTGAAAAAAGTTTCTTATATTAAAGGAATTTGTTTGGTTGCATTATGCACAATAATAATTTAATCATAATCTAAACAAAACATTAATATTATCTTAATCTATACAAAACACTGAGGTTATCTTACGTTCCATGCAATACATAATTTCTTCAATGGCTTACGTAACATGCAAGGCCATGTTTTACTGAATAATAATATATAATTTAAAATTTTATTATTTAATATAATAAGATATAATATATCCATTTATTTGGTGGTTAAAAAAAGGATTAACTAACTTATGAAAATACATGGTTGAATTCCTCATTTAAAAATTAATTAGAAATAAATATAAGAACCAATTGAATAATAAGAGAAAGTACTTATAAAAACTACTATTACCATCATAAATGACATTTTATCATTACAAAATAAATTATGCACTATTGGTGAGTAATAAAAATAAAATATTTATTTTATATTCAGTAAAATATTTTTACATTCTACCAATATATTTCATAGGAACAATATAGGGACAAACCCAATATTACACATAAAAACTTATATTTTTATAATAGAACTTTTACAACCTTTTAATAAAGAATGTCTTTTAAATCTATATGGATGAACTTATATAAATTATATATTTAAAAATTATTATTAAATTTTAATGTAGAACACAAAAATTATCATAGAGTGAATTTTTGGTGTTTCTCTGTGAAGCTTTCATTTTTGATGAATTTTAAAAAACAATGGATTTTAATTAAAAACTAATTTTTCATCTAATTTATTTACAGGGTTAAATTATATTTTTAATTGGTTTTAATTTTTAATTAGATCAATTTGACATCAATTAATCCAACTTAGGTCGTAGTTATAAATTTCACATTAAAGTTGGATATAAAAACATCACAAACTTTTGAACATATTTACTTTAAAATAATGCTTTCTCATCCCTTTTGTGGGATTAAATTTGAATTAATTTCTATCGGTTCTAAGATTAAAAAAAAGATTCAATATTTTTAATTACCATAATATATAACTTCAATTATGTTTAACTAATATTTGAAAATTATTATTAGTGAAATTAATTAAAACTAATTACAATGATTAAGAGGAAAATTAGCTTAACAAAGGACTAAACCTTCCACTTAAGGACCAAAATGGACATGAAAATAATAAAAAATCCATTATATGGACATAGTTTTACACTATCATCACCTGGATCTAATTATTTCCAGTAGTGGATCCACGTTTCATTGAAAAAACGTTAGTGGAATTCTAGTTTCAAAAAGTTACAAGAATTCCACTCCTCCACTATAAAAAAGAATTAAAACCTACATTTTTTTAACACCTCTCAAGAAAATTTTATCACCCAAAATCTGATAAAAAATAATCTATTAACATTCAAACCTTCATCCTAGAATCCTCCCATTTTACAGAAATCAAACCAATGAATACCATTATTGCAAACTAATATGAGTTACCCAAAAAATTGGAAACATTCTTCCTCAAGCCACTTTGTTTTATTTTCATTTCCCAACTACTAAATTAGTATTATTACATGATTATATAATAAAAATATTATCCTAAATTTATAAATAATTTTTAATCATAATGATTATATTTTCACTTATGCACATATCCATCTAATGGGGTATGAACATACCATTCTAGTGTGTGGAAAACTACTGCCTCTAGAAATGATGTTGTTCACTTTTCCTTAACCACCTATCATGGTTGGGAATTATAATAGAAAACCTAAATTTTTTTATATATAATATTTATGAGGTATTTATTATTATATAATTATTATATAAAACATAACTTCAAGATTTTGTTTTTTTGTAAGCACGATAATTTCGTTTTGGGATGTGTCGACTAGCACCTCCTCAAAGTGATGTAATATGTTAACACCTTACATGGAATGTATTGAAGATGAGTTTAGTGAAATAATATGATATATATGAAATAATAATGCTACTGTAATTATAATATATTCACAAATATATATATATATATATATATCATTTACATTCTTTCTTTTAATATAAATATTAAACAGAAACATCATTCATGCATACGTACTATCCACCGTCTCAATGAATAATGTATTATGCTTCATAATTATATGATATATAGATTATTATAAATACACACATATATATATACATAATATTTATTATATTTATACAATTTTTGAATTCTTTAAATAAGTAAACCATGATCAATGTAATAGGATCAATAATAATATGTCAAAACATATACAAAAAATAAAGAAGATATTACCTGAAACGTAATATTAACATGGAGTTGTGTTTAAATAGGTAATATGAATTTATAAATGAATAATATATGGTATTAGATGTTATAATAGGTTTATTTAATAGATTTATAATAAATTTTTTAAATTATATAGGAGTTTTTACCATATAAAAAAATGGGATGACTTAATGAAAGGGAATTTCCACTCACTTCTTATTTCCAGGAGATACATTCCTTATTCCCCATTCATTTAGATTGTACGGTGTGTATAGTGACCATGGATATATTATATTATTATTATACATAAATTTATTTGTATTTACATATCCATTTTATGACCTTTCTTTCATAGTGGTTATGTTTCAAATGTTACCAAATTAGTAAAGTAATATTGCCAAAATTTCCCTTCTTTGAGACACACGCCTTGATATGCATCATTATTTTTCTATGAGGTGTATATAATTCCTTTTTAAATGTTATATATTTTATATACATATTTTAATGATATTTAATTCATTATTTAATTTTATTATATACATTTTTTCATGATTTAAAGTAACCAAAATGGAAAAAATTAAATTCTTCAATCTCATCATTATTTTAGATTCTTTATAGTTACGCATAAATTGATGAAATATCATGATATATATCTCAATAACTCTCATGATGTTTCTTAACCTTTATATATTCATGTTATATCCTATTAATTGAACCATTTTCCCACTCTTTGGTATATAATATGATTAAAAAATTGTTTTTTAAATATAACATTATTTATCCTCTTGATCATAAATCGATGTTCTTCAAAAATGTTATTTTCTAAAATAGTGTCTAAAATTCAATTAATACAATTTTATGATGTTTATAGGAAATTGTTACCCATGTATTACCCTTTTAAAAAATATTTTTCAATGTAATTTTCTTGTTGTTTTCTGATTAAGGAATGTTTCTAAACATTTTAGGTATAAAAACAATGTTCGGTATGTAAGGACTTATCCACCATCATGACCGTCATATTGTTGATGATTAAATTTTTATATTAAAAGATAATTTTTTTAATGAAATAATTTTCTTAACAACCTATATTTTATTTATTTTTAAAATGGTTTTCATAGAAAAAGGGTTTTCAAAAATTGTATTATGATTAAAAATTGTTTTAAATGGTCTTATAAGCTTAATTTATATGTTTTCAAATTTTAGTTTTTAAATAAATGTTTTTCATTGATATAAAATATTATTTAACAAATTTTTTGGGTATTTTCAAATGAAAATGTTTTCAAGCTTATTTTATATTTTTTTAACAAAATGGTTTACAAAATATTTTTATGCATCGTTTATAAAATTTCTATGATATTTTACAAGAAAAATGTTATCAAAATGCTCTATGTTCTAAAAAGTTTTTTTAAAATGAAAAATATTTATTCCTCAAGTAATTTTGAAATTAAATTGTAAATATTTCTTTGAAAAAATGTATTTTTGAAATGTTTTCTAGAAAATGATTTTCAATAAATGGAAAATTTCCATAATAAATATTTCAATTGATCATTACAAATATCTATCCATCTAATATTTAATCTTTTTTCATAGTGTAATATTTATTTGGGAAAAGATCCAAGAATAAAATTCATATTATTTATTTAATTCATTAATGATTAATATAATGATGTTTTACGACACCAGTTTCTCTCCCATTGGTTATATGCTTCTGAATCTCGCTTCGTTTCACAAGTAATTCTTTAATGAAATGATAATAAAACCTATAAATTTTCTATATATTTTGATGTGATTAAATTTTTATGATACCCATTTAATTTCATGGTTTATGATATGGTGTTTATGAAACCCATACCAATTTATAGGTCCTGATATGAGGAATGTTTTATTATATTGTGGAACGTGTATATATGGTTTTATTATGTGATAGGTGGGACCTATATCTCCCTCTAATGCATTAGTTAATGATTTATATATCCCTATATAATGATGTAAATCATGTTGATGAGCTTGATACACTATGGGAAGATGTGGAAACCAGATCCCTTATAAGGAAAGGACAATAACTACGGATGGTGGTGCATCCAACCCAGTGGGTGTAGTCCCCATGAAGATATGAAGATGGGGAGAGCTGATCCACTATAGGAATATGGGGAAACCCAATCAACTATGGAAACATTAGGAAACCACATCCCTTACATCGAAATGTCTATGAATAGAGAAAATTGTGTGTCCTTCCCATTAGGTATAGTCCCCATAACGTTCCCTATTATGTTTTGGAAATTCACCTTGAGTTATAGAAATTTATATTACATCTTTATGAGTCTTTCATAATTTAATGTATTTTTACTATATTATGATTTCATGGCTTATTCTTTTGAATAAATTACAATTAATTTCTTATAAACTAAAAATCTTTATTCCATGACTCTTGATTAAGTTATTTATTGAACGGGTATGATCTTCTAATGTCATAATCAGGTTGTCATGTAATGGCCAAAATTTGTTTTAATGAAAATTCCTCTTAATATAATTAAATTAATCATTAAATAAAATGGTTATGTAAAACATATTCACTTCCTTTGTTTTATGTTTTTGGATTTTAAAATACCATTATGAATTGTTACTATTGCTAATATAGCCATTAAACAGGTATCACATGATTAGTATAAATATAGGGTTTTAATAAATCCAATTTAATCAGAAAAAGGAAGTGATGGACTCATCCAGTATAATTTATCTATACTAAGACCATTTTTCGGAGCTCAAAAATTAGGTAGCTTCATTGGGATTCTCTCATGACCAAGCCTAAGTCATGCTTCAACACATTAATCTTGAACAGAACTGCTTACAAGATAAGTGAAAGTTAATAGAGATTACCAACCAAGTGATGTTATCTGAGCCGCCCCAATAGTCTATCATCATCACCCACCTTTCCATTAGGACTTTTTCAGGTGTTATAAGTGGTTATGTGACAAGACCCTTGCACAATGATTATGTGTTTTTTTGAAAGAATATACATTCATTTTTTGTTACTATATAAATGGTTTTTAAAGAACAAATTGTATTTTTAGTTAATATTAAATTAAGATATATATTTTGATGAATTAATGGATATTTGAATTATATAATATTTTAATAAAATATTATTACTAAATTAATTTTTATTATATATAAATTATTGTATAATTTATTAATAAAATTGTGATTTTTAGTAGGGTTTGAAAGATTTTGTTTTCAAAACCCATGAATTTTCGATAAATGTTAGATTTTATTTTAAAAGTAAAAATTCAAATATTTAGAAAGTTATTTAGAAAAAAATGAATATAATATTTGGAGTCAGGACATCTAAAATTTCTAACCGTGAGTTTTTCATAATTTTCAGAGGCAGTTGAATTTATGGGTCAAAATTAAATACCATTTAAACATATAATGTGTTTTATGAGATCATAATGACATAATATTGATATAATATAACACTAAAAATGGGGTTTTCGGAAAATATATGTTTTACCTTAAAAATAATGTGATTTTAAATTTTTTTGATTAATTTTATGGTGCTATAGTGGACTCTCCAAGACTTATAAAATATGTTACTTTTTTAATATGATTTTATTGAGAGTGTAACTCACCTCCACATAGGAAATCATAATATTTTAATATGTCAAGATAATTTCCTTATAAAATAATTTTTTTCACTCTCCTTTGGAAAAAATCATGGGAAAAACCCTGATATGGCTTGTTGTTTTGATTAGTTTAATGTGTAGTGTCCAAAACCTAATTAATAAATAATATCTTCTTATTTCCTATATAATCACCCAAAATATCTCATTACTCTGCACTCAAACCTTTGTAGATCGACCAACCTATAACCTATACTCTTTGTAATCCACCCATGGATCCCCAAGATCCCAAGAATCCTTTCTCAAGCCTCTCCCAGGCCATTGGGATCACACTTTCAAGTTAGGGATCCTCACTTTCCTTGGTTCCTTATTTATGTATGAGTTTCTTTATATTGTTATCCCCTTTTAGTTTCAATAACAAAAGTTGGGGTATCATTTAACATATCCCCTATACTTCCCTCCTTATGTTATAATTACTAGTTTCCCCTTTATCTTTCATTAGTGCCTCCCATGTACACCCGTTACCATGCCGAAATTCCGTAAGGAATTTCTCTCTTGTCATTTACATTCAAGAACTTCTTTTATATTATGAATATATATTCCAATATATATGTGGGAAAATGGATTTATAATACCACCTTATTGTTTATTTCATGTACATATGATGATATATCCCTTTATCTCTCTTCAACCATTTTTATGAATTCTTATGTCACAATGTTATGCTGCCAAAATTGCATTGTTATTTTCCAATCCAAAGTCATTGTGTAGTGAATACCATGTAAATTTATCTATTAAGATAATTAACCATTATACAAATTTATTTATTTATTATAGAGTTCATTTATTTATTTCTAATTCCCTTATCATGGAATAAATTATTATGTTGAATGATTCCATGTTTTATGATGCATGTGGCACACGTATGCATGAAATGAAATGTTTATAAAGGGTGTACCCTGATAGCACTCCAATTCATTGGGTAAAGAATAATATCATGATACAACTTGTGAAATTAGGGTTTAATAATGCTAATTCAAGTGCAATGAGGGTTTACTCATTCCAATTTAAGTGCAATGAGGGTTTAATCATGCTCCATGTGTAATGCGCCTTGGCTCAGGCTAATATCATGTTAAATGTTAATGCCACATCTCCATGTTATGATAGTCATGATGTATAATATCTTTATGTTCATTTTTATATTGTGATCCATTGATATTTCTATTGCCTAACATGTATTTTATTCTTCATGTAATGCCTTTTTTAATCTCTTAGTAGGATTTATAGCTCACCATTTTCTTATGTATGTCCTCATGTTATCCAATACAATGCTAAGTACGAAGGAATGTTCCGGTCATGTATAAGAAGATTTCAATAAATATGTGTATTTTATGTGTTAAGTTCCTATGTAATGTTCCTAATCCCCAAATACACTATACCCCTCTAACCTCCCTGTTCTATTAAGTGCATGATTACGTAATAAATCATGTTTTTGTGTGTAATAAAGATAAGAGTTTTTATATTTAGTATTAGAGGATATGTTTAGTTATTTTTGTGATTCGGATTATAAAACCCAAGTGAAAGACTTGAGGATAATAATATGTATAATAAAAACATCCCTAAATTTTGGTGTGTATAGATTAAGTGGTTTATCAAGAAAATACATACTTTTCTTGGATATGAACATGTAGAGGTGGATATGGCACATATGTATCTTGGGGTAAACATAAAAAAAATACGTTAAGCTAGACTCAAATGAGAAATGGTGCATGAAAATGGGGGTTTATGCACTCTTGGTTATGAAACTCTTCAGAGATATGCTTTGGTATATTCATAAACATATTATGAACCATTATTAAGGGAATAAAAAAATAACCTTAAGAATATATGTTTGGAAGTAGATCATGGATGCCATAGATTAAAGCCTATAAATTCATAAGTTAAAAAATAGATCTAATTTATAAGCTATCCTTTTTTTCATTGGAATCCCCTTTATATGTTACCCCTAAATTTCTCTTTATTCCACCAAATAGATGGTAATAGGTGGACTCAGGCTAACAACTAATGCAAAGATCAATGTTATGACTCTTTCAATGAGATTCCCAATTTGATGGTACAGGGAATCAAAAAGTTTCTCATATCTCTCTATTAGTTAACTCATGTTTTTAATAGAAACATGGGTCCAGTGGAACGTTTAACCCCCCCCCCCAAGAAAGAATAAGCCGCAATCAAGAGCTTCATGTGACAAGGACATCTTAATTTTAATGGATCATATGATCCCTCAATCACCGTACCATGGTTTAACTCCATTGATAAGATCTTCTGCATACTTCAAAGTTTCAACCAATAGAAGTTTCTTCTAGTTTCTTGTTGTATGGAGGGTGAATCTGATCAATGGAGGACAACGCTGAATGATACAAAACCTAATAAAAAGATAGAGGTTTTGGAAATGAGGGATTTCATGAATTCTTTTTAAATAAATATTTTCCTTGCACCCTCCAACTTAAGATGGAAAGATACTTTCTTTCCCTCAAGAAAAAAGATGATGAATCCATCAAAGCGTATGAGGAAAACATCATAAGGATTACATGATATGCCTCTTTCTTTTTCGTTACCCATGAATTCAAGGTTGGATGTTTATTTGGTGGGATAAAACCTAACCTACAACAATCCCTAGAGATCTATGACTTTGATATCTTTAGAGAAATTGTCTGATGTGATCTCAAAATCAAAATAGAGATCGACAAATATTTTGGGTACCTTGGGGATAAAAAGCATAATCTGTACTTCAACTTTGGTAGTCCAATGTATAAATCCAATGGTGCTAAGAAATTATGACACCGCACTTTCCAATGGTGTAGAAAGAGCCTATAGGGGACAAAGAAATTATTTAGGTGTAGAAGAGAATGGAACCTGGATATTAACCACTGATAAGAAAACCTCATTGCAGTGACTGAGGAGAGGAATTATTCGTTAGACCCTCAATTCATTTTTCATTACATCATATGAAAATAACCATGGAACTTTACAAAATAGTTCCCTAAGAAAAGGGTTTTTGAAGGAAACTGAAAACCTCTTTGTTAGCAAGGGTGATCTTTTTTCCATCACTATTGCCGAATCTAACCCCGACAACAATGTGGTGACAGGTACGCTAGTTAATCAATCATGAATAGTGAATGTACCTATTGATTCTGGTTCTACACATTATTTTATATACCTAAAGTTTAGTAGAACAATCCCTACACCACCACAAATATTGGAAGTAAAGATTTCATTGAGATATGAAAATGGGAAATCATTGCATCCCTTGAATATAACTACTCCCATGTCAAAATTTATGGATTGAACATTCTGAAAAACCTCACCATACTCCCTATGGTTGAATTTTATGCAATTATTGATGTGGATTGGATTTCCCTATATAGAGAAAACATAAATTTCTATTTGAGGGAAATCGAACTCTATATGGTGAATTGACCCCTGATTCTGTTCAGGTGCAAGGAGGAGGATGAATCTTCTTTAGCACCATCATCTCAAGAATGGATTTTATTGACCTATGAGAATGAATATCTTACTAAGATGACTGAGTCTAAGTAAGAAACCATTATTGAAGACATTATTATTGTGAGGGAATATGATGAAGTGTTTCTTAAAAAATTTCCTAGTCTTCCTCCTAGAATAGATATTGAATTCTTGATTGATATTATACCTAGGGGGTTTCCAATATCTAATACATCATATAGAATGACTATTGTGAATCTTAAGGAGATAAATAAACAACTATAGGAGAATTTGGAAAAAGGGTTTATATGCCCAAGTGATACACTATAGGGTGCATCAGTCCTCTTCGTAAAGAAAAAGTATGGGTCAATGCACCTTTTAATTGATTATCGTGAGCTCAAAAAAATCACGAGAAAGAACAATTATCCTCTCCCCCAAATTGAATAATTGTTTGATCAGTTGAATTGATCATAAAAAGTTTTCAAGGTGGATTTGCGGTTTGGATATTACCATGTAAGGTTGAAGAAGGAGGATATCCACAAGACTACTTTTCATACAATGTAAGGGCACTATGAATTTATATTAATGCCTTTGGGACTCGCTAATTCTACCGAAATCTTCATATACTTGATGAATAAAGTCTTTAAATATTACATAATTTTTTTTGGAAGTCTTTATATATGATATTATAATACACTACAAAACCATGCAGGAGCATGAGGAGCATCTAAGCACTGTACTAGAGACATTATGAAAGGATAATATCTATGAAGATTACAACAAGTGTGAGTTCTGGTTGAAGGATGTCTCATTATTAGGTCATATCATCATAATAAATGGGATATCTATGGATTGATCCAAGGAAAATGCAATTAAGGGATGACCGAGGTAAACATTTGTGACCAATATCCATAGATTCTTGGGGTTAGATGGATATTATTGGGGATTTTTGAGAAATTCCTCACGATTTTCAAACCCTCTTATCAAGATAACTCAGAAGGTGGTCAAGTTTTCTTGGAGTGATGAGTGAGAATATAACTTCATGGAGGTGAAAATAAATCTTATCACTGTGCTCGAGCTCACCTTACCCACAAGTGTAGAACTTTTTCTGGGTTTTAGTGATACTTCATAGAAGTTAGTGGGATGTGTGTTGATGAAAAATGAAATATTAATTTCCTACGATTCGTTGAAATTGAATGTTAATGAGATAAATTATCCAACACATGATCTGGAGTCTGCTATATTAATCTTTTCTTTAAAATTTTGAGGCATTACCTATTTGGGGAGATGTTTGAAATATGTACAGATCACAAATTCTTTAAGTATATATTAACAAATAAAGATTTTAACATGCACCAACGAGGATGGTTTGAGCTGATCAAAGACTATGACTGCTCAATCCATTACCACCCTGGGAAAGTGAATAAGACAGCAGATGCTCTAAGTATAAAGGACCCAGTGATTCTATCATTGATGATAATTGAAAAGGATCTAATATTCTTATATTTGATGAATATGGAAATGGAAATCATAAATAATATAACATCATCAATCCTTTCACAAATTATTACTCACAAGGATGATGTGGGAATTCAGATGAAATTGTAAACTATTAGAAAAGGGAAATCACCAGATTTAAATGTTAATGAAGAAGGAATTGTGATATTTGGTTCAAGACTTTGTGTTCTATCAAATACGAGGTTAAAGAAAGAACTTTTAGATGATACACATAGTTCAAAATATTACATTCACCTAAGAAATAAAATGATGTATCGAGATATTTTAGAGCTTTATTGGTGGGATAACATGAAGAAGTATATTGTTTAGTATACATCAATGTTCTTGGTATGTCACCAAGTGAGGTCTAAGAGGAAGAAGCCTAAGGAAACGATGCAACCATTACCCATACTAATATGGAAATAGGAAAACATCAGCGTAAACTCTATGACCAGACTTCCTATGACATCCAAAAGAAACAATGCTATCTGAATTGTTGTGGATCGTCTTACAAAGACTACACACATCATTTAAATTTGAGAGGATTTCTCATTAGATAAATTAGTACAAATATACATTAGAGAATTGGTAAGGATCCATGGAGTACCACTATCGATTATATCCGATTGAGATCAAAGATTCACCTCTATGTTTTGGAAGAGTCTCCAACACTCTAGGATTACTGAGATGAACATCAGTATGGTTTATCATCCTTAATCTGATCGAAAATTTGTGTGCAATATCTAGATAATTGAGGAAATTTTGAGAGAATATTAAATGGACTTCAAAAGAGGATGTGATCAACATCTTTCATTGGTCGAGTTATCTTACAATAACAGTTTCCACTCAAGTAACCAAACGGATCCTTATGAATCCCTTTATGGGAAGAGGTGCAGAACAGTGGCATGTCAGGATGAAGTTAGGGAGTGAAAACTATTAGGTCTAGAAATTGTTGAAGAAATTGTGGAGAAGTTTAAGACCATCCAGCATCACATTAAAGCTGCTCAGAGTTGACAAAAGAGCTATGCTGATAACCATCGATGAGACCTAGAGTTTGACGTTGGATACATGGCATTCCTATACATATCACTATGGAAGAGATTTATGAGATTTGGGAAGAAGGTAAAGCTTAGTCAGATGTACATCGTCCCTTTTGAGATCCTTGATCACATTGGTGGAGTGGCCTATTGACTAGCACCCACACCAAACCTATCTCACATACATGATGTATTCCAAATATCTCCCATGAGGAAGTAAAAACCTGATCCATCACATGTACTCAATCTAGATGTGGTACCATTGGATTATGACCTCTCCAACGAAAAAAATCCTTTAAAGATATTAGATCCTAGAGAAAAATTTCTACGAAATAATATATGGCCCCTCGTCAAGGGGTTGTGGTGAAACCACAGGTTTGAAGAAGTAATGTGGGAATCAAAAAAAGTGATGGAGAAGAGTTACCCTCATCTATTTTAGTGTGGTTAAAGGAAATTTCAAGAGAAAAATTTCGTACGTGGGGAAGATTGTAACGACCAAGACTTTTATTAATGAAAATTACTCTTTATCTAATTAAATATCTTATTATGTAAAATGGTTATGTAAAACATATGAACTTCCATGGTTTTATGTTTTTGGATTTTAGAATACCTTTATGAATTGTACCCATTTATAATATAGTCATCAAACAGTGATAACATGATTAGTATAAATATAGGGCTTTAACAAATCCAATTTACTCAGAAAATGGATGTGATGACCTCATCCAATAGAATTTCACCATACAAAGCCTATTTTTTTGTGATTGGAAAAAAGGTAGCAACATTGGGCTTTTCTATTAACCAATACCAAGCCGAGTTTCAACTTGTTATGCGTGAATGGAACCGCCTATGAAAGAAGTGGAAGTTAATAGATATTACCACCCGAGCTATGTTATCCAAGCTGCCCCAAGATTATATCACCATCACACACCTTGCCCTTAGGTCTTTGTGGGTGTTATAAGGGGTTATGTAACAAGACCCTATGACTATGATTATGTGTGTTTTATAAAGAATATACATTAATTTTTTTATTGCTACATTGAAAATGGTTTTTAAAGAATAATTTTTTTGTTAATATTAAATTAAGAAATCTATTTTGATGAATTAATAGATTTTTTAATTAAATAATATTTTAATAGAAATTTTATTACCAAATTTATTTTTAATAAATATTCATGATCATATAATATTTTAATACAATTGTAATTTTTATTATATATTGAAATATATTTTTGTCAAAACCCATGAATTTTCGATACAAGTAGGTTTTTATTTTAAAAGTAAAAAATCACATATTTAAAAAATTATTTAGAAAAAAATGAATATCATTTTTGGATTCAGGACGTTGAAATTATCTAATTGTGAATTTTTCTTAGTTTTCTTTGACAATCGAATTTTTAGGGTAAAAATTAAATACTGTTTACACATATAATGTGTTTTATGACAACATAATGACCCAATTTTGATGTAATAAATACTAAAAAAGGGATTTTGGAAAAATATATGTTTTAAAATTTAAATTATGTGATTTTATATTTTTTTGGATTAATTTTATGGCGCATTAGTGGACCCTCGAAGACATATAAAATATTTTAACTTTTTAAAATGATTTCCTTGAGAGTGTGACTCGCCTCCACATAAGAAAGCATAATATTTAAATAATTTCGGTCATATTGCTTATAAAATACTGTTTTACACTCCAGTTTGAAAAAAACCCTGGGAAAAACCATGGTATTGTTTTTAGTTTTGATTAGTTTAATGTGTAGTGTCCAAAACAAAAATAATAAAGAATTCCCTCTCATTTCTTAAATAAACCCCTCAATCTCCCGTTCTTATTCACTCAAAAAGTTTGGAGATAGGCCAAAATATTCTATAATCTCTCTATAATCCTCCAAAGGTACCCAAATCTCCCATGATGCCTCTTTCAATACTCTCGCAAGCCTTTAGGATAACACTTCCATGTAATGGATCCTCACTTTCCTTACTTCTTTATTTAAATCCAAGTTCCATTATATTGTTATGCCCTTTTATTTTCAATTAAAAATTCTGGGTTATGATTTCATACCTCCATAAAATAGGCCTCCTTAGGTTTTAATGATGATATACCCATTTTTCACTCATTAATGCCTCTCATGTACACCCGTAGCCATGTCGAAATTCTATAAGGGATTTATCTCTCCTCATTTGCATTCAAGTAATTCTTTTATATTATGCATCTAAATTCCATTACAGATGGGGGACATGTATCTATAATACTCCCTTACTTTCCATTTCATTTAAATATGTTGATATACCACTTTCTCTCTCATCAACCATTTTTATGAATTCTTATGTCATATTGTTATGCTACTGAAATTGCACAATGATTTTCTAAGCCAAAGTCATTGTGTAGTGAATACCATGCCCATTTCTCTATCAAGGGTTTTCAAATTTATAAAAATTCACTTATTTATTATATAGTTTCTTGTATGAATTCCAATTTCCATTATCATGGAATAAATGATGATGTTGAATGATTACATGTTGTATGATCCATGTGGCACACTTATGCTTGAAATTTAATGTTTAAAAAGGGTACACCCTAATAGCACTCCTATGCATTGGGTAAAGAATAGTATCATGATAAGCCATTTGAAATGAGGGTTTACTCAGGATAATTCATGTTAAATGAGTATTTAGTCATTCTAATTCAAGTGCAATGAGGGTTTACTAATGTTCCATGTGCAATGAGCCTTGGGTCATGATAATATCATGTTAAATATTAATTCCACATCTCCGTGTTATGAGAATCATGATATTAAAGCCATTATGTTAAATATTATATTATTCTCCATTGATATTCATATTTCTTAACATGTATTGTATTATTCATTTAATTCCTTGTTTACTCACTTATTGGGATTTATAGATCACCCTTTTCTTATCTATGTACATAGGTTATCCCATTAAATTCTAAGTACGAAGGAATGTTTTTGTCATGCAAAATATGTTTTCAATGAATATGTGTAATCCACTTTTTATGTTGCTATTTAATGTTTCCAATACCCAAAGACACTAGAACTCTCATTCCACAGAGTTGTATTAATTGAAATATTATGTAATAAATCATGTTTATCTATATGACCCCCTTATTATTGGTTATATTTCATACCCTTATGCTCATGTTTATTCTTACACACCTCTATTGTTTACCCTTACAGAGCATTGTATCTCACCACTTTTTATGCTTCTTTCTCTAGGTTAAGATGATATATTTTAGGTATGATATTACTATAATTGGTTCTAGTTTTGGTGAACCTAGTGGGAGATAATTTATCTCACTCATGTACCATGGTTTACATTTACATGTTTCCAATGGTACTAAATTAATATGGTCTTTGGGTGTCTATTCCTGTATTGTTTTAATAATTTGTTAAAAATGTTAAAATCTATATGTAAATTAAGTCTAGATTTTTATATTGATGATCATATTTTAAATTCTTGGGGTATTAAACCTTTTATTAGACACAATTTCTAAAAGTGATATATTTTTTATAAATAATAAATATATAATACAATAAAAATGGTTTTAGATTAATATATAACATATGATTTAACATTTCAAACTTTATTTTGTAAATTAAAATTAATTAATTTAATGTATAACTTTACCTATATAATGAACCATTAGTAAAAATGATTTTATATATTTCAAATTTTACTTATATTATATGGTGACATAAGAGTCATGGAATTTGTAAAAACTATATTTTTCATAATTCACCTAAAAATAAAAATTTTATAAAAAATAAAAAGTCAATCCTCTAAAATTTTAAGTATGATATATTTCAAAATGATATAAATTTAATGAAAAATAATTTCTAGATGTTATAAAATTAGCTTTTAAATTAAAAACTAATTTTTATAAAAAAATGATTATATTGAAAAATGATCTTTAAAATTCATTAAAATTTCATTATTTTATTTTATATTTGTTATTAAATAGAAATTAGGGTTTATATTTTTTCATAATTGAATGTTCGTAAAAATATTTTAAAATTTATCAATTTCGATTATTTAGATAAATAAATATAAAAATATAAATCTTAAATATAATTAAATGATTTTATTCCTAATTGTTTAAGATTGATTTATTATTTAATAAGGAAAAATTAAATTTCATTGGATAATTTTTTAAAAACTCATCCAATATTATTTAGTAAATATTATAGAAATTAATTATTTTTAAATTAATTGTAACATATATACCATTTTATATTCTATTAACAAATACCCATATGACCACTGCAGAAGACCTAAGGGTATGATAAACTCTAATGGAAGTCATGGGGGGTGGTATATCTTGTATTTATGTCGATTTTTTTTTCAAGAACATGAAATTTTCTTATAAATTATTTTTCTCAAATCAAAATTAATAGAGTTTTACATGGGATTAGTATAAGGAGAACCTATAGAATATACCTCCCTTTAAATCCCCGATAGACGGGATTTATAAATAATAATTCTACTACCCGAGGTCATTTTTCATATATTCATTATTGATTTTTAAATATCGTCACTTTTATTTATACCATATTATTCTACATTATTTACTATTTTTTTAATATATTCACTTCTATTTATACCATATTATACTACTTTAAAATAGTTGTATTTGTCTTAATAAAATCCAGCAGAGTTTTGTTCACATCCGTGTTTGATGTGAAACAAGCAATTCAACAAAGTATTTATTAAATGTAAAATTGATACAAAATCTAGTGTTGTGATAACATCTCACCCTTAATAACATTTAATCATTTTATTTTAATTTTCATTTACTAATAAAAATATATATGGGTATCTTATGGATAGACATTACTGAAGATATAACTTCAAGAGAGTTATTAACCATCGAATATTAGGAAATATATATTTTTCCCTATAAAAGGATGATCCCAAGTGTTGTGTTGAAATACAGTCATTTGAGATAATCATTTTTCATAACTATGTATCAGGACAACTATAATATAATTTTTTCCCTATAGAGTTCATTTTCATACATGAACCGATATATGATCTTAAGTTAGTCTAAAAAATGAAATGTTATTTCCCCATGTTGGAAATTTATATGAAATCTATTTAAGGGTAGAGAATACATTTATGAAATTATTAATAATATTTATAAGAAGAATATTCTGATAAACATTAGCATAGTATACACTAATCACACAACTAGTTGATTTATTTTATAATAATATCATCAGGTGGGGGAATTATTGATCTTCAAAAACATCCAATATGTACTTGAATTCTTAAAATCAAACTCCAACATGATATATAAAAATCTAGATTAGTGGATTAGTTTATTTAAATTATCATGATCCACTTTATCAGTAGTTATTATATAATATAATCCTTATTCCCACTACCTTGGAGGCTACTAATGTTTATATCCTCACTATTATTTGGGTTTGGGTATGTATTTGAATAATTAACAGACTCCTACCATTTGAAACACTGATATATGGGTGTATCATTAGAAGTTAATCTATTTTCCTCTATTCTGTTAATTTTTTGGGTGTTCCTTTAGTATTTGTGTGTAAGTTTAACTACTATACTACCCTTGAAACATCATTTCATTCCAATAAAAAATTACATTGGTGATTCTTAAAACATTATAGAAAGGTATAAAGTTTAATATTTTGTCCTCCATTGTCACTATCAAAACAAATTCTACAAAACTACATCCTTATCTTCTTTGGTGAGTCTATATTTTTCTATGGTTCAAGATATTAATCATGACTTGTGATAGATTGGTGAGAATAACCAAATTCTTTTAATCGAAATCTTCCATCCCATTTGGTCTTTCATTTTCACAATCATCAAATTATCTATCACACTCATTATTAACTTTGTTTATCCGTGCTTAGGATGTTACTATAAATAAACGAAATTTGAATCTAAGAATAAAAAATGCTAAAATATTGTATAATGTAAATTATTATTTTAAAAATAATAAATAATAAACAATGTTTTTAACCTAACATTTAATTTATGTGTTTTAATTTAGGTTATTCATTATGTGTTTTTATACCAAAAAAATTTCATTGAAGTCCTTTATAATGGTTTATAAAAAGAATGTGAATCACCAAAGAATATACCAAAGTCATTTCACTCAAGGTGAGTAGTTACGACCACTTTTCAAGCACCAAGTGAAATTTTGGTTAGTACACAAACATCATTTTTATGTACGTTAACCCTATCTGAATTTGTGTTGAAGCATGTATACATTTTTTTGTATCCTGACATGGATTTCATTTATAGGAAATCACACACCCTATACATTACTTAATATTTTGAATATCTTCTTACTTTTATGCTAATTTACATAGTCTTCACAAATTATATATATTCTTTATCCCTAAAATAACTTAACTAAACTCCAAAAAATAACTAAGCACTTCTCTAATTCTAAATAATATGACAAAGACCTGCACTCTATTACTTGGTGCAAAATACACATTTTTTAAACTCTATCTTTAATACAATATAAATTGGTAAAATGATAGTAATTTAATTTTAAATTAGTTATGAATTACATATCATAGTAATATCACAATATTATAACCAAAATATTTAGTCTATTTATAGATTAACTATATAAATATCTTCATTTACATGATTATCAAAACATATATGTAACACCCGAGACTTTTATGTTATATAAATCATCAAAGGAATCTTTTTCTACACAACACTTTCTTGGCTTACTTTACACGCAATCACGACCTTCCTCGATAGCTTGCGTCGTACGCAATACTGAGTTTCACTAAACAACAATATGCTATTAAAATATTATTAAAACTAGCCGTTATGAATAGTAATAACCACTTTTTGAAATTTTATAAATTTTATTTTTCAAAATGGACTTCATTTTTGGATTCGGAATACCGAAATTAGCCTAGGGTGAAATTTTGGTATTTTTCTGAAAACATTCAATTTTCGATGAATAGTGAAACCACTAAGTGGTAGGTTAAAAACTGAATTTTGCATAAAACTTAATTTTACCGCTTCTGTGAATGGAATTTCAAAAATCCGACAGACACGGTTGATATCAGTAAGTAAAATGTGGTTCAATAAGATAAAAATAATTTTTGGTGAATAGTAACTTTTTACTTTTTTTACCGCGGTTAATAGTAAATAGGGTAACTAAGGGTAAATATGATATTACTATTACCCTAACACATATCCTAATTCTATTGGATAAGTTTAATTAGACCAAAAACAAACTTAGGAATAAAATATGACCATTTAGGCCCACTTGGGTTAGATTAGGACATTTATTATTAATTTATTTAAAGAAGGGTTAATAGTTAAAATCAATGTTTAATAACTAAAACATTTTTAATATGGGGTTATAAATAAGATAAATTCGACTATAAATATTCATTAGAAAGCTAAAACGATTTCCTACATAATGTTATTTTATTTATAATTTTTATACATTAAATAATTTAATTTATTTATGACACAATTATGATGCAATAATTATCTTATTTATGAAATATTGACATAATTGATGTTATAAACACCAAAATAAATGTAATTTGAGACTTTTTATGAATTAAACTAATTTTATAGGTTACTATGATATATTAGTGTTGATTTAATCAACTTGGTTTGAACATATAATTCTGTTATGACTTTCACAAAAATCATATATCAAATAGTGTCAAAATTGACACAAAATAGTTTTTAAATAAAATATTATATTACTAATTGTTATTTTATTCCTAAAAATCTAAGGTTCGGCCAAATGAATTATATAAGGATATATATATTAATAATAAACAATTTGGGGTTCGTTTGGCATGTTATAGTAAGTGTATTAACCGTATAGTGAAAGAAAACAAAAAGACATGGTAAAAGTTAAATTATTTAACTTAGAGTTAAATCTAATTGATAAGGTTAAAATAATACCCTAAACTTGTATAAATCCTATTGGTTGATAGGATTTCGACCAATCCCCACTTTACCTTCTAAATAAGACCCTTTGGAACCATTATAAACCGATTTTGACTTTAATATAAAATAATATTTTGAGGTATTCCTAAGGTGCCCCTCTCCTCCCTTATAAAAGGGCACCTCCTCCCCCTCCTCCTCACACCAAATTGAGCACTCAAGCTCGGCCAAACCCTGCCATTTTCTCCTCTCCACTTCCCTAGAATAATCCTAGAGGTTCTGGTCGTCTTCAAATACCAATATTAGTTCCCTAAGTGGAGGATTCAAAGAAGCGTTCCAAAGAAGAGGTAATATCCATTACCGATCTTTTCAATTTCTTTCTTCTTAAACTTCTTCTTCTTTAGTTGTTTCATGATAAAGTAATAACATAAGTATTACTTACATACTGATATGTTATTATAAATATGAAACAACCCTAACTCACCTTCTATCCATCCTACAGAAAAATGAAATCACCGCGCATGCGTACGTACGGAATACCGTCTCCACGCCGTGGTGTAATCTATTTTCCACCATCACTTTACAAGGATGGGTATAATGGTGTAATGAGTAACTATTTATGATTATTATAAAGTAATATTGATACTGAAATAATATATATATATACTCCAATACAATTCCACGATCATAGGAACGATATCATCACTCGTGCGTACGTACGGAATACCGTCTCCACGATGTGAAGCGACTCGTTCTACATGATCATCATTACATAATAATTATATAAATGAATTGAATGAATAAATATGATATATGTTACACTAATAACATTCTGGATATAAGGTATCTATAACCTTAAAAGAAGAATAATAATTTATTTGGCAAAACACGCATAAGAACAAAAGGCAATAAAGACCCGAGTAACAAGTAACAATGAAATATTACTAACAAGAAGCTAAGAATATGACCATATATGATATCATATCAATATTTATGATTCTGGAATAAGTCAATAACATTATTTAAAGCATTATAAAGGAGCTTCGGACACGTACAAAGCAAATCGGACCTAAGGTAAGGGAAAATATCACAATCTCATTTTTATCCGAGATTGTTTTTACTTTGGCATTTACTGGGGTGTATTTTATCATCCACATCCATGTTTACTCAATATGTAATATTATTTCCATCCACCTACAATTGTTTAAATCCAATTTTACCCTTCGGTGAATTTTAGTAAAAGATAAGAAAGGAATCTTTTGTCGTTTTTCGTACGAGGTACTTTTTGACTTTTCTGATAAAAGTACAAAGAATGTTTTTTTTAACTTATACGACATGAATGGATTTTTAAAACATTATTTCCAAGAATATTCCTTTAAAAGTTTTCAAGTTTATTTTTAATCAACTTCTTTTATTTTAAAGTCGTATGACATGTTATGAAAGGAAAAATGTTTTTGAAGTAGAAAGTATATTTTCCTCAAGAATGGAGTTCAAGTATTTTATCAAAATTATTTTCCATATAAGATAATAAAAGGGTTCTATTTTTATCCCTATTTTTACATGGATTTGATTATGTTGTGATGGAAATATTTTTATGAATTCCTTTATCTTATATGAATTGTTTTATGATGTCATGTTGTTTAAGAATCCCATTTTTATTACATGGGTTACACTATGATGTATGGTTTATGATTTTGTGGCACACATAAGAATGGTATCATTATGAGATGGGTGGGACCTATATCTCCCTCCAATGCATTGGGTAAAGATTTTATATCTCATGAGATAGACATGGCTGGAACGGTAGGTTATACCGGTTCAGTGAAACAGGACTGGAACGAGGGTGACTCGGTTCAGAAAGGGACTTTGTCCACTAAGATAGTCTTTGAAATGAGTCATGACTAACAAGAAATGATTTTCCATAATTATGTGTGCATGCCACAAAGTTTCAAGTTTCATGTTATGATTATGGGGATCTCATTTTCACTTCTATGATTTGTTCCATGTTAAGATATTATGATCTCTTTTGCAGGTTATGATTTTCAAAAAGATATGATATGATTTTTATTTCCTTTATTTGCCCTTGCTGAGCATTTGAGCTCACCCTTTTATGTTTTCTTTTCCCCAGGTCAGGAAGATGGATATTAAGTAGAATATGCTAAAAGGGACCCTAGATATGATGAAATAAATGGGAGACACTGTAGAAGATTTATGAACCAGTTGTTTATGTTTCCCAGTTTCTAAAGACACTATACCTATACGGTCCTTTGTGGTTTTGTCGTATGTTGTAATAAGTGTGCTTCAATTTTGAAGTATTAACAATGTATGTAAAGTATGGGTCGTTATAGTTGGTATCAGAGGAAAGGTATAGTCATCCTTTGGAAACTAGGATGTGAAAGTCTTAGTAAGAACCCTAAGGATAAGTCTAAGCATAGAACACAATCTTAGTGTTTTAGAAATGGCCATGAATACCCTAGGATAAGACCTTAAGTGTGAAATTTTATCCTTGATTATGTGGTTGTCCTATTATAATTAGTGTTGCTCACACTATTCTTCTTGGTTTTAGTCAATGGCTGGAACCCGAAGGAACCGTGTTAATGAAGAATGCGATGGGTAATGCAATGATTGTCCCCCTGAGCAACCAAACGATATGGGAGATGGAATGCAAAATCTTGTAGCCATGCTCACACAACTTTCTCAAGATATGAATCTTGTAGGACTTCCAAACGAGAAAAGGAAGGAGCAACATTCTGTTGAATCCTTCATGAGGCAGCGTCCGCCTTCTTTCAGTGGGTCTACTGATCCATTAGTTGCTGAACAATGGATTAGTACTACTGAAAAGATATTTTCAGTTCTTCAATGTTCTGAACATGATAAAGTCATCCTAGCAGTGTATCGTTTGGAAGGAGATGCTAATCAATGGTGGAATCTTATTAAGAATACGAGGCAAAGGGATGAAATTGAGTCTATGGAATGGGACAAGTTCAAGAACTTATTTTTTAATAAGTACTTCCATCGTATTCTCCGAACAAAGATGGAGAAAGAGTTTCTTGAACTGAAGCAAAGGGATGATGAATCTGGTGGTACCTATGAAGAAAATTTTACAAGACTTGCAAGGTATGCTTCTGGTATTATTATCCAACCTGAGAGTAAGATCGATCGATTCTTTAGTGGCTTAAAACCAAGTCTTCAAAGGGCGTTAGCCATAAGGGACTTCAATAGCTATGAGGAAATCGTTCGATGTGCTCTCAAAGTCGAGATGGAGATTGGAGTAACCCATCAGTCACATGGGTTTGTTAAGAAGAGGAATATGGAATTCAAAGGAAAATATAAATAGCACACTGAAAAGAAGATGAACTTTCCCTTATGCTCAAAGTGTGGAAAGAAACATGGAGGGAGTTGTCTTAAAGGGACAAGTAAATGTTTTAAATGTGGAAAGGAAGGTCATCAGGCATTTGAATGCCGCGATAATGGGAAGAAGATGTCTAATGATGCAAACAAAGGAAGGGATACACAGAATGAACCTACTACACTTCAATGTTTCAAGTGCAAGGAGATGGGGAATTATGCCAATCAATGCCCAAATCCAAGGGTTGATGATGATGGTCGACGTCAACAAAATCTTAAGGCTAAAGACAAAGGAAAGTCACATGCAATTTTTATCAGCGATGTGGAGTACGATAATGAAGTGGTGAAAGGTACACTTACCATCCACTCTAAAGTAGCAAATGTTTTATTTCATTCTGGATCCACCAACTTTTTTATTTCTGAAAAATTTTCTAAGGGTATCACCATACTACCTCAACAATTAGATGTTGAGTTAGCTGTGACAACACCTAATGGCACAACAGTCACATCAAAAGTTTATAATTCTTCTCCGATCGAAGTTTGTGGGAAAGTGCTTCCTGCAAATCTTGTGATCCTTCCTTTAGTGGAATTTGATGTGATTCTTGGCATGGATAGGCTTTCTCTACATGGAGCTCATATGAATTTCCAAAGAAGGGAAGTCACATTTCATATTCCAGATCAATATACGATCGTCTATCAATGCAAGGATGAACATAACCTTCCAGTGGAAATTTCTTCCATCTTATGGGTATTGATTACACTAAATGAAGGTTATTTATCTCAAATTGTTGGTGAGAAACTCACAATTAAGAATATTCCCATTGTACGGGAGTTTGATGATGTATTTCCGGAGGAATTACCGGGTCTTCCACCAAATCGTGAAGTTGAGTTTTCAATAGAACTCGTACCGGACGCTTTGCCAATTTCAAAGACACCTTATAGAATGGCCCCAATTGAGTTGAAGGAATTGAAGAAGCAACTCCAAGAGAATCTTTATAAGGGATTCATACGCCCTAGTGCGTCACCTTGGGGTGCACCTGTTCTATTTGTTAAGAAGAAAGATGGATAAATGAGACTCTGTATTGATTATCGAGAACTTAACAAGATCACTATCAAGAACAAATATCCTCTCCCACGCATTGATGACTTATTTGACCAACTACGTGGAGCTCAATACTTTTCCAAGATTGATCTTCGTTCAGGGTATCATCAATTAAGGGTCAAAAGGGAGGATATACCAAAGACGGCTTTCCGCACAAGGTATGGACACTATGAATTTATAGTGATGCCATTTGGTCTTACTAATGCCCCTGCTATCTTCATGGATCTAATGAATAGAGTCTTTAGAGACTATCTTGATCAATTTGTGGTAGTCTTTATAGACGATATTCTTGTCTATTCAAAGAGAAAGGAAGAGCATGAAGATCACTTGAGAATTATATTGAAGACCCTGAGAAAGGAGAAGCTTTATGCCAAATTTACCAAGTGTGAATTTTGGCTTCAAAAAGTTGCATTTTTGGGTCACATAATCTCAAAAGACGGGATATCTGTGGATCCAGCAAAAACAGAGGTTATCGAAAGATGGTCGAGACCAACAACAGTAACTGAGATCCGAAGTTTTCTTGGTTTGGCTAGATATTATAGACGTTTTGTAAAAGATTTTTCACGATTATCTAATCCACTCACCAAGTTGACTCGGAAAGGAGTTAAGTTTGTCTGGACGGAAGAATGTGACGAGAATTTCAAGGAGTTGAAAAGAAGGTTATCCAGTGCACCTGTGCTCACACTACCTTGTAGTGGAGAAAGGTTTGTGATATACAGTGATGCATCCAAGAAGGGATTGGGGTGTGTTCTTATGCAAAATGATATGGTGATAGCTTATGCCTCACGATAGTTGAAAATCCATGAGAAAAATTACCCAACACATGATTTGGAGTTGGCTGCGGTAATCTTTGCATTAAAGATTTGGAGGCATTACCTTTATGGTGAAAGGTATGATATTTATACTGATCATAAAGGTTTAAAGTATATTTTCACACAAAAGGAGCTGAATATGCGTCAAAGAAGATGGTTGGAGCTGATTAAGGATTATGACTGCTCAATCCATTACCACCCTAGGAAAGCAAAAAAGGTGGCAGATGCATTAAGGCGACAGGACCATGCTAGTTTATCCATGATGAGGATCACAAAAGATCCAATATTTATGGATTTACAAAGGATGTATCTTGGAATTATAATGGAAGGGGAAAAATCTTATCTTTCTCAAATGAATGTTCAACCATCTATACATGCGAAGATTAAAGAGGCACAGAAAGAAGATGTCGAGTTACAAAAGAAGGTGAGAAATGTTCCTGAATTCAACCTTGATTGTGATGGGATAATAAAGTTCAGGAATCGGGTTTGTGTTCCTCCCATCCCCGAATTAAAGAAGGAGCTGCTGGATGAGGCTCATAGTTCATCATTGTCTATTCATCCTGGAAGCACGAAGATGTATAGGGACCTGAAAGAGTACTTTTGGTGGGATGGCATGAAAAGAGATGTTGCTGAATATGTCTCTCGATGCTTGGTTTGTCAACAAGTTAAAGCTGAGAGACAAAAGTCTAAGGGGATGTTACAACCATTACCCATACCCGAATGGAAATGGGAAAACATCACTATGGACTTTGTCACAGGACTTCCTAAAACATCCAAAGGAAATAATTCTATTTGGGTCATAGTTGATCGTCTTACAAAGTCTGCACACTTAATTGCTATTAGAGAGGATTTCTATCTAGATCAGCTTGCCAGGATATACGTAAAGGAAGTGGTAAGATTGCATGGAGTACCACTTTCTATTATATCTGATCGGGATCCGAGATTTACCTCGAAGTTCTGGCGAAGTCTTCAGCATACTCTGGATACAGAGTTGAGTTTCAGCACTGCTTATCATCCTCAGACAGACGGTCAGTCTGAGAGAACAATTCAAACCCTAGAAGATATGTTGAGAGCTTTCTCTATGGATTTCAAAGGAGGTTGGGATCAACACCTACCTTTGGTGGAATTTTCTTATAATAATAGCTTTCACTCCAGTATTCAGATGGCTCCTTATGAAGCTCTCTATGGAAATAAATGCAGGACTCCTACTTGCTGGGATGAAGTTGGGGAAAGAAAGCTATTAGGAACTGATCTCGTTGATGAAATGGCAGAAAAGGTCAGATCTATTCAACAACACATAAGAGCAGCTCAGAGTCGACAGAAAATCTATGCCGACAACCGAAGAAAAGACCTAGAGTTTGAAGTGGGCGATAAAGTGTTCTTACGAATATCTCCCTGGAAGAGGGTTATGAGATTTGGAAAGAAGGGGAAGTTGAGCCCTAGATATATCGGTCCTTTCGAAATACTGGATCGTGTTGGGAAGGTAGCTTACCGATTGGCGCTTCCACCGAATCTCTCTCAAGTTCACGATGTGTTCCATGTATCTCTCCTGAGAAAGTACATACCTGATCCTTCACATGTACTCAGCTCAGAAGTTGTACCGCTGGAGCAAGATCTTTCTTATGAAGAACAACCGATAGAGATTCTGGATCGTAGTGAAAAAGTCCTACGAAACAAGACCACTCGATTGGTGAAAGTTTTATGGAGGAAACACCAACTTGAAGAAGCTACATGGGAGCTTGAGGATATGATGAGGGAGAAGTATCCTCATCTGTTTGTTACAAAGTGACGAATTTCGAGGGCGAAATTCTTTTTAAGGGGGTAGAATGTAACACCCGAGACTTTTATGTTATATAAATCATCAAAGGAATCTTTTTCTACACAACACTTTCTTGGCTTACTTTACACTCAATCATGACCTTCCTCGATAGCTTGCATCGTACGCATTACTGAGTTTCACTAAACAACGATATGCTATTAAAATATTATTAAAACTAGTCGTTATGAATAGTAATAACCACTTTTTGAAATTTTATAAATTTTATTTTTCAAAATGGACTTCATTTTTGGATTCGGAATACCGAAATTAGCCTAGGGTGAAATTTTGGTATTTTTCTGAAAACTTTCAATTTTCGATGAATAGTGAAACCACTAAGTGGTAGGTTAAAAACTGAATTTTGCATAAAACTTAATTTTACCGCTTCTGTGAATGGAATTTCGAAAATCGAACAGACACAGTTGATATCAGTAAGTAAAATGTGGTTCAATAAGATAAAAATAATTTTTGGTGAATAGTAACTTTTTACTTTTTTTACCACGGTTAATAGTAAATAGGGTAACTAAGGGTAAATATGATATTACTATTACCCTAACACATGTCCTAATTCTATTGGATAAGTTTAATTCGACCAAAAACAAACTTAGGAATAAAATATGACCATTTAGGCCCACTTGGGTTAGATTAGGACATTTATTATTAATTTATT
Source organism: Viscum album (assembly GCA_963277665.1). Taxonomy (NCBI): domain Eukaryota; kingdom Viridiplantae; phylum Streptophyta; class Magnoliopsida; order Santalales; family Viscaceae; genus Viscum; species Viscum album. Next base: position 220,995,759 of record OY728163.1, read on the forward strand.
TAAAGAAGAGTTAAGATAGTTAAAATCAAAGTTTAATAACTAAAACATTTTTAATATGGGGTTATACATAAGATAAATTCGACTATAAATATTCATTAGAAAGATAAAAATATTTCCTACATAATGGTATTTTATTTATAATTTTTAGGCATTAAATAATTTAATTTATTTATGACACAATTATGATGCAGTAATTATCTTATTTATGAAATATTGACATAATTGATGTTATAAACACCAAAATAAATGTAATTTGAGACTTTTTATGAATTAAACTAATTTTATAGGTTACTATGATATATTATTGTTGATTTAATAAACTTGGTTCGAACATATAATTCTGTTATGACTTTCACAAAAATCATATATCAAATAGTGTCAAAATTGACACAAAATAGTTTTTAAATCAAATATTATATTACTAATTGTTATTTTATTCCTAAAAATCTAAGGTTCGGCCAACTGACTTAGATAAGGATATATATATTAATAATAAACAATTTGGGGTTCGTTTGGCATGTTACAGTAAGTGTATTAACCATATAGTGAAAGAAAACAAAAAGACATGGTAAAAGTTAAATTATTTAACTTAGAGTTAAATCTAATTGATAAGGTTAAAATAATACCCTAAACTTGTCTAAATCATATTGGTTGATAGGATTTCGACCCATCCCCACTTTACCTTCGAAATAAGACCCTTTGTACCCATTATAAACTGATTTTGACTTTAATATAAAATAATATTTTGAGGTATTCCTAAGGTGCCCCTCTCCTCCCTTATAAAAGGGCACCTCCTCCCCCTCCTCCTCACACCAAATTGAGCACTCAAGATCGGCCAACCCCTGACATGTTCTCTTCTCCACTTCCCTAGAATAATCCTAGAGGTCCTGGTCTTCTTCAAAGACCAATATTAGTTCCCTAAGTGGAGGATTCAAAGAAGCGTTCCAAAGAAGAGGTAATATCCATTACCGATCTTTTCAATTTCTTTCTTCTTCAACTTCTTCTTCTTTAGTTGTTTCATGATAAAGTAATAACATCAGTATTACTTACATACTGATATGTTATCATAAATATGAAACAACCCTAACTCACCTTCTATCCATCCTACGGAAAAATGAAATCACCGCGCGTGCGTACGTACGGAATACCGTCTCCACGCCGTGGTGTAATCTATTTTCCACCATCACTTTACAAGGATGGGTATAATGGTGTAATGAGTAACTATTTATGATTATTATAAAGTAATATTTATACTGAAATAATATATATATATACTCCAATACAATTCCACGATCATAGGAACGATATCATCACTCGTGCGTACGTACGGAATACCGTCTCCACAATGTGAAGCGACTCGTTCTACATGATCATCATTACATAATAATTATATAAATGAATTGAATGAATAAATATGATATATGTTACACTAATACCATTCTGGATATAAGGTATCTATAACCTTAAAATAAGAATAAGAATTTATTTGGCAAAACACGCATAAGAACAAAAGGCAATAAAGACCCGAGTAACAAGTAACAATAAAATATTACTAACAAGAAGCTAAGAATATGACCATATATGATATCATATCAATATGTATGATTCTTTAATAATTAAATAACATTATTTAAACCATTATACAGGATCTTCGGACACGTACAAAGTAAATCGGACCTAAGGTAAGGGAAAATATCACAATCTCATTTTTATCCGAGATTGTTTTTACTTTGGCATTTACTGGGGTGTATTTTATCATCCAAATCCATGTTTACTCAATATGTAATACTATTTCCATCCACCTACAATTGTTTAAATCCAATTTTACCCTTCGGTGAATTTTAGTAAAAGATAAGAATGGATTCTTTTGTCGTTTTTCGTACGAGGTACTTTTTGACTTTTCCGACAAAAGTACAAAGAATGTTTTTTTAACTTATACGGCATGAATGGATTTTTAAAACATTATTTCCAAGAAGCTTCCTTTACAAGTTTTCAAGTTTATTTTTAATCAACTTATTTTATTTTAAAGTCGTATGACATGTTATGAAAGGAAAAATGTTTTTGAAGTAGAAAGGATATATTCCTCAAGAATGGAGTTCAAGTATTTTATCAAAATTATTTTCCATATAAGATAATAAAAGGGTTATATTTTTATCCCTGTTATTAAATGGATTTGATTATGTTGTGATGGAAATATTTTTATGAATTCCTTTATCTTATATGAATTGTTTTATGATGTCATGTTGTTTAAGAATCCCATTTTTATTACATGGGTTACGCTATGATGTATGGTTTATGATTTTGTGGCACACATAAGAATGGTATCATTATGAGATGGGTGGGACATATATCTCCCTCCAATGAATTGGGTAAAGATTTTATATCTCATGAGATAGACATGGCTAGAATGGTAGGTTATACTGGTTCAGTGAAACAGGACTGGAACGAGGGTGACTCAGTTCAGAAAGGGACTTTGTCCACTAAGATAGTCTTGGCAATGAGTCATGACTAACAAGAAATGATTTTCCATGATTATGTGTGCATGCCACAAAGTTTCATGTTTCATGTTATGATTATGGGGATCTCATTTTCACTTCTATGATTTATTCCATGTTAAGATATTATGATCTCTTTTGCAGGTTATGATTTTCAAAAAGATATGATATGATTTTTATTTCCTTTATTTGCCCTTGCTGAGCATTTGAGCTCACCCTTTTATGTTTTCTTTTCCCCAGGTCAGGAAGATGGATATTAAGTAGAATATGCTAAAAGGGACCCTAGATATGATGAAATAAATGGGAGACACTGTAGAAGATTTATGAACCAGTTGTTTATGTTTCCCAGTTTCTAAAGACACTATACCTATACGGTCCTTTGTGGTTTTTTCGTATGTTGTAATAAGTGTGCTTCAATTTTGAAGTATTAACAATGTATGTAAAGTATGGGTCGTTATAATATACATAGTCACACCATTATAGATCCCCAATAGAAATATCCTAGATTATAATCATCTCTATAATTTGAGGAATGGAGAACATAATAATGGAGTGTGATTAAAAACTCAGTATGTGGAAAACATATCAATAATTCCTAAAATTCTTGAAGATATGAATATGATAAAACACGAGCACATGAAAAATATATGATTAAAAAGAGAAAAAAATGATAAGAGACAACCAAAAGACATAATATATGTATATTTAATCTCAAATGATAAAAAACACCATGTCATAACTATTTTAAATCAAGAGACAATTATCTTGATCCTTGGATATTAATATGGGTGTATAATATAGATATTACACACAAGTATGGGCATATCAAATAATAATATTGTGAAAAGGCTAGCTAAATCCCATCTATGATCATCCTTTTGAATACAACTTACTATAATGTTTCAATGTTCAATATTTTAAAATTAGATGACTCCATTGTGTCTATCACAATTCATGTGAACATAGAAAACCACATTGGTTTTATGATTAGTCTTGTTAACATAACTAACCATATCGTATCAACACTTAATCATGTGAACACATCTAAGAATACCATTTCTGTGATCAACGCCATTATCTCATGAGATATAAAAATTGTAATGCCTCGACCCCAGAATCCAGGAGCTGGTGCATTATTTTTTTACATTGGCATGACAACAAATAATCAATTCCCGAAGGAACGATTAGTTTAGTAGTTTTGGAAAAAATATACATACATAAGTTCAACATTACAACTTGAAAAGAAAAGAACACTAATTTATTCCATTAAAAATAGCTAAGCTTCCTAGATTATGTCTGTAGGTCACTCATAACTAACTTCTTCATATCTGGGGAAAATGAAACATAAGAAAGGGGTGAGCTCAAATGCTCTGTAAGAGTAAACAATATAGCTTAAGATAACATAAAAATTATGCATGGTGAATAATTTAAAACAGATGCCTTTACAAATAATAAAAATGAACACTTTATGGTAGGAATATGAGTTGAGTAAATAATTCCATAATAAAAAATAGTACTGGGTATTATACTAGTAAAATAACCACATGAAATATCAATATCTAATCTCTTAATGATGGAATGTATAATGTCGGACATCATAACCACATAGTCAAGGCCTTGTGCCAAGACTAAAAATAAGATTTTTTCAAGGATTTGTTCCAAGACTCTAGTTTGTCTCATGATACCCACTGATGCGTCGAGGAGCTATCGCGGGATCCACCTGTCACTTAATAAGTCCAATGCATTCCTTATATAAAAATTCTTGGTCATAACATAAACATTCATATTAAAACTAACATACAAAATGTCAATACTTTATCCCTAAATCATGAATGGTATAAAAATAACACATCCACAGTCAATCACTAAACATTCAATATAGTATGAAATATTTATATCATAATAAACCAACCTCGATCAAGAATAATAACACGTAAATGATAATGACATAGTTGAAAATGACATGTTAAAATCTTTGAGAGAAATATCATTTTTTTATGACAACATTAAAAAGTTTAAATATTTATCAAGAAGTTGTTTAAAATAGATTTTTGAATCAAAGTGTCCCATACCACATTAAAACTTTTAAAAGTAATTTTAATTTTAAAACATTAATATATATATAAATAAATCCTTAAAACTATATTTAAAACATGGAAAATAATGAGAAATATTTAGAATAATAAATATTTTAAACATTTGAAATGATATTTTAGTTAGAGTTCCTAACCAAAAGAGAGACATTTGAATAAAAATCATTGAGGTAATAAAAAAATTATAATATCATAAGAATAAAGTGATTAATGATATACTATGTCAAAGTACATTATATACACCATATAAAATTGAATTGGTGTATAACAACAAAGAAGTATCAATGGAATGTAAATTGAGAAGAAATCCCTTATAAATACCGTATCATTAGGTTAAGGATAAATCAATGACATAATTATGTGTAAAAAATATAAAGACACTCAATAAGATTGGATATTCAGTGTAAATAAATCAGAGTAAATTTACACATATTCTTGTAAAAACAACACCAATGACATGGATGTTTAACTCAATTAATAGAAATTGAATTAAGATTACTCTTATCAACATCATATCAATGACTTGAGAAATTATCAATGGAGTGATTATGTGTATCAAAAGTATATCCAAATAAAGGGGAGTGAAAATTACAACATAAATGATAAATATTGATTCCACACATAACCTTGGACTAAAAATAATCAATAAAGTATGCGTAAAGCCCAATGAGTGGAAATTGAAATTTGAAATTCCATTACAGATTTGGTAACTCATGAAACACACACCCCATGAAAGAAGGATAATAAATGAAGATTTAAATACTGATAAATTAAAGTATATTACCCCAAAAATACAATCATAGGTAGTACATACACCACAAAATAGGAAATATTGGCAAATATAGCATGAATCTCACTGGAATAAAAAGTGAGATGAAATACTCTTATCACATTGTAATCAATAAAGTCATATGAACAAAAGATAATAACCACCAAATGAATCATAGAATACCATGTATATAAAGAGATTAATTATAATATATATCAAATGGCCATATACAATACACCACAATCAATAAATAAGTGGTGAGCAATGTAAATCTCATGGAATTAAAAGTGAGATAAGAAACCCCTTACCTCAAGTCTGACATGTCTTCTATGTTCCTTGTTATTCCTAAATTACAAAAATAAGTTAATTTCTACTTGATTAATAACATTTTTCAAGTTTATTATTCCTTTTATATCACTTATTACCTTTTTATGACAATTAGATAATTATTTGAGTTCATATTCGATATTTTATCGATGTTGGGAACTTGATTAAAAAATAAACTTGTTATAATTACAATTTGTCCATGTGGTCAAAATTAAATTATCTACAGAATGATATAAATGATTTAGATATCATATATATATATATATATTTTATATCCAGTATATATAAGTATTTATAATAGTACATAACATTTGGAGATAATAAATGACATGCACTGTTCATGGAGACGGTAAGCCATACGTACGCATGGACGCTACTTTCATTTCAATTTTCTATTTTAATGGAATTAAAACATAATAATACATAGTTATATTATAATTACAGTATAATATCATATATAATATAATTAATTCCATCTTTTATACGTCACACATAAGGTATTAACGAGTCATATCACATTGAGGGGGCGGTAGTCCGTACTTCCCCAAAATTAAATTATTGCGTTTACCTATAATGGAAACTATAAAGGTATGATATAAAAAACATAAGAATAAAGAAAACATAAACATAATATATATCATATATAAATATAGTTCCATATTAATGGCCACCATGAGATGCGGTAGGAGATAATTGAATAGTCATCGTTTCGTGAGGCATTAGTTTTCCATCCACAAAAACAGTACGTTCTTTACGATTTTGATTGAGGTGTGTGTAAGTGTACTTTGAATCATTATAATAACAACATACTAGTGTATTAAGGATAAGTTTTTTATAAATGATATGAATAAAAAATGTTTAGGGGTTGGAGTAGTAAAATAAAAGAAAATAAGTTAAGAGAAACCATTACCTTTAATTTGGGTAGCTCCCTTTGGTTTGAACACAAAGTATTTCTTGAAGTGACTTCATCCTAAAGTAAGGCTTCTAAGTAGAAGATAGGGATATATAAAGATTATTTGGGTAGGTTTTGTATGATCCAAGGGGCTTGAGAGGTGGGAGGAATGGGTTATAAGTGGTCTCCTTTTATAAGGGAGAGGATGGACTCTTTAGGAATGTTGGAAAATGTTATTTTATTATAACTTTATCTTCAATTTAAAAAGGTTAAAAACTCATTAAATTCAAAGTTAATATGAAAAATGTTAGAAATAAAATCATCCAATAAGAATTAGACAGGTTTTGGATATTTTTTTAATACAAATAATCATATTTATTTAAATCATTTATTAATGAGGTAAATATTGCATCATCATTGTGTCATAAATAATTTAATTCATTTTTTTTCTAAAAATTATAAAAAATTAAAATAATTTAGGAAATATTGTTAGCTTTAAAATTAATATTTAATGTCTATAGGATGACATATATAACCCTAAGTAAAAATTGATATATTAAAATATATTTGTTACTGTCATTTTTGTCTTTACTTTAAGTTAATTAAAATAAAATGTCATTATCACTCTTAAGTGGCTTCATGGGGTCCTAAAATAGATTAAAATATTTCCATGGTCGGACATGACTCGTCTAATAAGGATAGGACAAGTGTTAAGCTAATTTTTTATTATTGTAATATCTTTTTTACCTTAAATTTCTTTATTTACATTTAAACGCGGTAAATAAAAGTCAAAAGTTACTATGTACCAAAATGTTTTTCATCTTATTAAACCAAATTTTACTTTCTAATAACAACCACGTATGTAGTATTTTTGAAATTCAATTCATTGAAGCAGTAAAATTTCATTTAAATGAAAAAGTCAGTTTTTTAACTACTACTAAGTGGTTTTACTATTCATCAAAAATGGATTTTTTCAGAAAAATACCAAAAACTTAGACTAATATATATTTGATATTCTAAATTCAAAAATGATGTTTATTTTACCGAATTAAAAACATAGAATTTGGATTAATTAATTTAAAATTAATTTCCGTTGTCAAAACAATTTGCGTGTTTTTGAGAAACAATAACTATCAAAACATTGATAATTGTTTTTGTATAATTTCAAAGTAAAATTAATTCTAATGACCAACATTGGATTAAATGGTAAAAATATAATCTAATTATACATCCAAACCATTCAAATGTTTTATTGAACACTATAAATTATTTTGATTAAAAAAAATTCCATTAAAATCTAGTATTTTTACTATTCACCCAAACATGATAGATATCATAAAAACACAAAAAATTTATCAAAACTAAATATTTATGTCTCATTTCTAAATAAGAAGTTTATTTAGTCAAATTTAAAATATAAAAGTGTAAAATATTGGATTTAAAAAGGGTTCACCATTAAAAGGCGGTAAAATTGCATTGTTTGAAAAATACTTCCTTTATCTGAAATTTTTTTTTATTCTTATAATATATCTGAGAAACATATGATATGAATTTTAAAATTATATATAATATAAAAAATTCAAAATTCAGTTAATACTATTCATAACTGATTTTGAACGGCTAGTTTTGTAAGTCGTCGTGTGCTAAAACTCAAAGTTGTGTGAGGTGAAAGCTATTGAATTACTTTAAAGAGATAACGTACTATGAAACCCTAGGGTGTTACATTATCCACTACTTAAATAAATTAAATCCACTTAATTTATGCTCGGGATTGAAAACTTGGGTTTTGACATTTCAAAATATTTTAATTGAAATCCCACATTGAAAATGTATTAATGAGGACTCTATTTTAAAATAAATAAAGGTATGTATAGAGGTTACAGAAAATAACACATACTAGGGTTCCATGTAGGAAAACATGGATACGTAAGAGAAAACTAATCATCATGTTCTGATGGATTGTGATCAGTAATATTATTAGAAGAATGTTAACGATCTAAAATCCATAAACTTGTGATGGGTTAAAAGGTCTTTAATTACCCAGTAGGAAAAGTAAACAAACAACTTTTTTGTTTTATGTTCATTTTCATAATGATGATGAATTTATTTATGATATTTACTAAGAGTATAAGTAGATATACTTTCTTTACAAGTAGAGTTCCATCCATTAATAAATTTCTACCACAAACTCATCTTTTCTCCAAATGACGAGTATTCAAGATGACTTGGTTACACCTAAAGCGCTAGAATGAACATATAGTGAATAAAAAAATCCACAAAGGATGAAATATATATCTCCCTTGTCATTAAACATTAAAGAATACGAAAATGGTTCATACATGAATAGATGATCCCCCAAAGGACAATCCTTTATAGAAAGAAATACTACTCTTAATCTCCATAATTTAAACATACAATACCCAAAGTTCAACAAATAACCTTCAATGAAAATCTGTCCTTAAAATCCTTCAATATAATCCGAACTAATATTGAAACCCAAAACAAAAATAATTTTATTACGTAGTCTTCCACATTAAATTGTATCTCCAAATAACATCTACTACTCTTAAAGTCACATAATTAAAAGTAATTAACCAAATCACATGTTCTCTATGATATGTTAATCATTTCCATAAATAAAAAAAATCTCTCTAAATCCACAATAAAAGCATAGAAAAATATCTTCCAGTAATCTTCATACAAAATCCCATAGTATTTTTTTACTTAGGCATTTAGTGTTCCCAACAGAGCGAACGTCTTCCAGAATAACATTTATCACATAATCACCAAATAATTTTCTTATACTAAGGATATCCATTTGATAATACATAAGGTCACAAATAAACTTAATAAAATAATTTAACTGAAAAGAATTAGTCACACTAACTATGGACTTCACGTAGTCCAGTGGTAGGTGATAAATCCAAATCGCACTTTGGATGTGGGTTCGATTCCCACAGCTTTGTCTGACATGACGGGTTGTCATATGGTATGCGTGTTGTCCATTTTAAAAAACTATATTTGATTACATTACCAAAATTATATGGATTCTTCAAAATAACAATAACATAATTTAACCAAAAACTTGATCTCATACCTCGCATTTTCATCACAATATTTAATAACTTGTCATTTCTTCAAATTCAAGGATCATATAAAACCAAATGGTTATTTATAAATATATTCACAACAGAAAAGAAAAATCTTTTTCAAATATCATTTCCACATGAAAAATTGCAGGGTTACACATACAAGAGAAAACTATTCCAAAGTAATCCCATCAATAAAGAGCACTAATACTTTTAAACATTCCTCCATCAATTTATTTCCACATAGCTTCTTTATTGACCAAGAGGACATCCTATAGAATAGGGCATTCACTCGGGTAATGGCTAGGTCCCCTAAATTTATGGTAAATGACTGTAAATAGATTCTTGAGACCATTTTTTTCATCCATAGTACTATTTATTTTTCCTCAGTAATTTTTTACTTTATGTTCTTCTTTCCCACACAGAAATAATTTCATTGTTCCATTGAGACACTTTCCCGAGTGTCTCCCTCCAGATATTCATCATGATGGAAATTTAGGTTTCTTTTCTCTATGGCCTCCACTGCTGGAGCTCTTATCATTCATCAACTTTCTCTTCTTTTTGGAGTTCAAGAGTTGGTTAATATATATATTGTTGATCATATTTTTGGAAAACTGATTCAGCACGAACATGATATCTTTTATGCCTATCAATATTCCATTTTGTTTCAAATTTCCACCATCGTTCCCACCTTGTACATCATGCTCAATGTTAATATTACTTCCTTTGAGTCTATCCATTGACTAAAACTAGAAAGCATTGTTTGAGTAACAATAGTCATAAAATAATTTAGAGAATACCCTGACACCTTATTTTCAATTTGAAACACCTTAGGATTAACTAAGGTCATTTATTATCATCTTATATTAAAATACCTCAAATCGGTTTGTAAAGAAAATGTAAATTATCCTAAGCATATCCCCTGGGAGAGTTGTAGCCAACAGTGTAGCAAGACCCGTTGTCATGTACCAGGATACCCCAGGTTAAGTTCGGAACTATTTGTCAGTATTTTCACTCCTAGGTACATCTGTGCCAGAGCCGCCTCTACCTGCTCATATCCACACAGGGATGTATTGCTTGGAAAATACAAAAAATCTCTACATTACAAAAATTCTGAAAACTTCTTCTACACTAATCCTCAAAGTCTATCTTTGGGTAATGTGCTCTAATAATAGTTTATTTAAATATAGTTTCTAAGGTTTGTACTAAACTTCCTCTGATACCAACATAATTTCCCGATGCCAGTACATTATTTTAATAAATTGCAATGATTACAAGGAATCCAGTCCCAAAGGACCAATCAGTTTAGAAGTCTTGGAAACAAGATACATACATAAGTTCAACATTATAACTTGAAAAGAAAAACAACACTAATTTATTTCATTAGAAACATCCAAGATTCCTATGTTAGGTCTAAAAGTCACTCATAACTAACTTTTTCATATCCTTGGAAAATGAAACATAAGAAAAGGGTGATCTCAAATGATCAGTAAGAGTAGGTAATAAAGTGGAAGATAACATAAACATTAGGCATGGTGATTAATTGAAAACACATGCCTTTACAAATAAAAAACATGAACACATTATGGTAGGAATATGAGCTGAGTAAATAATTCCATAATAAAACATAGTCATTGGTTTTCTACTAGTCAAATAACCACATTAATTATCATTAGCTAATCACATAATTATGGAAAGCATAATACCGAACATTATAACCACATAGTCAAGGCCTCGTGCCAATAATACAAATAATATTTTTTCAAGGCCTTGTTCTAAGACACTAGTTTTTCTCATGAGACCTACCGATGCATCAAGGAGCTATAGCGGGCTCCACCCACCACTTACTAAGTCCAATGAATTCCTCATATGAAAAGTTTTAAACCTAACATAAACATTTATACTAAAACAAACATACGAAATGTCAATACATTATCCATAAACCATGAATGGTATAAAAATAACACATCCATAGTCAAAAAAATCACAAAACCTCCAATACTGTATGAAAGATTTTTATCATAATAAACCAACCTCAATCAAGAATAGTATCTCGTAAAGGATGTTGACAGAATTGAAAATGATCAGTAAAAATCTTTTAGAGAAATATCCCTTTTTCATGAAAACATTAAAAAGTCTCACTGTTTATCAAGATGTTTTTTAAAATAGATTTTTGAATCAAAGTGTCCCATACCACTTTGAAACTTTTAAAAGTAATTTTAATTTTACAACATTAACGTCCATATAAATAAATATTTAAAATAATTTTAAAACATAGACATTAATGAGATAGATTTAGAAGAATAAATATTTAAAACATTTAAAATGGTATTTTAGTTACAGTTCCTAACCAAAAGAGAAATAATTGAATAAAAATAATTGAGGTAATAAAATATATATAATATCATGATAACAAATTTATTCATGATATACTTTTTCAAAGTAAATTATATACACCATATAAAAGTTAATTGGTGTATAACAACAAATAAGTTTCAATGGAATGTAAATGGAGATGAAATCCTTTATAAAGACCGTATCCTTAGGTTAAAGATAAATCAACGAGATAATTATGTGTGAAAAATATAAATACACTCAATATGATTGGATATTCAGTTTAAATAAATCATAGGACATTCACACATATTCTTATAAAAACAACATCAATGACTTGGATGCTTAACTCAATGAATGGAATTTGAGTTAAGATTACTCTTATCAAGTTCATATCAATGACTTGAGAAATTATCAATGGAGTTATTATGTGTATCAAAAGTATATCCACACAAATGGGAGTGCAAATTACAACATAGATAATAAATAGCGATTCCACACAAAATCTTGTAGTAAAAATAATCAATGAAGTATGTGTAAATCCCAATGAGTGGAAATTGAAATTTGAAATTCCTTTACCTATTTGGTAACTAACGAGACATACACCCCATGAAAGAAGGATCATACAATGAAGATGTAAATACCAATAAATTAAAGTATATTACCCCATGAATACAAACATATGTAGTACATACACCACACAATATGAAATAGTGGCTATTATAGAATGAATCTCACGAGATTAAAAATTTGGATGCAAAACCCTTACCACGTTTTAATCAATCAAGTCGTATGAAAAAAAGTTAATAACCACCAAATAAATCCTAGAATAACATGAATATAAAAAACATCATGATAATATATATCCAATTTATGTTCAAAATACACCACAATCAATAAATAAGTGGTGAACAATACAAATCTCACGGAATTATAAGTGAGATAAGAAACCCCTTACCTCAACTGCAACTTGTCTTGTATGTTCCTTGTTCTTCCTGAATAATAAATTTAAGTTAATTTATACTTCATTAAGAAAATTTTTCAAGATTAATATTTCTTTTAATCAGTTATTACATTTCTATAACAATTAGTTAATTATTTGAGTTCATATTAGATATTTTATCGATGTTGGGAACTTGAGTCAAAAATGAACTAGTTATAATTACAATTTGTCCATGTGGTCAAAATTCTATTATCCCCAGAATGATATAATTTATTTAGATATCATATTTATATATTTTATATCTAGTATATATATATATGTATTTATAACAGTACATAACATTTTGAGATAAGAAATGAAATGCACCGTTCATGGAGACGGTAAGTCATATGTACACATGGCCGCTAATTTCATTTCTATTTTGTATTTTAATAGAATTAAAAAATAATGATACATAGTTATATTATTATTCCATTATAATATCATATATAATATCATAAACTCCATCCATTATACATCCCACATATAGTATTAATGAGTCATATCACATTGAGGGGGCGGTAGTCCGTACTTCCTCAAATGAAATTATCATGTTTACCCATAATGGAAACCATAAAGGTATGATATAAATGGAAAATACATAAGAATAATAAAAAAATAAACATAATATATATAATATATAAGCACATTTCCATATTAATGTCCACCATGAGAGGTGGTAGGAGATAATTGAACAATCATCGTTTTGTGAGGCGTTAGTTTTCCATCCATAGAAACAATATGTTCTTTTACCATAAGATGGAGGTGTGTGTGAGTGTAATTCAAATCGTTCTCATAAAACATCCTATTTTATTGATGATACTGGTTTTTTATAAAATATAGGAATAAAAAAGAGTTTAGGGGTTGGAGAAGTAAAATAATATAAAAGAAGTTAAGAGAAATCATTACCTTTATTTTGGGTGGATCCCTTTGGTTTGAACCAAAAGGACTTCTTGAAATGACTTCTTACCATTGTTAGAATTCTAAGTCGAATATAGGGATATTTAGAGCATATTTGGGTAGGGTTTGGATGAGCCAAGGAGCTTTCGATGTGTGAGTAATGGGTTATAAATGGTGTCCTTTTATAAGGGAGAGGAGGGGCTCTTTAGGAATGTTTAAAAATTTTATTTTATTATAAACTTATCTTCGGTTTGAAAATGTCCAAAACTCATTAAAGTCAAAGATATGATGGATCATATTCGAAATAAACTCATACAATAAAAATTGGTTAGGTTTTTGATATTGTTTTAATATTAATAATATTATTTTTTAAAATCATTTATTAATGAGGTAAATACAACATCATTATTTTTTCATAAATAATTTAATTTATTTGATGTATAAAAATTATAAAAAAACATAATAATTTAGGAAATATTTTTGGCTTTAAAATTAATATTTACAGTCGAAAGGATGACTTATATAACATCATTTAAAAATTGATATACTAAAAGATATTTGTAAATGTTATTTTCGTGTTTACTTTAAGTTAATTAAAATAAAGTGTCATTATCACTCTTAAGTGGATCCATGGGGTCGTAAAATTGACCCCAGGATGACCTTGGTCAGCCATGACTCATCCAATATGGTTAAGAAAAGAGTTAAGGTAATTTTTTATTATAATAATATTCCTCTTACCTTGAATTACCCTATTTACCTTTAACTGCGGTAAATAAAAGTCAAAAGTTACTATTCACCAAAAATTATTTTCATCTTATTGAACCACATATTACTTACTAATAACAACAATGTATGTCAGATTATCAAAATTCAATTCACAGAATCGGTAAATTTAAATTTAAATGAAAAAGTCGGGTTTTTAACTACTTCTAAGTGGTTTTACTATTCATCAAAAATTGAAGCTTTTCAGAAAATTTCCAAAAAATTAAGCCTGAGTTATATTTGATATTCCGAATTCGAAAATTATCTCTATTTTACAAAATTAAAAACATAGTAGTTGCATTAATTAATTTAAAATTAATTTTTGTTGTCAAAACAAATAGCGTTTTTTTAGAAAAACCAACTTTCAAAAGATTGACACTTGTTTATGTATAATTTCAAAGTGAAATTTATTCCAATGACCAACATATGATAAAATTGTTAAAATATAATCTAATTATACTTCCAAACCATTCAAATTTATAATTGTACACAATAAATTATATTTATTAAAAAATTTGTTTTCAATTAAAATTTAGTATTTTCACTATTCACCCAAATATGAAAGTTATCAGAAAAACACCAAAATTTATCGAAACAAAATTTTTATGTCCTGATTCTAAATAAAATTTTTATACTGTCAAATTGAATATATAAAAGTGTCAAATATTTTATTTTAAAAGTGTTCTCCATTAAAAGGTGGTAAAATTACATGGTTTGAAAAATACTTACTTTATCTGAAAAAAACGAATTTGTTCTTATATTATGTCTATGAAACATATAAAATGGATGTTAAAAATATATGGAATATATAATATTCAAAATTCAGTTAATACTATTCATAACTGCTGTTGAATGGCTAGTTTGGTAAGTCGTTGTGCGCTTGAACTCTGTGTTGCGTGAGGTGTGAGCTATTGAATTATTTTAAAGAGATAACATACTATGAAACCTTGGGTTGTTACAAAAATTAACCAATGGATTTTGGGTATATATAGGACCACCTCCCATCAATATCTATATATATGTATTTAATAAAAATTATAATTATACTGTAAGAAACCCCATTAATATAGATGAGATTTATACCATTTCCCAAATAGTATCATGTAAAATGAATTTAATAATTATATAGTTTGATACCAAAAAAATAAACAACTTATAATGAATATATTATATAAAAATATATATGGTGATAAAAGAAAATTAATCCATATGATATATATATTTGGGATTAGAAAAAAATAGAATACAAATATAAAAAAGGTCTTTAGAAAAAAGTTCTTGTCACCATTCTAAAGAGATAAATTTATGTGTCACTTTTGAAAAAAAATTGAGAAGTTTTCATGAATATTATTAAAACAATAGTTGATATGAAATATAAAAAAAATAATTTTTTAAAAATTAATAAATTTTTTATAATGGATATATGGAGTGAAAGATAAAATATATGATCATGAAATGAAAAATATTTTTATTTTGAAATTAGCTTTATTGAAACCTACACCAAAGAAAAGGGTGATGAGTCGTCTAAATGAATAGTTGTATAGAAAATTAGGAATAAAAAAAAGAAAACATGTTTTAATTTCAAAATAATAAAGGAGAGATTTGTAATGAAGAGTAAATAAAGGAATATAGGAATAAGAGCCCATTTAGAGATAATAAAAAATATTCTTAACATTATTAAATTTTATGAAGAATTAAATCAATAAAAGAAGATAGATTTGATGTCAAAAATGTAATTCTCTATAAAATTAGTAAAATAAATATATTATCATAATATTAAATAGGGTAAAAATATTATAAAAACATATTTAATGAATAATAATTATGATTTAAGAAAATAAACTGAGTAATGAAAAACCTCCCCTTTCCCCCCGACTTCTAAACTCTTTTTAACCTCATTACTCAGATAAATTTCTTTTAAAAATAGTATTAAGCCCATGATGGTAGGTAATTAGAGGAGACTTAAATAAAAATGAATTATCCAAGAGTTTTTTAGAGTTATATGATATTTTTTTGGTTTAACAGTAGTTCTTTTGGCATGAAGGGAAGTGGGGTGGTAAAGGATTCCTTTTATAAGTGAGAGAAGTGACATTTTTGTAGTAATAGGTTGACTATTCAAGGAATTTGGCTCCAAAAGTAGATAATAATGGATTTTATATGAGGTATGGTTGATAAAGTCCTCAACTACTAACTTAAATACATGTTTTTAGAAAATTCTAATTCTTTTTACCTCATTAATTCCCTTTTTTACTCTTTTTACATTTACCATGGTAGCAAATATTTTCCTACATATTTTTTTGTTCTTAAAAACTAAATTTAACTTATTAATTAATTTGGGTCTTCTAATTTTAAAAATAATGTCTATTTTATTGTTAAAAAATTATAACTATGTAAAAAATAATTAAAAAATAATAAATGTATAACAAATTAAAAACAATTTTATAAACAAAATATAACCTATGTTCTAAAATCTGAAGCATATACTTTTCAATTAAAATATATATTTATAAATATATATTTTTTCATATAAAATAAATCTTTAATCACCAAAAAATTATTCATAAATTTTATGATATTCATATTACCAAATGATATCACAATTTTCCTGGTATATGTAGAAACAATATTTTAAATAATTCACCTAAAAATTAATCCTTTAAGAAAAACACTAAAACATCATCCTAAGAAAATTTTGATAGAAATAAATCAAATATGATTTTTTTTTGAAAATAATATTCTATATATGGATATTTTATATTTTGAATGAAAAAATAATTTATATGTAAAATAATTTTGTTTTATAAAAAAGTTATCTTTGTAAATCATTAACTATTATAGTTGTTATTTATTATTAATTTTTAATTTTAAATGAGTTTTCAAATATCTTGTTTGGTAGCGACCCTGACCATAGTCACCCAAGTCTTTTGTCAAATTTATTACATTGAAACTAAATAAAAGGTATTTTATCTCAAATGACTGAATAGTTTAGTTGTTTTGGTAAACTAGAGACATACAAGAAATTCAAATAAAATTTTAAAACATAAAATACATAAGAAATTTTCATTTATAAGTCTATTATTCATTATAGTTTATCCTTACATATCAATACCAAAACATATCATCATATCGTATTGATAATTAAATATAAGAAATGGGTGTGCTTAGATTCTTTATAAGGGTAAGAATGGAATGAAATCTATCATGAATATATAAGGTGTAATCAATATGGTAAGGTAAATAACTATATAATATTCCATTTAATCAATGACTTGATAACGGTTCGGAAGGAAAAAAATGATCAAATAATTCCATATAGATAACCACATACTGTTGAAATTTATTCATGAATATTCTATTTAATTGAATAATCAAATAGAATATCAATAACTAAATTAATAATGATGGAATTAATAATTCCAAATATCTATAACATACCTTTGAGACTCATTCCATGAAACCAAACTACAGTCTAGGCCTTGTTTGAAGACCTCTATATAAATGGGTAAAGCTTTATCCAAAACCCTACCTAGATTGAATCACGAGACATATTGTTGAATCAAAAAGATATAAATAACTAGGCCCCACCAATAAATTACCATGTCCAATGAATTCCACATATGAAATTATTGATACATAATCAACCTAAGAATTCAAATTGGAAAACTAGCTTGTGAAATGTTTGTAATTATCCCTAGTAATAAAAATAATAATAATCCATCAAGAGTTATATTAATGGTATTAAATTGAAAGTAGACAAATCAAAATAATCTCAAACCATTTTTACAAATAATAATTATGGTATAATTACAACATATCCCTAGTGGATAATATGTAAAATAATGGGTTGATGCCATTGATTAATATTAATACAATAAAAGATACTTGAAACATTTTTGAGGAATATAACCTTTACATTTTGAAAATAAAAATTTAAAAATAATAGTTCACTAAAAATTTGTAAATAAATTTCAATGAAAATAATGCTTAAATGTTGTAATTTTATTTGTGAAATAATTATTATTTATGATTTCGAAAAATTTATTTCAAGAAATATAAATGAAAATAATGATTCCTTTCAAATTTTATAAAAAATACAAGAAGAAATTATTTTGAAGATAATATGAATATTAACTTCAAGATATATTTTAAAAATAAAAAATTGGTAAAAACATCTTTAACTATTCATTTTTGAAAGGTTAAAACATTTTTTTTAGAAAACATGTGATCTTGTGAAAAAAGATTTCCATCGGATGGGAAAAATAATGATGGATTGTCTTAAATATACTTTCCTAACCATTTTAATTACAAAAGTGTGGAAAAACAATAATAATAATTGAAAAAGATAAGGAACATCCAGAGTAGAAGAAAATAGTTTTATTTTAACATATAAATATAAAATAATTCCCCAACTAAGACTTAAATGAAAACTATCCTAAATAAATATGGTACTGTCAGATAAATCTTTACCACATTAGTAACATCTAAATCATAATCCCCATAAAAGAAATAATTATAAAATTTCAAATTAAATACCCATAATATACATATATTCACGATATAAAATATTAAATGGAGAAGTATATACATGGAATAATTGGACAAGTGGTTAATATAACATATCTCTCACCGAAGTAAAAGTGATATGAGAAACTATTGCAACTTTTTTGACTTCCTTCATATGTGTATGAACCTCATTTATAATAAATATTGGTTTATTTAAAAACCAATAATAAAAAATACTAATATATATAATAAAATATATGAGTTACTTATAGTCTTTTACCACTCATTTCTTAGAAATTATTTGATAAAATCACTATTTTAGGAGATAATTGCTTTATTTTTTATGTATGTTTTCATTCAGTAATTTCAGTCTTTCATTTTATCATTGTTAAATTATATCCTAAATGATAAAAATTATATAAATGTAATATATACTTAATTAATACTTAATTAATGTAATCTGTAAAAGTTAGAGATTTAAAATGGAACACACCATTTATAGAGACGATTTTCTCTACGTATCCATGAACACAATTTCCATTATTCTAGAAAGATGAAATGAAACAATTTATATTAATTTCCCTTTAAATAATAACTATTATATAATATATATAATTTTTTTTAATAAAATACATTCTTACTGCAATCCTAGTAAAAAAATGAAAAACATTACGCATTGAAACTTGGTGGCGGTAGTCCCCATTTTACTACAAGCTAAATTATTGTTCAACAATGGATTGGATGTTCAAAATATATATATGATATTATTTTTATTGAAGTTTTTATATATCATAAAAATCATATATAATCATTTACATTTGTCTTTCCTACCTTCCATGTAAACCGTAAAGAATAAAAATAGCTCACATCGTTTCATGTGGTGGTAGTCCATTGTACACTGGGTGAAATTACCATATCACAAATAGAATGGAAGTAAGAATGAATATATTATAGGAAAATAAAATTATTATAATAATATTGATTGATAAAGAATGAAATTAGTTCGCTAGTCGGTTTTCCACCATACACATGAATGATGATTTCATAACCCATTTTATGGAAGTGGAAATGATTTTGGTATTTAAATTAATATAATAACATGAATGTATATATAACATAATGAGGTTATTATATAATTTTTTTTTCATAAAAATTAAAAGTGGTGGAGGAATAAATAAAATAAAACCCTTGGCTAGGGGCATTACCTCATCTGGTGTCAATTTCTTTTTATTATAACCAACAGAAATAATAGGTTGGACTTATGACCCATATATTCATTCTAGAGTGATATTATGATAATAAGTAGTTTTTTAGTATGTTGTTTCTGAACCAAAAGCTTTTGTAAGCGTGAAGGGGAGAGGAGAGGGCTTGGCCTTTTATAGATTAGATGAGTGGAATAAATGTAAATTATAAAAAGAGAAAAATGTACCCACATCTCCACATTCGAAAGGGCTTACAAATCCCACATAATCGATCTAAACAGTGATAAATTCTAAATATGTCCAGAAAATGTGTGTTGGAATATTTTGGGTCCATTTTGCACAATTATCATTTCAGTTTAACCTACAGGTTAATCAATTTTTACCTTAACCGTGGAATATAATTGTTACTATTTTTAATATTCATTAATGTAAAAAAAATAATTTGAAATTCCTTATAATAAAAAATATTTTTATTTAAAATTTTGAATCCACTTTTCCGAATTCCAGTCACATAACAGATAAATTTTAATTTAAAATTAATTGTTTAGATGTGACGAGAGTGTTGGTTCTTGAAGAGAAAATGTTCTAATAGCTGGAGAGTTTTTATATCAAAATTCAAAATGAAAATTAATCAAATGTAAAAATTTTTATTAATAAATAAATAATTTAATTAATTTTACTTTAAAAAACATTTTAAAACAAAATTTAAACATATCAAATTTTGAAACGAAAAGGAAATTTTCAATAAAAATCAGAATTTTTTACTATTAATCGAAATGAAACTTCTATGAAAAATCCCCAAAATTCCCCATAATATAATTTTGATATTATAAATTAAAAATTAATTTAATTTTATTATATTAATTATTTTAAATATAAGGAAATTAATTTCATCTTAAGTTTACAATAAGTGATGAAACAATTTCCTTTGAAATATACAGTTTTTCTAAAAAAATAATTTTTTACAGTAAAAGGACGTTTCTTTTATTTTAATAAATTGATAATAATTTAATTTTTTTTGTAAATGTGTAAACCATATAATATAAAAATTAATTTTGTTCTATTAATAACCTCAAATTTAACGGCTATGTTAAAATTTTCATGTTTAAATAATAATATTTTAATTAAGTATAATTTTTTATTTAAACCAAGTATTGCATGAAACACAAGATATTATTGACAGTTATATTATTTAAAAATAAATATATAGTAAACTATTAAGATGTTTAATTATATTTTAATCATGGTTTTGTGTGTCATAATCCTTATCAAACATGATATTCCTATTTTAAAATCATAGAGTGTTACACTGTACCCCATAAATAAATTACATCCTCACAATTTGATCTTGATCATGGTAATCTAGAGTTTGAAATATGATATTACAATTATTATAATCCCACATCTAGATAATGGTTGATAAACCATTATATCTATAAGGGATAAAATGAATTATAAATTTTATTAAGAATAATCACACGAATGGTTTTCCAAGTTGGATAACATAGATGGAATGTGATGTTATGGACATGGAATAAAATATCAATATCCATGGATTAATAGAGAGTAGTATAGATCATTAGTCACAGGAAAGATAATTATCAAGAGAAATATAATAATCACAATGTCGAAAATCTGTGATGGATAAAGAGACCATGATTCGACAGAAATGAATACATTAGAATAACATTTTTCAATCAATACCCTTTTCCTAGAGATGAGGAGTTCTCTTACCCTCTAGACTGAGAAAATATGAACTTCATGATATCTATCTATTTCATAATAACATCTTCAACTTTTGGTTGTTCTTTAATCATTATCCACTTATTTTATTTCTATAAGAAATGAATATAGAAGATGAATTTTATAGGCCTAAAAAACTATAATTAACTTTGGATGGATCATAAATACATAAAAGAGTGACATGTATTTCTATATATTTATAAATATTTTCAGAAACTAATATTTTTTTTCAAATGTTATCCAATATTACACATTAATCTATAAAACCAATTATTAACACAAATGGATCAATATTAATATTTATAATAGAAAAATATAACTATGAAAATGACATATTAACATAGATATCATGTAGGTTTGTAGTAGGCGTTAAACCCATATCGTCATTTAGTTTTAGTTTCAAGCCTTGTGGCCTTCCTGGATATGGCAAGTAGTCAACCGATATTCTTGTTCTCCTTTTTATAAAATAATATAAATATAATTCTTATAATGTAACCAAATTTAATATCAAATAATTACCTCAACCTAAAAGTCTATATAAACCTTAAATGTTACCATTACCTTCATAAGAACCATTTAGTCATTATGATCTCAACCTCGAGTACATATTAAGGGTTATCTTCCCTTAATAATGTGTTTCAAAAAAATATTTTATTTACATGTATTGGTTCCACTGAATACATGCTTTCAAATAAAAATAGAAATACTAATATAGTATAATCATTATACATTTCATTATTCAAATAATGATAACATCATTAATGAAATTTCTTCCCAATATATTTTATACACCCAAATAATAAATAACTTTAATCATTCCACTTCAGCTATATCAATTGAAAATACTGACATAACTCCCATATATTTTCTTCATGTATATCCCTTTTAGGATTGGGGAATTTGTGGGAATAGTGCCCACTGTCCTTATAGTTAAATAACTTTACAATGATGGATTATCCCTTACCCTTTAATTCATGAAAATGATGTAATTTTTTTCAACACATGAAGAAAACTCATTTTAATTTTAAGAAAGAACCATGTTTCATCATTCCACACATGTCACATGTTGGAAAATCCTTCTATCTTTTCTTCACATTATCTACATTTCTATGTACCATCCTCTTATTTTCTTTCATCCATTTCATTACATAATTCCTAGAGAATTATTTCTCTATCTTTTTAAAATAATATATTATACCCTTATATGATGAGAATATAAAAGAGACTAGTTTCCTCAAAAATATTTTTTATCCCATAAAATAGATGATCATTATTTCTCTTTGGATTATATACAAAGAGGTTATTCCCATTCCTTATATAAGGGAATTTTTTTAAATGATGGTATAAACTAAGATAGATTATAATATTATAGAACATAGTGTATAATCATAAATTTAGTGAAACAAATAACATAAATTTAAAAATTTATACATAGTTGATCTCATAGTTATAAAAAAAGGTTTCATTGGGGATATCATTATTTTCAAATACTTCATATTGTTTTGGGATAAAAATGTGAATTATCCTAATCATATCCATTGAGTGTGTTAAACCTAGTTTAAAGTAAGGCTAGTTTTCAAGTTCCATGTGATGATATGGTCAAGCCCAATACACCCTTTCAGATTTATTACCCCCAGGTATATCTGTGATATAACTACATCCACTTTTAGCATCTAGATAGAGATGTATTTCTTAGAAAATCTACATAATTGCTTCCTTTCAAAAAACATAAGGTGTTCTTCAACACTTGTCCTCGTGTATATCAATTGGTTATTTTACCATATATATTCTTACCTAAATAATATTCCCATGGATTATACTAAACATCATGTGATACTAACTGTAATAACCCCAACACTAGTAGTCTAAAGACAATACCTACTATATTAAATTAGATCTAGATACAATGTATCAGATCATGAAGGACCAAATAGTTTCGTAAGGTTTTTAATTACATAATTATGGGAAAATTAGATTAAATTTTAAAACATAAAATATATCAAGAATATTATTTACGAATTCTTATATCCTATTAAATATATCCCTAGATATGAATCAATAAACACTTTCTGATGTCTTGGGTAAAATAAAACATAATTAAGGGGTGAGTGAAAATTTTCAATAAGTGTAAGATTAAAGTGGAAACTACCATTAATAAATAAATCATAGTCGATATAGAAAGGTAAATAACTAAAACAGATTCCATTTAATCAGTAAAATGACTCTAATATTAAAGGAATGTAATATGATCAAATAATTCCATATAAATAATCTCATGATCTTGAAGATTAACCATGAATATTCAAAATAATCGATTAATCCCAATGAATTTTAATAAATGAATTCATAATGATAGAATTTATAATTCCATACAACAAATTATTTTTATTTTAACATGAAATATATTTTAATATTACAAGTGAGTGTTAAGATAATCTTTATATTTAAGGCAGGTTTGAAAGTTACATTGGTGATGATTTTTGAAAAATATATATGTCTATATCTTTTGAAGAGATAAAGTGATCTTTTAAAAATTTTATAACTAGACTATATAGTTCATTAGTTGATCCAATTTGTCGTGTAAGTCATTGAATTGATTAGACAACTTCCCAACCCTTTCCCCTGCTTCATAGAGAGATAAAATTGTGATCTATGTAACTCAATTCAAATTGTTTCCCAGATCAAGGACGTTTTTATCTCCCTATCAGGTGGAAATCAAAAGTTCCCTCAATTTTCTACACTAACACCATAGAATAAATGATGATTTTATTAAAATGATTTGTCAGTATTATATGATGATCTAGTGGTATTTGGATTTTATTCCTTTAAGAAATGATCACCATGAGTGATGAAAATATGCATTCAACAAAAATCGAGTGATGTAATGATTTTATATAATTATCATACTAGATTAAATTGCATGGTGACCTATTGTTAACAAATAGGTGACATTTCACTAGTGATGAGATCATGAGGTGGATCATGGCTTGAATGTTTTTTAATTTCCTTACTTCACACAATTCCACTGCGTTCTCAGCAAAAACAAGTTATACGATGGTGAATGTGTATTTTCTTAAGTTAAATATAAATTAATTTTATAAGGATTTGAAGAGTGGGATATTATCTGACACAAAAATTATTTTTGGGATAAGCATTTGATGTTATATGTTAATGGAATGTCCATAAAAATATAAAAATTTAATTTTGGGCATAAAATTTACATTTAAATGATATATATATAAATATATATATATACGTTTATCCATGTGATTTGTACAAAAAAGTGAAAAATACTTATGGGTGTGAATGGTTAAAGGAGGGGAGATTGATTTTACATGGTTGTGGAATTCATTTTAAAGATTATATCGTGTAGACATGAACAAAGAAAGAGAAACTTTTTCCTTGGCGGCGGGGAATGACAGCCGGGTGATTAGGGCATGCGGGTCAATGAAAATTATGTTTTAATTCCTATTTGGGAAATATTTTTGTCTTTGTGGACCACAATATTTGATGGACATGTAACAAGTTTTCTGCTCCCCTTAAAACAGTGGTGGTTTTGGATTTAAATAAAAATACAAGGGATGGGATTTCCTCATTCCTTTATAAAAAATAGGCAGTTTCAAAAAAACATTTAGAAAATGTATATTCTTATAAGGGAGAATAATACAAAAATATGAACAATAACCCATGGAACTATTCAAAATTTTAATATTTTTAAAAATATATAAAAATATATATAAATATATGAAACATATAGGTTCCATATAGGATTTTTCACTACATCATTTTCCTTTATCATGGAGAGCTCCAATGATTATCGACCCGATATTGGGCTGGGTCAGTATAGCATTCCACGCTTAACATAAAAGGATATTACATCATTATATATGAATACTCAGTACATTACCAAAAATACATGCCCAAAGACCATAATAGTTTAGTGTATTTGGAAAAATGAAAACAAAATTGTCTGTCTTGGTGAAAGATCTTCAATATCACTCATAAATATCTCCACCTTTAGTACGTATACATAAAAGTCTTCTTATAACGTCTGAAATGGAAACATAATAAAGGGGTGAGCTCAGATGCTCAGTAAGATAAATAAAGAAATGTGTAAGCATAAAATGATCAAAAGGGTGTGGAACATCAGAATAACATTTTAAGATCATACCCTACATATTAGAGACCATAATAAACATTGGAAATTCATAAGACATGAATTATAATGAAATAAAGAACATACACCGTGAATTCATAACATAGTAATAAAGTATGGAATTTTGGAAGACACATAATTATATAATATGATTTCCATAATATCCAAGGTATCACTACCAAGACCATATTGGTAGTATTGGTTTACTCCCCATTCCATATTGTTAGTCATGGTTTACTCCCTTGTCCATCAATGTAGTATGTGTTCAATCCTTATACCATCTTGGAAGTTATGGTTCATTCTAATAGCCATATTAGTAGTCAAGGCTCATTCCAAAGAACAACAAATTTTATCTCATGGTATATAAATCTTTACCCAGTGCTATAGAAAGAGATATATGTCCCACCCCTTTCATATTTAAATCATTAATATATATGGAATAGGATCATAAATAATGATATCAAATTCCATGAATTGAAATGGGTATCATAAACAAGTAATCATATCTTAACCTATAGAAAAAAGAAAGGTTTCATAATCATTTCATCAAAATAATTACCCATGAAAGAGAAACTGATTTCCTAAACATATAACCCATGAAAGAGAAATAGATTTCATAAAAATAAAACTCACAAATGAGAAACATGTTACATAAATGCCATTAATGTAAGAATAACCCATTCATAAAAATAATGTGAATGGAAACTTTAGATAATTTCTTAGAGCTAAATTAGTAACATAAACATATATCATATTAGATTGAAAATAATTTTGAAATATATTTTAAAAATGTTACTTTAGGAAAATATCATTTATTCGTTAAAAATTACATTTGAATACATAAAACCATTTGAAAAATCATTTTCCTAGAAGCTAAATTGAAAAAATATAAATAATAATTAAATTCATTTTTAAACATTTGTCCTAGAAATCTTATAAGATAATCTTTAAAATATTTTAATCACATATTTCATTGAAAATACATGGAAAACTTATAAATAATGATTGAAAACCAATTATTTCAAAATACATTGAGAAACTATATATAAGGCTCGAAAAAATGTTGAAAACAAAATTCCATGAAAACCTATAACAAGAGATTGAAAATGTTTTGAAATCTATTTTTCCTTGAAAAAATTATAAAATAATATGGAAAACATTAGGAAAACCATTTTCCTTGAAAACATATTAAATGAGTTTAGAAATTTTTTGAAAACCATTTTCATTGAAAATATTATTTTAAAAAGATATATTAAAAATTATACGTTAAACATTAAAATAAATATTCAAATTATTGATGAAAGATAAATCATTTCATGTCATACGAGGTAAAAAGTACATTCATTTTTCATGGAAAATTTAAAAAAAATCACATTTGGAAATAAAAAAAGGGATTCCTTTGAAAAAAATGGAAATAAGGGTAAAAATTAATTTTAATGATTATGTAATAATTGTAAAATATTCTTGGAATTCCTTTTTATAAAACATGGTTTTGAAAGAACATAGATTTCTAACCGAAGAGAGGGTAATGTTGGTTTTTCTTAAAACACATTATTAAATATTTTATGTACCAAGGAGTGTAAGAAATGGTAAAAATATATTAATAAATAATTAATAAACAATAAATAAAAAATTCATGAATTTTATTGAGATATGGGTCATAATATTTCATCAATGTAACCGTACACATAAACAATCTTGAAAAGAGATGATATTATTTCAATAAACTCTTATAACATGGTAATCTGAGATCAAAATCTCCATGTAAGAAATTAAAATTACATGAAACATAAAAAATCTTTAAAATAAGTAAATTCATGAAATAACACATATAGTGGAAGTATATACACCTCTAAAGGTAATTTAGGTGCATATAAAACATGAGTCTCAAACAAGGCAAATTGAGAAAAAACTATTTCACTGATTTGGTAACATTTGAAACTTAATCCACATGAAAGAAAGATCATTAAATGGATATGTCAATACATATAAATTTAAGTATAAGATACATAATATTAAATCATGGGTAATACATACCCTACACAAAAGGAATTGGTGGCGAACATGGAAGGTATCTCACGGAAATAACAAGTGAGATGAAATCCCCTTACCTTGTGTCTTAACTCTCGCGGGACTCATTCAAAACATGTTTATTATAAATATAAATTTATTATAGATAAATTAAGAATCATATTCTTATATCTAATACCATATATGGTTTTATTATGACCTTATATTACCTTCTTGTTAACCATCCCATGTTAAGGTTTCACTTCATATAATATACGCTTTGTTTATTGCATGTGTCTTAATCTGTTATATACGTGGTTGTTAAAATTATATCATAATTCCATAATTTAAACCATAATATACATATAATTTTTATCCATTATATGGGTATCATAATATTATTTATAATATAGAATTAAAATATGGGATACACCATTCATATAACGGTAAGCCGTATGTACGCATGAACGTTGTTTCAGTTTTTATTTTTGTATTCAAAGAAATAATGAAAATGAAATATATCTATACATGTGTATCATTATTATAGTATATTTATGATATCATATATATCATATATATTCACTAAACCCATACTTAATACATTCCATGTAGTTTATGAATGAATCATATCACTATGAGGGGGCAGTAGTACACACTTCCTCATACAAAATTATTGTATTAACACAAAATGGAAAGTGAAAATATAGGTGTTTTAAAAATAGAAAAAATAAATTTAATACATAATTAATATAATATATTATTTAATTAATCATAGTTTCAACAATAATTTCCACCATGTTGGGGGTAAAGGAAAAAATGAATAATCATCATTTAGTGAGGTGGTAATTCGCTATACATATAAATTATGTATTTGTTACCTATTAGATGAAGGTGTGTATAAATTTCAGTAAAATAATTATCATAAAACATACTAGTATATTTAGGATTCTGTTTTTGTTATATAATAATTGAATAAATAGAGTGTAGGGTGTGTAGAATTAAAATAATGGAAAGGACCTTGAGAGAAGATGTTACCTCATAATCGGGTAACTCTTTTGGGTTTGTTCCCAAAGGATTCCCTGGAAGAATTTATGAAAAAAGGAGGATTCAAGGAGTAATTTTGGGATTTTTGTAAATGAATTGGGTAGAGTCTTTCTAATCCTATTTGGGTTGAGAGGTGTGAAGAAGAGGGAGAGGTGGTGGCCACTTACAGGGAAGGAGGAGGAACACTCTTGATAATATTTGAAGAGAGAATATCACCCATGTTATTCACGGTGAAAGTGGATCCAATAATTTTAAAAAATATACCTCAGGGAGTATAGGTTCGAAATATTTCCATAAAATGTGTTTTTGATAAGTGTATAGGTCGTTTTGCGCCTGAATATTATGGTTTAATCCCTTATTATGCTTAATTTAACTTTAACCGATGTAATTAATTTTAATTACATTAAGTATTTTTTAGTAAAAAACTATGTTTACATTATTAGAAATTATAAATCATTATGATTCCAAATTTTTGATTACATTCCTTTAAATTCAAATCACATAAATGGCATAAATTAATTTAAAATTAATCTCACTGATGGGATGATATTGCCGGTTTTGAAAGTAAAATTGATTAGAAGATTGAGATTTTTTATATCAAATTTCAGTATGAAATTGGTTCCAATGACATAAATTAGATAAATGTATAAACTTTATCATGTAATTAAACTTTTAAAATAATTTATAAATAAAAATTAAGTATATAAATAAATTAAAACAAAATCATTATTGAATTAAAATCCTAATTTTTTAACTATTCGTTAAATTTGAAACATTACATGAAAAAATGAAAACTTAACCAAACCAAATTTTTATTTTTTGAATCCAAATATAATTTTTTGATATATTAAATATATATAAATTATAATATTTTGATTTAAAATGGGTTCTCCATTAATGCAATTAAAAAGAACTTCCTAAAAAATTTCGGTTTTTATGCATAAAATTAGGGTTTTTATAATCTTATGACTATAGAATATATTAGATGAATATTTTTTTATTTAATATATGACATATATAATACATTAATATTATTTAATAATTATAATATATTTAATTTATTATTCTACAACTACGTTGGGACCATAACAATATTAATATTTTCCTTTATATTAAATCAATTTTCATATTCATTTCTAATTAATTAATAACATATGAATTCATATTATATCGGTGTAAACGATATATTATCATAAATTAGTTTATAATGTCAATATCCTATAATTTAATGACTATTTTATATCTTATTAGTTTAAATAATTACATTTTAATGAAATAATATTTTTTGGTAAAAATCGGTCTTGTGTGTTACACAAGTAATCAAGGGATGTCATTATTGACTTTAACACAAGATAACCTCAGTGTTTCATGTCAATCAAGATAAAATTTATGTATCATGTAGTGTCTGATTATATTGGTGTTTCATATATTTCAAGCCAAACATATTTTATTAATATAAAATAACTATTTTCAATGATGCGTGAAATGATAAATATTTGTTATCAGTGGTTTAGTACTTGAAAGTTTCATTCATAAAAACTGGCATTGTAAAAAGTAATACTAAAACGTCCTTTCAAAATAAAAATCCAGAAACATAGTGGTTACCAAAAGTAACATAAAAATAGGTTTTTATATTGGAGAACATAGTTGGGAAGTGAGAACACAAAAATGGAATAAAATATAAATATCAAGTTATGATGGGGAGTGATAGATAAAATGTTCAGCAAAAATTTCACAATTATAAATCTATAAATTTGTGATGAATTAAGGGGCCATATGATTCATCTAAAACATTGGTACTAGGATAAATTTTTTGGTTTCAATATATTTTTTCCTAAAGATAAATAATATTCATGAAAATATATACTTAAAATATTTTAGAAAAACCATACCCTTTTATGTTCCTTGATCCACTTCACCTATTTCTTGAAAAATGATGGTGATTTTTTCATTCCCAAAGAACTAAAAGATCATGAGACCCATGATATATCGTGTTATCTATCCTTAGTTATCTTATTCATCATGTTTTTATAATGAATTTTCCAATATTATTAAATCCTCAAGTGTTAATATAATACTTTATTCTCTCAAACTTCATCAAACATTTAACTTAATCTTTCCATAAATGGTTAACCTATAACCATTTAAAAAGATAAAAATAAAAAACCTTAGAAATAAGTCACAAAATCATACATATATATATATATATTGATCCCCCAAATATAAAAATGTATCTCTTGATTGTCACATTACAAACATGTGAATACAGTCATCATATATTATCTTGAAACATGGTAATAACCCGAAACACCATAGATACATTAGGAACAAATTCATGCTTCCATATTACAAAGGATACTGGATATATTTCATAAATACAATAATTTATAGAAATCATCCATGATGTGAAAGATTACTTTTTAAACCAATAAATAATCAAATATAGGGTAATCAATGATAACCAATTTACATCACCCAAATCAATCAGCTCTTTATCCAAATAAAAGACATGTTTCTCAACATCATGATCATATTAATGGTTATATTATTTTAATCAAAATATAAAATTTCTATTTCTTCATCACCATTAAACATAACTTTTTCAATACTTAATGAAAATTTATACTAGAAATACTTATATATTTTATGATTCAAATAACATAATCTTTGAATTCCAAAACATAAGTACTTCATTCATCCAACTGTATTTTTATTCAATTAATCAGGATTCATTAAATTTTTCCTTAATACCTATTTCCAAGAATTTGAAATAAAAATCATGTATTAAGGTTCTTAAACCAAAATCTAATCATGATTCTTATGTTTAATGTAAAAAATACTGTAAGAATATCACATACCTTTCACATGTCAATTCCAGTTGCATTATATTTAGAAGTATAATCAACACTCATACCAACATCCGGATTATCCACTTGGTAAATTGATTCATATAATGACAAATGTTTACACATATGAAACATTAAATTCTAACCATGTTTCTTCTAGTTTTATCCATTGAATAAAACTAGAATACATATCATTAGAAAGATTTATCATATTGGGATACCATACAATCATGAAAGGATACTTATACGGTTACAAAATCATTACTCCTAATTCATTAATCTATTAAACCATAGATTTATCATAGGATATTTATATAAAATTTAAATTTAAAACTTTCATGATGGTTCATGAAGAGTGAGTGAATTCCTAAAGCATATCCCCTAAGAGTGTCAACCCAGGTGTGTAGCAAGGCCCCATTTTCATGTACTAGATTACCCTGAGTCAGGCCCATAACATCTCATCGTAGTTTTTACCCCATGATATATCTGCTTCAGATCCACATCCTCTTGTAGTATCTATACATGTATGTATATATTAGAAACCACACAATCTATCTTTTAACAAAATTTGTTGAAATTTTCCTAAACATTAGCTTATTCATATAGTTATCCTTAAAGACATACTAGAAAAAATCATTAGAAATATACCAAGGGATCTCAATAAAGTTTTCTAATCCATGTTTTTAAATGTTGACTAAATATTTCCTTTGATACCAACTATAGATACCCCAGATTATCATAAATGGATATTAAATTATTTTAGATAAATACGCAGTACATTACAGAATTAAATGCTTGAGAACCATAATATTTTAGTGTCTCTAGAAACATGAAAAAAAATCATCAATCATTGGGAAATATCTTCAACATCTCCCACAAAGATATCCATAGTTATTACTTATACCAAAAACCTTTCTTCATAAGCTATGGAAAGGAAATATAAAAAAGGGGTGGGATTATATTCTCAGAAAGGTAAATAAAGGAAATGTGTAAGCATAACATAAAAAAGGGTAAGGAACCTATGAATAAAATTTAAAGATTATAACATTCATATTATAGATCATTATTAAAATTTCTAGTTCATACTACATGAATCATAAGTAAATAAACAAAATAATACATAAAAACATAAAATAGGAATAAAACATGGAATTGTGGATATCACATAAGCATATAATATGATTTCCATAGTAGAAAAGTAATCGTTGTAAAGAATATCTTGGTAGTATAGGAAAACTACCCATACTATCATAGTAGTCAAAGTTCACTCCCATGTCTATCTTTGTAGTACGATTTCACTCTTCCTACCATATTTTTTCTCAGGGAGCATTCCCATGTCCGTCTTTGTGGTCAAGTTTTATTCCGAAGATTATCATAGTTGGTCTCATTATATATAAATCATTACCCAATGCATTATAAGGAGATATTAGTCCCACCCATCTCATAGTGAAATCATATATACATGTTCCATAAGATAAAAACAACCATAACGTAACCCATGAAATGAAATGGGTATCATAAATATGTAATCATATCATAATGTTTGGAAAATAAAATGTTTCATAATCATTTAATCAAAAGCATAACCCCTAAAATAGAAACATATTTCCTAAACATGTAACCTATGAAAGAGAAAATAGATTTTATAAAAATATAAACCGTTAAAGAGAATAGGGTTTTATAAACACAATGAAATTTAGAATAACCCATTCCTAGAATAAATACATATATAATCATTAGATCATTTACCATAATGGTATGAATAACATCAACTGATTTCATATTATATGGAAATTTTTTTGAAACATATTTGAAAATAATTCCATGATGAAAATATCCTTTCATATTTCAAAATAGAATTTTAATAGATTAAACCATTTTAATATTAATTTTCATAGAATATACCTTTAAAACTTATAAAGAATAATTGAAATCATTTAAAACCCTTTTTCTTTGAAATCTTATAAATAATTCTAAAAAAACTTTTAAATATCTTTTTCCATGAAAATTTATAAAGGGATCTTGAAGATGGTTTGAAAACCATTTCACTTGTAAATAAATTTTAAAAACATTATATTAAAAATTAACCATTAAACATAAATTTAAATCATCAAAGGATTGAAGGAAGATAAATATATATATGTGGTATAAGGTAAAAATGACATTCATTTTTCATGGAAAAGGATATAAAACATCTTTTTTTGGAATGCAATAAGAATCTTTCTTTGGAAACAATGATTAAAGAAAAATTATAATAAAACTTTCTTTTAAAAATTAAATGTCAATGTATCAATATTCTTGGAAACCCTTCTATAATAATTTTTTTTGAATGTACAAAGGTTTCAGACTGAATAGAGGGTAGAACTGATGTAGAGACCCAAGAATGACGTACATAGACATTACATTAATTTTGTGTAATAATTAATACATAAAAAAACACACACAAGGACCGTAATAGTTTAGTGTCTTTGGAAACTCGGAAAAATAATATTCTAATCATGGTGAAAGATCTTTAAAATCTCCCATAAAGATCTTCCAATTTTGTTTTCTTACCTAAAACCTTTCTTTATATCCTGGGGAAAATAAAACATTAAAATGGTGAGATCAAATGCTCATTATGGGTAAATATAGAGAACATAAAACAACCCATAAACATTTGAATGCAAAAAACATGAACATAAAATATAAACATCAAAATCTTGAGCGAGGACATAAATCATAGATGTAAGTAAGACATATATCATAAAAGAACATAAATCATGATAAATTATCATGGGAATAAAACATTTAATTGTGGAAAGCCATTAAGCACATGATATGATTTCCATAGTAGCCAAGGCATTGCTGCCAAGACCATATTAGTGGACAAAGTCCCTTTCTGAATCGAGTTCACTTCTCGTTCCAGTCCTGTATCACTGAACCAGATTAACTTACCATTCCATCCATGTCTATATCAAGAGATATAAATATTTACCCATTGAATTGGATGGAGATATAGGTCCTACCCATCTCATAATGAAATCATTCTTTCGTGTGCCACAAAATAGATATACATCATTCATAATAACCCAACGAATAAAATGGGTTTCATAAACATCATCCCATCATAACATAATCCATATAAAATAAATGGATATCATTTCATCATAAGAAAACTAAACCAATGTAAATAATAGATTCATTATACTTGAAACATAAACATACTTAATAATTTCATCTTAGATGGAAAATAGTTTTGATAAAACACTTGAAATGAATT
Organism: Viscum album; assembly: GCA_963277665.1. Classification (NCBI taxonomy): domain Eukaryota; kingdom Viridiplantae; phylum Streptophyta; class Magnoliopsida; order Santalales; family Viscaceae; genus Viscum; species Viscum album. The sequence continues at coordinate 221,031,165 of OY728163.1, forward strand.
TTTGAGGAAAATATCCTTTCTTCTTCAAAATCATTTTATTTTATCAAAATTCCATGAAATTTTAAAATGAAATTATTTTGTTGAAAATAATCATGAAATTTTAAATAGTAATATACCTTTAAATAAGTCTTTAGGAAACCGTAATAATCCGTTCATTCCGTATAAGTTAAAAAAACATTCTCCTCGTACTTTTTCCGGAAAAGTCAAAAAGTTCCTCGTATGGTAAACAAAAGAAAGATTATTTCCATAACATGTGGTAAAAGTCAAAAATTGGTAAAAAATGACTTTAAAAATACATTAAAACATTTTTAAAAAACATGGACATAGATGATAACAATAACCCTAGTAAATACTTACGAATAAACAATCTTAGATAAGAACAAGATTGGAATAATTATCCCTTACCTTAAGTACGATATGCTTCGTACGTATCTGAACATCCTGTATAATGATTTTAATAATGTCATTTAACTATTAAAGAATCATATTCATTGTTATTATATCATATATGGTTCACTTATGACTTTATATTACCCGTTCTTCTATAAATTCCATGTTAAAGCAGTGTTTTGGGTAAAATCGTTTTATTTATCGTACGTGTTTGGAATTATTGTTCTTGATATTATTATTAATTATATCATGATTTACTTAATTCCATAATGTAAATAATGATTTATATATCATATATATTCAGTATATATATATTTATAATAAATACATAAATGAAATGAAATACACCATTCATGGAGACGGTCGGCTGTATGTACGCATGAACGCTGTTTTCCTTTCCTTGTTGAATTGAATGTAAGTAAGTAGATGACACAAACGTATATATATATATATAGACATAAATAAATTAGCTTTATAATGTCATATATTTCATTATTATTCATTATATATACTTTGTAATCATTCTTGAGTGGTTAACATGTAGAATGAATCTCATCGTGTCGGGGAGACGGTAATTCGTACGTACGCACGAGCAATGATATTGTTCCCATAGTTATTGAATTTAATTCGAGTGGATGATATAATATCTCAGAATCATTATGATTTTATAATAACTATACACAGTTATTCTTTACACCATTATACCCATACGAGTGAGGTGGTGGTGGAATAACAGTTTACACCACGACATAGAGACGGTATTCCGTACGTACGCACGTGCGGTGATTTCATTTTTTGTAGGATGGATATAAGGTGAAATGGGGTTGTTTAATATTTTTAATAACAGATAATTATATTATTGATACTTATATTATTACTTTATAATGAAACAAATGAATAATAAGAAGTTGAAGAAGAAAGAAACTTGAATGAATCGGTAGAAGAGATTACCTCTACTTCGACGCACCTCTTTTAAGCTTCATCTTAAGGCACTAGAGTTGGACTTTGGATAAGAAACGAACCTCTATAATGTTTCTAGGGAAGTTTAGAAGTAAAATTGTCAGGTTTTTTCCGATCTTGAAGGCTCAAAATTGTGTTAAGAGAAGAGGGAGGAGGTTCCCTTTTATAAGGGAGGAGAGGGGCACCTTAGGAAAAAAGTAAAATATTATTTTATAATAAAGTCATATTCGGTTTATAATAGCTAAAAATTGATTTATTTATAGAATAAAGTGGGTATGGGTCTAAACCATCTCAACCAATAGGTTTTAGACAAGTTTATGTTACTATTTTAACCTTATCATTTAGATTTAACTCTAAGTTAAATAATATAACCTTTACCATGTCTTCTTGTTTTCTTACACTATATGGTTAATAAACATACCATAACAAGACAGAAGAACCCCATGTGGTTAATTATTAGTATATATAACCTTATCTAAGTCATTTTTTCTAAACTTATATTTTTAGGAATAAAATATCAATTAATAATATAATATTTTTATTAAAAACTATTTTATGTCTATTTTGACACTATTTGGTAATTGATTTTTGTGAAAATCATAACAACATGATTAGTTCGGAAAACGTTAATTTAATCAATATTAACATGTCATATTAACTTATAAAATTATTGGAATTCATAAAAAGACTCAAATTACATTTATTTGGGTATTTATTACATCAATTATGTTAATATTTCATTAATAGGGAAATTACTGCATCATCATTGTGTCAAAAATAAATTAAATTATTTAATTTTTAAAAATTATAAATAAAATACTATTATGTAGGAAATCATTTTATATTTCTAATGAATATTTATAGTCTAATTTATCTTATGTATAACCCTATATTAAAAATGTTTTGGTTATTAAACTTTGATTTTAACTCTTTTAACTCTTCTTTGAATTAAATAATAATAAATGTCCTAATCTAATCCAAGTGGACCTAAATGATAATATTATATTCCTAAGGTCATTTTTGGTCGAAATATATTTATCCAATAGAATTAGAACATGTTTTAGGGAAATAATAAAATCATTTTTACCCTTAATTACCCTATTTACTTTTAACTGTGGTAAATAAAAGTAAACAGTTACTATTCACAAAAAATTATTTTTATCTTATTAAATCACATTTCACTCCTTTATATTAACCGTGTCTCTTGGATTATTGAAATTCCACTCACAAAAGCGGTAAAATTATGTTTTATGTAAATTTTCAAATTCTCCTAGGAGGTGGGTAAAAGACGGTGAAAAGTTCAATAAAATTTTTATATATCTAAAATTAATATAAAATGACTCCAATAAATTACATTGAAATTATATAGGTATTATGTTTCAATTTTGACCTAAAAAAAGTTAAATAAAATAAATAAGTATTTAAATAAAAAGTCGGTTTAAACCAATAACTCAGTGTTTTCACTATTCATCAAAAATTGAAAGTTTTCAGAAAAATACCAAAAATTCACCCTAGGATAATTTCGATATTCTGAATCCAAAAATGAAGTCCATTTTTTAGATAAATTTTATAAAATTTCAAAAAGTGGGTATTATTATTCATAACTGCTAGTTTATATAATATTTTAATAACATATCATTGTTTAGTGAAACCCGGTATTGCATACTACACACGCTATCAAGGAAGGTCGCGATTGTGTGTAATGCAAGCCAGGTGATGGATGCGTGTAGTTCAAGATCCCTCTGGTGATGAGTACAACCTAATAAAAACTTATTTCATTTATACATTAAACAAAATCTATACTTAATGTTCCATAGAATAATTTCCCCAAAACAAACTTGAAATTATGTGTAACACGAGCCAAGAATAGTGGTGCATATACTGCTAACTAATACAGTGTTGTTTATAGTACAAGATAATCTTGGTGTAGCGTATAATATAAAATATGAAAGAAATTAAAAAGAATATATCTTATAAAATCTAGGGGTGTTACATTCTACCCCCTTAAAATGAATTTCTCCCTTGAAATTCATCGGGGTTATAAATCATTTACTACTTGAATGTTTCTTTCATAGATACCCACATCTTAAAAAGGAATACTAAAACTTAATTTTAAAAACTAATTTATGAAACGTAATGGTTACCCAAATTAACTCATCACTGGGTTTCAACATAGGAGAACATAGGTGAAAATATGAATATGGAAGAGAAATCTAACCATCATGTTCTGATGAAGAGTGCTAGAGAACATGGCTATAAAAAATTCAACAATCACACAGCCATTAATTTGTGATGATCTAAGGTACTATCTAATTCATCGAATATGAGGGTACTGGGACAATGTTTTTGGTTTTCAAGATCATTTCTCTAATGTTGATAAATTTTTGCAGAAGCAGAAATACTTACTTGATTTCAGTGAAATATCATTGTTGGTCATTCCATGAACAATTTCCACTTCATCTCTTATTTAAAGAAATAATGTTGAATTTTTCCTTCTTGAAATGTTATCAGATCATGCGATAGAATGATAAGTCATTCCATCTGTCTCAAACAAAAGGTTAGAAAAAGTTATTAAATATACCTAAGTCCATATATGGTGATATTAACCGTATATGATTCCAAAAATGGACTTATACTTCAATTATCATACCACTTAATAAAATAAATCTAATTTCTACTAACCAGGGACTTCCTGTAGGCCAGTGGTAGGCGATAAAGTCATGTTGCACTTCGGTTGTGCGTTCGATTCCCGCAACCATGTCCGACGCGACAGGTTGTCTCTCGTCCTGCAGGTTGTCCCTTTTTCTAAAACTACACTATTATAACATTCCAGAAATAATATCAAAAAAAAGTTCTATCCTTAAACAATACAATTTGATTTCCAACATAATCCATTCCAATCTTTAGGCTTATCCAAAATACATATGTCCAATCTCATAGTATGAAGAAAACGATTACTTGAAATGTCACATAACAAGAACGTGAATACCATAATTTATCCCCCATATATCATAAGATATATCTTGTTGGTCACATTCCAAACATGTGAATACCTTAATCATGTATTCTTGTGAAACATGAATTACCATGGAACCTTAGTGAAAACATGAATTCTGTCAAAAGTTAACTCTTTCCACATACCAAAATCCAAAATTTCTATATACTCAAACCATGATATCACATTGTCCTTATATCAGTCCTGAGCTCATTAATACTATCAAACATCTCATTATCTCCTTATCCCTTCATTATGTACATATCATCTACTTTCCAAAAATATTTGAATAACCTTTCATGCTTACCAGTACCGTTTAACATATACTTTCAAATACATTAGGAAAAAAAATAGTGTAACAATCCTTAGATGTGTCTTTATTCCATAGTACCATTACCCATACAACATAACTCTTGATAAACACAAATCATTCCACTACCTTCTTAAACCATTGACCGAGCATCAACAATGCTTTCATATCACATATCATTTGTAGTCTCTTCATCATAATCAATATAAATACAACCCATATGACCATGATGATTCTTATCATGAGACTTTCACTTAGGGAATTGGTTTGCATAATGCCCGTACATTCCACATTTAAAACATTTAACCATTTTTGATGTCTTAGCAATACTATTATCCTTGTCCATGGTGTTAACTAAACCTCTTCCATTGAAATTACTAGCTTGTGTCCTTATTTTCCACACCCAAAGCATCTTCCAGTTCCTTTGAAACATTCTCTTGGATGCCTCTTCCCACATGATTTACATGAGGGGAATTGAACATTCTTTCCTCTATGATCATCATGAAACTTCATATTCCTCTTATTAGATGAGTTAGGATACTTACGAAAGTTGAGATTATTGATCATATTATGATATTTTTATTAGGCATAATAACGATGTTTGGACTTCCAAATCCTGTTTCATTTGGTTTCTCATGAATAATATCATTCCATTGTCCATAATATCCTCCACTATCGTGAATCTTCCTGTTTCCAGCCATTTTCTAAAATCCAAAAAGAATAGTGTGAGAGGAAATAATCATAATCAAGGGGGAGTACCTTCAATATCTAACATCTCGGGTTTAATTCTAATATTGTTACCTTAATTCTTGGACTATAACCTATACGTATACTTATCCTTAGAGACATCCCTAGGCATATCTTAGAAATAACTCTAGGGATTTTACTAAAGTTTTGGCATCCTAATTTCCAAAGGATAACTAAAAATTTCCTCTGATACCAGCTGTAGAGACCCAAGATTGATGTACATTGAAATTAAATTACTTTTTCGGAATACTTAATACATAACAAAAACAAACACATAAGGACCATAATAGTTTATTGTCTTTGGAAACTCGGAAAAATAATCTTCTAATCATGGTGAAAGATCTTCAACATCTCCCATAAAGATCTTCCCCTTTTGTTTTCTTACCTAAAACCTTTCTTTATATCCTTGGGAAAAGAAAACATAAAAAGTGTGAGCACAAATTCTAAGTAAGGGTAAACATAGAGAACATAAAACAATCCATAAACAATTGAATGCAAAAACTTGAACATAAAATCTAAACATCAAAATCTTGAGCACATACATAAATCTTGGAAGTACGTAAGACATATATCATAAAGGAACATCAATCATGATAAAATAGAATGAGAATAAAACATGCAATTGTGTAAAACCATTAAGCACATGATATGATTTCCATAGTATCCAAGGCATTGCTGCCAAGACCATCTTTGTGGACAAAGTCCCTTTCTGAATCGAGTTCACTTCTCATTCCAGTCCTATATCACTGAACCAGATTAACTAACCATTCCATCCATGTCTATCTCATGAGATATAAATCTTTACCCAATTAATTGGAGGGAGATATTGGTTCCACCCATATCATAATGAAATCATTCTTTCTTGTGCCACAAAATAAACATACATCATTCATAATAACCCAACGAATAAAATGGGTTTCATAAACATCATCCCATCATAACATAATCGATATAAAATAAATGGATATAATTTCATCATAATAAAACTCAAACCATGTAAATAATAGATACATTATACTTGAAACATAAAAATACTTAATAATTTCATCTTATATGTAAAATAGTTTTGATAAAACACTTAAAATGAATTTTTGAGGAAAATATCCTTTCTTCTTCAAAATCATTTTATTTTCTCAAAATGACTTGAAATTTTAAAAGATGAGGATTTTTTTGAAAATAATCATGAAATTTTTTATAGTAATCTTCATTGAAATAATTCGTTTTGAAACTGTAAAAATCCATTCATGCCATATAAGTTAAAAAAACATTCTCCTCGTACTTTTGCTGGAAAAGTCAAAAAGTTCCTCGTATGGTAAACAAAATAAAGATTCCTTCCATAACATGTGGTAAAATTCAAAAATGGGTAAAAATGTACTTTAAACATACATTAAAACATTTTTAGAAAAAATGGACATGGATGATAACAATAACCCCAGTAAATACTTACAAATAAACAATCTCAGATAAGAACGAGATTGGAATAATCATCCCTTACCTTAGGTTCGATATGCTTCATACGTATCCAAAAATACTTTATAATGATTTAAATAATGTCATTGACTTATTAATGAATAATATTCATTGTTATGATATCATATATGGTTCACTTATGACTTTATATTACCCGTTCTTTTGTAAATTCGATGTTAAAGCAGCATTTTGGGTAAAATCGTTTTATTTAACGTACATGTTTGGACTTGTTTTTCTTGATATTATTATTACTTATATCATGATTTAATTACTAGAACAATTTAAATAATTATTTATATACCATATATATTCAGAATATATATATTTATAATAAATAGATAAAGGAAATGAAATACACCGTTCATGGACACGGTAGGTCGTATGTACGCATGAACGATGTTTTTCTTTCATTGTTGACTTGAATGGAAGTAATTAGATGACATATATATATATATATATATATATATATAAATCCATTAGATTTATCATGTCATATAATTCATTATTATTCATTATATATACTTTCTAATCATTCTTGAGTGGTTAACATTGAGAATGAATCTCATCGCGTCGTGGAGACGGTAATCCGTACGTATGCACAAGTGATGATATCATTCCCCTAATTATTGAACTGAATTGTAGTGGATGATATAATATCTTAGAATTAGTATGATGTTATAATAACTATAAATAGTTTTTATGTACACCATTATATCAATCCAAGTAATGTGGTGGTGGAAAAACAGATTACACCGCGGCGTGAAGACGTTATTCCGTACGTACGCACGCGCGCTGATTTCATTTTTAGTAGGATGGATAGAAGGTAAAATTAGGTTGTTTCATATTTATAATAACATATAATTATATTAGTGATACTTATATTATTACTTTATAATAAAAAAACTAAATAAGAATAAGTTGAAGAAGAAAGAAACTTGAAAGAATCGTTAGAAGAGATTATCTCTTCTTCGACGCACCTCATTTAAGATTCTTCTTAAGGTAATAGAGTTGGTATTTTGAGGAGAACATAACCTATATAATGTTTCTAGGGAATTTTATAAGGTAAATGGTTTGGGTTTGTCCGAGCTTGAAGGCTCAAAATTGTGTAAAGAGAAGAGGGAGGAGGTTCCCTTTTATAAGGGAGGAGAGGGGCACCTTAGGAAAAACATAAAATATTATATTATAATAAAGTAATATTCGGTTCATAATAGCTTCAAATTGATTTATTTAAATACTAAAGAGGGTATGGGTCGAAATCATCTCAACCAATAGGTTTTATAAAATTTTAGGTTACTATTTTAACCTTATCATTTAGATTTAACTCTAAGTTAAATAATTTAACTTTTACTGTGTCTTCTTGTTTTCTTACACTATTTAGTTAATAAATTTACGATAAAAATCCTAAAGAACCCCATGTGGTTCATTATTAGTATATATAACCTTATCTAAGTCATTTGGAAAATGATTATATTTTTAGGAAGATAATATTAATTAATAATATAATATTTGTTTGAAAAACTATTTTATATCAATTTTGACACTATTTGGTAATTGATTTTTTTTGAAACTCATAACAGCATGATTAGTTATAAAAAATTAAATTGAGTCAATAATAACACGTCATATTAACCTATAAAATTATTTTAATTCATAAAAATTCTCAAATTACATTTATTTGGGTATTTATAACATCAATTATGTTAATATTTCATTAATAAGGTAATTACTGCATCATCATTGTGTTATATGTAAATTAAATAATATAATGTCTAAAAATTATAAATAAAATACCATTATGTATGAAATAGTTTTATCTTTCTAATGAATATTTATAGTCTAATTTATCTTATATATAACACTATATTAATAATGTTTTAGTAATTAAACTTTGATTTTAACTCTTTTAACTCTTCTTTGAATTAAATAATAATAAATGACCTAATCTAATAAAATTGGATCTAAATGATAATATTATATTAAAAAGGTTTTTCTGGCCGAATTATACTTATCCATTAGAATTAGTACAGGTGTTAGGAAAAAAATAATTTCCTTTTTTCCCTTAGTTACCCTATTTACATTTAACCGTGGTAAGTAAAAGTAAAAAGTTTCTACTCACCAAAAATTATTTTTATCTAATTGAACCACATTTTACTCCTTTATATTAACAGTGTCTCTCGGATTTTTGAAATTCCCCTCACAGAAGCGGTAAAATTAAGTTTTATGTAAATTTTCAAATTCTCCTAGGAGGTGGGTAAAAGACGGTGAAAAGTTTAATAAAAGTTTTACATAAAATTATTATAAAATGACTCCAATGAATTAAATTTAACTTATATAGGGATTATATATCAATTTTTACCTAAAATAAATTTAAATAAAACAAATAATTATTTAAATAAAAAGTCTGTTTTAACCAATAACTCAGAGTTTTTACTATTCATCAAAAATTGAATGTTTTTAGAAAAATACCAAAAATTCACCCTAGGTAAATTTATATATTCTGAATCCAAAAATGAAGTCCATTTTGAATGATAAATTTCATAAAATTTCAAGAAGTGGGTTTTACTATTCATAACGACGAGTTTATATAATATTTTAATAACATATCGTTGTTTAGTGAAACCCGGTATTGCGTACTACACACACTATCATGGAAGGTCACGACTACATGTAATGAAAGCCAAGTCTAGGTTGCGTGTATTGCAAGCTCCCTTTGGTTCTTCATATAATATAATGAAAACTTATTTCATTTATACATTAAAAAATATATGCTTAATGTTGCGTAGAATAATTTCCACACAACGAATTTGAAATTGTGTGTAACACGAGCCAAGAATAGTGTTGTGTATACTGCAAGCTAACACGGTGTTGTGTATAGTACAAGATAATATTGTTGTAGCGTACAATAGAAGATATGAAAGAAATTAAAAATAATATATCTTATAAAATCTCAGGGTGTTACAACTGAGATTCCTTAAAAACACTTTCTTAAATACCTTATGTAACATAGATATAAAGTAATAGTACCAATATATGAATAAACCATTAATAAATAGTGGATAAAAAAATTCATGAATGTTATTGAGAGATGGGTCATGTGATTTTATCAAAGGAAGCATAAACACAAACAATCTCCTAAAGCGATGATATTGTCTCAATAAACACTTATAACTTTGTAACTTGGGATCATATTCTCCATGTATGAAAAATAGACTACTAAAAACATAAAATATCATTAAAAGAAGTAAATTCATGACATAACACATAATATAGAAGTTTATTCACCTCGAAGAAGAATTTTGGTGCATAATAAATCATGAGACTCAAATAAGTCGAACTCAGAAAAAAATATTTCTCTGATTTGGTAACTTTTGAACCTTAATTCCCATGAATGAAAGACCATAAAATGGATATGTCAATACCCATAAATTTAAGTATAATATACATTTAATAAAATCATGTGTAGTGAAAATTTGACAAAAAAGGAAATTGTGGCAGACATAGCATGAATCTCATGAAAATAAATAGTGAGATGAAATCACTTTACCTTATGACATCCCACCTTTTTATTAAATGACATTACATTAAATTTTACAAACATAGTATCCTTAAATATTAGTTTCTTGAAAATAAGGTAAATAATACATGATAAAATATAATATTTTTTAATCAAATTGAAAGGATTCTTGAAATGTTCATCATAAGCACAATTACTGCATCTCATAACCTAGGGACAGACATCAAAAAATGGGCTGAGAATAAAACCTATTAAGGGAAAATAAGTGAAATAATTTACCAATGAACTTGAGTAATATCATTAAGATAATGAGGAATATTGTAAAGGAATAATGAATAGGAATATCATAATAACAATATCTTGAATCATAACATGAAAATTTGGCTATAAAATTTATTTTAGACATTCATAAGCATATCACCAATGTACATCCCCAAGTTGTTGTAAATATTACCATGTTTCTTCACCAAGGCATCATAAAACTTCTCATCTATAGAGATTAAAATATTTACCCAATGCATTAGAGCACTGCCAGGGTGAAACATTAAAATTCATTTATTTTCTTGTGATCCACATAGATAATAATAAAACTTTTATTAAATAACCCAAATAGAATAAATTAAATTGGTATCATATTAAAATCATACTGATTTAAAAAGTGCTTAAAAACATGGTCATTATGTCATTTGTAACCCACTGAAAAGGGAATGAGGATTTTATGTATGTCAATTCCAGAATTATATAAATCATTTTTATGAATTTATGAATACCTCTAGAAATAAATTAGGTTTATTTATTCAAATAATGAAACTAAAATAATTTACTGAGAAAAAGAGAGAGATTTTGATACAAACATTCTACCGCATAATGGGTAAGAATCATAGTTTTATAAAAAATTAAGAAAAAGGATCATGGTTAACCAATTAATAAAATACTAAAAGTATTGTATATGGATAGGATAAAATGTAAATAAGAATATGGTATGGATGTTTGAAAGATATAACACATAAAAGATAACTTGAAAGGAAAAGAGATGTTTAGAATTCACGTACCAGTAAGAGTAACATCTAAAACTCTAGAATTAGTACCTTGAGGACTTTATGATATCTTGGATGTAATTATTTAGAGGTATAACAATCAGAAATTCGTAGAGGAATAATTTGGAGAGAATATAAATGAAGTAATGTATTGGAATTTATAGTCAATGAGAGAGATTTGTTTATTAATTTCTAATGACACCTCATCAGTGGTATTTAAAAAACAATGGGAATTAACTTGGGGTTTCCCATGGTTTTGGAAAATTAGGAAACCAAATAACATATTTTAATCCACATTATTCGACCATCATTTTAAATAAAATATTACAACATTATGATGCCATTAAACACATAGAAAACTCAAAAACTATATTTCTAATATTCACTAATAAAAAATCAGTTTATAAAAATATCTAAAATTTACCCTAACCTATTATCGATGATTTTTATTCATAAATGAACTCCATTTTATGAATATAATTTTCTAAAGATGAGAAATTTAATTTTAATATAAAATCAATATTTACTCAAAAATATACTAATATATAACTTATAATTACTAAAATAGTTATTTACTCATACTATTATATCACTTTACCATTCAAGATTCCAATGTTATATTTATACCTCCTTCGGTGATGTTAACATTCAATTGGCCATGTTTCTTTTTCTAAGGGTAATATTACTTTTCTTATGTTACTATTCACAAAAAAATTAAGTTGATCTTATCAGACTCTAAATTTCTAACTAATCAGAACTGTGTATGTCTATTTTTGAAAAATCATTTTAATATATAAATTAAAGTATAACTACTATTTTACAATAAACTTTTCATCAATATTAATCAATAATATGAAAATTTAAATAAAAATACTAAAAATTCATCATATAATAGCATTGACATTTCAAATTCAAAAATGATGTTTATTTTACCATAATAATTCACTAAGTATGAGAAATATTATAAAAGTACAATTTGTACCTATAAAATTAATTTATCAAATTTTTATCTACTAAACATATATCTTATTAAGAAAAACATTTCATAAAATGGAAAGAATGAAAAAAAAATTATTTATCCAAAGTAATTATAAAATTTAATTGTGTCCATGTTACATAACCCCTTATAACACCTAAATTGGACCTAAGAGAAAGGCAAGAAAGGGAGAAAAAATCTTGGGGTGGCTCAAAAAACATTTCATGGGTGGTGATTTATATCAAATCGAACCTATCCTGTAGGAATTTTCATTCAATATTAACATGTTGAAGCTCAACATGGACTCGGTCTAGAGGAAAGCCTGTTGATGATACCTCCTTCCTAAGCTTTGAAAAATGGTCCTCATATGGCCTGAGTATACTAGATGAGGCCTATGACTCTTCTTTCTGCATTAATTATCCATTATCATTTCTATTTATAAACAAATAATATAATGTTCAAAAATTTATTATTGTTTCCAGTGGTCAAGTTAACCAATGGTTATATAACGGTCAGAAACTTATGGTCACTTTTTATGTAGACTTTTTGTTGATTATGATATAGTAAAACATACATTATCAGGAAACAAAATTTTATTCAAATGTTTGGGTCATTACATTCTCCCTCTTACAAAATTATTTCCCTAAAATTTAAACTCATACCCTTTGAAGACAAAAGTTTTGGGTGCTTTTGTCTCATAGTCTACTTTTGTTCCCATGTTGCTTATTCATATTTTTGGTTCATCTGTAATAATTTAACAATGTGGGTAGTCTTGTTGTATAGATCATTGTTTCTCTGATCCAAGATCTATATCAGCTACTCTTCATAAGAGAGGTTGTGTTCTAGTTATACCACCCCTAGATTTAGTACATCTAAGGGTCCAGGTATGTACTTTATCAAGGGGGATGCACGGAAGGCATCATTAACTTGAGGTGAATTTGGAGGAAGTGAAAGTTGATTGGCCACATCTCTGATGTGATAAAGGATTTCATTAGGGTCGATGTACCTAGGGTTGTGCTTCCATTTCTATCCAAACTACTTTACAATCTTCCATGGATAAATTCAAAGGAAGACATTATCACCAAAATTAATCTCCCAGTCCCTTTGACATTTTTAGGCATAGTTATACTAATGAATCTAAGTAGCCATAATGTGTTACTGGTTGAAAGAGACATTTTCTATCATCTCATCGACAAGATCAGGCCCAAGAAACTTTCTCTCACTAGCTTCATCATAACAAGTAGGTGTTCTATATCACTTCTCATATAGAGATTCATAGGGTTCCATTTAAATTCTCAAGTGATAGATTTTCTCATATGATAACTCAACTAACCAAAGATGTTGATCCCATCAACCTTTAAAATCAATTGAGCACATTCTCAATATGTCTTCGAGTGTCTGAATAGTCCATTCAAATTTTCTATTAGTTTGATGGTAATAGGCCATACTAAAATCCAATTTGATAGATAGTTCGTGTTGAAGACTTCATTAAAATTACGATGTGATCCTTGCGTCACAATAAGATATGATATAATGTGGAACTCCATGAATCCCTACCACATACTTCATGAAAATCCTAGAAAGTTGATTAAGAGATAAATATTCTAGAATTGAGATAAAATGGGCAGTCTTGGTGTGACATTCCACTATCAACCATTTCACGTTGTTTCTTTGGGATGTTCCTCAGAGTCCCATGAGAAAGTACAATGTGATATTTTCTCTCTTCTATACTGGTATTGGTTTTGGTTATAACACCCCTTTCTGAAATTTTCCCTCTTCCTTCACTTGGTTACACACTAGGTACCTTTTATTATAGTCAACAATATCCCTTTTTAAGTTATCCCACCAATATTTATCACAAAGTTCCTTATAAGTTTTCATATTTCTAGAATGTATAGAGAATGTAGAGCTATGAGCTTCATCCATCAGCTCCATTATTTTCGAAATAGATAGAACACATAGTCTTGTATAAAATCTCATTACACCTTCTTTATTAATATTTAACTCAAGAATCTTCCCATCTTTCACAGCCTCAATAATCTTCGGCAACAAAGGATATTCATTTTTATCTTTCTTGATTTATCTAGTAATGCTGGTTAAGAACTAATTTGGCATAGGGATGAAGAAGTCCCTTCCCTTATGATTCATGTTTCCCTTATCACTAGGTATTTGATCAACGGATATTTTTGAATCCTTATCATTTCCATAACTATAGGGTCTTTCCTAATTAATTCATCATTGACATTGTTTTCTCTTTTGGGTGAGAATGAATTAAACAATCATAGTCTTTGAGATTTCCAACCATCTCCCATGTCTTATATTCAATTCCTTTTGTGTGAAAATATACTTTAAACTTTTATGTTCTATGTATATATCACACTTATCCCTATAAAGATAGTTTCTACATATTTCTAGAGAAAAAAACACCCACATACAGCTCAAGATCATGTGTTGGATAATTCTACTCTTAAGGCTTTAACTATAGAGATTCATAAGAAATTACATTGTCATTTTTCCTGAAGACGATCCCAATCCCCTGTAGAGATGCATCGATAAAAAATAATGAATCCTTATCCGATTGAGGGATGATTTAACATGGGTGTAGTAACCAATATCTTATTCGACTCTTGTTAACTATATTTACACTCATTTTTTCTAGATGAATTTGATCCCTTTTCGAGCTAACATGGTTAGTGGATTGGAATATCATGAAAAGTTTTCCTCAAACCTCATATAATATCATTCTAATCCAAGTAAACTACATATATAAATTACTATTATTTGATGAGTACACTCCTAAATAACTTTTTTATTTATGGGGTCAACTAAGATTCCTTCCTTCTTTATAATGTGTCCCATGAAAGAAACTTATTATAACAAAAATTCACATTTGCAAAACATTCCAAATAAACTATAATTCTTCAATGTTTTCAATATTACCCTTATATAATAATTATATTCCTCCTAAATTTTGGAATATATCATAATATCATCAATAAAAACTGCCACAAAGTTATCATGGTTTTCCTTAAGGACTCTTTTTATCAAATCCATTAAAATAACAGATGAATTAGTTAATTTGAAGGTCATAACGACAAACTCATAATGCCTATATCTTGATCGAATGGTGGTTTTTGGAATATCCTCTTTATTCACCATCAATTGATGATAACTTGATCGGATATAAATCCAGGAGAAGAACTGAGCCCCCTGAAGTTGGTCAAATAAATCATTAATTCTTGGAATAGGGTACTTGTTCTTCACTATGATCCCATTCAGTTCTCTATAATCAATGCATATCTGCGTTGATCCATCCTTATTATTCATAAAGTTAATAGGATCTCCCTAAAGAGACACACTTGTCTAGATAAACCACTTTTCCCAAAGATCTTGGAGTTGCTTCTATAATTTCTACAGCTCCACATTCTACATTCAATACAATGTTTTTAAAATCAGCTAGGATCGAGGCATGAGTTTAGTAGATAACTCTACCTCTCTTTTTGGGGAAGGTTTAGGTAACTTTTTAAGAAATATGACAATGTATTCTTGAATGATGGGGATATTATCTGTCCTTATACTCTCATTTCCTTCTTCTTTTTCACTAATCAACTCTATAATGAAGGATATAGGAGGTGCTTTTAGAAAAAGACAGGGTTGCGATATATCCCCTTGGAAGATAACTGTAGGTTATCCATTCAAGAATACTGATATTTCATTTCTTATGCATTTCATCTTAGCATTATACATTATGATCTAATCCATTCCTCGTATAATTTTCAATTCCATCTTGGGAATGACTACTATATTTGAGATAAGATTGTGCTTACTAAAGAAAATACAAGAGTTTCTAAACACTATTGATGCTTGGATAATCACTCCAAGTGTATTTTTTGAAAACTCAACTTTCAGAATATCAGGGATTAATTCTCTATTAATTTTAAACATGGAATAAATAAAGTAATGGTTAGAACCATAATAAAAAAAATGCATTTTCTAGCATTGAGAGAACAATAAGAGTACCTACCACCACAACATTCATATCTTCAACTTATTTGTCGTGATAGAAAAATAATGACCTTTCTTCCTCGATCTTTGTTGAGGAAGATGTGAATTTTCCTCTACTACCATTAGATTTAGGAAATTATTGGAAAAATGACGTAGAAATATACACTTAAAGCATTGGACTTCAGGTAGGGCTTGCACCATCTTCCCTTTGTCTTTGGTGTTGGTATGTTTAGTCTTCACCTCACTATGAAAATTCCGAGCAATATGTCCTTATATTCCACATTTATATGATTTACATCTCCCTAGAAATAAGTTCATAGAATTATTCTTCCCACATATATTTCACATAGGAAGTTGAACTTTCTTTCCTCCTCATCCCTGATCGAAGATCTTCCCAAATCATGGCTCCATTGATCTCTTCTTTTCATTGGATTTGTGAGACCACTTCATCTCACTGAACTCTAGTTCTATTTTCATTGTACTCTCCCTGTTCTATTCATAGCTATCATAGTCTCAGTTAGCATGATTCTTCAACAATTGTGGTTTTAGTCCACTAAAGAATCTTTCAAAATTCCCATTAGGATCCATGACAAAGCATTAGGTGTAGTGGGAATGTCTTGTGAATTTCATCTCACAGCTTCCAATAGATTCATTATCTTATTACTGCTGCTCATGAAATCCCTTCTCCATTTTTTCTCTCATCGAATGAGGGAAATACTTATTGAATAACATCCTTATAAACTCTCCCCCCTCCATATAATCAATATCACATCTTTGCTTAAGTTTTTAACCATTTCTGACCACTGATCAGCTTCTATCTCTAAGAGGTAACTAGAAAAGGTTACATTATCTTATTCTGAACAGAGGATTACAAAAAATATTTTTTAGACAGAGATGATCCAATGTTCATAAATAAATGGGTTGGTTGATCCACTGAACATTGGTGGTCATTGATGCATAAAGGACTCAACAAAAATTTGTTCCCATTATGGTGAAATTGGTATCTCAGCTAGCACTACTGGAAATGGACATTTTCCCAACGGTTCTGAACCATTGGGAAAGCCTACAGAACCATTGGTATATCTTATACCAACGATTCTAAAAACCATTGGTATTTAATCCGTGAAACTATCCCAACGGTTTGGCACAACCGTTGGGATAGTTTTTCCCAACAATTTGGCTTGAACCATTGGGAAAACAAGCATATGAATTCCTTCCCAACAGTTTAGCAACTGTTGGGAAATGTTTTTTTACCAATGGTTCATATAGAACAATTGGTAAAAAACAATTATGGGAATCATATTCCAATGGTTTGAAATCGTTGGCATAGCCTATGATGTGTAAATTGCACAGTAGCCTGCAATTTTTATAGCAGGCACAGAGCAGGGTGTCCATTCCCTCTCCTTTCCAATTCCCTCTCATTTATAATTATTGTACCTGCAATAAGAAACTAACACATACATATACAATTACTGTACCTACAATAACCAACTAACACATACATATACAGAACAAATTCATAGACATTTAACATATAATGCATCCTAAAACTATACACATCTAGAATTAAATCAGAATTCATATCGTAATTATAAACATACATAATCCATTTAGAATTCAATTTAAAATTTAGATGAAAATTATATGGGGAACCCAGAATTGAATTCATAATTTGATCATTTTTTCATATACCAGATGTTTTTACTAGAAAGGATGTCCATTTTAAACAAAATACATACACCTAGAGTGATACCGGCCACACCGTGCCTCAGATTAAGGTGATGTTTACTCGTACATGTCACAAATGACCCATGGAACATTGTACTAAAGTGTCAACATATTTTGAAAGCGTTTGGTCTGTTTTCCGTATGTCAGTTGTTGTTTTCACATAAAATGAATTACTTTTTAAATAAAAGAGATACAATTTGAGTGGTGTCGGCCACAGCGAACCTCGGATTGAGGCGGAGTTGACTCGTACATGTCACAAATGACTCATGGGTTGTTGTGCTAATGTATCAAC
This sequence comes from Viscum album, assembly GCA_963277665.1. Classification (NCBI taxonomy): domain Eukaryota; kingdom Viridiplantae; phylum Streptophyta; class Magnoliopsida; order Santalales; family Viscaceae; genus Viscum; species Viscum album. The sequence goes on from OY728163.1 coordinate 221,049,589, forward strand.
ACAATCAAAATCCGTTTGGTCAGTTTTTCGTATGTACTTAAAATATTGTCCATTGTAAACATAAGAGAGACACTGTGGGTGGTGTTGGCCACACCGCAACTTGGATTGAGGCAATATTGACTCGTACATGTCACATATGACCCATAGATCGTTGTCCTAATGTTTCAATGGATTTCGAATGTGTTTGTTCGGTTTTCCGTATGCCAGTTGTTCTTTTCACTTATAATCTTATCCATTTTAAACAAAATAGACATAGTTAGAGTGGTACCGGCCACACCACACCTTAGATTTAGATGAGGTTGACTCTTACACGTCTCAAATGACCCATGGATCATTGACCTAAAGTATCAACACAACCCGAATGTGGTTGGTCAGTTTTTTGTATGCCAGTTGATGTTTTCACTTAAAATGATGTCCTTTTGAAACAAAAGAGAGACACTTTGAGTGGTTCCAGCCACACTGTGCCTCAGATTGAGGCGAGGTTGATTCTTACACATCACATATGACCCATGGATCATTGGGCTAAAGTATCAACACAATCAGAATCTGTTTGGTCAGTTTTCCGTATTTACTAAAAATGTTGTCCATTTTAAACAAAAGAGAGACACTTAGAGTGATCCCAACCACACCTTGTCTCGGATTGAGGCAGGGTTGACTCTTACATATTAAATATGACCCCTGGATCGTTTCCCTATAGCATCAACACATTCCGAATGTGTTTGGTCAGTTTTTCGTAAGTCAGTTATTGTTTTCACTTAAAATGATGTCCATTTTAAACAAAAGAGAGAAACTATGAATGACGTTGGTCACACCGCGCCTCGGATTGAGGCGGGGTTGACTCGTACACGTCACATATGACTCATGGATCATTGTTCTAAATTATAAACACAATCAGAATCCGTTTGGTCAGTTTTTCGTATGCTAGTTGTGGTTTTCACTTAAAAGGAAGTCCATTTTTTAAAAAAAGAGACACTTTCAGTGGTGTTGGTCACACCGCGCCTCGTATTGAGGAGAGGTTGACTCGTACTCATCACATATGACCCATGGATCATTCTACTAAATTTTCAATGAAAACAAAATGCGTTTGATTTGTTTTTCTGTATGTACTTAAAATGTTGTCCACTTTATACAAAAGAGATGCACTTTGGGGGGTTTCGGCCACACCACGACTCATATTGAGGCTTGGTTGAGTCTTAAACATCACATATGACCCATGGATCATTGTCCTAAAGTTTCAACAGATTCCTAATTGGTTTGCCAGTTTTTCATATGTCATTTTTTCTTTTCACTTATAATCCTGTCCATTTTAAACAAAAGAGACACAGTTAGAGTGGTACCGGCCACATCGCGCCTCGGATTTAGACGGGGTTGACTCGTACACATCTCAAATGACCCATGGATCATTTTCCTAAAGTATCAACACAATCAGAATGAATTTGGTTGGTTTTCCGTATGCCAGTTGATGTTTTCACTTAAAACGATGTCCTTTTGAAACAAAAGAGAGACACTTTGAGTAGGGCTGGCCACACTTGCCTCAGACTGACGCATGGTTGATTTTTACATGTCACATATGAACCATGTATCATTGTGCTAAAGTATCAATATAATTAGAATCCATTTGGTCAGTTTTCTATATGTACTTAAAATGTTTTCCATTTTAAACAAAAGAGAGACACTTATAGTGATCCCGACCACACCGTGCCTCATACTGAGGCGGGGTTGACTCGTACACATCACATATGACCCATGGATCATTTTCATAAAGCATAAACACATTAAAAATGTGTTTGGTCAGTTTTTTGTATTTCAGTTCTTATTTTCACTTAAAATGATGTCCATTTTAAACAAAAGAGAGACACTATGAATGGTGTCGGCCACACCGCGCCTCAGATTGAGGTGGGTTTGACACGTACACGTCACATATGACCAATGGATAATTGTGCTAAAGTATCAACACAATCAGAATCTGTTTGGTCAGTTTTCCATATGCTAGTTGTTGTTTTCACTTAAAATGAAGTCCATTTTAAACAAAATAGAGACACTTCGAGTAGTTTCGGTCACACCGCGCCTCATATTGAGGCGAGGTTGACTTGTACACGTCACATATGACCCATGGATAATTTTTCTAAAGTATCAACACAATCATAATTTGTATGGACAGTTTTCCATATATACTTAAAATGTTGTCCATTTTAAACAAATGAGAGACACTTTGGGTGGTGTCGGCCACACCGCGACTCGGATTGAGGAACGATTGACTCGTACACGTCACATATGACCCATGGATCGTTGTCCTAATGTTTAAATAGATTCCAAATGTGTTTGGTTGGATTTTCATATGCCAGTTGTTCTTTTCACTTACAATCCTATCCATTTTAAACAAAAGAGACACAGTTAGAGTGGTATCGGCCACATCGTGCCTCATATTTATACGGGGTTGACTCAAAAACATCTCAAATGACGCATGGATCATTTTCCTAAAGTATCAACATAATCCGAATGCGTTTGGTCAGTTTTCTATATGGTAGTAGATGTTTTCAATTAAAATTATTTCCTTTTGAAACAAAAGAGAGAAACTATGAGTAGTTCCGGCCACACCGCGCCTCAGATTGAGGCAGGGTTGATTTGTACAAATCACATATGACCCATGGATCGTTTTTCTAAATTATCAACACAATCGGAATCCGTTTGGTCAGTTTTTCTATATGCACATATAATGTTGTCCATTATAAACAAAAGAGAGACACTTAGAGTGATCCCAGCCACACCATGCCTCGGATTAGGGTAGGTTTGACTCGTACACGTCACATATAACCCATGGATAGTTTTTCTAAAGAATCAACACATTCCGAATGTGTTTGGTTAGTTTTTCGTATGTCAGTTGTTGTTTCCACTTAAACTGATGTTCATTTTAAACAAAAGAGAGACACTATGAATGGTGTCAGCCACACCGTTCCTCAGATTGAGGTGGGGTTGACTTGTACAAATCACATATGACCCATGGATCGTGGTGATAAAGTATCAACACAATAATAATCTGTTTGGTCAGTTTTCCGTATGCTAGTTGTTGTTTTCACTTAAAATGAAGTCCATTTTAAACAAAAGAGAGACACTTTGAGTGGTTTTAGTCACACCACGCCTCATATTGAAGCAAGGTTGACTCTTACACATCACATATGACCCATGGATCATTGTGCTAAAGTTTCAACACAATCAGAATCTGTTTGTTCAGTTTTCAGTATGTACTTAAAATGTTGTCCATTTTAAACAAAAGAGAGACACTTTGGGTGGTGTCGGCCACACGATGACTCAGATTGAGGTGAATTTGACTCATACATGTCACATATGACCCATGGATAGTTTTCCTAAAGTTTCAATAGATTCTGAATGCGTTTGGTCAGTTTTGTGTATGCCAGTTGTTCTTTTCACTTATAATCCTGTCCATTTTAAATAAAAGTGACATAATTAAAGTGGTACCGGCCACACCGTGCCTTGAATTTAGACAAGGTTCACTTGTGCACATCTCAAATGACCCATGGATCATTTCCCTAAGGTATCAACACAATCCGAATGTGTTTGGTCGGTTTTCCATTTGCCAGTTGATGATTTCACTTAAAATGATGCCCTTTTGAAACCAAAGAGAGACACATTGAGTGGTTTTGGCCACACCGCGCCTCAAATTGAGTTGAGGTTGATTCGTACACATCACATATGACCATTGGATCATTTTGATAAATTATCAACATAATCTGAATCTGTTTGGTCATTTTTCTCTATGTACTTAAAATGTTGTCCATTTTAAACAAAGGAGAGACACTTAGAGTGATCCCAGCCACACCATTCCTCGGATTGATGCGGGGTTGACTCGTACACATCACATATGACCCATGGATATTTTTCTAAAGAATAAACACATTCAGAATGCATTTAGTCAGTTTTTTGTATGTCAGTTGTTGCATTCACTTAAAATGATGTCCATTTTAAACAAAAGAGAGACAATTAGAGTGATCCCGGCCACACCGTGCCGTGGATTGAGGTCAGGTTTACTCGTACACGTCACATATGAGCCATGGATCATTTGACTAAAGCATCAACACATTCCAAATGCGTATGGTCAGTTTTTCATATGTCAGTAGTTGTTTTCACTTAATATGATGTCCATTTTTAACAAAAGAGAGACACTATGAATTCTGACGGCCACAACGCACCTCGAATTGAGGCGGGGTTGACTCGTACACATCACATATGAACCATGGATCGTTTTTCTAAAGTATAAACACAATCAAAATCTATTTTGTCAGCTTTCTGTATGATAGTTGTTGTTTTCACTAAAAATGAAGTCCATTTTAAACAAAAGAGAGACAGTTTGAGTGGTGTCAGTCACACCGCGCCTCATATTGAGGCGAGTTTGACTCGTACACGTCACATATTACCCATGGATTGTTCTCATAAAGTTTCAATTGAAACCAAATGAATTTTGTCAGTTTTCCATATGTACATAAAATGTTGTCCATTTTAAACAAAAGGGAGACACTTTGGGTGGTGTCGGACACACCGTGACTCGGATTGAGGTGCAGTTGACTTGTACATGTCACATATGACCCATGAATAGTTTTCCTAAAGTTTCAACAGATTCCGAATGGGTTTGGTCAGTTTTTCTTATGCTAGTTGTTCTTTTCACTTATAATCCTATCCATTTTAAACAAAAGAGACACTTTTAGGGTGGTACCAGCCACACCACACCTCAGATTTAGACGGGGTTGACTTGTACACATCTCAAATGACCCATGGATAATTTTACTAAATTATCAACATAATCCGAATTCATTTGTTCAGTTTTCCAAATGTACTTAAAATTTTATCCGTTTTAAAAAAAGAGAGACACTTAGAGTGATCCCGGCCACACCGTGCCTCAGATTGAGGCAGGGTTGACTCGTACAAATCATTCACTCATGTTCAACAACTCATTACTGGAGGCACATGCCTCAGGTCCCATTATGTGTTATAGGCATCCCAAATCATTCAATCATGTTCAACAACTCATTATTGGCCCCTCTGTGGACATACCTTTCATTACCCAATTACTTCCCCAAGTCAAGCACATCCCATGGGTGAAATATTTTTAGGATTCTACACTAATAGGTTTTTCATGGCTTGTAAAATTATTTAATTTCATAAAGTATAGAAAAAAACATTTATTTTTAAATTTGAGCTTAATAATAAAGTTTGTCAATGATAACAACATTACTGAATTAAACTTGTGACTTATCTAAAATTTTTATGGATGTCTACACATGCCAGCATGGCTAGTGAAAAGCACCCCACCCTCATAAATGTGAGTATTGGCCAATTAGTACACCTAATATACAACGTACAATGAGAACCATATTTAATTGACACTAAAGTTATATTAGTACAGTCATCTTGGGGGAAATTGAATATATGATCTTGGTTAACTGGTGAATTTAAAAGCTTGTATTCCATATGTTGGACACTATCTAAGGTAATAAATCATGTGGGGATGGGTATAAATCATTAAATTTCTTACATGCTAGTGAGAATGAAGGCTTGAATTAATGACTTGAGTTCACTGATTAAATGAGGGTAGAGGTTGCATAGGCTGTGTAAACAGAATGATTAAATAAGGGTAGATATTGCATACACAGTGCATGGTGGGGGAGCCTCAGCCGATTTAGAAACTAAAATAAATTCCCATCATAGGTATCAATAAAGAATCATCCGAATCAAAAGAAACTCCAAATAAAAAAGGACTAAAAAATCAAACATTTCAAGAATTCACTAATATGCATGGTTTATCCACATGTTTAGCTGTAATTATATGTCTTAATCATGAACCAATTCTAAATCTTTTAGTTTTCACCAATAAACAGAAGGTAAATATATCAAAATATCTTTAAAACAACTCATTAATAGGCTCAAAATGTTAATATAATCTTGAACCAACCAGGAAAGCTCTTTCACAACACATTCTCACACACCAGTTATCTCATGTGTTACTAAATACCAAACATAGTCACATAACAAGTTTACTATAACAAATTACATTACACAAGCCTTATTAATAAAATTCTCATTTTAATAAAACACTTTCTTCAAGATTAAATCATTTATGAAGTTTCTTTAGAAATCTATTTTCAATAATAAAATCTCATTGATCATTTTAAACAAATATTCGAAATATTCTCAAGGCACCCCCATTTGGAAAAGTCATATTAAATTCCGAATTTGCATGCCAAACCATTGAAAACAACTAACATGGGACAATCATCAACCACAAATAACTCAACTGGAAATTAAAAAACATAAACCAAATGTGATATAGAATTTAAGGTTATGTCGGGGAAAATGAGATTAAATAGAGACAAAAACATCATAAATGGTTCCAAAATCATAATTTTTTGATTAAAACCACCCATAATAGGAAGGGGAATGCATCATACACCTAATCCCTAATGAAACAAACCAAATCCCCAATTATAAACTATATTTTTTTACACCAAATTTAGGGTTTCCACCTTCATAATGGATAAATATGCAAGATAAGTGGAAAATGAGCAAGAATATATGAAGATTTGGACTTGTAACCTAGTAGGGAGCAGCTAACTTGATGGAGTAGGGCACGCGGGGGGATTTTTTAAATTGGGGGAGAGGGGATTCTGAAATCGGGGAGAACTACCGAATGCAGATAATACTCCCCGATTTAGTCTAAATCTGGGTATCTTTTTCCAATGGTTTTTAAAAACTGTTGGGTATTGATTATCTTTACCAACAGTTTGTCTAAACCATTGGTAAAGGGAAACATTTCCCAACCTTTACCAACAGTTTGTGTAAAACCATTGGTAAATGGAATTATGTCCTAATGGTTTTCATAAAACTGTTGGGAAATCAACACCTTTTCTACCTTTACCAACAGTTTTATGAAACTGTTGGTAAAGTACTCTTATACCAACGGTTTGATGAACCGTTGGTATAGGAGTGTTGGGAAAACCCACGTTTCCAGTAGTGTTGATTCAATTTATTTCCCATAACATGAGTCATTTGATTCAATATTCTCATGATATGTTCCATTACATCTTCCATTATAGGGTCGTCAGCACATGGTCCCTTACGGTCCGCATTTTTATGGTTCCTCTTATTTCATGTTACTTTTTAAAATAAAAAAACATTAGTTAGAAACTTATTGCCTTTAGGAATCTTTTAACTCTAAAGGATTTTAATTTCCTAAAACATCATGCCTAAACAAATTATTCTCTAACAACAATTACATTTCTCTACAAATCCTTCATAATAATTCATTAAAGGCTTGTTATTGACCAAACATATGCCCAATGCATGTAAAACTAGGAGTGCAGCAAGGCCCTTCATTGTGCATCAATTCCTGTTCAATTATAGCTCAAATTGGTGTTTTTGGGCTTTACCCCTAGATATATCTGTGTCAAATCCACATCGACTTGTTCATATCTTTATGGGGATTTATTTGTTTTGAAAACACTAAATATTTCACCAAAATACAAGGAAAATTTCTTATACATAAACTTTTATATAAGTTACTTAATAATGTTTCCATATCATAATTTCTATAAATAACTAAACTATCTGTTGATACAAACTATGAAATCCTTCCCTTTTATTACATGACTTAACATTACATTTTACAAACACTACCACAAAAACAGTTTTTCGTAGCGCCCCCCTTTATCAGCGCTAACGAAAAAGCACTGATAAAGGTGGGTCCCTTTATCAGTGCTCAAAAAATCGCTGATAAAGGGTGCCTTTATCAGCGCTAAAAAAAGCACTGATAAAGGCACCCCTTTATCAGCGTTGATAAAGGGACCCCCCTTTATCAGCGCTTGCTTAGTAGCGCTGATAAAGGGGGGCCTTTATCAACGCTTTTTTAGCGCTGATAAAGGGTAGGCATCAAAAAAAAATTGAAAATATATTAATATATAAATATAGTTATATTGTTATATAAATATAATATATAATTTTTAAATATATCTTAGATAAGTATAAATGTACATTTACACTTATTATACTTAATATTTAAGATATTTAGTGAAAATGACTTCTTAAAAAATTAAAAAATTATTTTTAATTAATATTTTGATAATCATTATTGAGTAATAGTCATTTAATAACAATTTGAGGACTAAAAAAATTAAAAAAATTTAAAAAAGATCCAAAATATTTTGAAAACGCAACTCAAACTTCAAACGGACATAACTTTTGATCCGGGTGTCCGTTTGAGCTCTTCCACATATCAAATCGAAGCCTGCGACGATCTCTACGTCGTTGTGATGCGGGGGAACCCTAGTAAAGCGTTTTTTGAGGCCAAAAGAGGCACAGAAGGCCTCCAAAACTGAGTTTTTTGTCAGGGTACCCAGATTTTTTAACATTTTGTGGATTTTCAAACTCGTTTAAGGGGGTATTATTAGATTTTCTTGGTGGGGACTAAATTTATTCCAAGGTATTACATTCATATTGATATTATGTCTTTGAAATTTCATCCTTTTTATAGTGAACTGCTATTTATAATCAAATATATAACTATATGTACATATTTTTTATATATTCGCACCTAAAAATTAAAATTTTTAAATAAATAATTAAACATATTTACATATAAAATATATTAGCTTTATCTAAATAATAACTAATATCCATTTTATTTAAAATACCAATATATAAATATTTATATACCTATATATTAATCTAACTATATATATATATTAATCTAACTATATATATATTAATCTAATAACTATATATATATTAATATAACTACATATATATATATTAGTATTACTATAAATATATATATTAATATCACCATAAATATATATATTAATATCACTATATATATATTAATATAACTATATAAATATATATTCATATAACTATATATATGTTAATATAACTATATATATGTTAATATAACTATATATATGTTAATATAACTATATATATGTTAATATAACTATATATTAATATAAATATATATTACTATATGAATAAATATAACTAAATATATATATATATATATATTAATACCACTATATATATATATATATTAATATTACTATATATATTATAATATAACTATATATATATATTAATATAAATATATATTACTATATGAATAAATATAATTAAATATATAAATATATATATAGAGATATCATGAATTGGAAAGCAAATCAAAATAGAGTAGTGGTAAGGGCTTAGGCGCGCAGGGGGGAGGTCTCGAGTTCAAATCCTGGTGGAGGTAGGGGTGCGCGCGCATGAGGAATATTGGAGCAAGCGCTGTTAAAGGGTGGAGGGGGGTGCGTGGGGTGCGTGGGGTGTTGTATAGGGGCCGAAAAGCACTGTAAAAGGGGGGGGGGGTTCAAGCGCTATAAAATCCCCCCCCGATTGGCAGTATTTTTTAAATTTTTTTAAATTTTTTTAAATTTTTTAAATTTTTTTTTAATTTTTTTAACTTTTATCAGCGCTTTTTTAAAAGCGCTGATAAAAGGGTCCTTTATCAGTGCTAAAACGAGAGCGCTGATAAAGGAAGCGCTGATATAGGACCCCTTTATCAGTGCTAAAAAATAGCGCTGATAAAGGGGTCCTATATCAGCGCTGATAAAAGACCCCTTTTATCAGCGCTTTTTTTTAGCACTGATAAAGGGGTCCTATATCAGCGCTTTTCGGAGTGCTGATAAAGGGGACCCCCCCTTATCTACGCTGCCTTTATCAGCGCTTTTCTAGCGCTGATAAAGGCCATTTTAGCGCTGATAAAGGCCGTGTTTATAGTAGTGAAATAGAGGAACTTTACAGTTTAGTGTCTTAGAAAAAAGGTAAATAATATGTGAAAACATAAAAAAAGTATTTTAATCAACTTGAAAGGATTCTTTAAATGGTCATAATATATAAAATTATTGCATCTCAAATCATGGGGACATACAACAAAAGAAAAGGGTGGGTAGAAGGCCTAGTAAGGGGAAATAAGTGAATTAGTTTTAATGTGAACTTGAGCAATATCCGTAAGAGAATGAGGATTATCATAATGGAATGATAAATAGGTATATCATAATAATAATACCATATACCATAACATTAAATTTTTTTAACAAAATTTTATTTAGACATTCATAAGAATATCACCAAGTTCCATCCTCAATGTTCTATAAAAATTACAAAGTTTATTCCCTAAGGTATCATAAAAATTCTCATATAAAGAGATTAATATCTTCACCCAATGCATTGGAGATCTATCAAGGAACACATATAAAATATATTTATTTTCGTGTGATATGAATAGGTCATAGTAGAAAATTTCATAAATAATGCAAGGTTAATAAAAGAAATATGTTTCATTTCAAAATCATAGCATTTTAAAAAGTGCTTAAAAACATGGTCATTACGGGATTTATAACCCACAAAAAGGGATATAGAGTTTTATGTTGGTGAATTACAGAATCAGAAATTACTTTTTATTTCATGATTAATACCAATGTAAATATAAAATGTTTGGTTATTCAATTAAAAAACAAATTGAATTTCTCGAGAAAAAGAGAGATATTTTGGGATGAAAATTCTGCAGCATAATGAGTATGAATAATTGTTTTATAAAACATTAAAAAGAGAGATTAAGGGTTCAAACATTCATAAAAGACATATAATACAGTTTAGGGATAGAATAAAATGTAAATAAGAACATGGGATGGAAATTTGAATGACATACCCCATAAAAGAGAACTTGAAAGAAAAAGAGAAGTGGAGAATTCCCTTACCTTGATGAGTAACTTCTAAAACTCTATGATTTAGACCTTGAGGGATTGAAGACACTTTGGGAGGAATCATTGGGATGTAGAACTAGCATAAATTCATGGATTTTTAATTTTTTAATGAAGATAAACAATGGAATGGCATGTTATTAATAATAAAAGAGAGGGATTTGTCTATTAATTTTTGAGGATACCTCATCAGTGGTATTTGAAACAACATGGGATTGCCTATGATATTTTCTCATGGTTTTGGCCACTTGGGACAGCTCATAACATATTTAATCCACATGAGTCAACCATAATTTTAAATTAAATATTACATCATTATGATTTCACTAAACACACAAAAAACATAGAAACTATATTTATATTATTCACTGAAAAAAAAAATCATTTTAAAAAAATAACATAAAATCACCCTAACCTAATATAGATGATCTAAATTCAAAAATGAACTCCATTTTATGAAAATATTTGTCTAAATATTATTAATATTTTTTCATTAAATTTACTCTTTACTTGAAAAATAAATAATACATAACTAATAATTACTAAAACAATATTATAGTTATACTATTATATGAAATTTCCATTCAACATGCCTAAATTGTATTTATTATTTAATAGGTGATTTTACTATTCCGTTGGTCATATTACTATTCATATGGGTAATATCACTATTAATAAGTTACTATTCACCAAAAAAATAAAATGATCCTTTCAGAATCTAAATTTATTACTAATAAGAACCGTGTATAAGTTTTTTTCAAAAAATCATTTCACAATATCAATTAAGGTATAAAGATTAGTATAAGATACTCTTTTTTATCAATATTAATCAATGAGATGAATAAAAATAGAAAAATAATAAAAATTCATCGTATATTAACATTAAAATAGAAATTAAAAAATGATCTTTATTTGACCATAATAATTGTCTAGTTATGAGAAATATTAGAAAAGTACAATTTTAACCTATAAAATCAATTTATCAAATTTTCCTCAATTAAACACATATCTCTTTAATAAAAACTATAATTAAATTGGTAATGATGAAAAAAAATATTTATAAAATAGGATTACACAAAGTAACTAAGGTCTAATTACATAACCCATTATAACACTGACATAAGACCACCGAGTATGGTGTTCAATGGTGATAGAATGTTGGGGAGGTTCAGACAACATTTCCCGAGTGGTGATTTCTATAAAATTGAACATCTGACATAGACTATTTCATTAAAGCTTATAATTTTTAACCATAGCATGGGATGGGTATAGAGAAATTCCTAGTGAAACTACTTCCTTCCCAATCGTAGACAAATGGGATACATATAGCCCGAGTCTACTAGATGAGGCCATCAACTATTCTTTCTTCATTAACTATCCATTATCATTTCTATTTATAAATAATAATTATAAAATTAATAAAATTGTTATTTTGTCTAGTGGTCATAATAAACAATTATCATAAAATTTTCATAACCTGATGGTCCCATTTTTTTATAATTTTTATTGATTATGACATAGTAAGACATGCATTTTCAAGAAACAACATTTTATTCAAAATTTCAGGTTATTACATACCTTATGTATTAACTCTCGTCATACTCATTAAAACCACATGTATAATAATTATAAATTTATTTTACATATTTTATTGAACCAAATAATAATATTTAATACCATATATTGTTTTATTATGACCTTATATTACCCTATTGTTAACCATCCTATGTTTATGTTTCACTTCCGATAATATTGGCTTTATTCATCGTATGTGTCTTAATTTGTTATGTCATTAGAACTTCTAATTATATCAGTATTCAAAAATATAAACCATGATAAATATATAATTTACATATATTATATGTGTATTAAAATAATCCATAGAATATATAAGTACAATATGGAATACACCTTTGATGGATATGGTAGGCCGTACATATGCATGAATGTTGTTCCCGTTTTTGTTGTCGTATTGAATTAAAGAAGAAAAATTACATATATGTATATGTGAATATCATTATTAATTAACTATATAATGTTATATATATCATATATATTCACTAAACCAATCCTTAATACATTCCATGTAGTTTATGAATGAATGATGTCGCTTGGAGTGGGCGGTAGTCCATACTTCTTCAAACGAAATTATCGTATTAACACAAAATGGACAGTAAAAATATATGTGTTTTAAAAAAAGAACACATAAAATTGTATTCATAATAAATATAACATATTACATATGTAAATATAGTATCAACAATAATTTTTACCTTCATAGGTGGTAAAGAAAAAAATAAACAATCATCATTTAGTGAAGCGATAGTTTTCTGTACACATAAATAATACACTCATTACCAATTAGATGAAGGTGTGTGTATATATAGGAATAATAATTAGAATAAAAAAATACCAAATTATTTTGGATACTGGTGTTTTTATACAGTAATTTAACAAATATTGTGGAGGGGGTGGTTAAAGAAAATACAGGAAAAGAGATTCAGAGAATGCATTGCCTCTTAATCGTGTAACTCCTTTTGGCTTGTAGCAAAAGTCTTCATTGGAAGAATTTATGCCAAAAGGTAGGATTAAATCAGGAATTGTGTAATTTTGAGAAGTTTATTGGCCATATATTTCCTAAAACAAAAAAGTTTGATAGGTATGAAGAACATGGATATGTGGTTTCCTTTTATCGAGAAGGATGAGTGATGCTCTGGTTAATATTTAAAGAGAGAATTCCACCCAGATTTTTAATGTTGAAAGTGGATCCAATAATGATCCAAAGTATATAAAAGGGTGTATAGGTTTGAAATATGTCAAGAAAAAAGATTTTTATAAGTTTTTAGGTCTTTTTGGTCCTTAATGTTATGGTTTAGTCCCTTATTAAGCTTAATTTAACCCTAATTAATATAATTAATTTTAATGGAATTCACTATTATTTTTTGTAAAAACTATGTTGAGGGTATTAGAAATTAGAAATTATTATTATTAAAAATTTTGGAATCTATTTTTTAAAATTAATATCATAAAATTTGTATAAATGAATTTTAAATTAATCCTGGTGATGGGACAACACTACAAGTATTTAAAGTAAAAATGATCAAAAGTTTACTGTGATTTTATATCAAATTTCAATGTGAAATTGGTTACAATGACCTCAATTTTAGTAATTAGTATAATTTTTATATAATTAATCTTTTGATATTATTTAAAATGTTACTTAAAATTTTTAATAATTTCAATGAAAATGCAGTTTTGAATTAAAATCCATTATTTTTAACTATTCATTAAGAAAAAAACCTTACAGAAAAATACCAAAACATTATTGTAACCTAATTTTTATAATTAACTTCAAATTATAATGTTTATTATTCTATATTAAATATATAAATCTTCCAAAAAATTTATTTAATACGGGTTCTCCATTAAAAGGTTCTAAAAATACCATTATAAAAACAATATAATATTTTATGCAGAAATATATTTTTATTCTTATATTTTGTCTATTAAATATATTGGATGAATAAGAATATATTTTATTAAATATATAAATAAATATATATATATATATATTTCATTAATAAAATTCAATAATTATAATTAATTTAATTCATTTGGAAAAAACAGCTTTGTGACCATAAAAATGTTAGTATTTTTCTTTATATTCAATCGGATTTCAAATTCATTTCTAATTAATTTACAACATGTGAATTTAAATTATGTTGGTGTAAACCATATGTTTTATAAATTAGTTAATACTATTTATTAAATATAATTTAAGGGCATGGTTACATCGTATTATTTTAATTAATATAATTTTAATGATATACTATTGTTCCGTAAAAATCGGTAATGTGTCCTACCCAAGTCATCGAGGAAAGTCATTATTGCACATAAAACAAATGAACCTTGGTGTTCTGTGTTGATAAAGTTCAAATTTATATTATGTGTAGTCTACGATTAACTTGGTTTTTCTTATATCGTAATACAAACAAGGATCATTAATATAAAATAATTTATTTTTAGTGTTGTGTGAAAAGAAAAATATCAAAAAGATTAAATTAAATTGAAATAAAATAATTCACCAAAATCATGGGGTGTTAGAGTTTTCAACCCAACCTGTATAATCCTTGTAGGAGTTGTAAGAACCTAGAAACCCATCTATGTATTTAAAAATTTTCCCAGAGTGCAAAGAAATTATATAAAAACAACATATAATATTTTGAAATATTTTTAGTTTATTAAAAATATTTTTTCATCCATGTAGGAGTATTTTATGAATTTCAAGTTTATTTAGTTGTTTTAATTCATAAATAATTTTTTTAAGTGGAATATATTGAAAATTTAATTTATGATGTTCAATATATTATATATCAACTAACCTTGAACATAGACCCACCAATGTTTGCATGATATTTATTTCATTATTTTTTTAATTTTCATATATGGGATGAATAAAATAATTGTATATTTAAATGATAATATGTGTGTTTTACATCACCTAATTATATGTATATGTTCCTCCATGTCCATGAGTGATCACATTTATGAATATCCAAAATTTCTGAGACTCCCTCTCACTTGTGCAAGTATTTATGTAAATTTATGATGCCGAATGTAGGAGCAGTTATCATTTTAATTTTGTGAAATACCAGATGTGGTTTTAACACATTAGATGGTTCAATTTCTATGTCTCATGTTAGATGAAAAATTTATATTAACTCCTAGGGATTTGGCTGATCCAACATTTTCTCAATGGATCAACCATCAAAAAATATCATCAAAACATCATTTATTAGTTTTTTTAGGTTCATAGATTATTATTTTTATAATTTTGAAGGTTTTATGTGATCATGTAAAATAATAATTATTATTTAATATGAAAAATTAATATATATAGTGGTTTATTTTTATTTTGGCATGTATAATTTGTGAGAATGGTCACCTAGAACATTCACGATAAATATAAATAAATTTTATTTATTGAGAATAACTATCCCTTGAAGAAAATATGAAGTCATTACTACCTTCCATAAATTGAGTTTAAATAAAAATGCACACACAATGTTTTCATAAACACTAGTTATGTGTACCTATTTCTACTTAAAATATCTTATGAATATGGTGGGCTATGTTTGGTTTTGTTTGATGAAAATAAATATCCATAGATAGTATTTTGAAACTTTTTAGGAAAATGGTTGAGTAATAAACATTGTGAAATGGACGATATGGGACTCCACTTATCATACCAATGAATTTATTTTCAATGAAGTTGGATAGCTAGAATCTTATTTTGAAACACTCTATGTAGTGGTGTATAAATAACATACACTATGAGAATATGTTTTAAGTTTCCTTACACTAGAATACTCAAGAGAATTATTCTTCTGAATATAATAGTTTTGGGATATATGGATTTGATAACATAGTGGGATTAATATTATTTTAATAAATTATCATTCATAATAAATTGTAATCAAGATAATGTTTATCATCTTATAAACTATTATTTTTTATAAAAATGGAAATTAATACCTCAAATTCACGGTGATTAATTTTAGTCAAAAATGTTTCAGCACCCAAATTGTTTTTGCGAGTGGTATAATATTTTGTGTACAGTACAATTATTTTGAAGGAAATTATGTTATTTTATGTCCCCTACCCCTATTGATCCACCTTATGAATAAAACATGGGAGGAAAGGAACATAATTGGATGATCAGGAATGATGAATTTTATTTTTTACATCTTAATGTTATCCTGAATGACCATTGCGTTGTGAAAGAAATATCTAGATAAAAATGGTAAAATCATGTTGTCTCATATTGGATAATACTATGAGTATATCACAATGATCAAATTGAATATGGATGTGATTATAATATAAACCTTTTAATTGAATGATGCTTTCATCTTTTATCATGATCATTAAATTAATAGCATTCTTCCATCCTTATCACTCGATTTATTAATTTTTATTTAGAATTTTAAAATGAACTATATAGAGAAACCACTTCAATATCCTTTCAGTGATGTTTTCAAATTTTATAAGAGATAAAAGAATTTTAAATGATTAGTTCTTATGTTGGGAAAATTTAATGAAAAGGTTAAATAAACTAGTAAAATTTCTAATTTAATGGAGTTTTAACAAAATCATTCTAATATACATATGATAAAGAGGGAAAACATCAAACAAGAATTTTATTTCTTCAAATGGTGAAAGATAAGTCACGGGGAGTGAAAATATAATAAATTAAATAAGATGTAATAAAAAACTTCTATATTAGATATATTATTCATTGAATATTATATATTTATTTTGAATCATAAATGTTAGATACTATATATGGGTCACAGATTTGAATCCAAATACTATGACCATGATGGTTCAAAATATTTATAAGATGTTAAGTGTATTTTGTATATAGATGTGGAATAATTATTCCTCTCTGAGTAGTGGGTTGAAAATTGATTCATTTTTTCTAGGAAGGTTAATTATATTATGAAAATTATATAGTGTTGAGTATGACTAAAACATTTATCTCATGTATCTGTTGGACAGAAGTAGGAATTATTTTCTTATTTAATGAATGTGGTTTATGGTCTCTAATACTCAAAAAATATTTTAATGGTACTTGAATCATTGAAAATAAATGATGAATGTTAAATGTAATACTAAATAATTCCCACTTTTGGTGAGTTTAATCATGGTCAATTAAATATAATAGAAATTATATATTTAATGAAAAGAATATTTTTAGACCCTTTTTTATTTAAAACTCATGGGTACTAAAATTTATTGCTTATTTTGTTTGAAACTTCCAAGAAACATTTTATAGTAAAGGATATAAATTAAAAAGGCATATATAACTAGGCAAATAATGTACATTTAGACTATTAAGGTTGAAGTTAGAGTTATAACCAAGGTCCTCATGAGAGTCTATTAAAATATTTAAGGAATGTGAATATGAGGCATGGAGCATGCATTGTTAGAATATATGAGTTTATTTGAGCCTTTAATCCAAAGAATATATTAACAATTCATTCACTTCACCTGAGAATATAGAGTTAATTAATTAATAAACATACATGTATATACACAGAGCAAAGACATAATTTTATTCAAAGGAGGATCGATGATGGGGTTTAAATCAATTTATTAATCATTATATTATAGGGTGTAAAAATTCCTAAACTCAATTTTATTTACACACATCAAAGACATAATGCTAGTAAAAGGATGATTATTGATGAATTTGATAAGTATTATAAATTATTTAATTATATTTAATTGTATGATTAAAAAATTTCTACAACCCATAACCATATTCCAAAAATAATGATAAAATAATGTCATTTGAATTTTATTTTTAATAAACCAATAATATCACTAAACATGTGTTTAAATATAGAGGGATTATTAAGGATAAGCGAATAAACATACTTGAATCCAAAAAATACGATATGTAATACCTATAAGTATCCTTAAGGATTATAATGGAACCATAAAAATACCCAATGATAGAATAATTACAGTGAATTGGTATACTGTATTTAAAAAATAAATAGGGGTGGATGACATTGTTTGAGATAATTGGAGAATGGCTAACTTAGATAAATTAATGTTCAGAGATGCATTAGTAGTAGAAATGTGATCTAATTTCATAATATTTGATGGATAAAACATATAACAATGACACATTAAATATAAAAATGAAACAAATAAACCTATATGGTATTGTTATTACAATGTTAAGGTGATATATTATTCATTTATAATAAAAAATATTTATCACATAATGAAGTGTTCAATATAAATTGGCTAAAAGGATAGTGATCCTAAATTCAAAATAATGGATTCAATGTTCTAAAATAATGTTTTCTTGTTGTTAGTTACTCAATTTTATTTAAATATAATGTTGGGTATTTAAGATAGACCATTCATGGGAGGAACATGTATAGTACCTATAAAGCTTTATTTTTATACCAATTCATTGTACATAAATATATAAAAATTTTACTTATCATAAAAGATTTCTATGATCATTTTATTGGTGATTAGTTGTTTATAACTCCTTCATTAAAGGTATTTTTTTTGAATATACCTATATAGAAAAACCATAAAGTGTTGTTAATGAATGTAAACCAACAAGGGATGACTGTTATAGAGATCTTATTTTCTATTTATGTAAGAATCATGATCATAGAATATTATTTTTTGTTGAATAATTTTAAGGTGTTTGCAATAATTCAGTGGGAGAATTTTGTTTTGAGAAATATGTTAATAACACATCAAAAATATAGTTTAGTATTGCAGTTAGTTAATACTAGATAGAAGGAATATCTTCCAAGATTGACTAAAAGTAGTAACCCAAGTTATAGGGAACATTATATGTTGTGTTAGATCTAATATTTTCTCAGACCATGTAAAATTATATCTACTATCATGACATTCAAAAATACATGTTGTAAAAAATTCAGTGAATTGTATCCAATATTATATGGATTTAATTTCTCGAATATGAAATTTATCTAAAATAAATGAATATTAAAATTTTGGAAAGAACACCATATGCTACAGTGATGGTTTTATAACATATTAAATGCTCAATAATAGATATAATATTTCAAATAACACTCATTGTGGAAGGAAAATAACAGTTAAATCCAGGAGAACTATATTATAAGGGGTCATAAATATCAAAAATTACAAGATATAGTACATGGAATAGGTACCTATTATATAAATATTAAGGTACATTAGTTATCAATGGGATATAATAGTTTTATTATAGATTAATTTTATCTAGTATCATAGTTTGGAAACAAAAATGAGTTAGATAAGATCACACATAACAACCATACCCTTATCTAAAAATACATTTTAATTATCTTCTTCAATTTTATCTAAAGAATTTGTGTAATATATGTAATTATTTGTTTTGGTTCATGGAATCATACCAAAAGAACTAGAAATTATGTCAATATTATGATAGAAGGAAAATGATATACTCAAAGATATCATCTCCTGTGCATTTTTAAGTGAGTTCGTTAAATGAAAATTAATATAGTTTCTATATTAAAATACATAGAAGACCCAATGAGTAAATACAATAATCAAAAGATTCATGATATTCCAATGAGATAGATATTAGTTTAATCATTAGAAAGGTTAATTTTATGAAAGTGGGATTGTTGTTAAAGTTGGTATGTGAGACCTAACTTCAGTAGTACTTTCCGGTCACTATATCATGTATATAGTGAGTTATGGAAGATATATAATTATTATAAGCGTACTGATACTTTTGTGATGAATATTTACAAGGTAATGTCTTTTTATTTTTTTCAGATCAATAAGTTATAGTAGTTAATAGTTAATATGAGAACCTTGACATATTATGAGGGCAATATTAAACATATATCCCAAGGTCTAGATATATTATACAAACATGAAACATATTATGATATAATATCATGTTTTAGGGTTTCATAATCATTGAGACTTCTTCTCATGACGTTCACACATGGTGATATCAAGTAATCGTGATTGGGAGGACATACCCACTAATCAAAACACTACATTTTTTAGTTGTCATTGGTTGTTTCTTTTTGTAAGACTATGTATTGGTATTTTACTCTAAGATCAATATTAGTTTATACCATTTGAACATGTAATTTGATGCAAATAAACATCCTATTTATATTGTGGTGTGGTATCATTCATTGGGTGCATCAATAGTGGAATTTCAGTTATTAAATAATCAATATAGGATTTTTTAACTTTTATAAAGGGAAATATATCATGGGTTTAGTTGACTATGATTGTAGTACCGTTTTTTAATATATTACCTTGTTAAAAGAATCTATGTACATACATAAATGTTAAAAAATAACAAATCAAGTAAGGATATTGATAGAAAGTGCGTTTCATGATTTATGAGACTGAAAAGAGAAAAATATTATATTAAATGGCATGTGTTTTTAGGTTTTATTCATTGTTATTACTTGAAATAATCTTCATATGTATTATAAGGTGTTTCAATAAACCACTATTTTTCCTTTCATCACAACTAACTACTATCGGGACAAGGTCCTAGAGGGACACACATAAAGAATATTTAGAAGCCTATCCAATTCTAATAAAATTGTGTTTAGGACAAGATATCCCCCATGTTAGGATTGAGACATTTCCATGTTTTATTAGTCCTATGAAATATATTAATTCAATATTATATGAGTTTAAAATAATAATTGTTGTAATTATTTGTTGAAGGTATTTCATAATTTAATGGGAATACGAGAAGGAAGAAATGAATATTTTATGAATGTTTAATACATTCATTAATTTTTTTTAAAAATAATTTTGGGAGATATTAGTCAACTCAATGAATATTATCCTTCCATGAATTATATTTTAATTTTACTAGTGAGAGATATGATAATTTCATAATTTATAGAAAATATTTAAGAGTGGTTAGTGAGTATTTTCTTCTCATTTAAAATGTTAAACATTTCACTAGGACAAACTATAGTTTTTGTGAGTTTATAAAAATCCTATACAAGATATGAGATTCTTTAATTAATAGTACTATTTGTTATATAAATTGGAGAGCATCTCTCCCCTCTCTCCTACATTTTCAGGTGAGAAAAGGCTATTTATGAAACCCAATCCAAGATCATATTCTAGGATAATATAAAATGAGTTCCGACGATCAGTTAGACATTGAATGTTACATAAAATCTCCACTCTATCAATAATACATTAATAAGGGAAATATCATTTTTAATTTGGAGCATGTGTGGATGATCTATATAACAAATATTAATTTCTTGTTTTGTATTATTTCACTAAAATCCCAGTACCAACATAAAAAATGTGGCAAATAAGATGTAATACGATGATTCTAAGCCAAAGAGAAATTCAATATAAAAAATAGGACACTTATAATCAAAATTATGTTGAAAGGTTGTAATTATTTTCATATAGAAACCAAAATAAATGATTATATTTCTATAATACCTATTTCCATCCATGTATATTTCTCTTTGAATTATTATTTTTATGTTATGGGGTCTATATAGAAAAATCCTATGTTTGTTAGAATATATTTTCAATATTTAAAACAAAGAGAGGCTATGAATTAGATGAGACTAAATATTAAATTTCTACTATCTAGAAAATAAATAATATTAAATAGAATTTAAAATTTTGAAATGAATTTTATTTTATTAAGGAAAATTATGGGAGGTGTGGTCAGTGTGGACACACCGGCAACAATTTCCTCAAAACACCACCAGAGAAATTGAGGTGGAATGAAAAATTCAAATCATTTAAGAGGAGGATTGATAAAGAAAAATCCTTTGTAGTTTTTATGTCTTATAAATAAGTAAAAGTTATATGTACTTGTATAATAACTATAGTTTATGATCACATATTATGAATAATACAACTCAATTGAGATATAACCAAAGGTATAATGGAGGGACTATTATTTTTAGTGATGATGGATAATTCAATATAAAATGTTTCGGAAGGAAAAAAATAAGGGGGAAGAAACTATTATCCAATGAATTTATCTTTATTGGTAGCACAAGTCATAATCTATTAACTATGTCTCATAATTGTAACAATTATAATGAGGTGATATTTTAGAAAAATGATATTTCATTCAAATGGTGAATGATGAAAATACTGATGTGGGAAAAATAAGGAAGTGGTAACTTATTCTAAATTTATAATGATCAAAATAGTTTCTACATGATTTAGAAGAAGGTGAATTATATTTGACAAAGATTAGTTCACCATTATGGATAAGGAACACGGCTAATAAAATCAATTATGAATATTTGAGGAGTCAATATAAGAAGAACATTAAAAGACTCAAAAATTTTGAACCCTTCCACAATAGAAAAATAGGGAATAAGAGTCAAATGTTACAGGAGATAATGATAAGGAAACATCTTGAGTTTATAAATTTTAATGTGTGTTTTATAATGAACATGAATTCAACCAATTTTGATAAATATTGCATGATTTTTTTGATGAATTTAATTATATGACTCATGTCTATTTTTTCACAAAAATAAAAATCTCATGAGATGTTTGAGCACTTTTGGATGTGCACTAAAAATAAGAATGGATGTACAACAAAAATTTTCATATCTATTAATGGGTCATAATAAAAGAAAGACCAGTTTTAGGTATATCTTAAAAATCATGTAATAAGGATATAATATAGTGTTCCATAAACACCACAAGAAAACAAATTAAGAATCAATGTTTGGTAGATATGGGAACTACATTAATATAAGATCAAAACACCTAAATGTAATTTTGGTCAGAAAATAAAATCAATGATATGAATTTTTTTAATAGGTTCTTAATTCGAAAATGATTGGGTAAACCACTTTATAATTTTTTTCTTAGAAAGAAGTTGAAAATGAAGAGCCTAATATAATTCTATATCCCATGCTATACAAGGATTAAGTGAACATTATTGGGAATGTTTTATTAGTGTGTGAATAATTGTATATTTCTTCGATATAAACTTGATTCATGGAGTTATTGGGGTAACTATAAGAACAAGTGGTTGAGCCGCATCTGAATTCTACTATACATGATTTTTTTTAAATTAGAAATCAATTTTATGGTTACTCTTTATGCGCGACTCAAAAGAAATACTAAAGAGTCGCATCTTATGGATGTTGAATGGGTATTTAACTATGTTAAAGGTAATTTTTATTATGGACTAATGTATAATAAAAACATATATTTTCATATTTATATCTAGTTTTTTACAGATTAGTTAGGTGATATTGGTTATAGAAACTCAACTTTTAAGGGTGCATTGTTTATTAGAGGTTGATGTGTGACATATTACTCGAAGAAGGAAAATCATTTCACCATAGAGAAAATTAACTCTGGGTATATTGGAACATCCCAATCGAAAAAATAATGTGGTTCAGGATATAACTTTAAATCCTAAGAGTGGATGTTTCGTAACAATTAATAATTGTAACTATTAATCAAATTAAATTTAACATTTTCATTGAATTTAAGTACAACATTTAAAGTAAAATAATACTTATATTGAGTAATAATTAATTAAATATAATCTTGAAAATATATATATTTTATTTTAATATATTTTAAGTGAAGGATAAAGATGAATATATATTGACATAGCCCCTAATAAAGGATGTCTTTTAGTACATGAGATAATTCAAGGAGTGTATTATCCCCCAAAAACCCTATAGGGGTTTTTCACAAATTATCCATCTTAGATTTATAATTATTTACTGAGAAATTATGATAAAATAATTCATCCCTTATTGTAATGGGATAAAGACTCTATTTCTTTATTATAGTGATTATCATGTGGTAGAATAGAATTATTTATTACTTTTTGGGGGAGACACAAGATGTTCATAACTCAATCATTGAGCAGAAATCATTTTATATTCTAAATGAGGAAAACATATCTAAATTTGTATATTAAATATAACATGGTGAGATTTGAATTCTATTAAATCTGGAGCAAAAAGGATCTCACGAAGTGAATTGAAAAAGGGGAGTTGTGAGTTGTTTTAAATTATGACATGTTCAATATAGTATCAATAATTAAAATGATATTTTGAGAAGTCTAAGAAATCATTCTAACATATGATATGGTGTTTAGATATCTTATTCATTATGATGATTCAACTAATTATTTCTTGAGGAAATTTATTCAAGATATTTAATGGAGTTTTTGGATTTAGTTTTTAAAATAATGTACCTGAATGAGGTGGAAGGTTATTAGATCTAATTATAGTGTATAGAAATGAATATATTTTTTTATTTAGAGAAAATAAAACCATGAAAGAGTTTATACTCCTCTACTGGTTAAAATAAATGTTCATTTTAGTTTCAAACAATAATCACATCACATATTATGTTAACTATTCAATAATGATTTATTTATTATTAATTATGGGATTAAGATCATTTTACAACTTGAATATGAGATTTTATATTGTGGTTTTATCCATGGGAGATAGAAATTGAGACACTGATGTAACATTAAAAGGGGCCATGATAATATAGGTTTATTGCATCCAACACCTCATAATATATTGAAAGTAAGAAAATCATAGTAAACATGATATTAGTAGATCTAGGATACGAGGAACTATGCGATGAAGAATTCTTGTGATGTTGTCTGGAAGGAATGAATAATCATGTTTTTGTATGGTCTCCATTTCTAAACATGTCTATTGGTGATATGAGTAAATATTAGTATGAAAAAATCTATATAGTCAAGACCTTGGGGTGATGTGTTTTTTTAGAAGATTTAGGATTTTGGAAAGAGATATAACCAGAGATTTGTTGATTTAGAGATCATGCTACTTTAAGAATCCGCACATCATAATTCGTGTTATGTTTATAAATATGAGATGACCCATCAAATTGAAAGTATAGAGAATCCTTGAAATAATTTATAAATATTCTATATACCATTACATGATTATTTTATATGGGAAAATTATGTCTCCATTATCTATGAGAACTCTCATGGATTTCACTATACCAGGGATTCTATTATCACACATGAGGTTGAAGACATTGTATCCTCATTAATGTTGGATTTATGGGAAGTGTTTTGACCTTGATTATTGATTTTTTTTCTAGAATTATTTATATGTGAACATTTTTTATGGATTCCCTCCACTTCTGTTTCAACTTAATCTATTGTGGTTCTTACTTCCAAGTCATAACTCTTGACTGTGTGAATCAAACACACTACATAAATCAAATCTGTTAATCTTATACCATTCTAGATTGAATGGAAATCACTTGGAATCATCATATGTTCTCAATATCTTCAGGTGTAATTTTAGATGGCCCTCTCAGGTGTGGGTACTAGAACTTATAGCTCATAGTGGAACTGGTATGGTCCTCCTACCTAGATTATAACCCAATGTTTTTGTGTGTGCTTATTTTTGGGGGGAAATTGGTGTGAGTGATTATGGTTATCATCTGTCTGGTAATTGGTATTGTTTTAATTTTATGGTTTTTTTATAGTTCTGTGGTTTTCATCAATGTTTCCCTCTAAATATTTAAGACATTCATGATGGTTTGGGAATTCGGGATCATGGTGCTTCACCTCGATGATGATTATGTTTTTTCTGTGAGTTTGTATGTTTGAGGACATATTATTTATATGTTTTGTTTTTATTTTTTGTTGTTTAATCTCTAGAGAGTCTTATATTTTATGGTAGGGAAGGATGAAAATGAAGCTGGATTAGTTCATGGTTTCCAGTTAATTATTTTTGGAGTTTATATTGTGTTTGAATTTTTTTAATGGGGATAATATTAGAAATATTATTTTCTAGATGGTTATCAACTCCAGTTGTGATCAGGTGACATCGAAGATAGTTTTTATCTCATGATGATTATGGAATGTGATGTGACATCAATTGAAATGTGTGATTGAAGGCTCGTAGTCTCATTCGGTTCAATTTTTATGCATACGATTTTATTTTAATTTTCAATTTGGAATCTTTATGAATTTGTATCCCTCTTGAACATTCTTAATTCATTTTTTGGAGTTTTTGGCTACCACTAAACCATAAATTGATAATCATGAAATTAATAAAAGTAGATTTTTATGTCAGTATGGGATAGGATTGAGTATATAAAGTAACGTGTACGCATAGTCCATATTATGGAAGATCAAAAAGGTGGTTTAATGAGTTTTATTAACTTATTCATGATCATATAACTCATTCTTGTACTTGGAGTTCGAGACCATCATCCTACCCCAACACCTTGTTCATTTCCTAAAATAAAAAAGAACATTAAAAATAGGTTCATCTTGATTTCATAATGAGGATTAGCCATATGATAACAATAGTTAGTGAAACCTTTAAAAACTAATGTCCCACGTGTATTTACTATCTATATTTTCCACGATCACTTTTCTTTGTTCTAGATACAATCCACTATCTTGAGATATGAAAATTAATTTAGGTGTTTATTTTTTGACAACTACTAAATTAACCACCCTCTAAGTGGTCATTTACAATATCCTATTCTTATAAAAAATAGTTGTAGGTTACATAAAACATTTCCTATAGGGAAAAGTTTATACACGATAAAAAAAATTCAATAGGTTATCACTTTGGGGAAGCATTACCATAGATTTTATGTTCATGAAAGTGATTATTTTTATATAAATATAGTAATGATAAATTTATAGTTTATCAATAGTTTTAAGTGAATATATAATTGAATAATTAATAAAAATTTCATTACAAGCTAGTGGTTAAGCCTTTGTTCACAATCCGAGAGTTTATGGGTTCAATAGAAGTGTAATTTACTTTTTATATAATTATTTTCTGTATAAAATCTAGTTTTATTGGATTACTCAATTGAATATTTATATGAATATATCTAATATTTTTTTCATAGTCAACATAATTGTTATGTGGCATGACCAATGAATAAATAAAATAAAAAATCAATATATATTAAAGCATGTACGCACGTCATTTTAATGTAAATAGTTTTCCAATTTTCTATGACATTCAATGAAAAATATTAAACCATGGTTGAATCGTGAATGTGTGGTTTACCGTAGGTATGAAAAAAATTTCATCGGATTTCAGATATTTCTTTGAAGGAAATCATTGTTTGTTCATTTAGTAAAATATATTAATAAATAATTTTTTTTCAAAAAAAAATTGACACGTACCCATCTCTCTATAAATACCATGTTATGGAAAATACCCAACTCTAGCTGCATAGCCCTACAAGATTACAGAGAGAGAGGAGGATTTATCATATCAAAACTATGAGTGTGGACTAAAACATGATTGTGTAGTGGATGAATAACATTGAGATACCCTCTTCATCGTCACTGTCGAATGAATTCTTCGACAAAACATAGTCCATCGTTGATTTGGAGCTCATTATATTTGGTTCCAACCCATTGATTAGCCATTAATAATGGAATTATTTATCTTTTTTGGGTTTTCTAATGAATTTGGTTCTTTACATGATCATGAATATGACTTTTGTTGTTAAACCTAATTTATGTTTATTATTCTATGTTTTAATATCTTTATTTTATACAACAATGTTGTTTTTTGGGATCTCATTGGACACAAATACTCATCACCCTCATTAATTTTCCTTTCTCCCTATGTTTCTTAATGTTTTCCCCATAAAAATGTGGTTAATTCATAACTTTGTTAGGGTTTATAGAGTGTGATCGAACCACCAGATTCATAGTGGTTTTGTGATTTATTTAGGATTTGATGACTTGCACTCATATTGTGATGGATTCATGGTTGCAGGTGATGGATATAGGTTTTTAACCCCATGTGGTAGAATATTGACAAATTATTCACACAAATTTGATTATAATTATAAAATTTTCCACCATAGGATGTGAAATGATGAATGGGGACATTAATATAATATTTTAGGTGGTCTAATAGTGATATTTTCTGGCGATATGGAAGATCAGGAGACCTCAGGGAGATGACAGTTTAATTCTTGTGATGAACCTGACTACACAGTGGGTAGTCCATACGAACTCATGAACATGAGTCCAGGTGAACTCACACACCATGTGAACCTAAGTACACGTAGTGTACCCTATTTAGGAACTTCTAAATAACATATCCACCTCTTATATAATTGGTTTTTTTCTTTGGTATCTTGTCATAATTGTTTTTGTATGTACTATGTGATGGTAGCTTTCATTATGGAATTTTAGAGACAATGTGAGTTTTTTAAAGCATAAAGGTTCTTCAATATATTTTTAGGATATGGTAGTGATCATCTAGTTTCACCAGAGAGATATTGGGGTTGACCCCCCCATCAAAATAAGGCATGAGTCCCCCACACTCATCACCCAAGTAGAGTGGTATCCCCTTTATTCTATAGAGGGATCATGTACATTGTCTATAAATTGAAACCCACATTATGCTCTAGGTAGTAGGTACTCTAGCTACCGATTAGTACTCCCTAACACCTATTGTTTGGGTCCTTCACTGGAGATTATTCCCTATCAGCTTTTGAGAACATCGATGATGCAAGTGTCCTCCACAAAAAATCTTATGTGTTTTTATATGATTTTGGGAATCAAACATAAAACCTTGGATCTATAGTAAAACTCAACATATTTGGATGAGATATGGATATGGTGATCCACTGTATCTCTTTTATGATTTTCATTATGAGAATTTATGTTTATTGGTTTGGGATGACTATTTTATAATTCTATTTCTCCAAATTTGGTATTCCGGGTATCCCATTGGGTATGGATATACTCACCGTTATATGGAATTTTCCCCATGTTCAGTTTCTTGTAAAGGTGACTGTAGATTGGTGGTGATTTTAGTGTAGGATAAAGGTACATGGGTTTTTTAATCACATTCATTAGTTAGACATAAAGATCATGAAATTGGATCACTTATTTTTTCCAATTTCATGTTATTTTCACGTTGAGACATCATCTTTGGTTGGGTTTTTATTTTTCATATTTATTATTTTTATTCAAATTTTGGTACTTTTATTTATTCCCTAGAGGATTCTTCTTTCATGGTTATACTCTTGATGTTTCAGTCTTTTATTATTTCTATAAATTGTTTTGGGGAGATGGATGTGTGCATGCATGAATCTACATTAGGATAAGGTATTCCAAATTGATTTATGGATTCTCGTCAATTCTTGTTTGAAACTAGCATATTTGATGTAGGAATGGGCTATAAAACTCAGCATGTCACTGGAAAGGGTGTTCTCGATGGGTCCAGTTATAATAGATTGGTATTAGAGGAGTTCATCATCGGGTCAATGTTGTAGTGGGACCCATGATGAGGAACGGTTTGTAACTTCAGGAAAAAGTGTATGAGTTTCTCTATTATGGAATTAAGTCCAGGGAACCAAGTGTTTATTTGGTGGCTAATAAATCTATTCACCATGAAACTTCCTAACTAGTTGTTGATCCATCATACAAAGACATCGATTGTTGGGAACTAGTGGTACAAGCCTCATATAGGATTAAGTCCTTTTACTGTCCATTTTGTATTGGATCTCTATATATTCTCATAAAATCTTCTTACATATTAAAAACATTATATATTCCTCTATGAAGATAAATATATTGGTTGATGATATGAAATCGTGATGAAAATAAGTTGATTGATGAGGCCACATTTCAAGGTCCCCCCCATGAGGTTTTTATTTTAGGTGGACAGAAATTAAAGCCACCACCTACCACATAATGAATATTCCCAATAGGATATGATAAAGATATGAATAAGATTATCAAACTACGAGATTTATATAAATAGATACCATATAGGTTTCATGGATATTTAGATACTCAAGCATTGGAGGATTTTCTGGGGTCAGTGGTCTAGGTCCTCAGGCTGGATCATACATTGTAAGATCAGATAGATGATCTTGAAGATCGTAATTTTCAAAAAATAGTAGGGAATTGGTGGAGTGTATTAACATATTCACATGATGACATGACACTCACATGGTTAGACTTCAAACAATAGTTTTTTGAGGAGTATTACCCCTCAATATTTCGCTCTTTATATATCCACAAGCTTCTCGAGCTGAAGTAGGGTGATATGATAGAGGTTGAATGCATCGTGATGATTACTGACCTCACATGTTACTCCCCCAACATCGTAAGAGATTATTTCTTCCAGGCATAGAACCTAAGAAAGCGCTAACATACTGAAATACAAATCATCTTAGTCTCCTTATTCCTTCATACTTGTTTTGGTTTATTGGAGTGGTCTCTACATATAGAAAACATCATTTTAGAGGGATTCTAGGTGACTATATGAGGATGTGGACATCTTAGGGATGATTCCTATGAAACAGCTAAAAAACATCAATCATTATGGTTATAGAATAAGATAACTACATATTTTCAGACATAAGTGCATTATTATATATCTCAAGGATCATAGAGGGTATTTGGTAAGCATAGATATGGTAGGTTATATGCTTGTGACGAGAAAGGTTTCATGGATTGTGATTATCTTACTTGATGTTCTATGGTGGTCAGACATGTAGTGGATGAACTGCCATGAAAAAGGATCTGTCATGATAAAGGATATCCTAGGTGTGGTCAAAGAGTACCCTAGGAAGGCGGTGCTAGAAGAGAAGTAGGTGGATATCCAGATGGGTGATATTATATTTGAGGATGATTTAGGAGATACTCCAGCCACCACCACTAGGATTCCCATGCTAGGCTAAAGGAGCCGATGGTTAGGGCTGTGGGAAATTATAGTGTATAAAGGGTCATGACAAGGATGAACATTAGATGATTCAAGGTATTATATATGTATTTTATACCATTTTTCTATAACTTGAAGACAAATTCATGAGTAATTCCTTCATCTCCATATACTTGGAATGTGAGCCAGAGCTTCCAGTTGAGACAATATCACAACTGCTATTGCTAGAGTTTTATATAGGGACTCAGTATTCAATATCACATATATTCTATTAGTGTGAAATGGTACCTAGTATTTAGAGATTCTTGTGGGGGATTATGGTCATCAATATTTGGCCCTATGATTTTATCTTGAGTATGGAATGTTTTTCCCTAGTTCATGCCCGTATTTACTATAATTGTAAGGGATTTCGATGAAATCAGACATATGGGATGAGATAAATCATTGCAGGTGGAATAGATTTAATTTATGAGTTATTAGAATTTACAATAAGTAATATGAAACCCATCACCCATAAGTTAGAGAGATTACTCTTTGGTGAAGTGAGATATTCAGATATATGGAATCGTTTTTTAGTGGAGGACTACATGGACATCTTCCATAAAGATATTTTAGGAAAAACTTTTATATGGGATATGGACTAACAAATTTACATGAACCATAGGGATACACTGATATCTTATAATTCATATTATATTTTCTTCTACAAACAATGGATGTTTAGTTTATAGTTGGAGGACCTTTTAGATAATGCTTTTATCTAAACTGAGGTGTCCCTCTAAGAAGATCAAACAATTTCTTGAAAAATTTAGATGAGAGATAGATTCATTATATTGATTATGGTCACTTTAATATGGTAATTATAAGGAATAGGTACCACTTTTCTAGGATTGATAACCTCTTTGAGCACTTGATAGGTGGGAGTAGGTTCTCAATGATTGATCATAGTTTTGGCTACAACCCATTGAGGGTTTGTGGGGGTTTTATTCTAGAGAAGACATTCTAATGTTGGTATAGACACTATGAGTTCATTGTGATGCCTTTTAGTGGGATTAATCCCCTACTATGTTCATGGTAATTATGAACAAAATCATCCAGATATGCTTAAAATAATTTGATATTGTCATCATCAATGATATAATCATTTAATCTATGTCATAGATGGATCATGAAAAGTATATGAAGATGGTCTTAGACATAATATATAAGCATCAAATTTATGGTAATCTCTCAATGTTACAGTTTCGGACATATGAGGTTCATTTAATGGGGAATGATATCTTTTAGAGTGTTTTAACTATAGACACAATGAAGACTGATAGAGTAAATTCCTAGGTTCAAACCAAGAGCATAACAGTGGTGAATAGTTTCATAATTTCAGAAAGGGACTAAATGATGTTCATTAAAGTGTTCTCTTGGATTACAAACACTATGAACAACATGATGTCAAAAGTGTAGACATTTAAATGAATTGACTAGTGTTAGAGATCCTTTTAGGATTTTATGTTAAGGATGGAAAGTGTTGAGACCACTAGAGGAGGGAGTGGAGTATGAAGTGCTTTGTGATGCCTCTAAAATTTGAATTAGTTTCATGTCAATGTAGAGGCTAACAGTGATCACATATGAGTCAATTTAGTTGATACCCCATGATTATATCATCACGTATCATGACATAGAATTGGTAGTAGTAATCTTAGCTATGATGATGTGGAGGAATAATCTTTTTGGAAAACATTTTGTATTTTACATAGACCTCCAAATTATCAGGTAAACATTTACATAGAGATGCCATAACATGATATTGGGGAACATTTTGGAGTTCTTTAAGTAATACGAGTTTGAGATAGTCTATACTTATAGGATGGGAAATGTGGTGGTATATGTGCTTACGAAGAAGTCTCCCTTAAACATAGAAGAGGAGGTGTCTTAGTAGTTTGATTTGTTGTAGTAGGCCATGTTGGAGGAGATGGCTTAAGGTTTTCTTCAGATGTTTAATGTGAATCCACCAATTCATCAAAATATGATAGGGTCTTAGTTGGGTTTAATCTATAATGAGCTTCTACAAGGCTAAATAAATCCATGGGGCACACCAAATGGATTTTCTTCTTGAGGGGAGCGTGTCATCCTTTTACTAGGACATACAGGTATTCTAGTATTATTGCGAGAAGAAGATATGGTGGAGTTTCACTCTTCCCCCTTGGATGTACATCTCAGTATGGAAATGATGTAAAATGACATTCAACAATAGTTTTGGTGGGTTGTAATAAGGTGGATCATTGATGAGTTGGTCAATCATTGTATCTCATGTTAGTTAGTGAAGGATGAACACCATGTTTCTTCTGTCTTAACACAACTACTCAAGATCATAGAGTGCAATATGGATGAAATAACTATATACATTATGATAGTTCTCCAAAAAACAGTGGGGGGGGGGGGGGGTAAAGTCAATTTTGGTGATTTTTGACTGATTCACGAGACCATCACTCTTCCCCCCCCCAAAGTAGTGTTATATTTATATTTTGGAGAAATTTTACCTGAAATAGATCATATGAATTCATGGCCTATCCTCAATTATTGTATCCAACCATGTTTATTGGTCCACATCATGGTTATGGAGGTGTTTTCACGAGGCCATTCAGAACTAGTTGTGGATGATTAAAACATTTCAACCCCAGATAGATGGGAACACTGGGTGGGCTATGCAGGTGTTGGAGGCTCTATATATATTGGGTGTTGGATTTTTTCTTGTGGTGGGATGGTCACATTCCATTGGTAGATATTTATTATAAAACAAATTCACTCTACAATTTACTTTTCACCTTTTGAGGCCCTAAATGTGGGACCATTCATATCAGCCATATGCTAGAATAATATTGAAAGAAATTTTTTATTGGGTAAGAGAAGACATAGATGATGATAGAGAAATTATCGGTGATCCATGAGTGTATGATGATACCCTATAATTGAAAAAAAATCTAAATCAAATTGGCATCATATTCCAATATATTTTTATTCCAAAGACCATGTTTTCCTTAGATTATCCCCATGATGAGGATTTCAAAAATTTGAATGAGGAATAAAGTTATCCCTAAGGTTCATCAGTCCATTCTAGATCCTAAATAGGGTTGGAGTTTTTGTATACTACTTGGCCATTCCTACATATTTGAATCATGTGCATCACATATTCCATGTGCCTAAGATGAGAATGTAGATGCAAAACCCTATGATAATTGTTGACTATGGTGATATACACATCGATGATGTAGCCACTTACACATATTACCTGATGTTGATCAAGGATTGGTATGATAGGATCCAAAGTGGATGAAGAATTCCTTTGGTTCAGTTCCATTGGTATTATGTGAGAATGAAATATATCTCATGGGATAATGAAGGTAAAATACATGATCATCACCCAAAACTTTTTTATAGCTTCTTATTTTGGGGGGAAAATCCATGAAGGAGAGAGTGTGTAATGACTTTTTTTATTGGATTAATACTTTTATTATTTATATGAATATATTTAGATAATTTATCTGAGTAATCATGATTTTTGGGTGTCTTGGGGACCCATAATTAAGATATTAAAACTATTAACATATATTAAAGCATGCTCACACATTATTTCATTGTAAATAGATTTCATGTTTTTTGGGATCTTTGATAAAAAATCTAACTCCATGGATGAATATAGAATGTGGGGTTCAACCTAGGGGAATAGTAATATTCTTTGGTGTTATAAGCTTCATAGAATAAAGTCATTGTATGTGTGTTAAGTAAAATAAAGAAATGAATATTTATTTTATTTTGATTCCAATAACTAAACCTCTCTCTATAAATAAAATTTTATGACAAAGCACTAGGGTTTTCTATATAAACCTGGGAGATTAGAGAGTAAGTGGTGGAGAGCTCTATTGGAAACCAATAAAATGAATCATTGAACAATTATCATGAGATTGTGAGTTAGATGGAGAATACAGTGATATACTCTTATAATCACAGGAGAAACATTCTTCACAAGGGATCAATCCATCATCTATCTAGTGATTACTACATGTGGTTTTCTTACTTTTATTAATGGTGAAGAATGTATTTAATTATCTTTTTTTCTTTTCCCAGTGATTTTATTTATTTACGTGATCTCAAATATCAAATATGATGTTACCAATGGTTTATATTTTTAATTCCATGATTCATTCCTTGATTCGACACTATAGGTTCGTTGTTTATTATCAAAGAACCAACAATTCTCATCAGCTATTTTTATGTTCCCTTATAGCCACCATTCTTTCCATTTTTCATTCTTGGCTCATGGGGTCACGTTTTGAAATTTCTTGGGGAAGGTTCTTGCATAATAGAAACCGCAAACTCATTATTTCTTCATGGTTTAAGGAATTATTTATTATTTAAAGATTAATCAGGATGGATTAAAGGTTTAGGGTAAAATATACAGTTTTCCAAAAACCATGTTTTATAGACGCATGCCAAATTATGGGGAAACTGATCAGATTTATGATTTACAACCACTACATGTATGGAATTGATTGAAGAATATGCTTTTTCTGTATTTTTTTGGTAAATATGTGAGATTTTTGGAAGATATTGTAGATTGGGAATCCATGTGAAGACTAATATTTACATCCTATAAAAACCCTGACTACATGACATGTCGTCTGTAAGAACACACATCGTGTAGTCTTTGGGTTTTGGAAGAAAGTTTTCAAGTGAAGATAATGATAAAAAAATAATGTATGAATCATAAATGTTGTGTCTTTAGGCTATGGTATTAAATTTTTACTAAAGGATTATATGGGAACAAACATGGCTTGTAACACATGCACAATTAGAATAAATGTTGATGACTATGTACTCTGAAAATGGGATGGTACCTGAACATGACTAGTGCATATGGAAAAAACAAGTGTACATTGGAAAGGTATGGATGGACATGGGGAAGCCTTGAGTTTCCATGAAAAACATTTTACCTCACGTACAAACCACAAAGTCCAACATGGATAACCAATACATGTGTTGGAGAGGAAACAAATAAGTATCCATCTGATTCAAAATTTATGATGTTACAAAATTCCCACCTTATAACTACTCATACCATTGAATCCTTTTAGAACTATGAAAAATAACCTAGCCAATAGGGGTCGTGAAGTCTCATTCAAATTGTAACACCCCGTGATTTTATGAAACATATTATTTTCATTAATGTCTTGTGTTGTACGCTACACCTAAAGGAGCTTGCACAACACACATCCTTGACTTTCCTTGCATTACATGCAATCACGACCTTCCTCGATAGCGTGTGTAGTACGCAATACCGAGTTTCACTAAACAACGATATGCTATTAAAATATTATTAAAACTAGCCGTTATGAATAGTAATAACCACTTTTTGAAAGTTTTTAAATTTTATTTTTCAAAATGGACTTCATTTTTGGATTCGGAATATCGAAATTATCTTAGGGTGAAATTTTGGTACTTTTCGGATAGCTTTCATATTCTGATGAATAGTGAAAATTACTAAATTTTAATAAAAAAGAACTTTTTTAATAGAAGTAATTAATAGTGATAAATTATTAATTTGAGTGGTTTTAAAGTATATTTAGAATATATTTTTACAATTTAATACAATTTTGGTCATTGGATTTAATTTCACATTTAAACCAGTTATAAACAAGTGTCAATCTTTTGATAGTTATTATCTCTTAAAAACACGCTATTTGTTTTGACGACGGGAACTAATTTTTAAATTAATTAATGCAACTGATATGTTCTAAATTTGGTAAAATAGACATAATTTTTGAATTCTTAATATCAAATATAAGGCCCCAGCCTTAAACCTTACTTAATATTGAATTAAATGAATAATTCACATTGAGGATCTTTTCATGTTTAGAGTTTTTGAGAATTAGAACATAACTATTACATCTCAAAAGATTACAAAGTAGTCACTTATACTAAGTTTCCATAATAAAAAAAACTCTTGAAAGAAACATGTCTAGTTCCATGTTTTATATAGCATGACATTCCCTTGATCCCATCCTTGACCTTATTCCACATTAAGTCCTGTGAAAAACATTTCAAAAAAAACATGGGGTGAGCATAAAAAGCTCAGTAAGGGATACACAAAGAATGAAAACTGTTAGTTTTTCAAAATCAAGTAAACCATGTATACTCTATCAAAGTAATACCTTCACCTTCATGAAGTAGTAAAAACTCTTCACTGAATAAAGTATCATTACTTACCTTTTTGTAACTAAAGTATTACCATAAAACCCATATAAAGAACACATAACATATATAAAGGTAACTTGGGACATAAACATACTTAAGTGGAATAACCATACGGTCGACTTCCACACATATCACTTAATGGAATAGCCATACTGCCAATTTCCATACATACTTAATGGAATAGCCATACGGCCGACTTCCATACCCAATGCATTGGAGGTTATAACGTAACCACCCGTCCTGGTATTCACGGCACCACCCGTCATATGGTTTATAACGTAACCACCCGTTAAAATGTCCAAGTACCAGTATAAAATCATAAAACATAAAACCAAAATAAAGGAATGATAACATTTCCACATTTCAATCACAATATATCATAATTATATTGACATAATATAATCCATTTCAAAACCATTTTCAATACCAAAATACATAAAAGAGTATATGGTATTTATTTTATTCTAAAAACATTACGGCTTGTTGTGAAATCCAAAGACCAAATAATACTCGTGGCGGAGGAAAAGGTCGTTGTCACCACGTACGTTAAAAGAAACATTTTTTTTTGTCGTTTTGTAAAACGCTTCGTAGAAAAATATTCCTTTTGTATAAAAGTAAAAGTCAAAGGGGTTTATACACCGTATAAAAGAAAGTTGTGTATAAAACGAAATATGCCTCAATGAAAGGAGATTGAGACGAAGTCCCTTACAAAGATCATTTTTAAAATAAAATAGATCTATTATGTGTATTCACTATAGGTACACATAAAGAATACAAAATAAGACATAATAATATCATGACATAATTTGAAAGTAGGAGATTAACCCAAAGAATGGAAGTTGGGTTAAGAAATTCCCTTACCTCGGGTCCGACTTGACTCGATCGTTCTTTAACGTCCTGAATAATAAACTTGAGTTAATTTATACTTGATTAAGAACCTTTTTAAAGTTCATTATTCCTTTTATATCACTTATTGCCATGTTATAAACATTATGTAACCATTTAAGTTAATAATGTTTGTTTTGTCAATATTTGGTTCTTAAGTCGAAAGTTGACTTCTTACAATTACATGTTGTTCGTGTGGTCAAAAGTTCTTTATATACAGAATGAAATTCCTGATTTGGATATCATATATATCAAATATATCCATCATATACATGTATTTATAATATTACATAATCATTTAGAGGTAAGAAATGAAATGCACCGTTCATGGAGACGGTAAGCCGTACGTACGCATGAACGCTACTTTCATTTCTTTGTCATATTAATGGAATTAAAACTAAATGAGAGGTATGTATATTTTAATTCTAGAATTATATTCATCTTTTAGATATATCATTAATTATATATATCCATTATATACATGTACTTTTAATAGTACATTACATTTGGGGATAAGAAATGAAATGCACCGTTCATGGAGACGGTAAGCCGTACGTACGCATGAACGCTACTTTCATTTCTATCTCATACTTTAATGGAAATAAATAATAATGATATAGAGGTATATTATAATTCCAGTATAACATCATATATAATAACTTTAAATCCATCCTTTACACGTCCCACATATGGCATTAACGAATCACATCACTTTGAGGGGGCGGTAGTCCGCACTTCCTTAAATGAAGATATCGTGTTTACCCATAATGGAAACCATAAAGGTATGACCAAAATGAAAAATACAGAAGCTTAAAGAAAAAAATAAACATATTATATATCATATATAAAAATAGTGACATCATAATGGCCACCTTTGAAGGTGTTAAATGAGTATTGAACAATCATCGTTTCGGGAGGTAGAATTTCGCCATCCACGGAAACCGTATGTTCTTTTACCATTTGATGTAGTTGTGTGAGAGTGTAGATCGAATAAATCACATAAAAAAATCCTAGTATATTGAAGATACTGGTGTTTTTACAAAAGAAGTAAATAAAAGAAGTTTAGAGGGTTGGAGAAGCAAAATAAAACAAATGAACAAGAGAGAATGAATTACCTTTAAAAGTTTAACTCCCTTTTGATTTGAGCCTAAAGGCTTACTTTGAAAGGATTCTGCCCAAAGGGAATCCTCTAGGATGAGGAGAGGGATGTGGAGAGAGTAATTGGGTAGGGGTTGGCCGAGCAAAAGGCTTGAGAAGTGTGTGAAATGGGGTAGAGGTGGGGGCCTTTTATAAGAGGAGAGGAGGGGCACTTTTGGAAAGTAAAGAAATATTACTTTATTTGAAAATGTTTTTAGGTTTTAAAAGGTCCCACATTGATATAATTCATGTATAAGGTGATAAGGGTTCGAAATACACTCATCCAATTGGTTTTGGACATGTGTAGTTCATAGATTTTACATTATCTTTCCATTTTATTTAAATCGTCAAATAATGATGTCATCGCTGCATCATTATTATGTCATAAATAATTTAATTTATTTAATGTCTAAAAATTATAAAATAACTACTATGATGTAGGAAATATTTTTATATTTCTAATTAATATTTATAATCAAAATTTGGACTTGTGTAACCCTACTTAAAAATTGTTTTAGTAAAACAACTCATGTTTGTGTCAATTTATTTTTAACATTAAATAAAAATATATTATTGTCATTTTCCAACTAAAGTGGCTCCATGGGGTCCCCAAGTTGTCCCATGGCTTGTCTTGGTCGTCCATGACTCACCCAATAGGTGTAGGACAAGTGTCATGGTGTTTTCACATTCTTATAATACCATTTTTACATTAAACTACACTAATTACCTCTAATCGCGATTAATGAAAAAAAGTTACTATTCACCAAAAAATTATTTTAATCTCATTGAATCACATTTTACATCTTAATGACAACCATGTATGTCGGATTTTCAAAATTCAATACACATTAGTGGTAAACTTTCATTTAACTGAAAAATCAGTTTGCTTGATTACCACTTAGTGGTTTCACTATTCATCAAAAATTGAAGTTTTTCAGAAAATTACCAAAAATTCACCCTAAGCTATATTTGATATTCCGAATTCAAAAATGAAGTCCATTTTACAAAATTCAAAACATATAAGTCAAATTAATTAATTTAATAATTAATTCCCGCTGTCATGACAAATAGCGTGTTTTTGTGAAACAATAAGTATCAAAAGATTGACACCAGTTTAAGTCCAATTTCAAAGTGAAATTGATTCCAATGACCACCATTGGATTAACTGGTAAAAATATTTTTTAATTTCACTTTAAAAACAATTAAAATAATAATCTAATCATATAAATAATTTAGATTAAAAATAGGTTTTGAATTAAAATACAACATTTTACACTATTCATAAAGAAAATGAACTTTAACAGAAAGGTACCAAAAATTTACACAAAGTAAATTTTGATGTCCTGATTCTAAAGAAGAGTTATATTTGGTCCAAAATAAAGTATAAGAGTGATCAAAACTATATTTAATGACGGTTCACCATTAAAAGGTGATAAGTGAAGCTTTAGTAAAAATTAGAGTATATATGCCTAAAATTGAACTCTTTCTGTATTTTAAGCCTTTATCTTTTATTGGGTAAATGTAAAAACATTTAAAAACATATCTAATCATATTTTAGTTATTTCTATCCATTCCCGCCAGTGCAACGGCTACTTGTTAACTAACATTTAAAATAATATTATTTTATTACTAGTGTGCTACGTAAGTTTCAAAGAAACTCATTGTTGTGTATCGGGTACGCTATCGAACATAGCAACCCCTTTAAAATAAAATTAATATTTAATTCGTAAATATTAATAAATATGAAAATTATTTATTCTTTAATTACCTGGGATGTTACATCCTTCCCCCTTTTGGGAATTGCGTCCTCGCAACTTTATTCACATATCAAAATAAGTGGGGGTATTTATCCCTCATAGCATTTTCAGATTCCCACGTTGCCTCTTCAATCACATGGTTTTTCCACAAAACATTTACCTGATGAATCACCTTATTCCGTAACACTTGCTCCCTATGGTCAAGAATCTGGACTGGTTGTTCCTCATAAGATAGGTTCTCTTCCCGCTGAACTACCTCTAGACTCAAAACATGAGATGGATCTGGCATATACTTTCTCAACATCGAAACGTGAAAAACATTGTGTACCTGAGATAAACTCGGAGGTAAAGCCACCCGGTATGCAACTGATCCAACTCTCTCCAGAATTTCATATGGTCCAATAAACCTTGGAATCAGCTTTCCTTTATTACCAAATCTCATCACACTTTTCCAAGGAGAAACATTGAGAAAAACATGATCACCTACCTCGAAAGATAGATCCTTCCTCTGGTTGTCCGCATAACTCTTCTGCCTGCTCTGAGCTGTTCTCATGTGCTTCTGAATCAATTGAACTTTTTCTGCCATCTCTTCTACCAATTCTGGTCCCATCAGCTTCCATTCACCCACTTCATTCCAAAATGCTGGAGTTCGACACCGCTTCCCATATAATGCCTCAAATGGTGCCATCTGTATACTGGAATGAAAACTGTTATTATAAGAAAACTCAACCAAAGAAAGATGTTGGTCCCAACTTCCCTGATAATCCATAGAACAAGCTCGTAGCATATCCTCCAATGTCTGAATTGTTCGTTCTAACTGCCCATCTGATTGAGGATAAAAAGCTGTACTAAAATTTAATTTAGTACCCAAAGACTTCTGAAGGCCTTTCCAAAAGTTAGAAGTAAACCTGGGATCACGATCAGATACAATGGAGAGAGGAACTCCATGTAACCTGACTATCTCTTTAAGATACAAACGGGAAAGTTGATCAAGAGAGAAAGTATCTCGTATAGCAAGGAAATGAGAAGATTTGGTCAAGCGATCAACAATAACCCAGATTGCATTATTACCTTGAGATGTCGTCGGTAATCCCACAACAAAGTCCATGGCTATATTCTCCCATTTCCACTCTGGCACTGGTAAAGGCTGAAGCATCCCTTTCGGTAACTGCCGCTCTGCTTTAACCTGCTGACAAGTCAAACACTTCACAGTAAAATCAGCAATGTCTCTTTTCATTCCATCCCACCAGTAATACTCCCACAGATCTCTGTACATCTTAGTACTGCTAGGATGAACTGAAAACGGGGAACTATGAGCCTCACATAATAACTCATTCTTCAACTGTGAATCATAAGGCACACATAACCTCTTCCCAAACCTCAAAACACAAACACAAACTTATCCAAGAACTCATGGAAAATTTTATTCACAAGGTCCATGAATATAGCAGGTGCATTGGTTAACCCAAAAGGCATAAATAAAAATTCATAATGGCCATA
The DNA here is from genome assembly GCA_963277665.1 of Viscum album. Classification (NCBI taxonomy): domain Eukaryota; kingdom Viridiplantae; phylum Streptophyta; class Magnoliopsida; order Santalales; family Viscaceae; genus Viscum; species Viscum album. Next base: position 221,092,162 of record OY728163.1, read on the forward strand.
TCTAGTACGGAACGCAGTCTTCAGAACGTCTGCTTATTATACTTTCAACTGATGGCACCCCGACCTCAAGTCAATCTTCGAAAAATACTGAGCTCCCTGGAGCTGATACAACTTCATTTGATGGCCCGATGTCTGCCGAAGTAGTTGCAAAGGATTTCACCACCCCCTTTCTGCTTGTAGTCTAACTGCTTCCCATCACTCAAGCTCTTTGTCGGACACTCGTTTGCATAGTGACCCATTTCATTACACTTAAAACATCTTACCATTGGCTTTTCATTTCCTTCTTGATCATCTTCCTTACAGTTACGAGCAATATGACCAGACTTACCACACCGAAAGCACTTACCAGACTTGGATAAACATTCTCTAGGATGCATTTTACCACACTTCTCACAGGATGGATATTTGGTTTTCTTACCTCCTTGCTTCTTTGATGAATTCTTCCCCTTTGCCTGCCAACTAGACCTCTTATTTTGTTGTTTGTCATAGAACACCTGATCATCGACAAACTCTATTTCCACCTTCTCAGCACATCGAACAAGCTTTTCATAACTTTTAAATTCACAAGAATCTAAAGCCCTTCGATACTTTGGCTTTAACCCTGAGTAAAAACGATTGATTTTACTATCAAGGTCTCGGATAAAATTTGGAGCATACCTTGCCAATCAAGTGAACATTTCTTCATAGGCAGCCACCAAGTCTTCTTCTTGCCTCAATTTCCAAGAATTGCTTTTCCATCCTAAGTCGAACAGCCTTAGGAAAATACTTCTCAAGAAACATACCTTTGAATTCATCCCAGTCAAGAGCATCAATCTCATTAGCATCCCTGATATTTTTAACCATCGACCACCACTGATCTGCTTCACCCTCCAAACGATAAATAGCAAGACTAACCTTTTGATTGTCTGAACACCCCATGACATTGAAAATCTTCTCCAGTTATTTAATCCACCCTTCAGCTTGCACAGGGTCAGATGATCCTCTGAATGATGGGGGATGTTGCCTCATGAAATGTTCCACCACTGACATGTTCCTCTGCGGTTGATCTGGATGATCTCGTGCATGGATACCACCACCATTTATAGCCTGATTCAACTGTGCCATCACTGCAACAAACTGTTCAGTTCCGATTCCGACCATCTCTGGTTGCTGATTTGGAAGGTTATCTTTCTCCTGATGTCGTCCCGACATAGCTGCTTTGTTTCCTCTGTGGGAAACCATTCTGAACACAGGAATATCTTAGGCGAAGCAACATGGTAATCCGTAAATGCTATATCATTTCAATCATATTATAATTTAACACTTTTCTAACTCCTAAAGTTGTCTAAACCGACCTCTGATACCAACTATAAGGCCCCAGCCTTAAACCTTACTTAATATTGAATTAAATGAATAATTCACATTTAGGATCTTTTCAGGTTTAGAGTTTTAGAGAATTAGAACATAACTATTACATCTCAAAAGATTACAAAGTAGTCACTTATACTAAGTTTCCATAATAAAAAAAAAACTCTTGAAAGAAACATGTCTAGTTCCATGTTTTATATATCATGACATTCCCTTGATCTCATCCTTGACCTTATTCCACATTAAGTCCTGTGAAAAACATTTCAAAAAAAAAACTTGGGGTGAGCATAAAAAGCTCAGTAAGGGATACACAAAGAATGAAAACTGTTAGTTTTTCAAAATCAAGTAAACCATGTATACTCTATCAAAGTAATACCTTCACCTTCATGAAGTAGTAAAAACTCTTCACTGAATAAAGTATCATTACTTACCTTTTTGTAACCAAAGTATTACCATAAAACCCATATAAAGAACACATAACATATATAAAGGTAACTTGGGACATAAACATACTTAAGTGGAATAACCATACGGTCGACTTCCACACATATCACTTAATGGAATAGCCATACGGCCAATTTCCATACATACTTAATGGAATATCCATACGGCCAACTTCCATACCCAATGCATTGGAGGTTATAACGTAACCACCCGTCCCGGTATTCACGGCACCACCCGTCATATGGTTTATAACTTAACCACCCGTTAAAATGTCCAAGTACCAGTATAAAATCATAAAACATAAAACCAAAATAAAGGAATGATAACATTTCCACATTTCAATCACAATATATCATAATTATATTGACATAATAGAATCCATTTCAAAACCATTTTCAATACCAAAATACATAAAAGAGTATATGGTATTTATTTTAGTCTAAAAACATTACAGCTTGTTGAGAAAGCCAAAGACCAAATAATACTCGTGGCGGCAGAAAAGTTCGTTGTCGCCACGTACGTTAAAAGAAACATTCCTTTTTTTCGTTTTGTAAAACGCTTCGTAGAAAAAGATTCCTTTTGTATAAAAGTAAAAGTCAAAGGGGTTTATACACCGTATAAAAGAAAGTTGTGTATAAAATGAAATATGCCTCAATGAAAGGAGATTGAGACGAAGTCCCTTACAAAGATCATTTTTAAAATAAAATAGATCTATTATGTTTATTCACTATAGGTACACATAAAGAATACAAAATAAGAAATAATAATATCATGACATAATTTGAAAGTAGGAGATTAACCCAAAGAATGGAAGTTGGGTTAAGAAATTCCCTTACCTCGGGTCCGACTTGACTCGATCATTCTTTAACGTCCTGAATAAAAAACTTGAGTTAATTTATACTTGATTAAGAACCTTTTTAAAGTTCATTATTCCTTTTATATCACTTATTGCCATGTTATAAACATTATGTAACCATTTAAGTTAATAATGTTTGTTTTGTCAATATTTGGTTCTTAAGTCGAAAGTTGACTTCTTACAATTACATGTTTTTCGTGTGGTCAAAAGTTCTTTATATCCAGAATGAAATTCCTGATTTGGATATCATATATATCAAATATATCCAGCATATACATGTATTTATAATATTACATAATCATTTATACGTAAGAAATGAAATTCACCGTTCATGGAGACGGTAAGCCGTACGTACGCATGAACGCTACTTTCATTTCTTTGTCATCTTAATGGAATTAAAACTAAATGAGAGGTATGTATATTTTAATTCTAGAATTATATTCATCATTTAGATATATCATTAATTATATATATCCATTATATACATGTACTTTTAATAGTACATTACATTTGGGGATAAGAAATGAAATGCACTGTTCATGGAGACGGTAAGCCGTACGTACGCATGAACGCTACTTTCATTTCTATCTCATACTTTAATGGAAAGAAATAATAATGATATAGAGGTATATTATAATTCCAGTATAACATCATATATAATAACTTTAAATCCATCCTTTACACGTCCCACATATGGCATTAACGAATCACATCACTTTGAGGGGGCGGTAGTCTGCACTTCCTTAAATGAAGATATCGTGTTTACCCATAATGGAAACCATAAAGGTATGACCAAAATAAAAAATACAGAAGCTTAAAGAAAAAAATAAACATATTATATATCATATATAAAAATAGTGACATCATAATGGCCACCTTTGAAGGTGTTAAATGAGTATTGAACAATCATCGTTTCGGGAGGCAGAATTTCGCCATCCACGGAAACCGTATGTTCTTTTACCATTTGATGTAGTTGTGTGAGAGTGTAGCTCAAATAAATAATATAACAACATCCTAGTATATTGAAGATACTGGTGTTATTACAAAAGAAGTAAATAAAAAGAGTTTAGAGGGTTGGAGAAGCAAAATAAAACAAATGAACAAGAGAGAATGAATTACCTTTAAAAGTGTAACTCCCTTTTGATTTGAACCTAAAGGCATCCTTTGAAAGGATTCTGCCCAAAGGGAATCCTCTAGGATGAGGAGAGGGATGTGGAGAGAGAAATTGGGCAGGGGTTGGCCGAGCCAAAGGCTTGAGAAGTGTGTGAAATGGGGTAGAGGTGGGGGCCTTTTATAAGAGGAGAGGAGGGGCACTTTTGGAAAGTAAAGAAATATTACTTTATTTGAAAATGTGTTTCGGTTTTAAAAGGTCCCACATTGATATAATTCGTGGATAAGGTGATAAGGGTTCGAAATCCACTCATACAATTGGTTTTGGACATGTTTAGTTCATATATTTTACATTATCTTTCCATTTTATTTAAATCGTCAAATAATGATGTCATCGCTGCATCATTATTATGTCATAAATAATTTAATTTATTTAATGTCTAAAAATTATAAAAAAAATACTATGATGTAGGAAATATTTTTATATTTCTAATTACTATTTATAATCAAAATTTGGACTTGTGTAACCCTACTTAAAAATTGTTTTAGTAAACCAACTCATGTTTGTGTCAATTTATTTTTAACATTAAATAAAAATATATTATTGTCATTTTCCAACTAAAGTGGCTCCATGGGGTCCCCAAGTTGGCCCATGGCTTGTCTTGGTCGGCCATGACTCACCCAATAGGTGTAGGAAAAGTGTCATGGTGTTTTCACATTCTTATAATACCATTTTTACCTTAAACTAAACTAATTACCTCTAATCGCGATTAATGAAAAAAAGTTACTATTCACCAAAAAATTATTTTAATCTCATTGAACCACATTTTACTTCTTAATGACAACCATGTATGTCGGATTTTCAAAATTCAATACACATTAGTGGTAAACTTTCATTTAACTGAAAAATCAGTTTGCTTGATTTCCACTTAGTGGTTTCACTATTCATCAAAAATTGAAGTTTTTCAGAAAATTACCAAAAATTCACCCTAAGCTATATTTGATATTCCGAATTCAAAAATGAAGTCCATTTTACAAAATTCAAAACATATAAGTCAAATTAATTAATTTAATAATTAATTCCCGCTGTCATGACAAATAGCGTGTTTTTGTGAAACAATAAGTATCAAAAGATTGACACCAGTTTAAGTCCAATTTCAAAGTGAAATTGATTCCAATGACCACCATTGGATTAACTGGTAAAAATATTTTCTAATTTCACTTTAAAAACAATTAAAATAATAATATAATCATATAAATAATTTAGATTAAAAAGAGGTTTTGAATTAAAATACAACATTTTACACTATTCATAAAGAAAATGAACTTTAACAGAAAGGTACCAAAAATTTACACAAAGTAAATTTTGATGTCTTGATTCTAAAGAAGAGTTATATTTGGTCCAAAATAAAGTATAAGAGTGATCAAAACTATATTTAATGACGGTTCACCATTAAAAGGTGACAAGTGAAGCTTTAGTAAAAATTAGAGTATATATGCCTAAAATTGAACTCTTTCCGTATTTTAAGCCTTTATCTTTTATTGGGTAAATGTAAAAACATTTAAAAACATATCTAATCATATTTTAGTTATTTATATCCATTCCCTCCAGTACAACGTCTACTTGTTAACTAACATTTAAAATAATATTATTTTATTACTAGTGTGCTACGTAAGTTTCAAAGAAACTCATCGTTGCGTATCGAGTACGCTATCCAACATAGCAACCCATTTAAAATAAAATTAATATTTAATTCATAAATATTAATAAATATGAAAATTCTTTATTCTTTAATTACCTGGGATGTTACATCAAATATATCTTAGGTCTAATTTTTTGTATTTTTCTGGAATCTTTCATTTTTTTGATGAATAATGAAACCACTAAGTGGTAGTTAAAAAACTGAATTTTTCATAAAACTTAATTTTACCGCTTCTGTGAGTGGAGTTTCGAAAATACAAGAGACTCGGTTAATATCAAGGACAAAAATGTGGTTCAATGAGATGAAAATAATTTATGGTGAATAGTAACTTTTTACTTTTTTTTACCACGATTAAAAGTAAATAGGGTAATTAAGGGTAAAAATGGTATTATTATTACCCTAACACATTCCTAATTCTATTGGAAAAGTTTAATTCGACCAAAAGCAACCTTAGGAATAAAATATGACCATTTAGGCCCACTTGGATCAGATTAGGACATTTATTATTAATTTATTTAAAGAAGGGTTAAAATAGTTAAAATCAAAGTTTAATAACTAAATCATTTTTAATATAAGGTCATACATAAGATAAATTTGACTATAAATATTCATTAGAAATATAAAAAGCGTTCCTACGTAATCATATTTTATTTGTAATTTTTATATTTTAAATAATTTAATTTATTTATGACACAATGATGATGTTGTAATTACCATAATAGTGAAAAATTAGAATAATTGATATTATAAATACCTAAATAAGTATAATTTGAGACTTTTTATGAATTAAACTTATTTTATAGGTTACTATGACATGTTAGGATTGATTTAATTAACTTTTGTCGAAGTAATCATTCTGTTATGAGTTTCAAACAAATCAACTATTGAATAGTGTCAAAATTGACATAAAATAGATTTTAAAACAAATATTATATTATTAATTGTTATTTTATTCCTAAAAATCTAAGATTAGGCCAAATTACTTATATATGGTTATATATATTAATAAAACAAAACTTGGAGGTATCTTGAATGTATATGGTAAGTTTATTAACTATATAATATAAAAATACAAAGTGACATGGTAAATGTCAATCTAATTAACTAAGAGTTAAAACTAAAAGATAAGGTTAATATAATGACCTAAACTTGTATAAATTCTATTGGATGAGAGGATTTAGACCCATACCCACCTTATCTTCTAAATAACTCAATTTTTATCTATTTAAAACCGAACTTGACTTTATAATAAAATAATATTTTTAGTTATTCCAAAGGTGCCCCTATCCTCCCTTATAAAAGGGCACCTCCTCCCTCTCGTCCTCACACCAATTTGGGCCTTCAAGCTCAGACAACCCCTTCCAATTTCTCCTCTCCACTTCAATAGAGACATCCTAGAGGTCCTGGTCTTCTTCAAAGACCAATTTTAGTGCCCTAAATGAAGGTCTCAAAGAAGCACTTCAAAGAAGAGGTAATGTCCGTTACCGATTCTTTCATCTTTATTTCTTCTTCCACTTATTCTTCTTTAGTTGTTTCATTATGAAGTAATAAAATCAGTATCACTCATATACGGATATGTTATTATAACTATGAAACAACCCTATTTCACCATCTATCCATCCTATGGAAAAAGAAATCACCGTGCGTGCGTACGTACGGAATACCGTCTCCACACCGTGGTGTAATCTATTTTCCACCACCACCTTACTTGGATGGGTATAATGGTATAAATAATGACTATATATGACTATTATAAAGTAATATTGATTCTGAAATAGAATAACTACACCCCAATACAATTCCATGATCATAAGAACGATATCATCACTCATGCGTACGTACAGAATACCGTCTCCACGATGTGATGCGACTCGTTCTACATGATCTTCATTTCATAATGATTATATAAATGAATTGAATGAATGAATATTATATATATTCCACTAATACCATTCTGGAAATGAGGTATCTATAACCTAAAGAGAATAATAAGAATTTATTCGACAAAACATGCATAAGAACAAAAAGTTATAAACACTCGAATAACAAGTAGCAATGAAATATTACTACTAAGAAGCTAAGAATATGACCATATATGATATAATTAAAATAAGTATGATTCTGGAATAAGTCAATAACATTATTTCAATCATTATACAGGAGGTTCGGACACGTACAAAGCATATCGGATCTAAGGTAAGTGAAAATATCACAATCTCATTTTTATTCGAGATTGTTTATACTTTGAAATTTAATGGGGTGTATTTTATCATCCACATCCATGTTTCCTCAATATGTAATATTTATATCCTTATACAATAGTTTATATCCAATTTTTCCCATTCGGTGAGTTCTTAGTAAAAGATATGAAAGGAATCTTTTGTCGTTTTTCGTACGAGGTACTTTTTGACTTTTCCGACAAAAGTACGAGAAGAATGTTTTTTTAACATATACGGAATGAATGGATTTTTAAAACATTATTTCCAAGAATCTTACTTTACAAGTTTCCAAGTTTATTTTTAATCAACTTCTTTTAGTTTAAAATTGTATGACATGTTAAGAAAGGAAAATGTTTTTGAAGTAGAAAGGATATTTTCCTCAAGAATGGAGTTCATGTGTTTTATCATAATTATTTTCCATCTAAGATAATAAAGGGTTTTATTTATATCCCTATTATTAAATTGATTTGATTATGTTGTGATGGAATTATTTTTATAAATTCCTTTATCTTAAATGAATTGTTTTATGATGTCACGATGTTTAAGATTCCCATTTTTTATTACATGGGTTATGCAATGATGTATGATTTAATATTTTGTGGAACACATAAGAATGGTATCCTTATGAGATGGGTGGGACCTATATCTCCCTCCAATGCATTGGGTAAAGACTTTATATCTCATGAGATAGACTTGGCTGGAACAGTAGGTTATACCGGTTCAGTGAAACAGGACTGAAACGAGGGTGACTCGGTTCAGAAATGGACTTTGTCCACTAAGATAGTCTTGACAATGAGTCTTGAATAATAAGAAATGACTCTCTTTGATTATGTGTGTATGCCACAAATTTTCATGTTTTAAGTTATGATTATTGGGATTTCATTTCACTACTATGATTTATCCCATGTTATGAAATTATGCTCTCTTTTGCAGGTTAAGACTTCCAAAATGTTATGTTCTTATGAAAATGATGTGATTGATATTTCTTTTGTTTACCATTACTGAGAATTTGAGATCACCCTTTTATGTTTTCTTTTCCCCAGGATATAAAGAAAGGTTTTAGGTAAAAAAGGAATATCTTTATGGGAGATGTTGAAGATCTTTCACCACGATTAGACGATTATATTATGAGTTTCCAAAGACACTAAACTATTAAGATCCTTGTGTGTGTGTTTTTGTTATGTACTAAGTATTCCGCAAAAGTAATGTAATGTCCATGTACGTCAAGCGTCGGGTCTCTACAGTTGGTATCAAAGGGAGGTTTAGTCAACCTTTGGAAGCTAGGATGCGAAAACGTTAGTGAGATCCCTAGAGATATTTCTAAGGTATGTCTAGGGATGTCCATAAGGATAAGTATACATATAGGATACAGTCCTAGAACTATGGTAACGATCTTAGAATTTAACCTAAGATGTTAGATATTGAGGGTTTTTCCCTTTTATTATGTTGTTTTCCCTAGCATGATTTTTGCCTCTCATACTATTCTTTTTGGGTTTTAGACGATGGCTGGAACCCGAAGGAACCGTGTTGATCAATGCAATGGACAATGAAATGATTGTCCTCCATAACAAACAAATGTTATGGGAGATGGAGTGAAAAAATTTATTGCTATACTTACACAAGCTATGAATAATTCTGGACTTCCAAATGAGCAGAGAAGGGAACAATATTCTATTGAGTCCTTCATGAGGAAACGTCCACCTTCTTTCAGTGGGTCTTCTGATCCACTTGTTGCTGAACAATGGATCAGTACCACCGAAAAGATATTTTCAGTTCTTCAATGTTCTGAACATGATAAAGTCATCTTATTATTATATCATTTGGAAGGTGAAGCTGATCAATGGTGGAATCTTATCAAGAATACGAGGCAAAGAGATGAAATTGAGTCTATGGAATGGGATGAGTTCAAGAACTTATTTTTCAATAAGTACTTCCCTCGTATTCTTCGAACAAAGATGGAGAAGGAGTTTCTTGCACTAAAGCAAAAGGATGATTAATCTGTTGGTGTATACGAAGCAAATTTTACGAGTCTTGCAAGGTATGCATCTGGCTTTATCATCCAACCTGAAAGTAAAGTTGATCGATTCTTCAGTGGCTTAAAACCAAATCTTCGAAGGGCATTAGCTATAAGAGACTTCAGTAGCTATGAAGAAATTGTGCATTGTGCTATCAAGGTAGAAATGGAAGTTGGTGTTACTTATCCATCTAGTAGTTTTGACAAGAAACGATAGATGGAGTTCAAGGAGAAATCTCAGAATAATGGTGAAAAGAAGATGAATGTTTCCTTATGCTCAAAGTGTGGAAAGAAGCATGGTGGAGATTGTCTTAAAGGGACAAGTAAATGTTTCAAATGTGGAAAGGAAGGTCATCGGGCGTTTGAATGCTGCAATGATGGGAAGAGGATTTCTAATGATGCAAACAAAGGAAGGGATACACAGAATGAAACTACTACACTTCAATGTTTCAAGTGCAAGGAGATGGGACATTATGCCAATAAATGCCCTAATCCAAGGTTTAGTGATGATCGACATGAGCAACCAATTAAGGCAAAGGACAAAGGGAAGTCACATGCGATCACCATTGGTGATGTTGAATATGACAACCATGTGGTGTAATGATTAAGTGTTTATGTAGTGGGATTTCAAAATAATGTTGAGTATTGGAATATTTATGTATTGGTCTATTTGGTCTTCAATAATTTTATACCGGTAACCATGGAATGTGATTGAGATATTTTTGGAAAAAAGATGATATGCGCATAATGAAGGGAAAACGAGAAAATGATATATTTGATAGTATTCATGAGCTCATGATTGATATAAGGACTAAGTGATATCATGGTTTGAGTATATAGAATTTTGAGGATTTTGGTATATGGAAAGTGTTAAATTTTAACTGCATTAATGTTTTCACTAAGGTTCAATGGGTATTCATTTTTCAAGAGAATACATGATTAAGGCCTTCGAATATTTGGAATGTGACCAACAAGACATATCTCTTGATATACGGGGATCAATGATGGTATTAATATGCTTGTTATATGAACTCTTTGGTAATCGTTTTCACTATTATATGAGATTGGACAGTAGTATTATGGATAATCCTAAAGATTGGAATGGACTATGTTGGACATAAGTTAGTTATCTTTAAGGATAAAAGTTTTTTCGATAGTATTGATGGGATGTTATAGTAATGTAGTTTTAGAAAAAGGACAACCTGCAGGATGGGCGACAACCCATCGCGTCGGACAAGGCTGTGGGAATCGAACCCACAACCGAAGTGCGACTGTCCTTTATCGCCTACCACTGGCCTACAAGAAGTCCCTAGTTAGTAGAAACTAGTTTTATTTTATTACGCGGTATGATATATGAAGTATTAGTTCATTTTTGGAATCGTATACGATTAACTTCACCATAGATGGTCTTATGTATTTTTGATAACCTTTGTAACCTTTTGTTTAAGACAGATGGAATGACCCATCATTCTATCACATGATCTGCTAACACTTCACGAATGAAAAATCCAACTTCATTTCTCTAAGAGATGAAGTGGAAATTGTCCAAAGAATAACCAACGGTGACATAGTACCTTAGATCGTCACAAATTTATGGCTTTGTGACTACTGGCTTTTCCATAGCCATGTTCTCTACCACTCTCCATCAGAACATGATCGTTAGATTTCACTTCCATATCCATATTTTCACCTATGTGGAAATCCAGTGATTAGCTTATTCGGGTAACCATTAAGTTTCATAATTTTGTTTTTAAAGAATGGTTTTGGTATTCCTTTTTATGATGTGGGATTCTATTAAAGAAACTTTCAAGTAGTAAACCATTTATAACCCCGACGAATTTTGAGGGCGAAATTCATTTTAAGGGGGGTAGAATGTAACACCCCGAGATTTTATGAAAAATATTCTTTTCATTAATGTCTTGTGTTGTACGCTACACCAAAAGGAGCTTGCACAACATGCATCCTTGACTTTCCTTGCATTACACGCAATCACGACCTTCCTTGATAGCGTGTGTAGTACGCAATACCGAGTTTCACTAAACAACGATATGTTATTAAAATATTTTTAAAACTAGCCGTTAAAAATAGTAATAACCAATTTTTGAAATTTTGTAAATTTTATATTTCAAAATGGACTTCATTTTTGGATTCGGAATATTTAAATTATCTTAGGGTGAAATTTTGGTACTTTTCGGATAACTTTCATATTCTGATGAATAGTGAAAATTACTAAATTTTAATTAAAAATAAAATTTTTAATAGAAATAATTAATAGTGATAAATTATTAATTTGAGTGGTTTTAAAGTATATTTAGAATATATTTTTACAATTTAATACAATGTTGTTCATTTGATGTAATTTCACTTTTAAACCAGTTATAAACAAGTGTCAATCTTTTGATAGTTATTATCTCTTAAAAACACGCTATTTGTTTTGACGACGGGAACTAATTTTTAAATTAATTAATGCAACTGATATGTTCTGAATTTGGTTAAATAGACATCATTTTTTAATTCTTAATATCAAATATAGCTTAGGCTTAATTTTTGGTATTTTTCTGGAAACTTTCATTTTTTGATGAATAGTGAAACCACTAAGTGGTAGTTAAAAAACTGAATTTTTCATAAAACATAATTTTACAGCTTCTGTGAGTGGAATTTCTAAAATCCGGGAGACACGGTTAATATCAAGGACTAAAATGTGGTTCAATGAGATGAAAATAATTTTTGGTGAATAGTAACTTTTTACTTTTTTTTACCACGGTTAAAAGTAAATAGGGTAATTAAGGGTAAAAATGATATTATTATTACCCTAACACATGTCCTAATTCTATTGGACAAGTGTAATTCGACCAAAAACTACCTTAGGAATAAAATATGACCATTTAGGCCCACTTGTATTAGATTAGGACATTTATTATTAATTTATATAAAGAAGGGTTAAAATAGTTAAAATCAAAGTTTAATAACTAAATCATTTTTAATATAAGGTCATACATAAGATAAATTCGACTATAAATATTAATTAGAAATATAAAAAGATTTCCTACATAATTATATTTTATTTGTAATTTTTAGACTTTAAATACTTTAATTTATTTATGACACAATGATGATGCAGTAATTACCATAATAGTGAAAAATTAGAATAATTGATATTATAAATACCTAAATAAGTATAATTTGAGACTTTTATGAATTAAACTAATTTTCTAGGTTAATATGACATGTTAGAATTTATTTAATTAACTTTGGTCGAAGTAATCATTCTGTTATGAGTTTCAAAAAAATCAACTATTGAATAGTGTCAAAATTGACATAAAATAGTTTTTTAAAACAAATATTATATTATTAATTATTATATTATTCCTAAAAATCAAAGGTTCAGTCAAATGACTTATATAAGGTTATATATATTAATAAAACACAACTTGGGGGTCTCTTGGATGTATATGATAAGTTTATTAACTATATAATATAAAAATACAGAGTGACATTGTAAATGTCAATCTAATTAACTAAGAGTTAAAACTAAAAGATAAGGTTAATATAATGACCTAAACTTGTATAAATTCTATTGGATGAGAGGATTTATACCCATCCCCACCTTATCTTCGAAATAACTCAATTTGGAGCTATTTAAAACCGAACTTGACTTTATAATAAAATAATATTTTTAGTTATTCCAAAGGTGCCCCTCTCTTCCTTTATAAAAGGGCACCTCCTCCCTCTCTTCCTCACACCACGTTGAGCCTTAAAACTCGTCCAACCCCAGATACCTTATCCTCTACACTTCCCTAGAGACATCCTAGAGGTCCGGTCTTCTTCAAAGACCAATATTAGTGCCCTAAAAGAAGGTCTCAAAGAATCACTTCAAAGAAGAGGTAATGTCCGTTACCAATTATTTCATCTTTATTTTTTCTTCCACTTCTTCTTCTTTAGTTGTTTCATTATTAATTAATAACATCAGTATCACTCATATACTTATATGTTATTATAATTATTAAACAACCCTATTTCACCATCTATCCATCCTACGGAAAAATAAATCACCGCGCGTGCGTACGTACGGAATACCGTCTCCACGCCGCGGTGTAATCTATTTTCCACCACCACCTTACTTGGATGGGTATAATGGTGTAAATAGTGAATATATATGAATATTATAAAGTGATATTGATTCTGAAATAGTATAAATACACCCCAATACAATTCCACGATCATAGGAACGATATCATCACTCATGCGTACGTACGGAATACCGTCTCCACGATGTGATGCGACTCGTTCTACATGATCTTCATTTCATAATGATTATATAAATGAATTGAATGAATTAATATGATATATATTACACTAATAACATTCTGGAAATGAGGTATCTATAACCTAAAGATAAGAATAATAATTTATTTGACAAAACACGCATAAGAACAAAAAGTTATAAACACCCGAATGACATGTAGCAATGAAATATTACTACTAAGAAGCTAAGAATATGACCATATATGATATAATAAAAATACGTATGATTCTGGAATAAGTCAATAACATTATTTAAATCATTATACATGAGGTTCGGACACGTACAAAGCATATCGGACCTAAGGTAATGGAAAATATCACAATCTCATTTTTATCCAAGATTGTTTATACTTTGAAATTTACTGGGGTTTATTTTATCATCCACATCCATGTTTCATTAATATGTAATATTTATATCCTTATACAATAGTTTATATCCAATTTTACCCTTCGGTGAGTTTTTAGTAAAAGATATGCAAGGAATCTTTTGTCGTTTTTCGTACGAGGTACTTTTTGACTTTTCCTACAAAAGTACGAGAAGAATGTTTTTTAACTTATACGGAATGAATGGATTTTTAAAGCATTATTTCCAAGAATCTTCCTTTACAAGTTTCCAAGTTTATTTTTAATCAACTTATTTTAGTTTAAAATTGTATGACATGTTAAGAAAGGAAAATGTTTTTGAAGTAGAAGGGATATTTTCCTCAAGAATGGAGTTCAATTGTTTTATCAAAATTATTTTCCATCTAAGATAATAAAGGGTTATGTTTCTATCCCTATTATTATATTGATTTGATTATGTTGTGATGGAATTATTTTTATGAATTCCTTTATCTTAAATTAATTGTTTTATAATGTCACGATGTTTAAGATTCCCATTTTTTATTACATGGGTTATGCAATGATGTATGATTTAATATTTTGTGGCACACATAAGAATGGTATCATTATGAGATGGGTGTGACCTATATATCTCTACAATGCATTGGGTAATGATTTTATATCTCATGAGATAGACATGGACGGAACGGTAGGTTATACCTTTTTAGTGAAACAGGACTGAAACGAGGGTGACTCGGTTTAGAAATGGACTTTGTCCACTAAGATAGTCTTGTCAATGAGTCTTGACTCATAAGAAATGATTCTCTATGATTATGTGTGTATGACACAAATTTTCATGTTTTATGTTATGATTATTGGGATTTCATTTCACTACTATGATTTATCCCACGTTATGAAATTATGCTCTCTTTTGCAGGTTAATATTTCCAAAATGATATGTTCTTATGAAAATGATGTGATTGATATTTATTTTGTTTACCCTTACTGAGCATTTGAGATCACCCTTTTATGTTTTCTTTTCCCCAGGATATAAAGAAAGGTTTTAGGTAAAAAAAGGAAGATCTTTATGGGAGATGTTGAAGATCTTTCACCACAATTAGAAGATTATATTCTGAGTTTCCAAAGACACTAAACTATTAAGATCCTTGTGCGTGTTTTTTTGTTATGTAATAAGTATTCCACAAAAGTAATGTAATGTCCATGTACATCAAGCATCGGGTCTCTACACAAATGGTCATGTTCCATTTCCCAAAACCCAACACACCCTTATGCAGTTCTTAAAAACATGAAAATTTAGTTGTCAATACCTGCTGAAACACTTGTTTTTTAAATGAAACCTTAATATGGTACTTACCTAAGACTTTTTATCTAGACCCATGATCATGTCATCATATCATTGACAAGGAGGAATAAGGTACTTCCCACCTTACACATTAATGTTATGCATCAAATTCTAAACCACGGTTCAACCCCAGTCAGAATTCTCTTACAAAGACAACTATAATTTTTTTAATGATGCTCTTGAAATTATTTTTAAACCTTCAAACAATCAATATCCCATCAAACTCATTTAGATACGTTTATCCAATTTTTCATGAATGGACCAGACCTATATATTCCAAACAAGCCTTCACCTGTTCTTGGCTATGATGGCTGGAATTTTACAACAAGAATCATGATGCCTCCTCTAATGGAATCTCATATTCAACATGAAAACTTCAAATTAAGTACATACCTAACCACTAATGACGTTTTTGGACAAACCATGAAGAAAACCACACATCCTGCATGAAACACTGAAAAAGAACCACCCAACAAGAATAATAGATTTTAAAACATTAGCATAGTGTAAGACTGACCCTATCTTTGTCTATATAGGATGATTTCAAAATAAGGGACATGCCAATTTCTAAGAATAATAAAATAATAGGGCTTTAAGATTAAAAATATGAACATAGTGGAACCACGATGGTCGGCATCTTGGATGAAAATCAACCTCTCATACAAACATACCACCATTGACCAACCACTATGCCTTCACCACCTAATACATTACGTGATCGTTAAATCATAACCATTGTATTCCTATATGACCAAAAACATTTCTCAATGGTTTTGTACATATAAATAATTATTTATGTCATTATGAAAATCAAGAACCAACACATATTTAAAACTTTCAAGCCTCAAAGGCATACAAACCAGTCGACCATTTTAAAATGCTATTGTTTGGTTTGGTTCCTTCTACTCTGAAGGACACATATTTAATAGAACCGACTTGAAAATCCCCACCTTAGGAGCATCATAATCATAAAAACTAAGACATATTATAGTCACTAAAAAGTGGGATAGGTTAGAACTACCCTAAATTCAATCTTTTAAACAATTGGCATGAAGACCAAAACCAAACTGGCCGACATGTCAAAAACACTCGAGTATCATGAAGTCTTCCCAATAATTGGGAGGAAATTAATTTCATTATGCCCCTGTCACTCTACTCCAGATATAAAATGAGACCACAAATAATTTTACAAGTCTTAAAGATTCCACCAAACTCCACCAGTTCTTCACAACATTAAAAAAATCGATGGACCCACATACGTGACCACATACTACCCCCAATGTCATAGAGAAGCAAGAGGACTTTTAACTCGGATGATGGTGTACTAAGTCATCCATAATTATTGAGAAGTGATAGTCAAACAACCTAAAAAGTAGCTGACTATTCTCCAATAATGTATAGTCTTACAAAAATGAGAATTACCAGATGTCCAAGTATGAAACATAAGACAATGATACCCTGACCACCTATCCAAAATATTTAGTCATTTATAAAGAAATATTCCTACAAGGTAAAACATTACCTAAAAGGCACTATACATCATAAAATTCATGAAATTAGTAAAGAAATTATGTTCTAAGTTTGCTACCTACCATGTGATATCCCCTTATGAAGAACAAGAGTCGACACTAACACAGAGTCAAGATAAAGGAAGTCAGTAGGCTCAAAAGTGGATAATCTAAGTCATTGCTAAAAGAATGAGTGACTATAGAAAATTATCATGATTCCATTTCAAGGAAACTCAAACAAGCATTATCTACCATAACAAAAGGGTCTTTAATAGTGTACAACACTATAGGTTCCATTTTCAATCCCTTTATATTTAAAACCATTTCATAATACAACATGCATATGCTCAACAGTCATGTAATATGGGAGGCCATATAATAGTCAAAAAAGTGTCTATACACTTTACATTTTGAATTTGTCTCCCATTTAATTGAAAACAATCCATTTAGCCCATGCAATTGATTACATAAAAACAAAACTCACATGTCCTCACAAACAGCTAACATATGGCATACATGTTGTAGGAACAAAAACATGGGATATTAACACCTAATAATGTTATACAAACATGAATGATAATAAACATGGAATCATGGGATGTAATACAAGTCATTCAATCATATCAATATGAAACATATTAATGGAGCTACAAGGCATGGCATATGCATGACATATGAATCCCTATGTGCCTATTATGATGCATGCAATGTTTCACCCTTTACTTAACAGTACAAAGGTAAAATACCATAAAATATACTAATACATAAGTAGGAGAAATTACACCAATCACTCGAGGTTCAATCCTATAAAATGTACTAATGAAAAGCATGAACATAAATTCCGAACCCTGACCACTTAGTCACTTCCAATACCTAGGGTGATCAGTCCCAAGAACCAATATTAACCAATTGCTGACACATTTCTAATATCCTATCTAACAACCCAAAATAGTAAGACAAAAGGAAAATAAGCCCTCTAATAAAACTTTGTAACACCCTAACTAGGCTCAATTCTAATATGGTGGTCGGAACAGTGGGTCACATGACCTCAATCATGCCTTCCCATACGCCAGAGGTTGCCTTCTAGAAGAGAGGTTCTCAGGGGTGATAGTGGGGATACAATTCCATCTTATCATAGATTCATTATGGAATAAAATAAAATAAATAGAATAAAAGTACCAAAAGCTATAAATAATTGAAATGCAACAGCCGGAACAATAATAAATAGATGAAAAATAGGGAATGAAAGATTTTACATAATTGAAAAAAATTGGCCAACACCTATTTATATAATAGATGAATGCATGACATGGTAATGATACATGACAGAGAGAAGAAAACAATACAACATCCTTTACAACATAGTGTAATAATAATGAAAGGACATCAAATCCACATAGGTGATCTCCATGAGTATCTTGAGCTCTAACTCGGTCCTTTGGGTCAAAATCCCCTACACTAGAATTACAAAAAAGAACCTATATCCTAAAAATATAAAGTCTACTCAGGTACCAAGGGTACTCAAGTATGTTTAGAGAGAAATATTTGTAGTCCAGCACCAATGTTGTGAAGGCCAATCTTGAAAATGAAATATAAATTATGATGTGTTCCATATAATATAATTACTTAGTGATAACAATTAATAATAAAAACTTGGTACAGGTTCATAAATGGACACCCACCCCATAAAAAATTGTGGTTTAAGCAAGAAATTTAAAAAATGATGTTTAAAAATGAAAAATATAAAAAAAAGTGTCAATAGTAACATGGAAAACCAAGGATGAAAGATCCCAAAGCATGTTCATTAACATGCGGTCTAAATATCATTTCATCACAGAATTTAGCTAGTAAAGTAAGGGAAACATCTCAAATTAAATAAAAATACATTATAATAAATATGGATTCATCTCACGCATTTATATTAAAAACCATCCATTTCATAGGTGGATTCTAACCCCGTCCTCGAGGTATCGCTATTGTACATCCATTCGAAATATCCAATGCCACTAAGCCCATCCAAGGTGATAATTTTGAGAGTCATAGTATCGGTCATGGTACATGAACATTTAGTTCATCCTCGGTATCACATGTAAGGGACTGAGTGTCAAACGAGGCTTGGGATAGCCATTTTTCCAATGGGTATGTCCTTAGTTACCACTTAGGGAACCAGTATCATAAAATAGTATAATATAAATATTAGGGGAGAACATGCCTTGAGATCCTGAAACAATGATTCCGTAACAAATCATGTTCTTAGGAATCGACTACAGAGATTCCAATTGTCAGTTCTTAATACAGCACCCACATTCTCTCTCAGACCTAATTTCATTTAAAACAACAAGAGAGGAAAATAGCATAGAGTAAGCAAAGAATAAGGATTAAGATGCGTGGAATAAGACATAAAAATTTTCATGTCAACAAATGAAACTCAATTTCACGTGTTATCAAAGAAAATAAGTCATTTCATATGATTCAATACAATAAAATGGGTGTAAACAAAAAATAAAATTGCATAATCAAGGAATTATAAACATGTCATGTGGACACAACAATCCTCTTACCAAAATTTCATCAATGATATTTCATTATACCAAGCTATCAAGCCTAACTAAGTGTAAAATTGCATCCAAAACATTTAAATGGATCATGCAAGTAGCACCAATAAGGTATAAATAGTTAATTAATAGGAATGGTACTCCTGTAAATTGAAATAATTAATATTTAATGTAAGGAATATTCCATTCAAAAAAACTTCAAGTATTCCATAGGTAGGATGGAAAACACATGGGATAAAATATTTTGTTCAATCTCGGGCCTTATCAAGAGGTAACCAATTCATAATTCATTTATCATTAACCAATATAAGGCATTACTAAGGTTCCATGTGTAATTATCCAAAACTAGTTACCCATAGTCGGTTCATTATTAAATAAAATTGGCATAATCACAATAGATCATTTCCCAAGAAACCAATTAGTTTAGTAGCCTTGGAATTACTAGACACATACATAAGTTTTACATTACATTATAAAATGAGAAACATAAATATTGTGTCTCCTTTGAACATTCTTATATGCCTTATCCTATTCATGTAGGTCAGTCATAATTTACTTCTTCGCATCTTGGGAAAAATAAAATATAAGAAAGGGGTGAGCTCAGATGCCCATTAAGGATAACAATATAGAAGAAACTATCATAAATAATCAGAAACATTTAAGGCATTGTATAAGACTAAAACACAAGCCATTTAAAAATAAACTTCAACATAATACGAAAAATATAAATCAAATAACTCCATTTCTATATTCACATGGATATTCTACTTGTCAAATAATCAAATGTAATATCAATAGTTAATTTCATAACGATGGAATGAAAAATTCCGGATATCATGACCACATAGTCAAATAATCACATGCAATATCTAGTATTACTCATTAAATAAAATATGGAAGATTTTATTATAATAAATCAACCTAAATAAATAATAAAATATAACAATGGATATTGACATAGATGAAAATAGCCAGTAAAACTATTTGAGAGAAACATTACTTTTTTCATGAAAACATTTAAAAGTTGCACTATTTATCAAAGAAGCCATTTAAAAGAGGGTTTTTAATAAATATTTCCCATAACATATTGAAACTTTTGAAATATATTTTATTTTCAAAACATTAATGTATATATAAATAAATTTTTAAAACAATTTTTAAAACAAGTAAATTAATGAGAATGATTCAGAAGAATAAATCTTTAAAACATTTAAAACTACATTTTAGTTAAATAGTCCCTAACCTAATGAGAGACACTTGAATACAAGTAAATGAGGAATAAAATTAATCAAAACTCTATAATTTTATGATAATAAAGGGATTCATGATATAATATTTCAATGGATAGTATATATTCACCATATAAAAGTGAATTGGTGTATAATGAAAAATATGTCTCAATGGAATGTAAATTGAGATGAAATTTTTTATAAAGACTGTATCCTTAGATTTGGGATAAATAAATGAAATGATTGTGTGTTCAAAATATAAATACACTAAATATAATTGGATATTCAGGGTAAATCAATCAAAGGACATTCACACATATTCTTGTAAAAACAATACCAATGACTTGGATGTTTAACTCAATGAATTGAAATTGATTTGATATTACCCTTAACAAGTTCATATCAACAACAGGAAAATTTTTCAATGGAGTGATTATGTATATCAAAAGTATATAAACAATAAGGGGATTGTAAATTACTACATAAATAATAAATAGTGACTCCACACATAATCTTGGAGAAATATAATCAATGAAGTATGCGTAAAGCCCAATGAGTGGAAAATGAAATTTCAAATTCCCTTATAGATTTGGTAACTCACAAAACATACACACCATGAAATAAGGATCATTAAATGAAGATTTAAATAAACTTAAATTAATGTATATTACACCAAGAATACTATCTTGGGTACTACATACACCACTTCAATGGAAATAGTGGCAAATATAGCATGAATCTCACAAGAATAAAAAGGTGAGATGAAAACCCCTTACCTTGTACTTTTCCTTGGTAGAGGGTATGTCAAACTCTTCTGTAATAGTTATATAATTGTTATTAAATTATAAGAGAACCAAATACATAAATATTATATTATATATTATCTTCTAATATTTCTTTGTTAGTAATATTTTAGTAGTATCAATTTTTTCAGGTGTTAACTAATTCATTTTCCTTTATATGTTTTATTATGTAAATCATGTTTGTTATGTATATGATGTATTTAATTAACATAAATGATGAAATTATGATCTTAAACATTATTTTGAAATCATAAAATGAAAATTATTCTTGAATGGTTATGATTGGAATAAATCTTATCATGTTTGTGGAGATAGTAATCTGTACGTGCACATGATGGACAATATCATTCAATTGATGGTAAAATTGTTCGTAATTTGATGGTATATCATATATTCAGAATAATTAACATTTTTTTATTATTTATATCAAATTTATTCAATATTATACCCATATAAATAATGAAATGTTGAATAATAAACTACACCACGACGTGGAGATGGTAAGTTGTACGTATGCACGTATGGTGACTTTGTCATTCATAGGATAGATAGAATAATTAATATGGTTGTAACATATTTATAATAACATCACAGTATGTATAAGGTACTAGAGTTATTATTTTGGTATAGAAACAACAAAGAACGAGGAAGTGGAAGAAGAAAAGAACATTGAAAGAGGTGGTGAAATTATTACCTCATCTTCGGGCGATTCCTTTTGATTTGATCAAAATGGCTCCTTAAGTCAGATTTATGATCAAATTAAGGACTCTAGGATGAATTGAGGGTAGTTTGGAGGATATTTGAGTAGGTTTTGGCCAATCCAAATTACCTTAGAGGTGTGAAATTAAGCGAAGGGGAAGTACCCTTTTATAAGAGAAGTGAGGGTCGCTTTAGGAAAAACGTGAAATATTATTTTATTATATAATCATTTTTGGTTTATAAAGGATAATTTTTTTTTTATTTTGAGGATAAGTTGTTTATGGGTTGAAATACCTTCAACTAACAGGTTTTAGACAGTTTTATGTCGCCATATTAACCTTATCTTTTAGATTTAACTCTTAGTTAATTCGTTTAACTTTTACCATGTATTCTGGTATTCTTATACTATATGGATAATAAACTTACTATAAACGGCCAATTAAACCTAAAGTGGTTCATTAATGATATATCTATCATTATATAAGTCCTTTTCCCAAAACTTATATTTTTAGGAATATTATATCATTTAATAGTATAATATTTGTTTTAAAATTTCATTTATGTCAATTTTGACAATATTTAGTATTTGGTTTTTGTGAATGCCATAACAACATGATTACTTCTAAAAAAATTCATCCAATAAACCCTAACATATCTTATTAATTTATAAAATCCATGGAATTAATCAAAAGTATAAATTTACATTTATTTTGATATATATAATATCAACTATTTTAATCTTTCATTAATAAGGTAACTATTGAATCATCATTGTGTCATAAATAAATTTATTTATTTAATGTATAAAAATTATAAATAAAATACCATAATTTAAGAAATAGTATTATATTTATGATGAGTATTTATAGTATATTTTATATTATTTATAAGCATATATTAAAAATGGTTTAGTTATTAAACATTGAATTTAACACTTTTAACTCTTCTTTAAATAAAATAATAATAAATGTCCTAATCTACTCCAAGTGGTCCAAAAGGATCTTATTTTATTCCTAAGGTATATTTTTGTCGAAATAAGCTTATAAAATAGAATTATTACATGTGTTAGGGTAATTATAATATCAATTTTACCTTTAATTACGCTATTTTCTTTTAACCGTGGTATATAAAAGCCAAAAGTTATTATTCAAAAAAAATTATTTTCATCTTATTAAACCAAATTTTACTTACTTATGTCAACCATGTGTCTCTAAATTTTTAAATTCAATTCAATAAAGCGGTAAATTATGTTTTATGCAAATTTTCTAACGTCCCTAGAAGGTGGGTAAAAAACGTTAAAAAAATTCAATAAAATTGTATACATATAATATTATTATAAAATTAATCCAATGAATTAAATTGAACTAATATAGGTATTATGTATCTATTTTGAATTAATATTAATTTAAATAAAAAATTATTTAAATAAAAATTTGGGTTTTAAACAATAGCGTATTATTTTTCACTATTTATCCAAAATTGAAGGTTTTCAGAAAAACACCAAAACATTATCTAGACTAAATTTTTATGTCCCGATTCTAAAGAAAAATTTAATTTCATAAAATTGAATATATAAAAGTGTCAAATATTGGATTAGAAAGGGTTCATCATTAGAAGGCAAAAATACTGCATTTTTTTAAAATACTTCTTTTATCTGAAAAATTAAATTTGACCTTATATTATGTTGAAGAAATAAAATATATAAATGTTAAAATAATATGGGATATGTATAATCTTTAAAATGTGGTTATTACTATTCATAAAATATTTATAAACGGATTTTTTGATAGGTTGTGGTGTGCTTGAACTCGTTGTTTCATACATCTCATGATACTGTATTATTCAAAGAGAAGCGTACCATGGAAGCATGGGGTGTTACATTCCTCCCTCCATCAACAAATTTCATCCTAGCAATTAGAAATTGTTCTTCAGAAATAAAAGTTAAAAAATAGAAAATACCTTTGGGGAAAACCCACATCGGAAAAAGGGTTAATAAATTTTAGTATTAATAAGGGGGAAAGATAAATGAAAAATTCACCACTGAATTAGGATTTCGAATAGGAGAACATTTGTGGAAATTATAATTAGAGTAAAAACGTAAATATTTTTATGGAGTGATTGAGGTCACCAATAACAAACAAGTGAATGGAAAATTAAGGGCCTCAAAGCCATAACCTTATGATGAATAATGTAAGGTATTAAGATAACAGATTTTAGGGTTTAAGATCCTTTCCCTAAAGTTTAATAATTAATTTCTTCATAGAATAAGAAAAATAACAATTTCTAAGTAGATTTCCATCCTTTAACAAATTTCTACCACAAAATCATCTTTCACTCCAATTGATGTGTATTCAGGATGACATAGTCACACCTGAAGCACTAGAATCAACTTACAGAGAATCAAAAAATCCACAAAGGATGAACTATATATTGACTCTCCCTTTAATGATTAACCAAAAACCAAAATGGTTAGAACAAGATCAAAAGATCCCCAAAAAGGATAATCCTTTATAGAAAGAAATAAAAATATTAATTTATAAAATTAAACCAACATTACCTAAAGTTCAATAAATATCATTCAATAAACATGTAAGAACCCATATCATCTTTTTATGTATATCTTTTGTTTTTGGTGGTTTTCGAGAAAAAGAGGAGTTTCTGGAATTTTCTGGAGTACACTGCATGCACTTATAAGTACAATCCGTGTACCCGGTTTCCATGGGTGACCATTTACTGGTCATGTAACGTCTGAGTACATGGCCATGTGTGGTGACCAGGAGACTGCTTAAAGAGGATTCTGGAAAAGTCAAGAACACACTGTGTACCTTTAATGAACAGGCTGTGTAATTTCTTTTTATATCATTTAACGGACCAAGGTAACATCTAACAAACAAAAATCACTTCTTATCAACCTATTACCACCAGGGAAATCCATACAGCCATGGATCTTCTTCGAGCCCCCAACTCTCTGTCTGTTCTCCGAATCGACCGTTTTTTATTGCGTTGGAATCACAACGGTGAGTTCTCATCCCTTCTTGAACAACATCTCTTGATTTCTCTTCTTTCATGAGTTATTCTCGATTGAAATGTTTTAACATTTTTTTAGATATATGGTGTTCTAGGGAGATTTAAGTCATGAGATTCATTTATATTGATCTCACGATGCCAAGGTAGCTGTATTGTCACTTCTCCTAGAGAGTGTTTGAATTGTATGTACAAAAGTTCCCAATACCCAAGAACGGGGTATTGCACGTTTATGGGTATTTGAACTATTTTTTCCTTTTGTGCCTTTTTTGTTTAGATAGAGGTTGTTTGTTTATGAATTGGTTTAATTTTTCCATTATATGAAGGTTTTTCCTATGTTTTATTGTTTTGAACGTTTGATCCAGCTTGCATGTTAGGCTGCTTTTCATCCCATGCCTAGTTTTTTAGGATAGAGTGATTTTTATCTGACATGCTATGATATATTGTAGATTGTTTATGAAATTAGTTCTTGTGGATTATTTTGGCTGCCACATATATTTTTTGCACGATTAACTTATACAGGGCTATTGGAACCTGGTGTAGAAGACCATAGGGAGAATGAAAGCTAAGGGCTTCTCCAGAGTGTCTGTTTTACTGTTACGTTGTGAGACTATAGGGGTGGACTTTGTGATCCCTCATAGTGTCTGTAGTTTTCTCTATACATGCAATAGGGGGAATTAGACATTGAGTGCTTCCTTAGAGTGCCTATTAGTTACCTATATGAGACCACATGGGTAATTGATGGTGAGTTCTTTATCAAAGAGTCTTTGCTAAAGCTGAATCGGAGGAGTTAGACACTGTGTACATCCCAGAGGGTTTCTTGTGGTTGTTTAGCTGAACCAGAGGAGTTAGGATGTGATTACTTTCAATAGGATTACCTGATTAAGATTGGGTTCTCATAATATATAAAAAATGGGATTGAAATTATATGACTATTACTATGTGTACTTCCTTGTTTACTACTTCATTTTGTTTATTGCCCGCCATAAATATTCACTAACTATTAAGAACATATATTTGGGTGGTTTCTTATTGGTATTCGTCTCACACCCTATTTGGGTCATGCTTTTGGGTCCAAATAGATTATATTGTGGCATGACTAGATAAGGGAAAGCACCCATATACATCAGGTACTTGTTTGTTGTGGAGCTGGGGAGCATGGGACCAAGCTGAGGTTTACGATGTTGTGGATATGTTTACTTTTTTTCCTTTTTACTTTGGTTTAGTACTGTATTACAACATTTTTACGTGTTTGGATGATTTCCTAGACATATCTATCATGCATAATTTATATATATTTACTCCATTTGTTATTACATTAGTTATATATTTATTTCATGTTTTACTGCTTCCACTATTATTATCTATTTTACATCCGCTGTGTTACTCTTCCAATAAAGGAATTGTTTCCCCACTATCACACCCAAGGACCTTATTTCTAGCTGGCAGCCTCTGGCATTTGGAGAAATGCACTTGAGGCCATGTGACCAACTGGGTACGGGGCGCCTCTTGGTGGCACCCAGAACCGGGATGTAAAAAAGTGGTATCAAAGGTATTATTTTCTTCTTGACATAATTTTTGAAGCTTATATATAGGGATAGGAAGAAAATGGATACTTGGTAATAAGTTTTTTCTGGGAGTAGCTAACCATTGTACAGGGAAAAGCCAATTTACCTCATTATTGCACTTTTTTGATTTTTCAATTTTTTATAGTTGATTTTATTTCACTATTGGGTGATTCACATGTTTTGTGCTGTTATCATTGATATTATTGAGGTTCTATTTCTAATGCAACCCAATGATATGAGAATATTCCATATCATGCATCATATATGCACTTTTTAGAGATCACAAATCACGCATTCTTACCATGCCATTTAGGGTGCATTAGTGATTACATGTTGCTGTGATAGAGGTTGTGTTAGATATTAATGTTGTTGTCAAAGATTACTTGATAGTAAACTTACTTTTTGATAAGGTATTGTTTGTGAAAGGTATTTTTTGAATGTATTACAAAATTTGGTTCTTGAGGTTCTATAGGCCCTCACAGATTGGAATTTGGTGGATCATAGTATTGATTTTCCTTTTATATGACATGTATAAGATACCGGGATTTGATTTGTGGGGATTATGGGCCCCCACAGATTAGAATTTGGCACATTAATGTTCATTTCATAGTTTTTATGGGATTTCAGAGTTGTTTCTAAGGCTTACTGTCCAGAAAAACCTAGAATACATGGTGTGTAATGATGAATAAATGCAATGTGTCCTATTCGTGAAGGAATTATTTTTCTTATGTACAAGTCGTGTTCTGTATGTACATGCTGTGTAACCTCTAACTGTGTCACTGGATGTGTGGGAAGAGACATGGGGTTGGGAAATTTAGGTGGGAGACGTCGTGTGCTGGTTGTATATGTTGTGTTGTATAGACCTTGTGTGCACCCGTGTGAACAACGACACAGGAAAATAAAACTAAAGTTATACACGTTGTGTCAAGATTGAAAAATCCATGTAGTATAACCCATCTATCTGGTTTTCTAGCAAACAACACAGGTCGGTGAAATATTTCTAGTAAATGTCGTATCTGGCACAAACATGCCGTATAGATTCAGTAGTGTAAATGGCTATGTAACTAACAACACGGGTCAATGAAGTTCGTCTAGTACACACCGTTTTTGGAACTAACACGCAATGTACTCTTGTTCTTGGGAAACTGTATGGACTATATGTGTAGCATAACAAAGGAATGGAAAGAGGATTCAAGTGCACGTGGTGTGCTAGGACAACACATTTTGTGTTTGGGGTGTTACATGACCGAGGTTGGAAAAAGTACATGCCCATGTGAGGGATTAAGGGAACACACCATGTATGCATTTTACACGTCGTGTATCCATGTTTTAAAAAACATGAATGATTTCTTTCTCTTATTCACTTCTTAAAATTCTATGTTTCATTCCATATTAAACTTGATCTAATTTTTATGCTTGACTATGCAGATTCATGCCATCAAGACATCCTCTGGTTGTCCGCTGGTTATAGGGCAGTGATTTGACACCAGATATGGATGATCAGGAACTACTAGTAGAAGCTCCAGTTGTGCTAGTCTTCGCACCAGCCATCATTTTGTACACAGGTTCTGACACATAGTTTTGAGTGGGATTTATAAGGTTTATGTAGACCTTCCCAGGAGTACCGCTGTAACGCCCCGACCCTAGTTACCTAGAGTCGGTGCATTATTACATAACATTGGCATGATCACAAGAAAGATCAAATCTCGAAAGACCGATTGGTTTAGTAGCCTTGGAAACACTAGATATATTCATAAGTTTTACATTACATCAAAAAGTGAAAAACTACTACGACAACATAATGTCTCCATAGTCCACACTATTATCCCCTCATAATATCCGTGCAGGTCATTCATAAATTACTTCTTCACATCCTGGGAAAAATAAAACATAGAAAAGGGGTGAGCTCAAATTCCCAGTAAGGATAACAATATAGAGGAACATTCAAAAATAAGCATAAACATTTAAGGCAATGCATTACTAAAACAAAAGCCTTTTAAACTTGAACTTCAACATAGTATGGAAAATGTAAAATAAAATAATGCCATTTACTTATTCACATGGATATTCTACTAATCGAATAATCACATGCAATTTCAATAACCACTTTCATAATGTCGGAATGCATAATGCTGAACTTTAATTTCTTTGTCAAGGCCTCGTCCCAAGACCTAGGGGCTAACTGTAACGGGAACCCAACCCGGAGTGCCTCTAATAACCGGACACCATCCCGGAGTGCCTCTAATAACCGGAGACCAAACCGGAGTTCCTCTAATTACCGGAGACCAAACTGGAGTTCCTCTAATAACCGGAGACCAAACCGGAGGGCTTACTTTTACCGGTCCCCAACCCGGAACATACTTGTCTAACACATTCATCTGAATGAAAGGTTGAAATATAACAAACACATTCGGATTAAAAATAAATTATGAAATGTAAATACTTTAAAAAAACCATGAGTTACATAATAATATCTTATCCACAGTAAAAAATATCACAAAACCATCAATAAAATATGGATGTTTGGTATCATAATAAATCAACTTCAAATAAGCTTCAAAGCCATCAAAGGATGTTGACATAGATGAAATCAAAACTATTTTAGAGAAATATCTATTTTATTTGAAATCATTTTAAAAGTAACATAATTATAAAATAATACATTCAATTTGAAAATATTCTTATAAGCTTGTAAGGGAAGCTTCGACGATTTTATAACGGCAGTAAATAGTCGCACCCGCCGTATAAGTTAAAAAAACATTCTTACCTTAAATTTGTTGAAAAGGTTAAAAGTGTCTTGTTTGGAAAATGACGGAAAGATTCCTTTAGAAACACATAAGGGTATAAATGACTTTAACCCATATTCTTGTAAATAGTAAAAATGTTTTATTAAGAAACAGGGATGTGGATGATAAAGAGATCCCAGTAGATTATTACGTATAAACAACCTCGGATAATGAAGAGATTGTGAAATAACCCTTACCAATTTGGTAACT
Source organism: Viscum album (assembly GCA_963277665.1). Lineage (NCBI taxonomy): Eukaryota > Viridiplantae > Streptophyta > Magnoliopsida > Santalales > Viscaceae > Viscum > Viscum album. The sequence goes on from OY728163.1 coordinate 221,122,226, forward strand.
TATGAAACATACAACCCATGAAAGAGGTATCATACAATGAATATGTAAATACACATAAATTAGAGTATATTACACAAAGAATATAATTATGGGCAGTACATACACCACACAAAAGGTAATGGTGGTAATATGTCATGAATCTCACGGGAATAAGGAGTGAGATGAAAACCCCTTACCTTGTACTTTTCCTTGGTTGTGGTAGGTTAACCTCCTGTATAATGGTGAAATAATTGTTATTAAATTACACAAGAATCATATATATTAATATGATATCATATAGGATCTTTTAACATTGATTTGTTAATGATATCTTTGAATTATCGTTGTTTCAGGTGTTAACTTACTCATTATCTTTTATATGTTTTGTTACATAATCCATGTTTGTCATGGATAGGTTGTATATTTTTCATATACAGAATTATATCAAGTCCTTAAACATCATTTTTAAATCATCAAATGATAATTATACTTGAATGGATATGATCGAGAATGAATCTCATCGCGTTCGTGGAGACGGTAGTCCGTACGTACGCACGAGCGACAATATCATTATTTTGAAATAATATATAAATGGTTGTTATATAATATATACAGAATCATTAACATGTTATATTTATTATTTACATGAGTTACATATCATTATTATACCCATCCAAATAATAATATATTGAATAACAATTACACCACGACGTGGAGACGGTAAGTCGTACGTACGCACGTATGGTGACATGTTATTCAAAGGGTGGATAGAATACTGAATATGGCTGTACCATATTTATAATAACATCACAGTATATATATGATAATGGAGTTATTATTTTAGAATGGTAACAACAAAGGAAGAAGAAGTGGAAGAAGAAAGGAATTTGAAAAGGTGTGGTGAAAACATTACCTCTTCTTCGGGTTCTTCCCTTTGATTTGATCAAAAGGGCTCCTTAGGTTGGCTTTATGATCAAAATAAGGCCTCTAGATTGTAGTGAGGGAAGTTTGGAGAGTATTTGGGCAGAGTTTGGCCGAACAAAAAGGCTTTGAAGGTGTGAAGAAATGAGAAGGAGGAGTGCCCTTTTATAAGAGGGGTGAGGGGCACCTTTGGAAAAGCTAGAAATATTAATTTATAATAAATTTATATTCAGTTTCTAATGGCTCCAAAGTTTATTATTTAAAAGTTAAGGTGGGTATGGGTAGAAAACAACTCAACCAATAGAATTTATACAGGTTTGGGTACTTATATTAACCTTATCTTTAAGTATTAACTCTAAGTTAATTAGTTTCACTTTTACAATGTCTCTTTGTATTTTTATATAATATGTTTAATAAACTTACTATATACATCCAAGAGACCCCCAAGTGGTCCATTAATGATGAAACTATCATGATATAAGTCTCTTGGCCGAACCTTAGATTTTTAGGAAGTTAATATCAATTAATAATATAATATTTGTTTTAAGAACTCTTTTATGTCAATTTTGACACTATTCAATAGTTGATTTTTTTGAAACTCATAAAAGATTGATTACTTCGAAAAAAGTCAATTAAATCAATCCTAATATATCATATTATCCTATAAAATTAGTTTATTTCATAAAAGTATCAAATTATATTTATTTGGGAATTTATAATATCAATTATTTTAATTTGTCACAATTATGGTAATTATTGCATCATCATTGTGTCATAAATAAATTACATTATATAAAGTCTAAAAACTATAAATAAAATATAATTATGTAGGAAATATTATTATCTTTCTAAGTATTATTTACAATCGAATTTATCTTATGTATAACCATATATTAAAAATGTTTTAGTAAATAAACTTTGATTTTAACTCTTTTAACTCTTCTTTGAATTAAATAATAATAAATGTCCTAATCTAATCCAAGTGGACCTAAATGATAATATTTTATTCCTAAGGTTGTTTTTGGTCGAGATACACTTTTCCAATATAATTAGGACATGTGTTAGGGTAATATTAATATCATTTTTACCCTTAATTACCCTATTTACTTTTAACCGTGGTAAATAAAAGTAAAAAGTTACTATTCACCAAAAATTATTTTCATCTCACTGAACCAAATTTTACTTCTTGATATTAACCGTGTCTCTCGGATTTTCTAAATTCCATTCACAGAAGTGGTAAAATTAAGTTTTATGAAAAATTCAGTTTTTTTAACTACCACTTAGTAGTTTCACTATTCATAAAAAATTGAAGTTTTTCAGAACAATGCCAAAATTTCACGATAAGCTATAATTGATATTCCAAATTAAAAAATGATATCTATTTTAAAAAATTCCAAACATATAAGTTGGATTAATTAATTTTATAATTAATTCCCGTTTTCCCAACAAATAGCGTGTTTTTAAGAAACAATATATATCAAAAGATTGACAATTCTTTAGGTCCAATTTCGAAGTGAAATTAATTATAATGAACACCATTGGATAAAATGGTAAAAATATATTCTAATTATACTTTAGAACCACTCAAATTCATAATTTATCACCATTAATTATTTTGATTAAAAAATTTGTTTTTAATTAAAATTTAGTAATTTTCACAATTCATCAAAATATTAAAGTTATCCGAAAAGTACCAAAATTTCACCTTAGGCTAAATTCAATACTCCGAATCCAAAAATGAAGTCCATTTTGAAATATAAAATATATATAATTTCAAAAAGTAGGTATTACTATTCATAATGGCTAGTTTGATTGGTTGTGGTGTGTGTTAGAACTCGAAGTTGCGTACAACACACGCTACTGTATTATTCAAAGGAAAGAGTACCGTGGAAGCTTGGGATGTTTCATTTTAATTTTTTTTGATGTCCCCATTTAGTCAGAAAGTTTAAAATATTGTATTTAAAGAGGGTTCACTATTTAAAGTTGGTAAAAGTGCAATACTGAAAATGAATTTGTTCTTACATTATGTCTAAGAAACTCATAATATGGATTCTAGAATTATAAGGATTATATAAAGTTTGAAATTTAGTTAATACTATTCATAACCTCTTTTGAATGGCTTGTTTGGTAAGTCATGGTGTGCTTGAACTCGGTGTTGCGTGTAGTGCAAGTTATTGTATTATTTTGAAGAAATAACACACTATGAAATCTTGGGGTGTTACATTCTCCCCTCTTTCAATAAATTGCGTCCTCGCAATTTGAAATTGTTCTTCGAAAATAAAGGTTGAAAATAAATAATATCTTTGTGGGAAACCCACATCGGAAATTGGGTTACTAAAATTTAGTCTTAATATGAGGAAAAGAGAAATGAAAGGGTCACCACCAAATTATGATCTCGATTAGGAGAACATTGGTGGAAATTAGAGACATATAATTGGAGGAAAAACGTAAATATTTATAGGTAGTGATTGAGGTAATCAATCACAAAAAAGTTTAAAATTGAGGTCCTTAAATTCATCAATCTACGATGATTTAAAATACCATCGATTCAATAAAACATAAGGTATTAGGATAACACATTTTTGACGTTTCAAAATATCTTAGTTGAAATCCCACATCAAAAAATGAATTAATGAGGACTCTATTTAAAATAAAGAGTGAAAAGTATGAAGATTACCGAAAATAACACATACTAGGGTTCCAGGTAGGAAAACATGGATATGGAAGAGAAATATAACCATCAATTATCTGATGGAGAGTGGTAGAGAACATGGCTATGAAAAGTCCAACAATCCCAAAGCCATAAATTAGTGATGATTTAAGGTACCATCTAGGACAACATTTTTGTTCTAAGTTCCTTTTATTAATGTTGAGGAATTTAATTATGAGATTGGATAAGATCATAAGAAGATATACTTACTTTATAATTAGAGTTTTATCCATTAATAAATTTCTACCACAAACTCATCTTTCACTCTAAAAGATAATAGAACGTGAAAAAATTCTATTTATACTATTTGTACAGGGTTCCAAAATAAACGAATTTATAATTCATCTACCAGATCTTTTAATAAAAACTACATTATTTAATCCAGGACATCTCATGGGCCAGTGGTAGGTGATACACCCTTGTCGCCCTTCAGTTGTGGGTTCAAGTTTCGCAGCCTTGCCGGACGTGATGGGTTGTCGCCCGACCTCTGGGTTGTCCTTTTATGGCAATCAAAAATTAATCTCAAACTAGAATTTATCCAAAATACTTCTATCCAAACTCACAGTCCAATATTTATAAGGAAGGTAAACTTAATGTAGATCCTTTTTACCCCGTAATAGCATATGAATACCTTCATCATGTATTCTTTTAAAACACTGAAACATCCTGAATTACCATAATACTTATTTATTACATTCATGCTCCCTTATTCCATATAGAATGCTGGATATACTTCATCAATCCAAAAATGTTTTAAACCCCAATAATGATGGAATATACAAATCATTAATCAGCTTCAAGGTAGTCAAGAATATCCAATATAATTTATCAAAATCAATCATGTATTATTCTAAAATCACTACCTCGGTATCAGAACCATATTATGGTTTATCTTTCTCTCACCTATATATTTTCCAAAAATTTAACCTGCTATTGAGTCACTTTTCTTTGTTCCATACAATATCAAGTCCTTAATGAAATAGTACTGCAATACAATCCTTATATACTCCATAATTATTATAACAAGTACATTGTTGATACAACACTCAAATGACATAATCCACATAAGAAATCTAATCATTCCTCTTCATATGTGGTAGTATCATAACTTGATTATTATCCAATAGCATCATTTGCGGCATAGTCTGATGACTGGGACATAGGTTCACGTAGTGTCCAAACTCCTTGCAAATGAAGCATTGTATATTTGAAACCATTTTCTTACCCTTTCAGTCACGTACTTTTTGCCCTTTTCCTCCACACTTATAACAAACTCCCATTCCTTTCAGGAAAGTTCCAAGGTGTTTCTTTCCACAGTTATCACATATGGGAAAATTCTTCTTTTCCCTCTTCCCTTTATCAATCTTTCTCTCTTCCATCCTCTTCTTATCTTGCTTCCCTTCAAAGACATAGGACTCAGTAAACACTTTACTTATCTTATCAACACATGATATTATTTCTTCATATGATGATAATACATGCAAGACTATTTCTCTTATAAATTCTGGCTTAAGACCATGAAATATATGATCCTTCTTTCTCTTTGTATCATGTGCATTGCTAGAGTTCTCATTCCTTCTACTGGGCGCCATTTATAAACAATGGCATAAATTAGATTGGTTTATGAAAAACAATACCTAATCCCAAACTTGTAAGACACATAACATAAATTAAATAGTTTATGGATATAATCCATAATCATAAAAATGTTTTCTTTGAGGAAGTATATACTCATAAACCCTTCATATTGATTTGTAAAGAAAATGAGAGTTATCCTAAGCATTTCCCCCAGGAGTGTCGTAACCAAGAGTGCAGCAAGGCTCGTTTTTGTGCACCAGTTCCCGTTCGAGTCTAGCTCAAGGCGGTGTTTTTGGGTTTTACCCCTAGGTACATCTGTGCCAGAGCCGCCTCTACCTGCTCGTATCCAGACAAGGATGTATTGCTCGGAAAACTCACAAAATCTCTACAATACCAAAATTCTAGGAAGTTCTTCTATACTAATCCTCAAAGTTCATCTTAGGTCTACGTGCTCTAATCAGAGTTTATCTAAATCTAGATTCCAAGGTTTGTACTAAACTTCCTTTGACACCAACTGTAATGCCCCGACCCTAGTTACCTAGAGTCGGTGCATTATTACATAACATTGGCATGATCACAAGAAAGATCAAATCTCGAAAGACCGATTGGTTTAGTAGCCTTGGAAACACTAGATATATTCATAAGTTTTACATTACATCATAAAGTGAAAAAATACTACGACAACATAATGTCTCCATAGTCCACACTATTATCCCCTCGTAATATCCCTGTAGGTCATTCATAACTTACTTTTTAACATCCTGGGAAAAATAAAACATAGAAAAGGGGTGAGCTCAAATGCCCAGTAAGGATAACAATATAGCGGAGCATTCAAAAATAAGCATAAACATTTAAGGCAATGCATTACTAAAACAAAAGCCTTTTAAACTTGAACTTCAACATAGTATGGAAAAAGTAAAATGAAATAATGCCATTTACTTATTCACATGGATATTCTACTAATCGAATAATCACATGCAATATCAATAACCACTTCCATAATGTCGGAATGCATAATGCTCAACTTTAATTTCTTTGTCAAGGCCTCGTCCCAAGACCTAGGGGATAACTGTAACCGGAACCCAACCCGGAGTGCCTCTAATAACCGAACACCAACCCGGAGTGCCTCTAATAACCGGAGACCAAACCGGAGTTCTTCTAATAACCAGATACCAAACCGGAGTTCCTCTAATAACCGGAGACCAAACCGGAGGGCTTACTTTTACCGGTCCCCAACCCAGAACATACTTGTCTAACACATTCATCTGAATGAAAGGTTGAAATATAACATACACATTCGGATTAAAAATAACTTATGAAATGTCAATACTTTAAAAAAAACCATGAGTGACATAATAATAGCTTATCCACAGTAAAAAATATCACAAAACCTTCAATAAAATATGGATGTTTTGTATCATAATAAATCAACTTCAAATAAGCTTCAAATCCATCAAAGGATGTTGACATAGATGAAATCAAAAATATTTTAGAGAAATATCTCTTTTATTTGAAATCATTTTAAAAGTAACATAATTATAAAATAATACATTCAATTTGAAAATATTCTTATAAGCTTGTAAGGGAAGCTTCGACGATTTTATAATGGCGTTAAATAGCCGCACCCGCCGTATAAGTTAAAAAAACATTCTTACCTTAAATTTTTCAAAAAGGTTAAAAGTGCCTTGTTTGGAAAACGACGGAAAGATTCCTTTCGAAACACATAAGGGTATAAATGACTTTAACCCATATTCTTTTAAATAGTAAAAATGTTTTATTAAGAAACATGGATGTGAATGATAAAGAGATCCCATTAGATTATTACGTATAAACAACCTCGGATAATGAAGAGATTGTGAAATAACCCTTACCAATTTGGTAACTTATGAAACATACAACCCATTAAAGAGGTATCATACAATGAATATGTAAATACACATAAATTAGAGTGTATTACACAAAGAATATAATTATGGGCAGTACATACACCACACAAAAGGTAATGGTGGCAATATGGCATGAATCTCACGGGAATAAGGAGTGAGATGAAAACCCCTTACCTTGTACTTTTCTATGGTTGGGGTAGGTTAACCTCCTATATAATGGTGAAATAATTGTTATTAAATTATACAAGAATCATATATATTAATATGATATCATATATGATCTTTTAACATTGATTTGTTAATGATATCTTTGAATTATCGTTGTTTCGGGTGTTAACTTTCTCGTTTTCTTTTATATGTTTTGTTACATAATCCATGTTTGTCATGGATAGGATGTATATTTTTCAAATACAGAATGATATCATGTCTTTAAACATCATTTTTAAATCATCAAATGATAATTATACTTGAATGGATACGATGGAGAATGAATCTCATCGCGTTCGTGGAGACGGTAGTCCGTACGTACACACGAGCGACAATATCATTCTTTTGAAATAATATATAAATGGTTGTTATATCATATATACATAATCAATAACATGTTATATTTATTATTTACATGAGTTACATATCATTATTATACCCATCCAAATAATAATATATTGAATAACAATTACACCACGATGTGGAGACGGTAAGCCGTACGTACGCACGTATGGTGACATGTTATTCAAAGGGTGGATAGAATACTGAATATGGTAGTACCATATTTATAATAACATCACAGTATATATATGATACTGGAGTTATTATTTTAGAATGGTAACAACAAAGGAAGAAGAAGTGGAAGAAGGAACTTGAAAAGGGTTGGTGAAAACATTACCTCTTCTTTGGGTTCTTCCCTTTGATTTGATCAAAAGGGCTCCTTAAGTTGGCTTTCTGATCAAAATAAGGCCTCTAGGTTGTATTGAGGGAAGTTGGGAGAGTATTTGGGCAAAGTTTGGCCGAACAAAAAGGCTTTGAAGGTGTGAAGAAATGAGAAGAAGGAGTGCCCTTTTATAAGAGGGGTGAGGGGCACCTTTGGAAAATCTAGAAATATTAATTTATAATAAATTCATATTCGGTTTCTAATGTCTCCAAAGTTGATTATTTAAATGTTAAGGTGGGGATGGGTAGAAAACAACTCAACCAATAGAATTTAGACAGGTTTGGGTACTTATATTAACCTAATCTTTAAGTATTAACTCTAAGATAATTAGTTTCACTTTTACAATGTCTCTTTGTGTTTTTATATAATATGGTTAATAAACTTACTATATACATCCAAGAGACCCCCAAGTGGTCCATTAATGATGAAACTATCATGATATAAGTCTCTTGGACGAACCATAGATTTTTAGGAATTTAATATCAATTAATAATATAATATTTCTTTTAAGAACTCTTTTATGTCAATTTTGACACTATTCAATTGTTGATTTTTTTGAAACTCATAACAGATTGATTACTTCAAAAAAAAGTCAATTAAATCAATTATAATATATCATATTATCCTAGAAAATTATTTTAATTCATAAAAGTCTCAAATTATATTTATTTGGGAATTTATAATATCAATTATTTTAGTTTTTCACAATTATGGTAATTACTGCATCATCATTGTGTCATAAATAAATTAAATTATATAAAGTCTAAAAATTATAAATAAAATATAATTATGTAGGAAATCTTATTATCTTTCTAATTATTATTTACAATCGAATTTATCTTATGTATAACCATATGTTAAAAATGTTTTATTAAATAAACTTTGATTTTAACTCTTTTAACTCTTCTTTGAATTAAATAATAATAAATGTCCTAATCTAATCCAAGTGGACCTAAATGATAATGTTTTATTCCTAATGTTGTTTTTGGTCGAGATAAACTTGTCCAATAGAATTAGGACATGTGTTAGGGTAATATTAATATCATTTTTACCATTAATTACCCTATTTACTTTTAACCGTGGTAAATAAAAGTAAAAAGTTACTATTAACCAAAAATTATTTTCATCTCATTGAACCACATTTTACTTCTTGATATTAACCATGTCTCTCGTATTTTCGAAATTTCATTCACAGAAGCGGTAAAATTAAGTTTTATGAAAAATTCAGTTTTTTTAACTACCACTTAGTAGTTTCACTATTCATCAAAAATTAATGTTTTTCAGAACAATGCCAAAATTTCACCCTAAGCTATAATTGATATTCCAAATTCAAAAATGATATCTATTTTAAAAAATTACAAACATATAAGTTTCATTAATTAATTTTATAATTAATTCCCGTTGTCCCAACAAATAGCGTGTTTTTAAGAAACAATATATATCAAAAGATTGACAATTGTTTAGGTCCAATTTCAAAGTGAAATTAATTATAATGAACACAATTGGATAAAATGGTAAAAATATATTCTAATTATACTTTAAAACCACTCAAATTCATAATTTATCACCATTAATTATTTTGATTAAAAAAGTAGTTTTTAATTAAAATTTAGTAATTTTCACTATTCATCAAAATATTAAAGTTATCCGAAAAGTACCAAAATTTCACCTTAGGCTAAATTCAATACTCCGAATCCAAAAATGAAGTCCATTTTGAAATATAAAATATATATAATTTCAAAAAGTAGGTATTACTATTCATAATGGCTAGTTTGATTGGTTGTTGTGTGTGTTAGAACTCAAAGTTGCGTGCAACACACACTACTGTATTATTCAAAGGAAAGCGTACCGTGGAAGCTTGGGATGTTTCATTTTAATTTTTTTTTATGTCCCCATTTAGTCAAAAAGTTTAAAATATTTAATTTAAAAAGGGTTCAGTACTAAAAGTTGGTAAAAGTGCAATAGTGAAAATGAATTTGTTCTTACATTATGTCTAAGAAACTCATAATATGGATTCTAGAATTATAAGGATTATATAAAGTTTAAAATTTAGTTAATACTATTCATAACGTCTTTTTAACAGCTTGTTTGGTAAGTCATGGTGTGCTTGAACTCGGTGTTGCATGTAGTGCAAGTTATTGTATTATTTTGAAGAAATAACACACTATGAAATCTTGGGGTGTTACAACCGCATCCTGCCCCTACTATGGAAGAGTTGACATGGTTTTTCATGTAGCAGCATCCTCCCACCTTCACATGGGAATGAGGACCTCAAGCTAAAGAGTCATGGATAGAATCCATTCTTTCTATCTTCAAGAATATGAAGATGCCCCCAGAGAAGAGGGTGAGGCTCTCTACATATATGCTATGGGATCCTGCCAAGAGATAGTGGGATGTGATCTCACAGGCGGGATATCAGCACATTATGGCATGGGATGAGTTCTAGAATGACTTCTATGACTACTTCTACCCGGAGAATTTGAGGGACAATTGAGCTTGAGAGTTTATGAGTTTGGAGTAGGGTACTCTTTCAGTTATGGATTATTCTTCTCAATTCAAAAGCGGTAGTGCTTCACACCTATTCCAGGAGGTGATGGGTTATTCTTGGAAATAAAGTTGGAGGATGGTCTTAGGCACAACATCTGATCTTAGATGAACAACTTCATGTTGAATTCCACCAATTCTATATTCAACCTAGCACTAATCACAGAGCACAATATGAGGGATTCTGAAGTGGTGAGCCAGGGCTGTTTGGAATTCGGAGTTGGTATCCCTTCTACTGATAGCAGGAAGTGTTGCATGGGATCCTATGCGTGGGGATCTGAGGAGGTGGGACACGTCTTCTAGTAGCTAGGTGGTGTGCTAACAGTGAAAAAGAGTGGGCATACAAGGCCACATAGCCCAAGAGACCCATTGGAGTGCCGATCTTGCGGCAAGATGGGTCATCTTCATAGTTTTTGTCAGTTTTTCTCACTAGAAGCTGGTGATATGGGTTCTTCTATGACTCCTCATTCAAGAGTTGCACCACCAGTTTTTCATTAGTCAGGGAACTGGAGATCTTCCTTCCATTCAAGCAGATGTGGAGGTCACGACCATGGTATCCAGTCACCTGGCATTCATCAATAATAGGGTGGATCAGCTTAGGGTTGTCAGATGGGGTCACAAGGCCACGCTGCAGGTCTGACTTTTGTAGTGCAACAGGCCCAGTAAGAGCAGGATACAGTACCCTCTATAGTTTGAGGTACGATCCTAATTGCCTCAGTTTTAGCTTCTTCTCTTTTCAATAGAGGTGATTCCCAAAGCTTTATATCTGTTTCTATTGTGGGAATACATGGAATCTGTATCTTTTTATATACAGATATCTTTAAACTAGACACATCATTGGGGAAAAGAAGAACTAGTATACATCAGTGCAAGCAGTACCCTCTCGAGGTTGGTGGGTGTCACTTACTATGGGACATTTTTGTCCTATAGATGACAGGCTATGATGTCTTTCTAAGAATGGAATGGTTAATTCCTTTCTAGGTAGTTATCGATTTCTATCACTGTAGGGAGTGTTTAACATCACCAGAGGGTAGATCGTTTCTTCATAAGGGAGAGTGGGATGTCCAGGTGAATAGAGTAGGACCCAAGCTTCATGGGTTGGGAAGAGTTACAACCCAGATATCTAGAAAATATCTAGATGACCAGGGGACTTCACATATGGACATTCCTCCAGTGGTGGATCATTTTAGGGATGTATTTTCATAGGACTTTTCAGGTTTTCCTCTGGAGCGAGATGTGAAATTTTCTATTAAGCTGGTTCCAGGAGCGGAACAAATGTCTATCCCTCCTTACAGGATGGATACACCAGAGTTGCAGAAGCTCATGGAGTAGTTGGAGGAGTTGCATGCAATGGGGTTTCATCTGACCCAATACTTCTCCTTGGGGTTCACTTTTCCTATTTGCGAAAAAGTCAGATGGTACCCTCAGACATTGTGTGTATTATCAGAAGTTGAACCAGTTAAGGGTTAAGAACCGATATCCCTTGACAAGTATTGATTACCTCTTTGATAAACTTCTAGGAACCTATGTTTTCTCGAAGATTTCCTTGAGATCCTGTTATCATCAGTTGTGTGTTAGACCATCATATATACCTCTTATAGACTTTCAGAGTAAGTATGGTCTATAGAAGTATGTGGTTATGCCATTTGGTCTCACTAATGCACTTACAATTTTCATGGAACTGATAAATAGAGTGGTTCATCCATATTCGGAATCTTTCATGGTAGTCTTCGTGGATGATATATTAGAGTACTATCACACTAGAAACTACCATGCCACACATCTTAAGATCATTTTGAGTACACTAAGAGAGCATCAGTTATATGTTATGCTCTCAAAATTCAACATTTCAATAGAACATATTCACTTCATGGATCATGTTATCTTAGAGACAGAAGTATCAGTGGACCCAGTGAAAGTGAGAGAAGTAGTTTTTTGGGAGAAGGTGAAGAATTTCATTGAGGTATAGAGTTTTATAGGTCTGGATGGTTACTAAAGGCATTTTATACAAAATGTTTCATACTTAACAGCACCACTGACGGGTCTGACTAAGAAGGGTGTGAAGTACATGTGGTCAGATTCTTATGAGTCAGCCTTTTAGGAGCTTAAAGGTAGGTTGACATCATCACGGATACTAGTTTTTCCAGATCCGGACATGAGCTATACTATTTACTTTGTTGCTTCAGGTATCGGGCTAGGAGCTGTGCTTATGTGAGGAAAAAGAGACGTTGCGTATGGGTCCTATTAGTAGAGGCCACATGAAAGGAACTACCTGATGCATGATCTCGAGCTAGCTATAGTCATTCATGAATTACGCTATTACAGACACTACCCTCTAGGATATAATTGTGTGGTTTTCACCGACCAAAAAAGTCTCAAGTATATCTTCACTCAGTTCGATCTAAATTTTAGACAATGAAGGTGGGTGAGTACCTTTAGTCCTTTGACTTTGATCTTACCTACATTCCTAGGAATGGAAATGTAGTGGATGATGCATTGAGTAGGAGAACTCAGATAAGGGCAGTTCAAGAGGTCAGCAGTGAGTGTTTCAGGATAGGATCCTATTCCTGGATAAACCATAGGCAATGATGATATCTTGAATTTTCATGGGCGTGTATGGGTGTCAACAGACATGCACCAGGAGATGATGCCAGACTTTCATTCTTTAGTTTGGGAAGTTCATATTGGTTTCACAAATATGTATTGGGATCTACACCATCAGAATTGGTGGCTAGGTATAAAGAGAGATGTTAATGGATTTATCATGAGATGTTCCACCTATCATCAGGTGAAGGCAGAGCATCAGCAACCAACAAAGATTTTTCACTAGTTACCCATTCCTGAGTGGAAATGGAATGATGTTGCAGTAGAATTTGGGACGGGTTTACCGAGGTCTCCTCGATGGAATGATGCAGTTCGGGTAGTCATTGAATGACTCGTGAAGGTTTCTCACTTCTTGACGATGAAGGAGACCATCGGTGTTGATGAGAAAGGATGGTAGTAAATCCAAGAGATTGTACGTCTACATTTGGTTCCACACTGCATTGTTTCAGATAGGGACGCTCGTTTTACTAATTAGGTCTAAAAGGGACTCCTGAGTGCTTTGTTTATACAGGTAAATCTGAGTACGACATACCATACCTAGACTGATGGCCAGTCTGAGCATACGATTCAGGTTCTTGAAGACATGCTTAAAGCATGCATCCTGAATTTTGGATATTCTTGGTAGAATCACATACCTATTGTATAGATTTCCTACAATAATAGTTTTCAAGAAAATATTCAGATGGAACATTTTTGATTATTTGTACAGTAGGCCATGCCAATCACCCTTTTGCTGGCTGGAGGCAGGAGAGACAGCTATGATGAAAAATCGTCTTGTCTAGAAAACCACAGAGAAAATAGATTTGATTTGGAAGAGGAAGGCTACTACACTGTCATGATAGAAGTCTTTTGATGATCAAAAGAGATGACCTCTGGAGTTCAGGGGTGGAGATTAGGTTTTTCTGTGTGTCACACCAAGGTTGGGACAGAAGAGGATTAGGAGGCAGGGTGAGCTTTCGCTGAGGTATTTCGGATCTTTTGAGGTTTTGGAGAGAGTCAAACAGGTTTCTTATCAGTTGTAGTTACCTCAGAGGTACCAGGCTATGCATGAAATCATTCACATTTCTCATCTATGACGTTACTTCTCAGACCCTTATCATGTTTTTTAACCCGAGGGGTTTGAGCTCGAGGTGGACACCTCATTCGAGCAGTATCCTATTCTGATTGTTGATTGAATTGAGAAGGTTCTCTATGGCCGGTCTATTCCTATAGTATAAGTGATATAGAATCACATGCAAGTACATGAGGAGACTTGGGAGAGGGAGACCGGTGTACGATTATAGTGGCCCAAACTGTTTGAGGATTCTTCATCTACACTATTTTACTAGGGAAATTCAGGGATGAATTTTTTTAAGGGGGGAAGTTTGTAAGAACCCATATCCTCTTCTCAGGTATGTCATTATTTTATGGTTGTTTTTGAGAAAAAGAAGTGTTTCTGTAAATTTTTGGAGTACACGCCATGTACCCGGTTGATGTGGGTGAATGTGTACTGTTCATGTAACAGTCGAGTAAATGGCCTTGTGGAGTGACCTAGAGACCATTTAAAGTGGATCCTAGAAAAGGCAAGTACATGTCGTGTGATTTTAAATAACACATCATGTACTTTTTTTATTTCATTTAATGGACTCGGGTCACATCTGATGGACATAACACTCTTTTTCTTGACCTATGTTGTCTAGGAGCATTTGTATGGCCGAAGAGCTTCTCCGAGCACCCAACCCACCGTCCTTTCTCTGAATCAACCTCCATCGATTGCGTTGTAATCACATTATTGAGTTCTTCTTTCTTCTTGAACATAATCTATTGATTTTTTTTCTTTCACGAGTTATTATCAGTTGAATAGTTTTCACATTTTTGTATATCTACAGCGTTCTAGGGTGATTAAAGGCTTGATAATCACATATATCGATCTCACGACACTGAGGTTGGTGGTTTGTGATTTTCCATAGATAGTCTTATAATGTTATGTGAAACAGTGACCAATACCGAAGAATGGGGTATTATGTGTTTATGGTATTTAGCTCTATTTTTTCTTATGTTCCTTGTTTGTTTTGATAGAGGCTGTTTATTTATGGATATGGTTAATTTTTCCATGATATGGTTGTTTTTCACATGTTTTCTTGTTTTGACCGTTTGTTCCAGCTTGCCTGTTAGACTGCTTTGCTTCCCATACCTAGTATAGTTAGGTTGGAGTGATTATTTTCTAACATGTTGTGATATGTTGTAGACTGTTTAGCTAATTAGTTCTTGAGATTTACTTTGGATGATGCATATCGTTTGTCCAGGATTAACTTACATAGGGATGTGGGAACATGGTGTAGTAGACAATAGGGAGAATGGATGCTGAGGGATTCTCCAAAGTGACTTTTTTACTATTATGTTGCGAGACCATAGGGGGGATGGACTCTGTGCTCCCTTAGAGTGTATATAGTTTCCTCGATATGGGCCACAAGGGGAATTGAATGCTGAGTTCTTCCTTAGAGTGCTTATTAGTTAGTGATACCAGCCCACATGGGGAATTGACGGTGAGTGATCCCTCAGAGCATCTTTGCTAAAGCTGAACCAAAGGGGTTAGAATCTATATACTTCCCAGAGGGTTTTTTATGTTTGTTTGGTTGAACCATAAGGGTTAAGCTGTGAGTACTTCCAAGAGGGTTACCTGATTTTTACAGGTTGCTTTTGATATATAAAAATGAATGCAATTGAAATTGTAGGACTATTACTATGTATAATTCCTTGTTTACTACTTCATTTTGTTTATTGATTTCCATATATATTCACTAACTATTAGTCATAGATCATTGGGTGGTTGCCAACTGGGATTCATCTCACACCCTATTTTCGTCATGATTTTGGGCCCAAACAGATTATGTAGTTGCAGGTCTAGATATGGAAAACCACCCTTATACATCAAGTACTTGATTGTTGTGGAGCTGGGGAGCATGGAACCAAGATGAGTCTTGCAATGTTGTGGAGTTATTTACTTTTCTTTCTATTGTACTTTTGTTTAGTACTATATTCCATAATTTTGAGTTGTTTTTATTCTTTCCTAGACATATGTATCATTTATCTTTTATATATATGTAATCCATTAGATATTACACCCACTATTTATTTATTGCATGTTTTACTCCTTCCGCTATTATTATCTATTTTACTTCCACTGTATTACATTGACAATGCGAGAATAGTTTCCCCACTATCACACCGAAGGCCCTCACTGCTATTTGGAAGACTCTGGCATTCGAGGAAATGCTCTTGAGGAAATGTGACCAACCGGGTACGGGGTGCCTCTGGGCGGCACCCCAAACCGAGATGTTACAAAACAATTGTCCTTAAAATCCTTCAATATAATATAAACTACTATTGAAACCCAAAACTCTGAATAATATGATTACGTAGTCTTCCACATTAAATTGTACCTCCAAATAACATTGACTACTCTTAAAGTCACATAATTAAAAGTAATTAACCAAATCACATATTCTATATGATAAGTTAATAATTTTCATAAATAACATAAATCTTTATATGTCCACAATAAAAATATAGAGAAAATACACCAATACACCCCCAATGAAATCCCATAGTATTATATTTTCTTTAGGAATATAGTGTTCCCAACAGAGCAAATGTCATCCAAAATAACATTTATCACTTAGTCACCAAATCATTTTCCGATACTAAGGATATCCATTTAATAAACATAAGATCCCAAATCAACTTATTATTAATCAATAAAATCATTTAAAAAAAAATAATTAGTCACACTAACTAGGGACTTCACAAAGTATAGTGGTAGGCGATAAATCCTAGTCGCACTTTGGTTGTGGGTTTGACTCCCCCTACTTTGTCTGAAGTAATGGGTTGTCACATGGTCTACGTGTTGTACTTTTTCAAAAACTATATTTTATAACAATCCCTAAATTAGATAAATTCCTCCAAATAACCAAAAAATAATTTTACCACAAACGTTTTCTCATACGTCACATTTTTATCAAAGAATTTAATAACTTGTAATTGCCTCAAATTCCAGGATAATATAAACCTAAATGTTTATTTTTAACTATATCCACAATAGAAAAGGTAATTTTTCTCAAATAGCATTTTCACATAGCAAACTGCAAGGTGAAAAATACAAGAGAAAAGTCTTCCAAAGTAATCCCATGAATAAAGAGCACTAATACTATTTAATGTTTCTCTATCCATTTATTTCCACATAAGTACTTTCTTGACCATGATTTTATCCTATAGAATAGGGCATTCACTCGGGTAATTCCCTAGTCCCCTAAATATATAAAAAATGACTGTATATAGATTCTTAGGATCATTTTTATTTTCTTCCATAGTACTCTTAATTTTTCATTGGAAATTATTGACTTTATTTATTTCTTTACAACACATAAAACATTTCTTTGTTCCATTGAGAAACATTCCTAGGTGTCTCCTTCAACATTTCCTATATAATGGAAATTGTGCTTTCTTTTCTCCATGGTATCCACTACTAGTGCTCTTATCATTTACGACCATTCTCTTCTTTGTTGAGTCTGGGTGTTGGTTAATATATATGTTTTTTTATCATATCTTTTGGAAAATGAATTTGGCATGAACACGATATCTTTTACGCCTATCAATATTCCATTTCTTATATCATTTACACATTCGTTACCACCTTGTACATCATGTTCAATGTTACTATGACTTCATTGGAATCCAACCATTGACTAAAACCAGAAAACATGGTGTGTGTAACAATAGTCATAAAATCATTTATAGAATATTTTATGTCAATTAAATCAAAATTTATTGAGATATTTAATATATTTTGGATCTTTACTAAAAATTAATCAAGATGTATATCAAATTATTATGATCTGATAATGGATATGAATATAAATATAAGGATATTGACTTATATCTCTAGAGAAATGAAATGTCGAATAATTATTTTTATCCATATGCACCCTAAAAAAGAGCTTAGTTAAATAGAAAAAATATAGTGGGGAATACATGGGAAATATATTTTTAATTTGGGATTACATTGACTAAATTCTTCCAACACACTATACGATATATATTTTTTATTGAATATGAACATGAAAATTATGAATTTATTTAGTGAACCATGTTATATTAAGATTACAGTTAATCATAACGAAAATATTGATGATATATCCAATAAAGATATTTTTCATTAATATACATTTGGTGGATGGATTTACCCGAGTTATAATAAAAATTTTAGCTATATTTATATAAAACATAACTTTATAGTGTCTAGATAAAAAATAATATTTGTAGATACTATTTGGGAATGATTACAAAGTAATCCTAAGTCATTGCATATTATGAAAGAGATGTGGAACATACATTAATTTAATGGTAATATTTATCTGGGACTGAGGTATGAAGAAAAACCTAATTCCACTATTATGGATATTCTAATGCGGATTGATGAGGTGAATTTGGTTATTAAAAATTATATTTTAGAGATGAATAATATATAATGGGAAGAAATGTTTTTAGTAACTGCAACTAACATAATCCAAAAATATTAAGAAAAATTGAAATTAAATAAATTGCAGAATCACATCCCAAATCAAACAAATATGTTGATGAAGTCATAACTAGAAAACATGTGGGTAATGTTTTTGTACTAAAGAATGATTTGTTGTGATAATCAAAGTGAAATATATTTTTTAGTGAATTTTGTAGTACATTTGAGGTTGATGAATATTGGTATCATGTACCACTCCATGAAATTGTAGGTGAAATATAGATAGATTTTAATGAAATATGTTTCAATGAGGCATATCGTATAATATATCAAGAAATATCTCTTAAATAAAGTTGAATTTCAGTAAATGAGATTGTTTTCCAAAGGAAATTCCCTATGAAAATATTTATATGAATTTTATTTACTTTTCCTTTTTTATTACATTTTTTTAATAAAAATAGAGAACAGAAACGATATCTTCTTAAAAAGGGGAAGAGACACTCTATATTAGTACATTTGATGATCAAGAGGAAAAATTATTTATTATTTTAGAGTGAGGCTTGAGGTGTTTGTATTAGAATATTGGAGAAGATTTCATGTGACCTTTTATATATTGATATAAATTACAAAGTGATTAAAGATCCCTTGGTGATTTTGGAAGTTGGTTAATTATGAAATTAATGATATCTTAGAAGTTAATTACAATTAAAAATTTGGGGAGTTGATCTAAATTTGTACATTGTCAGTATAGTAATGATATATAACAATAGAATATGAGAAATCTCTAAAAACATCATTATAATGTCTAAAATTTTGTTTATATAACTTCACCATTATGAGGATGCAATGACTTGTTTTTCATGTAAATCTTAATGGACATTTGTAGGATTTTTATTCTAAAAACAATCATTACATAAACTATAAAAAATTTATTATAATGAGAGGATATGAAAGAATCCTGGAGGATAGAAATGATGCAATCCAAGGGCATCACCATTTAAGATATCAGCACTGACTTTGGGGGAGGGATCCAATACAAGTAAAGATGATATATATGAAATTAATGCTAACATTTGGGACAATAATGTCCACTACCTTGTTTCCTTCACTCCATGTATGATGAAGGATACACTAGTTAGATTACAAATCCATACATATGATAATATGATAAGAAATTAACCAAGGGGTTTCGATCACCCAATGAAACACATTAAAAATAATCAATGAGTTCATCTATACTATAGAAAGATCAATGGAATGACCCCTTCATATATCTAAGATATCCTACATCATGCATTACTCAATAATGAGGGAGTCACCAAACCTATAAGATTCAGAAAATGGGAGAATCATCGAGCCCCTATAGTCTGAAAATATACCACCCCAATATGATGTTGGAAACAAAAAAACTATAAATGTTTAATTTTAATCCATTTGTAAGAGGAAACCAGCAAACCTAGTGGCCCTGTGGGGGAATTCCCTTGTACATAGGCATTATCCCAGACACTAGGATAGACTGTATAACAAAGATTCCATTATCCTAGGCATTTATAATAGGATCCATTTCAGCCACCATGCACTTTATCCTCATAAGTAACAGATGTAGAAAGATGAAATTTACACTAAGACGAGTCTTGTTTGTCACTTCTTTGATCGACCATCAACCAAAAGCTAGAGTCAAATCTTGTTCTTTCATCTCTATTTTGTTAAAAACAGTTCCATCAATCCACCATTGAAATAAGATATCACTATTGGAGACATGGTTCGTCAGCCCTATGAAAGCACTAAACTCGCACCAATTTTTTTTTTCACATTCTCCTTCAAAAAATAGATGGGTTTCTAATTATTCATCATAATTCCAATAACATATTCATTTTCAGGTGGGTGATATACCTTTATTAGTAATATCTAATTCTATAGGAAATTAATTATGGTTGATGTGATATAATAATAAATTTATTTTTGGAGGGAGATCATTGCACCATAGAAAATAAAACCAAGCATTGTGTGCCTATGTTGCATGTAGGGTTCTATAGAATACCTTCTATGTTAACATGACAGATGAAAAAATAATGAAGATGTAGAATCATAGATCACCATCCATTTGGATTTCCTTGATGATAACCCATTTATTATGGTCGAGAATGGACTATATTAAGGAAAATTGGGTAATCTCATGTCAAAATGAAATATTATGAGTAGGGAATCTAGGAAATCCAAGATTTACATCGACCTAGTTGTGATCCCAGAACCTAATTTTTCTATGACAAATAATCCGTCATGAAATATCAATGAGATGTGGGACATGTCATTTAAGAAAGAACCACATACTCAAAAACTTCCACTCCGGGTTACTAAGTCCATTCCCATATTTTTATAATGATTTTACCAAAAATTGATCGACATTCAATAGATTCTCGTGGAAGAATATCATAATGGTTGTGCATGTTCCCAACAACGTCTCTTTAATTGATGACACCACTCTCAATAGAATTCTCCAACATAACCCACATAACCCAATTGGACCTACCTTAAGAGAGATAATCCCAGATAAAGCTAGAAAAAATCATCTATATATTCTTGATAATAATCAATAACACCCTACCAATAAGTTTTTTTCCGATCAAAATAATACTGAGGACACCTTCACCAGTGTGATCCAACTAGTAAAAGGTAGATATTGATTTATCTTTTTGTTCATAAGACTAGTGATTTTATCACCACCCAATGATATGATTAATGATTTTATCAACCACCCCAATCAAGGATGAAATATAATTTCATATGATAAAGGTATAGTTTAGAAGAGATAATATTTTGTATTTTGTAGAAAATCATAAAAAGAAGGAGCTCATGTTTTTCATTGATTGGTTGATACAATAGATAATTTTTCACTTTACTAGAATATAATTACATCATATAATGAGTGAACTATAAATATTATAAATTTAGGAATTGTGAGACTAGTATTGCATCACAACATGAAGTCAATTTCTTTTTTGGGAGGATTTCTATGAGAGGTGAAAATGTGGACACAAATAGAGAAACATTGGGGTCCACACCACTTGGTACAATTCCATGAAAAATGCATGCATATTTGTTTGTGATGAAAACCACTCACGTTTTGTACGTGGTCATAACTTATGAACATTTTAATTACTTATATGAGGATATAAAAGGATTACTCTTAAATCCACATGTTTACTCAAAGAGGTTGGAGGGAATTTTAGGTATTTTTTTGTGAATTTGAAAAGAGATATAAGAAGTTATTTTTTGGTCTTAAGATCATTGAAAAAAATAGTCATCACATCACAATGCTTGGGATGTTTATATATATTAGGTGACTAATCCATAGCAAAGTATTATGAAACATTGATATAATATAAAATATAATCTATTGATTAATAAAATTAAGTTTTAGATGGGATTGGTAAGACAAAAATGGGTGTAATGTTGATACAAATTCAAAGAGACACTTGTGGTTATTGTGTAATATTGATCAACATATTGAGTCCAATATAAATCATTGTTGTACATAGAGTTTAGAACAATATTCATATTCACATGCCTTATTCTTATAGATAATATGTTATGAATATGGACCATAATATCACAACCGTAGGACACCATATATTATCTAGTTGATAACTAGTGTGAGTGATCATTATAAAAACACTTGTATCATGTATATTTTCAATCTCAATCTTTCAAAATCAATTATTTTTTCATTATTCATCATAGAAAATAAATTATAAGTATAAAATGTATTTTGGAGTTATTCTTTCATTATTCCTTGATTCCCCTCTCTTGGTGGTGGTTTACTCTCTCATGGGAAAAAATATATAACCCTGATCTTGTTAAAATAGTGACTTTACGTGGATAATGAAACCATGAAATCTGTGTTTTCATATGGAGACTTATAGGCATATTTTTAGAATCATTAATATACTTATTTTTATAAAAAAAATAAGATAAAAATATATTCTTACTCTAAAAATAATGCGCCTCCTAAAATTCTACAACTTAATTTTTTTAACCATTACCTTTTTGTCATCCACTTCTTCTTAGGTGGTTCTCACCACTCTAATGATCTTTGACCCTGGTCACCATTCGATCAGAGAATCAAAATAATTGCAACTCGGTCTGATGTGCTCTCATAATTTGTTTCTACATCATGGAATCTCACTGAAAAATTATCTTCACCATTCCCCTTAGAGATCCTCCATCCCATGCTTCCCTAGGGTTTCCAAAAATCTTCTATCTATAACCCTAGATAGAAACTACGCATTATTGAATGCTCCTACTTCTTCCCCCATGAAATCCTCATTATGTGTAACGACCCTATGTTTTATCAATAGAAATTCATTTCTTATAATTATATCATATAATAACATGAAATCACAATGCACTAAAATAATAAGTGCTATGTAGCCTTTAAATATAATATTGCCACCTCTATATTTTGAATTTTGAAAATCTAACATACTCGTTTGCGATCAGTAAATTTTTTGGAGTCTAATATGAAAAACTCAATTTTGGGGGAATTGTAAAATAACCATATTAATAGTAATGTTACCCTTATTAATAGTGAGATAACCTAATGAATAGTAACCTTATCTATGATAGAATATAAATAATATTCAAGTGGAAGTACAATATACCGATATCTAGAAATAAAAAAAATAAATGTTTAATTTATTTTGTTTTTCAATTAAAATGTTATTTTGATTACAACTTAAATTAATCATATTTATAAAATTAATTTTGAAAAATGGAATTTATTTTTGGATTATACACATTGTTAAATGGTTAGGGTGAATTTTTTGGGTTTTTATGAAATACATGAATTTTTTGTGAATAGTAAAATACATTAATTTTCTGTATAAATACATTATAATTTAAATACACTATTACTGATAGCATAAGTGATGTAATCACCCAAATATTAATTTCAAATTCACTTATTACAATTCTGGGGCTTGTAATCATCACTATTTCTTATCTTATAGAAAAATAATAAACTAATGATTATAATATTAAGAAAACCCTCTCTCCTCCACTATAAATACCACCCCTAATTGTATCTTCTCTTCACACCACTGAAGACATGTTTCTTCACTATATTCTTCTAAAATCACACCCCAAGCTACCCCCTTATTACTAATATCTCTTGGTCACTTCAAAAGACCAAATTCTCTTCCCTTAAGAGGCTTTCAAGGAAGATTGAATCAAGAGGTTAATTATGCTTTTATTTTCTTTCTTTTTCTTTTCAAGTTCATTTTTTCCTTTTCTATCATTACCTATACTCTTCCAAATGTTATAAAAACTCCAGTAACATACATGTACTGAGATTTTTTTATGGTAATGGAATAATTTTTTATCATTTCTCCTTTACTAATCTTTTATTTTAGTAGTAAAGTCACCATCCGAGATGTGTTAATTTACCACATTCAAGGACGATGGGTTTTCAGTTTCAATTACTATCTTCAATTCTAGTCATGAAACCATTTTCATGGTTTAACCAGACCATAATATATATTATATTCCTCATCTATTGTTCTGTAATCCTTTTATACACATGGTTTTGGATTATAAAACAAAACATGTTCTTTGTATTCAATAACTGGGAATTAACCCAAATGGTTGTCAATAATGTTTTACACAATGATTCAAATTTCCTACTAGTAAACAAATTAAATTTTCAAACACGTAAACTTCTGTAAGGTAAATAATAAAAAATAACTTCAATTCTGTATGACCACATTCATCATTCATGTTTATCTGAACATGAACATATCATTAAAACCTAGCACGCAAACAAACCCAAAAAATGAAATTAAACCTCATAACCAATCAAAATTGTTATAAATGATCTTAAAAGGGTTATAATAAATATTTTAAATTTTTAATAGTTTCTTTATTTATTAATTAAAAAACAAAAATTTAATCTTTGGTTCATTATGTTCAAGTAAATATCACCATCAAATTTAATGTTAGGGATCCTCTCCATTTCACTTTTATTCAAGAATGTCCTCTATGCTAGGCCATTTTATGTGTAATCCCTATTGATGGGGTATAATTTAACACCTCCTACATACATATAGAATTAATTATAATTGATGATAAACCCCTTTATTTCCCATGAATACCTCCTAATTACACATGATACCATGACCATAATTCATAAGGAATTCTACCCGAATCCCCTTGTTTCCTTTAGGTTGCCTTATCTTTATTTATACCAAAATTAACTTATCTTATCTACTTATTTAAATATTATAAATGATGTTTATGTTTACAAAATTCATTTATCAAGACCCTTCCATTGTTCTGTTGTTGGGATATACGTATTTTAGAGTGATTCCCTCCTCAAGACATCCCGATAAGAAAACCTGTTTTAGGGGTGCTTCTTGAATTCTTACCCGATTTTAGGTGCACTCTATATTCTGTTTTAATGCATATTTGTCTATATAAAATCCAAACTTTTTATTATGAAAAAAATTCTAGGTTCACTTTTGGTTTAGTATAATGTATTGTTCCCTTTTTAATTTTAAAGGATCTATACTATTTTCTTTTAATCCTCTAAAAAATAATTTAATTCTATAATTTCTTAAATACTTATCTTACTTGTTTTCACCTCTAAATGAAATAACATCCATGATACATGAATATTTTATCAGATTAATTTCCATGTAAATTTTTGTTCCTTTCATCCATGGACACCTTTATGATATGAACATTTCCTATACTTTATTTCATGATTATGGTACCCAATATTTTCCATGGGTAAACCTTATGTTTATATATGATTCATTATATATGATTCATTATTGGGAATACATATTCATGGAATGTATAGATGGGTGCACCCAGATATTTCTTCTATTCATTTGGAAAAGTTGAGTTTAATGTGACGTTATATGTGACGGTCTTGGCGGTTAGCCTTACAATGGGAAACGGTCTTGGAGGTTAGCCTTGACTCGTACAAAATACATGTTTTATGATTATGCCACATTACTATGACTACATGTTTATATGTTATGATTCCATATGTTAAATGATTTTTTTATATCCTCATGTCATGCCTTATATCCCATGTGCTAATGCTTTGTTCTTATGGTTATTCCCTTACTGGGAAATTAACTCATCAAATTTTTCATGTTATCCCCTTGTTATCCTATGAAGATGTATGATAACAATGGAAGATAAGATCTCATTATGGAGTGTAAATGAAAATTTGATTTTATAATGTTTAATTATGTAACTAGTGTTTCAACACACTAGAATTTATGATCCTTGTATTGTACTGTAAAGTATAATTATGCAAATAAATTATGTAATGTTATATGTAAAATGCTATGTTCGCTATAGTGTGTGTCATGTGGACACTGGTGATGTGATTCGAAAAGACATTCCACCTCTACAGATTTTTTGGAATGTCATGCAATCTTGGGGATTGGCTTCCCCAACTCAAATCTCATCCTAGAATCTTCAAGCATTTTCTGTGGTCATGGATTCAATGAATGAAAGTGTTCACGTGTTTTTTAAGTCTCCTAGATTTTTGGGGAGATTGTTCTGTTGCATATCACACTGGGTAAGGGATATACACTAGGGCCATGAGTCCTCTCGATTGGCGGTATGAATAAACCTCCCTAGACTCCCTCATCTATTGTAGAATTATAACTTTATGTGATCCAATGGTGATTCAATAGGAGGTTTCCAATGTGTGAAAAATAATTCAATTTATATTGGAGAATACTCTATTTTTAATAATTTTTTTCAGAACAAAATATCTCCACATACCAAGAATAAGTTCATTATTCAAGTGAAATATTGGTTCTATTGTTGAAAAGACCTTGTCTAACCATCTCCCCCATGAATTTTCCCATTTTTCATCTTTAAGTTAATTTAATTACATTATTTGGAGAATCCACTATGAAGTTCTAGGTGTTTGAATTCAAATAACCTAAATAAGTGTAGATTCACCATATTTAATTAGAATTTGAGTGGGTATCCTAGATATGAATGAATATGGAAGCTAACTATAAGGATTTATCATGGGTGTTCCCTTACAGGGTGCTCTAAGGCATTAGTAGAGAGTTTATTCTCTGAGTTGCATTGGTGGGGAAATTTGTCCTTTCCTGGCCTTGGAACATTATAAGTCATTGAGATACCTTTCATGAAATGAGATTTTACCTCAAATTTTAATACTTAATCGAATTTCCCGAGGAAAATGATTTGATTATAGCCCCCTAAAACACATTCATCCTCTATGTAATCCAGGAACCTCAAAGAAGATGTCTCCCATATCTTTATCCCACTATAGTGTTCTTTCATAGGAATAGGAGGACCAAA
Source organism: Viscum album (assembly GCA_963277665.1). Lineage (NCBI taxonomy): Eukaryota > Viridiplantae > Streptophyta > Magnoliopsida > Santalales > Viscaceae > Viscum > Viscum album. Next base: position 221,149,231 of record OY728163.1, read on the forward strand.
CTCGCACATCTTTTTTGGACCAGTCGTCTCAAATATGTTCCCCTCAAATAGAACATTCCCTTTTCCTCATGATAGCAGTTATGTGCACAATATTTATTTCTATTTTTGAGCCTTATAGAGTTTTTACTCAATCCATTTCCATGGTGCAGAAGGAGACTAAATACTGGACTCAATAACCCCCAACATCTTCTATAATGACATCCTTACTTATTCCTACTAGAGTTTTAATGAGATCTCAACCCAAAACCATTTGGGAATTTTATCTTTCTTCTTCATAGCTTAATGATGTGAAACATTATGGGGCCAAAACTAGACATCAATCTGATCAATGATATATTTAATCATATAGAATTTATAAGGCCTTGGGGATAAGGTAAAATGTACTTCCATTTCTATTAAACCACATAAGAATAATTCATGACTAATTGCAATACTTGAACCCAAAAAATGTTACTAAAAAATTTATAATTTTTCATAGACTTAAAATGTCAAATTCATTTCAAGAAAACCCTCAAAAAATAACATATGTATATTTTTCATCCCAATATAAAACAACCCTAGTTTTACATGCAATACTATTACATAATATTAAAAATAAACCACATAAAATGATTACACAACCATGATCCAATGTTTTAGTGTATTGAAAAATGTTGGACCATATAGATCTTCTTAAAAATATAATATTTTTTTTAATTCCTTCTTCTCTAGCTTTTTATTGGCCCTCATGTTCTTCTTAGTACAATTAGTCACATGGGAGCATAAATCAAAATGTGGTGAGCTAAAATCCTAGTAAAAGGATGAATAAGAGATAAAAAAATGAATAATTATAATAACCATCATCATAATATAATAAAATGATCATAACCATAATCATAGGCGGAAAATTTAGAAAAGTAATCGCATATGAAAACTCATTAAAATGAAACATCATTTCATAGTGGTCAAATACCACATATAATTGTGAAAAAATATAGCATAATGTTCATAAATATTTCAATTTATCTCATGAGATTCATCACATTATCCAATGAAATTGGGCGCTATATAATTCTAGTTTCACCCATCACATCATATCATTAACATGTGCTATATAATTCTGGGTGCCCCCATCACATCATAAAATTTACATTATCATGCATGCCACATAGAACATATATTAATATTGGAAATAAAATAACCCGTAGAAAGGAATGGGTTTCATTTCATACATAGTACCTTTATAAACATTGTATTTACTATGATATGAAGGGAATAAAATTCATGGTATAAATATTGATAGAAGAAGAAAAAAACATAGAAGAAGTAAAATATGGGTTTTTTAAAGAAGATTTCTATTTTAAAAATCAATTAATTTTCATAAAACAATATTGGAAATATGTATATCCAAAAAAATAAAGTGAAAGGAAGAAAATATTATATTTTTTAAAAAATAAAGGACCATCCATACTAAAAATGGATTGAAAGAGATAAAACACAAATAAAGAGAGATGGGTTCGATAATTCCCCTTAAATTATGTTAGAATTGTTTCTTCACATTAATATCCTAGATAATAAAATAAAATTAATTAATTTATGAATAAATAAAATTTTATACATTTTTTTATAGTTTTTGTTTTTCATTTATGGGCTTTTAGATGACCTATAACATTTAATTTCATCATTTTAGGGTGTTTGGTTTCTTGGTTTCTATAATTAGTTCACTTGTATATATGTATGGATGTTCATGTATAATTAGAATAATTAACCATAATTGAAATTATAGGTTATTAATAATAATTAATAAGTTTAAATGGTAATATATATATATATATATATATCATTTAGTTATATAGAATTAGGATGAATCATTAGATAAGACATTATTGATAATTGTTTTGATTATTACGGTGGTGTTTTATCACAACAAACTTGATCTATTATGTCATTTAGTATTAAGTAAATATGTTAAATATAGAACATAAATGGGGTTATAAAATAAACATTAAAATCTTTTAACCATTAAAATGATTTCTTGACCAGCTTTAAATGCGTTAAGATATAGTGAAAACATGTTCTTATTGAAGGTGATAAATCAATACCTCACAAATGATAAATTATTTTTATGAATAAATGGATGAGAATAAGTAGTTTGATGATAAATTATTATATAATAATAATAACATTACTATATATATATGGTACTAGATTTATCCTTCCATTTTTATGAGGGGAGGTTCAAAGTGAATAATAAAAGAAAAAACTCAGAAAGCAATTAAAAGAAACGAAAGAGGATTTAACTCTTGAATCCTTCTCCTTGATAACCTCCTTAGCTAAAAGGGTTTGGTATTTTGATGAGACCAAGATATCATAGATACAAGGGATGGAATTGAGAAGTTTATTGGTCATTATTTTGACAAGGATCATATCTTGAAATATGAGAGGATAAGAGTTGGGGAGGCGTGGTATTTAAAGGGGAGGAGATGAGTGTTTTCTCATTATTTTATTCATTAGTTTATTAATTTGGATAAATATAACGAATTTTTTGAGTGTTGTAAAAAATATATGAAATTAATTAAGATTAGTAAGTGATTATGGTACTTATATCAGCAATGACCAATGGAATATTGTATTTAACTTATAATGTATATATACTGTAAATTTACATATTTTACTATTCAAAAAAATTAATATATTTACAAAATATCCCAAATATTAACAATAATAAATTTTTTACTTGTAAAATTCAAAAATGAACTCTATTTTAGGAAAATAATTTTTTAAATATGAAAAATTTATTTTTTAGTTAAAAACATCATTTACTCAGAAAATAAGGATTTTAAAATTACAACTGATTTTATAACACTTAAAAATAAATTAATGTCTCATAAAATTATCTTAAAATCATAAGAATAATACAAATCAATTTATCCATATAATTTATTAAAATAAATTTTATTTTAAAGGATTATATTAATTATAAAATCAAAAATAAGAATTTCTGTTTAACAAAAATACCAACACTTAATTAATAAAATTCAAAAAATTATTTACTTATAATATGATAAAATATTATCATATTTCCATCCACGAGATTCCTAACTTTTATTAATAATTTCATAGATTAGGTTATTATTCTATTGGCCTAATTACTATTCCTAATTTTACCATTATTATTCTAAAGTCCTAGAAATTATTCCATCGGTATAGGTTCCTTAACATCTAGAAATACCGTTTATTTCATTAATTCCTCATTTATAACGTTTTTATTTTGTTCCCAAAGTGATTTTATGTGGATTATACTATATTCCATAATTATTATAAGGAAATTTTTAATGGTTAAAATTTTGGGTTGTTACATAGCATCTCAATGGAACTAATTGTTGTTTTAGACTAGTTTAATACTATAATGGTTATTGAAGGAATTTATAGTTCTTTAAAATCGTCTATTTATGGTAGTTATAAGGCTCAAATAAGGAAATAACTACTAAAGTTTTTAGTATTTTTTGATCTGGGGAGTTGACATGGCTCATGGTTGGTGATTTTGATTTTTTTCTCGTATAGTTGAAAGGAAAGGGAGAGGAACATCCTATTAGAAGTCTAATGGGGTGATTGTTGAGTTCATTTCATATAGTAGGATTATGGACATGGGATTTATTGGTGATCTCTTTACCTGGTGAAATAATAGGTAATTGAGTCTCTACACCTGGGGATGATTGTATTCTATGCTTCCTAATGACCAAGCCATCTTCGTCTACTCAAACAAAAAGGAGTGGGATGTGGTGAAGATGGAGATTGAGAACCTATAATCATGTTTGGAAGAGTACGTGAATGATGACTAGTTTGGAAAATTAGCAATCAAAAAGGATATCCAAGAATAAATGATTTACATGCATGAATGTTTGGATCACAAACAATTGAGAATAATTTTTCCTTGTTAAATAGTATAATACAACATTCATCCATCTTTGCATAAAAGAGAATGAATGTATGAAAATTCCCACCATAATAATATATGATGGATCTTATAGTGATGATGTGTACATTGTGGGTGGAATGGTTGATTCCCAATACAAAGAACTCCTTGTATTCCACAAAACCCCCGTGTCTAATGGTTATCTGAAGGGGTATGGTGAAATTAATAATATAGTTCATTGCACTGTCTACTATCATTATAATGAGTTCTCCAAAGTTGACCAAGATGAGAGGGGTATATATTTGGAGATGTAAGATCCAAATATGGAGAGTGAACAAGGCCTCGATTACGTTATGGGTTCTTTCTACAGGGTCTCATATAATCTGGTTAAGGTTGACTAGGTGGAACCTATGAAATATATCTACCAGGTTGGCAGTCTTCCTTGAGAATCATGTGCCGGTACTTTATTGCTCATCCCCTAAATCAAGGTCCCCTATTCTATTCATCATCAAAGTCCTATAATAATGTGATATTATTAGTATAAAGTGTTTTATAATGTTATTAATATATGACACTCTAGCCACCTTCCATGATGAACTTATGAAAAATATGGGTTCATTAAGGGTTTGGAGATACAGGGAGAAACAACATTGACCCAGGAAGTGGTGTGTAACATGAATCTCTAGGACCATAGTTCTAGTTCGGTAATCAAGACTTATATGTATAAGTAGTTTGATAGATTCAGTAAGTATTTCATTATCAATGTGAAATCATGTAAGGATTTCTCCTCATATGCCTTAGATGTCATCTTTTGGGGTGTTTGTTCTTTATGAAATTTAATATCATTCAACAGAAAAATATTGAATTATTCAATTCTTAACGAGGTATAAGATCTGGATACCCTCTATCCCTTAGAATATTCATCCTAACCAAATATTTTCTTGGTCACTAACTAAAAGAAGCATCATGAGGGGTAATATTCTTCATTCTGGTGTAAATTGAACTCTAATTGAATCTACCAAATTATTTTTTCAAATGATACTGTTATCATTATAAATTCTTTTAAGAGATCGGTTTGTGGTATAAAAAAATTTTCTACATGATTACTGTAACTAGAGTGGTTAAATTATTAACTGAGGAAAGATAAACTTCTATATATCAAATAGGTGTTTAGATATGTAGGAGAGAACAATGTGTAAAATCACGGAAATGTAAATAAGGGTCATTCCAATGTAGTACCTATGTAATGATATTTCTACAAAAAGGATACAAATACATCATTTGGATCAAATCTCTGAAAGGTTGATTGTCCACATTTTGAAATGGAAAAATTTATATCAATCTTTTGGTTGAATAATTTATTTTGTGAATATAGTTCTTTCCTAAATCATGATCCATGATCATTCAACTATAAATTTTTCCAAATGGGTTATCACAAATATAGATATCATCAGTGACTCATTCATTTTTTATTTCCACTTGAATGGTATGAGTCACTGGGTTCCATGGGATTGAATGACAAGACATTTGAGGGAGGGTGGAATTAATTTGAGGAACATCCCATAAGAATAGCATGGAATGAATGGAAAGTTGGGATGAATACCATTGAGAAACAAACCCAATGGGGGAGGTTTATATCTAGTAAAGATAGAGGTATGATGGGTACGATTGGAGGGAACTCAACTACCATTTCATCCATGATAGATCCCCGTATTCAAACTCTTCTTAATCACACTTGATGTTTAGTTTAGAGGGGTGGAATTTTATTTATGGACCCCAACTAGATTGGATTCACGTTCAGATTACCTATGTGTCCTACTCAAGATATTACATTTAGTCATGCTGGGTTACACCCAATCTTTTTCAATGATATTCTAGACTCAAACCAACATGATATTTTTGATATCATTGAAATGAACACAGAACCAGATAAATTATATTTCACTAGAACTCCATCAGGCACTTTTTCTGCAATAGACTTTCATAGGTTGCTGAAAGTCATGAAGAATGTTGATAATTTTGGGGAGGTCCTATGGTGAAAGGAAATCCCAGTGAAATGTGATTTCCTTTTATGGAGAATAAGTTACCTTGATTTGTATTCTAATGAAAAACTTAAATGGAAATGCATCAAACTGGTCTCTAGATGTTTGTGTTGTAGGAACTATTGGGATTAGACCTGAAACAACCTATAATTTTAAGGAGACATGTCTCATACATTTTAGAACTTTAGGGGTGATTTTACTATATTTTCATCCAGAATTTATTGGGAATCCCTTTTATTGAGCGCAAGTTACATGGTGTGGGTGCTTCTAGTGCTAAAAAAGGCTAGAGCCATGATAATTTCATTAGGAATATGTTTCATACGGTAGTGATGGAAGTCAACACACTCTTAAGGGGTTTTTTTCATAGGGAATTAACTAACTGTACAAGTTAGGAACCTTGTAGTTGAAGTGAATAGTATCTTCCAGAAATGGGAAGAATCCCCCACCATAGAACTTCTCCTTGTTGGAAATTATCTCAATCGTTCTAGTCTTAGTGACACTCAAGCCCATTTAGTTCGCTGGTACAACTACCCTTAATCAGAAAAACTAAACACTAATGGCCCATGGATTTTAGGAGAAATACAAGGAGGAGGTGTGATTTGTGACATTAGGGGTTCAATTATCTTTTCATTAACAACCTACATTGTCTTTGAGGACTTCCTTTAGGCTGAATCTAGGGCGATGATAACATGTCTTCACCTATACTGCTAATTAAAGATTAACATGGATATAGTGGAAACTGACTCCTAAACTCTTTATTATTAAATGCATGGTATATGTATCAGTCCTTATTCTATTTCTTATTTCCTTATATAGTGTAGAGGCCATATAAAAAATCACCATTATATCATACATTATTAGAGAGAGTGTAATAAGTTCATAGATTATCATTCCTACATAGAGGTCCAAGGTTAAAGAAATGCATAATTCCTATGCATGGATTTCGTGCCTCCAAAGGGTAAGAATCTAGTGAGAATGGATTCAATCGAGCTTCATTATTTGAAGCCACCCTAAATCATTGTTTAATGATGGATCATGTATGTTTTTTACTCATTTATAAAATAAATAAAAATGATGATGGTGGTGTAAGTTTCTTTATGTAAATACAATTATAAAAAGCTATATATTAGTTATAATAAGTTATATGTATGTTGAAATTTAAATATTTTGTAAACAAATCTTTCGATGATTGTGGTTATGTATTTGATAACATTTCAATAGGTTCTATGTTTGAATTAGAATTAGAGTTATTTTTTACTCACAATATTCTAATAGTTTTTAACCATAGAATTTCATTTAGTGTGATGACCTATTATCATGGTTTATAAATCATGGTAATAGGAAACATATAAATATGGTTCCTTAGAATTGTGGGTATAATCCAACTATGATGGAGACATCAAACACGACCACAAAATGCAAGGTAATTTTATATTATTTTATTTTTGTGACATATTTTGTTTATTTAGAACCATAGATATATGATTCAAATATAGTTGTTCAATCACATAAATAGAAAATAATATCAGGTGTATCTTATTAATGTTTGACCATACAGTTCATCAATATATTTAAATTTGGGGCCATTATATTATAATTGTATTATTAGTGAAAAATTTCATTTACACTAACATTATTACCATATAGTAAAACATATACCTAACCACAGCCTGATTAGAACATCCTCAGGTCTAGATCTTGTAAGGTATCAAATTATGATGATTCACATTCTAGAGGACATGTTAATATTATTTAATGGTATTTTTCTGAGATTCACCCCCTGATATAAATTTCATTTTGTATGAAACTCCATATGGTATACATAGATGGTTCATCATGACCGTAAAACCATGTTTATGCCTCTTGAGAAAACCATAACCTCTCTCTATGAACCCTAAATCCTGAAAATCAATATATATCATCACAACAAATAAATATCCATCACAACTATCGATTAAGTTTTCCTCAGAGTTATGTGACAAATAATAGATCTGTATTTAATTATGTTATACAAAAGTATATATCAACATTAATTGTACACATATTCATTTTTTATAACATGATACATTCAGAAACAACATAATTTTATTAAATATAATAATGAAAGAATACATGGAAATTAAATATTTATAATATCCTATAATAAAAGACATTAAGATATTTTTTTTTGAATTATGAGAAACATTTCGTCTAATAAAAAATTATCACATGGAAAACTAACCATATATTAAATACTATTTCTAAACACTTTTATTTAGATAAAATTAATGAAAAATAATTGTTATATTATGTTATGACAAGGATTCAAAATCCTTACGTTCAATATCTCAATACATTATATCCAAACATATTTCATAAACAAGTTCTAAAATTGTAACACATTTTAACTACTTATTATTAAAATAAACAACACTTCAAACCCTTTATAAGAATAAAATCTTTCTTCTACACCAACTATTATATGTAAATCATAATTTATGTTCAATTTTTCTAACATATACAAAACATTTTTGAGATATAATATTTATTAGATAGGTAAAAAAAATTATATTTTTAAACTAATATAAGAGAGAACACACTCTCAGAATCCTCCCATAAATTATATTATCCTAAAATATATTTCAATGAAAAAACTATTTTGTGTATAATTTTTTTTAATTTTATTTATCGGAATGTTGAAAAACCCTTATCTCAAATGTAAATTTATGTATTTAGAAACATATCCTTGATAATGAAATAATTATTTTTTTAAATATTCCAATTATGGGTAGTAAGGAACCTTGACCACATTTTTCAATAAATATAATTGATAAAACTCTTTTTGTCTTGGATAAAACTACTAAAATTTTGTAAAACCATATTATTGTATATTTTAATTATTTAAAAAATTAAATAAAACCATAATGAAATTTAATGACAATGAAGACTATTTTAGAACAAAAAATCTATGTCTATATGAAAAATTGGTTAAAAATAAATGTGATGTATTATAATTTCCGAATTCATCAAATATGAAGTATCCAAGGACCTAGTTTTCTGAATCCCTCCTAATGCATATTTATGAGGCTTGATGTTGTTGAAAAGTAGTTCTGAGGAATTCTATGTGAGTATAATTATTTTTTCGATACCCTAATATATACCACACTATAGTGGTAAGCATAGTGCAAGCTACTTTGGAGTATTAGGAAGGGTGTGTAAAAAATTTGATGGTTGGATATGGAGATCAACAATTTTAGATGGAATGTTTTCACCTATGGGTTTGAAAATACCATATTGTATAGAGTTTTGTCTGAGATTATTATACTAAAGGAATAACATATGAGAATAATTCGATAATTGTTTTATATCATTCTACATGGATGTTGGTGTGGTCTTCTATTCATACAGGGAAAACGTTTCCTCAGCATGCAGGCATTTATCAAGGCATAGTGAATATGGGGTTCAATTGTAGAAAAATAGGAAGCATTCAATTATTTCCCAAGAATGTTTTCATTTAAGTCTAGAATAAGGATAATAATAGATGATATTAGGAATGATGATATTCTTCTTGCTAAACCATGGTCCTTCTCATGAAGGGTCCAATCAACTTGTGGATTTTTCTGTATTATTTGATGGATTTATATAGTACCTATTTATATTTCAAAAATACTCTATATCATGCCATGTTTTATGGAAAGGTGAAATTATAAACTAAGATTATTTTATTTTTGAAGGACGTATGAGTTATAAGGGGACTGTTTTATGAAAATGATGAAGAATAACATCTCACTTTTTATAGAGGAACCACATATATGGTCTAAGATAAATATATCATGGTGGAGGAATTGTGGGAAACCTCCCAATAATGATTTGGGTCCTCCTTTATCTAAATTTTCTTCATTTACCTCAAAACTAGGATGATCCATGACCCGTTCACCACCATCCAACTGCATCCTTTAAATGATTAAACTCATTGGATAATCACTTTGAAATACCATGATTCAATATACTCTACTTTTTCCACTTATCATTTTATTTCTTATACCATTTCATCCCAAAGGCCTGGTTTGTGGATTTTCAATATTTTAGAGCCTAGTTTTGGGAATTTTGGAAGATGAATTAGGGTGATTATTTTTTGATGAAATATTACCTAAAATCCAATTTTTGTTGATCCTTTATTATTCTATGCATGTATAATAATTTCAGGATGATTTGTGTCGAGGTGGGGTATTTGTGACTTATCCATATTTTTGTTTTTTTGGAAACTATTATCTTTTATCGTGTTTGGGTAATGATATAATAAGAATAGATTGGAATAAAATATTGAAATTTAACGAATAATGAAATATTTAATGTGACGGTTTCATCATATTTGGTTTATGTTATAAATGTTTTTAACCTAATATTTAATAGAAAGTCTGAAAATGTTTTGGGGATTATTATTATTAATTTCCACATTTGATATTCAATAAAATCATATAAACAACAAAATTATGGTCACATAAATTGTGTAATAAAATAATCATATTAATTTAATTACCATTATTCATAGAAGACAATATAATTATAAATTATTTATTGAGGCATGTTTACAGTTTATTTATAAACATCCAAACTCATTCTTTATTGATTTATCTTCTATAAGACTATTAAAAAATTAATCCGTTAATAAAATATTTAATGAAAATGGGTTTTTCTCAAATCAAACCATCTAGGGACATTGTTATCACAACCTTGTTATACATTTTTAAATAATATTGTGTGATTGCTACTATTTCTGTGGTTCCCTCTTCAATCTGTGTGATGAAAATATGACTTAATCTTTCATATTTATATTATTATGGTAGATTCCTTTCTGTGATTTATCATAATAATGGTTTGTGTATAATATTTCATGAGGGATTGGTTGAGTTTATAATGATTATAATACTGTCTTGATTCTTGTGATGGTGTAATAAAATGTATTTTGTGGAATTATTTGAAGGATTAAAATGGGATGGTTCAAATGACTTGAGAGTTTTGATTTATCATTGGATTTTTCTTTTTGAATGTTTTTTTTCAATGGTAAATTATTATGAGATTATATTTCTTATTTGATATGTTTCTATGTAGTATGATAAAGCTCATTTTTGGTAACTTATGATGGGTCCTATAATTCCAAGAAAAATATAATGATAGATCAACCAATAGTTGAACCCCTAGGATAGGAGTTGATATAATTAATATTGAAAAAAAACTATGGGATGGTTAGAATTAATTAATTTAGGATATAGAAACAAAATGTATAATTTGAATGTGAATTAAAAATCCCGTTTTATTAAAATGGATTTATTAGGTTATAAATTATAAATGGGTTTAAATAATTATTCACAATTTTTTATTACTAAAGGATTTTTATTAATTATGTTCAATCTTGATGATTTTTTCTTATATAAATAATGGTTCCATGACCTTATTGGTTGTAGTCTAGTGTCATGTTGTCACACCCAGTCTTCGCGCTGCGACATGTTTATAATTTTTATGTATTATCTTAAAATTTTATCTACTTCAAATGGTTATTTCTATTCTTATTTATATATATATATATGAAGTGCGGTCCGATCCCAACGAGGGTTTTGTACTCTTGCACTAATAATTAGGAGTTTTGTCATTGATAACATTCAGTGTGCCGCTGTCGAAGCCGGGCGAGCGGCCTCGCCTAAGCCGCCGCACGGCATCGCCAGGTTCTCCGCGCACCTGCCCAATGTTCAGGAAATTAAATGAATGAATTAATAATGAATAAAATTAAATGAGTGATAGAATTTAAAAAAAAATTAGACGATTTCACTGATAATGATAGTATTATTATTTGAGGATAATATTAATTACTATTGAGTATTATTATTATGTATATTAGGGATGAAAAATAAGTTTTTTATCACTCTTGTTTAGTTTATTATTATTATTATTATTATTATTATTATTTGATTTTGTTTTATAAGTATTATTTTTTTTCACGTTTTTTAGGGTTTCTCTACCCCCCGGTCGTTCTTGTGCCACACCCGCAGGCTCTCCCTACCTGGTGCGCTGAAGTCGTGGGATCCTTCCCCCTTGCGCCCCGCCTCCCTCGCCAAGCTCCCTCCTCCTTCGTTCCCCCCTGCTGCTGCCCGGATGTGCCACACCCCGCACTATCCCTTCGACCCGCGCCTCCCTCCCTCTTCTCACGCCGTCCGCCGCTGCCCCCACGAACCCCCCACGCCTGTTCAGCCGAGCCCCCTGGTAAAGTGACGCACCGAACCATCCGACCTCCTCTTTCTAGCAGCCTCGAGTACTGCCTTTTCTCCCTTTTTCCGGCGACCCTGCCGACTGGCCAGCCCCCTTATCCTCTAGTTGATCCTTTTTTTCTTTTCTAGCACGACGCAACACTGCGACGACTCCCCGGTTGCGACTCCCTTGGCCGCACGTTCTTTCGGCACGGTTCCAGCCGGCGAGACACCTTCCGTCACTATATATCTTGCTCGGACGGCTCTTCATACCATTCCTATAGGTGATAAATACCTCTATTGGTAATTCATTCAATTTTATTAAGTTTTAGAAAGGGGTATTGGTTTATAATTTGGTTCAATTTTGTTGTAATTAGATTGATCTTTTGGTGTTAGTTTGTCTGAGTTGATTACGGCGATTTTGATGCATGTTTGGAGAATTGCTATGATATTTGAGGTCTTTTAACACTGAGGTAGGTGGTTCCGTGCATGAATGTTAATTGATGAATTAATTCATTGATTTAATTAACGTAGCGTGTTTATTAATCATTTACTTTGATGTGAAATTTATTTTTCATAAGGTTTAGTGTGTTTTGATGTGTTTAGTAGTGTGTGCATAAAATAAGTGTGTTGTTGTGATACCAATGTTGAACTAGTTATTAGTTTTATTTTCCTTAAGTTATGTAGTTAATTTGTTAGGGCGCGAAAAGTGTGCAATTGTAGTTTTATCATTGTGTCTATCTGAGTTTAGTCAGAAATGACATTTGAAAGAGTTTTTGGCATTTAGTGTTGTGTGAAATATATTGAAATTGTTTTTTCATTTTTTTCTGGTAGTTCGTTTAATTATAGAAATGGTATTTTAAACTGTGCGTGTGTTTTCTTTAAATTGCGTGCGTGATGCAGATTGTGTTCCTGAGGTGTTGTTGTGTATGTGTGGTCATGTAAGGGCAGGTTTGGGTCGGTCGAGTGTGTAAAGCATTTCTTTCTCTCAAAAACTTATTTATGAAAGAAATTGGGTTGTTTTATTAAATGATTATTAAGGGTGAATTTTTTTTGATTAAATTGTGTGAATATTTTGGTGCTTAAAGTCAGGAGACACATGCGGAGTTTGTTTAATAAATTTTGTTAGTGGCGTGTTTGATAATGAAAGTTTTTTCATTGACTGTGCAGTTTCTTTAATTGGTCGGGTAAGAAATGCAAATTGAGTTTTTGAACATTTTAGTGTGCGTATTATTTCAAATGGCTTCTGTGTTTGTGAATGGTGGTTTTTGGTGTGCGTGATGTCTTTCTTGGTTTGAGTGTATGATTATGACACGTGGCATGAACTTTGAATTACTTGAGCACAAACAAGAAGCCTGGGTACTAGGTGGGCGGACTAGACTAGCGTGCTAGTGATACGGGAGTGGCCTCATCCTAGTTTCACTTAGCAGGATTAACACTTACAACACTAACTAAACATTATATGATGACTGGAGACCACTATGGTAGGAGGTGTTTCCCTACCAGTGGCTCGTGCATGGGAATGTGTGATACGGTTCACCGAGACGTGAGGTTCTAGGGTCCCACTTCTCACTGGTATCTTTAGGGTCTCCCATGTATTGTGCTCTTCCTCTGCTTGCTACTCACCGTCGGCACACGGTGTGACGTTGGGGTTACCAAGAAAAGTGTGTGTGTGTGTGTCCGTGTGTGGGTGCATCTGTGTGTGTGCGTGTGTACGTGTGTGTGTGCATCTGTGTGGGTGTACGTGTGCGTGTGTGTAAGTTAATTTAAATCGTTTTCCTTTTAGGGATGTTTCCCCTTAAAAACTGTTTTCATTAAAAAAATTATTTAAACACTTATTTATTTTTATTCTGTTAAATTGAAAATGTATTTGTCTTTTAATAATTATGCGTGGAACCTTTTATCAGTGGCATCCTACTGGGATTTTAGCTCACACCCTACATACACCCTTGGGTGTATGTAGATTCTGTTTCTTCTTATTTCCAGGTTGTGACTTCGTGCTCAGTGATGGTGGTTCGGGTTTCAGTTGGTCCTTTCATGCGGAGTGGTGTCGTTGTGGCCTATCTTTTGCCGGGTGGTTTGAGTAAGAGTTTTAGTTTCCGCTGTCATCTTTTCTTTTTAGTTCATGATTCGATTTATAGACTTTAAATATGTTCATAGTTTAAAGGCGTGTTTGGTTTCCTATTTTTAGTTTCATTTTATTTATCTGGTTAGTTTTTTTCTATCTTTTATTTCGAGTAAATCATTCCCATGTAATGTTTGATACCCGAGCACTTGTGCCAGCCCATGGGGATCGGGAACATCCTTCGGGCCTTGCCACGGACCGGGTTGGGCGCCGGGTCGGATGGCGACCCATCCTGGTTCTTGACACATGTGGTATGATATCTAAATTTGAGACTAATTTTAAGAAATATTCAATAGTTTTCTTTGTGTGGTATTATATCATTATGTTTTATTATTTTTTATGATCCTCCACCCATGTCAGACATGCATCGGATTCCAATTTTTTTGGCTTTCACGTGTTTTTTCCAACGTCCCTATTACTGAGGGAATTGTTGGATAACTGGTCTCACTTCATCAGTTTCAATTTTTTAGTTAAATAATGTGTAGGCTTATATGGTTCATAAAGTATTAAGGTATGGGCTATGAATCCACATGGGTCAAGATTGATCACAATTTTCCATACATGTTTCTACACAATATTGTAGCTTGAGGTTAGAGAATATACATGTATTCTCGCTATATTGCCTATGGTCACTTACAGTCGTACATGTTCTAGATGTAATGAAATCATATATAGTGGAAGATACGTGATACATAGTGGATCTAATAGTCCCTATACGGTTATGAGATTTTATAATGAGGAGGTTTTTCCAAGTTGTATGGAATGGGATACTAGGTAAGGAGATGGATACAGAGACTAATTCCAAAATTAGATATTAGGCTCTGTGTGGGACTGATTCCAACATGAGCTATTCGGCTTGACGAGGTTGGTATTTTGTTTACCTAATTATGTTATCTTGTTTTTTATCCACTGGTGACTAGTGCACTTATTTCAAACTCTAAATAGAGGTTACATGGAGGATCCTTCTTAGTATACTAGTATGATCACCCCTATATATATATATATGTTTTTATAGTACCATAGAAGATTGAGGGGAATCAATCTTAGTGTTTTTAGTTTTAGAGCTATACAGGAGTTATTAGAGTTCATGGTCACTTAATAGGTTTTATTTTTGATATTTTAAATTTTTTTATTCTTATGTGACATTACATTACATGTATTTTGATTTCCTATTCAATTGTGTGATGAAGTTGGCTAGTTGATCTAATATCAATTTCCCATTTATTATAGATTGGCGGTAATGTCTCCCATTCATTCATGTTTACACCTTGGCTCTAGAAACCAACCCATGTACTATTTGGGATGGTCCCTTAGCATCACTCTTCCTCTACACCACCTACCACGAATAGGTACTAGTGGAAGGGGTCATCATATTATTATATAAATGATTTTGGCTAAATGGTAATATGTATCTAATGGATCATCATTGGGGAGGATTTTAAGGTTTGTATGAGAAAAAAATATAAATTCAACATATTATGTGATTTAATAAATGGTGAATTACATTGAATGGGGTTTTTAGGGATAAGTATGATCTTATTTAGTGACCTCATGTTTATTGAAAGTGATAATAATTTTGGTAAAAAGGACATTGTTAGGAACATTAGATAGGATTCTATGTTCTTGTGTAATAATTGGTAGCAAAATTTGAATTAATATGATCTTTAATTAATTAATATTTAATATTACATAATCTAGGTTTTTGATGTCCCAAACGGTTTTCAATTTTGATTGTACAACCCTAGGTTTGTATCCACATTAAGTTCATGAAGTATATTTTCAACATGATACACTTTAACATTTCTATATATCTGAAGTAGATGAATTTAATTTTTGGAGCATGATACTATGAAAATTTTGTCCCTTGAGACTAAAGATGCATGATGGATTCATTTTAGACCAAGAGATCCTAGCTTGTTTGGAGGTGATAGTGATTTTATTTAGGTCGATCTGTTCATATTGGTAGTATTGGGCTTTTTTGGATGTTACAATGAAAAATGTGGTAGCTCTAATTGGGTTGTTCTTATTCCTTGGGTTTCGAAATAGTTAGTGTGTTTTGGGAGGAGCTTTATGATGGGTTTCGAGAGAGGTTTCTTTAATTAAAAATGATGGTGACACATCAGTATGATATTATAATAATTTCATTAGGTATTTATGGTGCATGGGAGTTCAGTATCAAGTATAAGAACCTTTTGAGTTATACTTCAGAACTTCCTCCAGAAGAGGAGGTTTAGGTGTGGTAGTTTCAAAAGGATTTGTAACACCCAATGATTTAGTAAATATATTTACCTTTTAAATAATACTATTATTAAAACACTTACACAATAAAAATATACATTGGAAAAAATTATTAACAGAATGCGATGAACCATGTAATTTAAGAAATGTATCATTTTTATATTTTAATAATAATAATATTATTTTTTTAATTTGAATTTTTTACATAAATATATATATTAAAATTTATATACATGTTTATTTTATTCCCCAAATAATAGATATTATTTTTTTTAAAATTATCATAGATTTTTAAAATTCTAATTATATGTTGTTATCATGATTTTTTGGATATTTATATCTTTTTCAGTTAAATGAATGGATATGTTTTGATATTTATAAAAAATTTAGGAGGATATAATTAATTGTGTTTTCAAAATTTAAAGAGTTGATAAAATGTGATTGTATATTTGTTATATTTTTTAGATGTTTATAAAATCCAACAATGATATTAATTAATTTTTTTTATAAATTATAATTAAAAGTTTAACTAAAGTATAATTGATTTTGAAAAAATTAATGGAATTTTATTTTGGTAAAAAATTTACATTTTTGGGTTTAAAACTTTTGACGTAGTTATATTTAATTAAAATACATTATTTTATGGTTCAAAATGTTTAATTTATAAAAGTATTACATTAAGTGTATTTATATTTTCTTTATTATATGAGAAATAATATAAAAATAGATGTTTATTATATATGTATTTATATTTGAATATTTTTTAAAATTAACACATTATAAATATTTCTATTTATTTTTGGAATTATAATATACAATGGAGTATTTATATAATTATTTATTAACATGGAATTATTTGACAGATGATGATAAATAATAAGAAATATTAAGTTTAATAACAATATAATAATTATTATTATAATTATAATAAATTAAAAAATATTGTTGAAGAAATATAAGCAATGGAAGATAATTTTTTTTGAGATTGATTAAATGTTATATATTAATATATATGTATTATAATTGTTATAAAAGTTTCATAATTAAATAGTTTAATATTAAATTAATAATTTTTCAGTAAGAATTTTTATGTTTAAAAGAGAGATTATGTAAGGTTAGGTATCTATATATTCTACATAGGTAGTAATGATAATACGAATAATGGTATTTTAATGTAATGGTTTCAAACCTCTCATGTGAGTATAATAATGTTTGATTAAAATGTATGTGTTATTTGAATATGATGTAACTGTCAAGAGAGTTGTACGTGGTCATATAGAGGTCATATTTTAGTCATGTAAGGATATGATGATGATCGCATTATGGTAAGGTGAAGAAACCCCAAAATATTGGCAAAATAAAGGTGAGAGGTGGTGGTTTCATGCAATCTATCTATATATTGGTTGGGAAAGTCACTCACTATTCATTTAAAACTAGATCAACTCCTATAATCTTTTTCCTCTCATCTAACCTACAGATTATCTAGTGTTATATATATATATATATATATATATATAATATTATAATGATGAGTGATCAACCTCACTTGATTTATATCTGAATTTATTGAAAAAATAAATTCAAGAATGCGAGTGATATAAGGTTTGTGTCATCTTCTACACCCACTGAATACTAGTTATATATAATATATTTTATTAATAGAAATCAATTATTTTCTTGTTGATTTTTTGATGAATATAGGGGAAGGAATAATTTAATTTCATAGTTGTGTTTATAAAATCCAAAATCCCAATAATAGTTTCCATATTAGATTGTAATACGAAAATCGTCATTGCTCTCTGAAAGCTGTGTGTTTGGATTTGATAAAATATTTTATGAGGGAACATGGAGACAAGTTCGGTAGAACCAAAACATGATATTGACTATTTAATTTTATAATCATGCTTGATATTTTTTATATTTTATAATTTCTTGAAGATTAGAAATTAGTTGTCTAAGGTAGTTTTATGTGTGATATAAATATCAGATAAATGTATTTTATTTACATAACCCTATATAGGATTTATTATCATACTCAGAGTGGTTGAATGGTTTGCAAACTTGTCCCCACTGATCATGGTGTAAATTAATAATAAACCTTATTTTTTATTGATGATTCATAAATGAGTCCAAATATTAATGGAAATGACCCTAATAGGTTAAATATAATTATATTTATTCTTTATATCTTTGTAAATATAAAAAACAATATAGAAAGAGATGGAGAGCAAGGTAAAATAATCTCTCTTAGTGAGAGAATTTGTAAGATAAAACATTATGGTTTTATTTTCCAGGATATTTCTATATAAAAGTAGGTTATGCTCTGATTTTATAATTATGGTAACAAGATCATCTTATGAAATCACCATTTTAGTGTTTATGTTTTAATGTTATAAAAAAATTCTCTAAAAATTATCAATTTATTTCCATAAGAAAAGATATTTTTATTCAATTTTATATTTGAAATAAAATTACACCTTAAAAATATTATAAGTGTTGAAGGAATATTAAATGATATTTCTGAAGGTAATGGTAATTATATTTATTTCAAAAAAAAAATGATTATAGGATTATCTTTCTCATTTTTTCGAGAACTACATATTCAATCTAAAATACCTAATTTCAGTTAGAATTAATATATTATTTTGGAAGAGATTTCAAAAAAAAAAACCAATGAGGTTTATCGTTGACGAAATTACATAATATTATAAAGTCATTATTCCAAAAAAATATGCATTATGTTTTCATAAAATATCCATGGTACTACAATAATAATTCTAGAAGTGTGATGGATTTTAGATGATGTTGTCAATCAATTTTGAAAATATTGTTTAAATAATTTTCCATAAAAAATTAAATAATTAATTAATAAAATTTAATTTTAAATATTAATATAAATAAAATAATTTATAAGCATTATTGGTGATATTATTGACAAAATATGATTGTTATAATTTTTTTGATTTAAATATATGAGTATGATAACAAGATAATTGGTATTTTGAGTTTAAGATATTATACTTTGGAATTATAGAATAAAATTGGCAATGCTGAGTGTACCCAAAAAAACATGTGGGAGTATGTCTATTATGTGATGGGTGGATACATTAAATACATAACTTTTTTTGTAAATGTGGACGTCCATAGTTAATATATTAGTATTTTTATGTGAAACATTTAACTAATCCTATGTAGTGAGAGATTAAATTACTCATATGAAATGATAAAGTTTACTAATATGTCACACTGATTACGTTTTGAATTTTTTTACTCATATTAAGTGATATATTTGATTAACCTTATAATATATGGAGTTAACTACTAATATGAAATGAAAGAGTTAACTAATACTATGAAATAATAGAGTTAACTGATTAAATTTACTCTTAAGACTATGTTGTAATTATCCTATTATATTATTATATTATGAATGGAAATGAATTAAATTACTAAAAATACTTTTATGAAATTTCAATACATTCAATATGTTTCATTGAAAATATTTGGTATTTATTAAGAGAAGAAGGGATTGATAAAATGGATATTTTTGAACATTTCTGGGAAAATATTTTTAGGATCTATAAAATATTAATAGCTTAAATAAATTCAAAGGATTTTTTATTTCAAAAAATTAAGTTTTAATTTATGGGGTTTTCGGGTATTTTTTTAATATATTTTCTATATTATTTTTCAATAATTATTGTAGCATATAATTTTTTTAATCATTCTTTTATAGTAATAATATTTTCTTTTTATGGTATTATTTTATAAAAAATATGTTCTTAGTATTGAAGTAAAATAACTATTTCTATTGTTTTTAGGGTTTTCAAAGGTTAATAGTATCCCTAGATCTTTTTTAAATCCCATTACAAGAGTTTTTATACTCACTATATGATTTGAATTTTATTTTAATGGGATAGATATTAATAATATCATTTATACTGGTTTTGAGGACATAATTAATGTGTTTGTCATGTAGAATTTGGAGTTTTTTAATAAAATCACTATAATGGAAATGAAATATATGGTATTTAAATTTTTGAGTTATAATAATTTTTAAAAAATCATAAACTAAAAATTTCATCAGAGTATTGTGACTCTTTATCGATCCAAGATGTTTTAAATGAAATTGTTAATTTTTTGTCACTTTAGCTTTGTATCGAAGATAGAACTAAAAGTTATTTATTTTTGACAAAAGATCTGTGATTTTAGTCTCCATATTCCACAATGGGTATTAAATAAATTTAGTGGATTACTTTTAAGGTTAATGTGTTATTATAATAGAATATGTTAATATATTTATAAACGTTCTATGGTTAATGTTTTTTTGGGATCAAATGTTAAAAGTATCATATAACCATAAAGGATAGTTTGTGAAGAAAAATTGTGGTTATATTTGGGTATTTAAGTCCAAACCAAAATATTTTTATGAAATGTAATATTGGTAAGTATACCATTATTTTAATTCTATATATATGATGGTTTATTAGGATGTTATATGATATGGTCACACTTAAATTTTCTATTTTATAAAATTTATAGACATAGTGAAAAACATTATAATTATATTTCGGATATTATGTTCGATTAAATATTTAAAAAATTTATTCTTTCATAACAAATTCATTATATTTATTCAATATTTAGAATACTCAATAATTAAGAGGTGGAAAACGTTTCTATACATAACAAAAAGATGAAATTGAGCTTTTGGAATGTAAACAAGTCTAGT
The DNA here is from genome assembly GCA_963277665.1 of Viscum album. Classification (NCBI taxonomy): domain Eukaryota; kingdom Viridiplantae; phylum Streptophyta; class Magnoliopsida; order Santalales; family Viscaceae; genus Viscum; species Viscum album. The sequence goes on from OY728163.1 coordinate 221,170,484, forward strand.
AAGAATATTTTCTCATATTCTTGATCTCAAGGGTGAAAGAATTCGAAAACCACATGAATTAAGAAGCTACACCTTTAGAGTATTATATAAAAAATATTTCATAGATATGATGGTATGAATTTAGAAACTCTTTTATGAGTGTTAGTATTATATACACAGTTTAAAAAATATTTAATTTAGAAGTATTAAGATTTTTTATAATTGCTATAAATTATTCATAATAATATAAAATTATACATATTACAAGATACATTCATTTTGTTAAGAGAGAAATAAAAAATTGAGAGGACAAATCTTATTTAGTTTAGGTGTGGAATGTAACAAAGAAGGTTTTAGAAAATTTTCTACACTTTTAAATAATTTTTTTTAAAAAAAACACACCAAATTAAAATTTTCCAAAAAAATTTATGAAGAGAATTTGACAACCCAAGTAAATAAAATAATGCAAATATTTTAAAAAAAATTAATATTTAGGTCTTGAATTTATGACTAATCAAGAAATATCTATTTTAAAATGATTATATGATTGGTTTATGCCCCAAAAATAGAAATTATTTTCTTTACATTATATGGAAATTGTTTTAACTAAAAGGATGAAAATATTTTCTTATCCTGCTATTTATTTTTGAAGAATTATGGATATTTAAGTATAATAGATGGATACATATTGATAATTATAAATATTTTATTAAATATTTTATGAAACATATAATTAATTTTCAAAAAAAACATATTAAATATGATTTGATTGTTGTTATATTTTTATGAAATTTGTTATGGAAAATAATGAGATTTATTAAAGTTTATTTCATAAATTTAATATAAATGATTATCTAAATAATAATTGATTTTAATTATCATAATATGAAATTTATTTTTGTGTGAAATCAATATCATTGGGTTATAGCATTTTTAAAAAATTATAAATAATTAAAAATATTTAATTTATTCTTTTAGACATTTTAATCATAAAAGTATCACATTAACTATATTTATTTTTTTTAAACAATTAAATAATATAACAAATTATTAAATTTTAAGTTGTATATGTTTGAATTTTAAAATATAAACTTTAAGAAAATTTTATTTCATTTGGTATGAAATTATAGATTTTTCTGTTTATAAAATTAATTATTTACTTAGAATAATTTAATATATGAAGAAAAATAATCTTAATTCTAAATTTAATAGTAATATGAAAATTATTAGGATAATTATAATAATTTATGATTTTTGTTAAATATATATCAGAAATGGAATATAAGAAAGATGTCCAGAATGAGTAAATGTAATATATTAATATTAATGAATTATTAGAGAACTAATAGACTTAGAATTATATTATATATAATTATATTTATGATACTTTTTAGAAATAAATTATATTATGTGTAAAATTAAATTTACATAATGGTATGATTTAGTATGATATGTATAGGTAATCACACTAATTTGTGTAAGTGTGGTTTTATATAATAGTTTCATTCACCTCATTTAAGGGTAAGATAGTCTATGGTTGCGTATAGTTAATCTAAGACCAACATAAAGTCCATGAGATATAAATGCTGATGCGTGAAGGAAATATTTTAGTCATGTACGGGTCATAAAATGCATATATATATATATATATTTGAAGTGTACTAGAAATTATTTTTAATGTAAATGATAAGGGTATTAGATTCATGAAAGATTATCATGTATTGGTCAGAAATGTCACAAACAATTCATTTAAATAGACTTTTAATTCCATCGTATTTTTCATTATTCTTAAAATATATCTTAATAATATATATATATATATATATATCATAACATTGAGTGATCAACCATAGTGGATTACTATCATATTTTATTAAAAAATTAATTTTTAGAACGTTGCACATTTGTAGTGGTCATCATCTCTTAAACCCAAATGAAAATTACTACATATATTTTTAATATTTTATTACAAAAAATCCTTAATTTTCCTTTCCAATTTTGTTGAGAATTATCTAGTATGGAAAAAAACATTTACTATGTTATTTTTTTCAAATCTACTTACCTTGAAATTGATTTACGATTATAATTTTATCCATAGAAATATCTTCCTCCCTGAATGATGTATGTCTGGAATTTATAAAATATTTTAAGAGTAATATAGGATATTAGGATGTGTAGAATCTTATCTTTAGTATTTTCATGTATAAACATTAATCTGTCTTATTTTTAAAATTTTACGGTTCAAAGATAAGATATTAATGGTGTGAGGGTGGGTAGTGTCTAATGTAAACTATAGAAAAACATATTTTATATAGATATTTCTATAAGTTTTATATTATTATACCTGCAATAGAAGAAGTGTTAGTGGATTAATTTAATTCATGCTTACTGATAATAAATTATAATGACTTTATGTAGTTATATTTTCATGAATGAGACAAGATATTAAAGGAGAAGACCCATAATTGGTAAGATATTATTGATGTTCCTTCTTTGTCATAGGAAAAATAAAAAAAAATATAGTATAAGAGGTAGTGTGAGGTCTAACAATCTATCAATGAGAGGAAATATGAATGGGAAACCTTCAAGGTTCTATTATAATTGTCATTTCTTTAGAGAAGGATGTTTATTTAAACATTAAAATTTAATGAATGGTTATAATTTTTTAAATATATGTTTTAAATTTTCAATTTTAAAAGTATCAAGAACAACGATACTTGTTTTTGAATGAATTTTAGAAGAAAATATATTTTTCCCCACAAAAATGTTTTAATTAAATATACTATTTCAAAAATATTTCCAGAGTTTAAGGAGTTTTGAATTATATTTTCAAATTCCTAAGGACTAATATATATTTCTAAAATTATATTTTTATATGGAGAATATCATTATATGTTTTTGAATTAGAACAATATTTTATTTAGAATAACTTTTTTATGGGTTTATTTTAATGTAATTTTTTAAAACATATTTCATTATAATCCAAGGTTATTATTCTTTGAAGACATTATTTTTTGATTCAATGTATTCCCTACATTAAAATATTACTTAATTTTTTATCAAAGATTCATATTACAACTAAATTATTTACACTATTTAGATTGATTTTAAATGATCATTTCTAGGTATTCTTAAAATAATGTTGAAATTATTTTCATTGAAAATGCTATGATTTTATTGAAATAATACCCCTTCATGAATTACATTTAAAACCCATTTATTTGTTTGTGATTTTATTAAAATTATGATGAGTTATTCAATTTATCAAATATTTTTATTTCAAAATATGGGGAAACATGTAAGATAAATTTTTTTATTTAAGACATGATACTTTGGAATTGTTGATTTAAAATGGGAATTGGGAGGGATTCCAAGCCCTTGAAAGATTATGCCCACTATGTAATATGATATTCTATAGAAACCCCTCAATGCATTCAAGAATGTTGATGGTGTTAACTTATATATTACTCAAATGGAGTGATATATTTAACTACACCTTTTAATTGAAAATGATAATTATTTCTATAAAGTGATACATGTAACTAATAAGTTACACCAATAATCTGATAGATTTGATTAATCCTATTAAGTGATTTATTTAATAAATATTATTAAGTGACATATTTTACTAATCCTTTAATCGGAAATAGTTAAATAATCCATTTATGTGATAAAATAAATTAATTTATGCCACTCCATTTGGGTGACTCCATTATGAGTGATGATGAATTTTATTTCCCCAATCGTTTTTATGAAATGTTTATGACTGCATTATTTTTTTTAATTCTTTTGGATTTCATGAAAATATGATCGATTCTCAAAAATGGGTAATTTGGACCCTTTCATGGATAATGTATTTAAACATTTAGAAAAATATATAATTTCATTAAAATTCGGTGGTTTTTTCATTTCTGCAAAAATGGTTTTACTTTAAGGTTGTTTCATGTATTTTAATGAAAGTTTCTAAACTATTATGATTATTTCATTATGGCGTGTTATACTATTTTATGATCCCTTTTTATGTAATATTTGTTTTAATGTTTAAATAAATGTTATAATAAAGATCAATTTTTTATTATGTGAAAGAAACCCTTGATTCAATGGTTTTTCTATGGGTTTTGAAAAGTTAAAAAGAGAATTATTTATATAATAAAATATTTTATTGTGAATTTCATAGTCACCCAGACTATTTCAATGTTTCTTATAAATAAATGGATGAGTAAGATAATTTTTTATTTGTGTGTTTTAGCTCTATGTTGTGTAGGAATATAATTTGGTTGGTTTTAAAAAATTCCCCGTTTTATAAATGAATCATATTGGATTAATATATATGAGTTTTCGTAATTTTATAAATATTTCAATCTAAAATGTTATTGAGATTAATATACAAAATTAAATGATTATTGATATTCTAAATGAAATGGTAAATTTATGGACACGAGAGATTGGTAGTAGAGAATGTTTTCAATGTTTTTTATTTTTGACTATAGGCCTCAGAATGTGTGTATAGGGTTAGCAAAGGCTTTATATCCTTATATGAAGCTCCTGGATAACCTATTTATGTATTCAAAAAATGTATAAGTAGTGTAAAAAGTGTATTTTATAGATGGATCCATCCAAGACTATAAAATCATATGTAGGGAGTTTGGAAGACTATCCATAGATCATGGCTCTAGTTAAAAGTGTTTATTTTTCGAGATATTATTATATCTAGTGAGGATAGCCTCATATGTAATATTATTCATTCAATTTAATTTGGTATGGAAGTAATTTGATCCATTCCCAAGGATCAAATATGTGATTCTTTTTTTTTGTAGGTCATGAATATCAAATGCATGAGTGTTCAACCATACTGATTAGTCAGTGTGGATCTAGTGACCCTATTTAAGAATATGCATTAAAATATTATATTATTAGGCAAGAGTTTATGTATGGTGTCGTAGCTATTGATCAGTAAATAGGAGATTAGTGAGGAATATGATACTTCCACTTTCAAGTTTATCCTTAATGATAATGAACAGAGTGAAACCATGTAGGTGGTTTCCATAAGAGCCTGATAATTCAAAACGATGGTCATGGTCAGATGCATTATTTAGATCACCAATCACCAAGATATTCAAACATAGTATAAGTAATTGTATTATTATATTATAATTGGATTTTTACAAATATTTATTCCGAATCTAAGTACTATTTTATTTCTCCCACAATTGTTTACTATTTTGGACATGTGGTGTAGAATCATCCATTCCCCCTAGATTTTATTAAACTATTTTGGAGGTAGAGCTATAAAGTGCGATGTTTCTAGTAATTATGAAAGGATTATAGGGTAACATTTATCTTAGGGTGATTTTCTTTTTCGTTAAAAACAACTATTGACATTAACCATATCATGGATTGTCTATATTTATTGTGGACAATTGAGGAATGATTTGGGAGGAAGATCATATTTTATAACAATGTTGATAGTGAGATTATAGTATTTTTTATCTATATAAAATGTTTAATGGGTTATAGGTATTTATATTCATTTTATTCTATAATAGCTGATCTGATGTTATGTTCCATGAATGATCACTTGGTGGTGTTTCCCATGGTTATTGATGAACTCCCACATGTCTTTCCAAATGTAGTTGTGATGCCACCCCCTCATTGTGTGATTAAATATGGAAGATATTTACAACCCAATTTTAATTCATTATTGATGTTCTCATATAGTATTATGGATTTATTAATGTGATATTTACATATCTATATTGTTGATTTTCTGTATTGTGTTTTTATCTAAACCTTTGTGTCATGTTGGGGTTTTAAATAATTTGTTTGTGAAGAAGGAATATGATAGTCAACGTCTGTGTTTCAAATATCATCCCATGAACTATATTATAGAAAGGAACCACTATCATATCCCATATAAATATATTCTATTAGTTTAATGGAGAAATTTTGTTCTCAAAGATCAATTTTCAGTTAGTATATCATTATATAATGGTGAAGAAAAAGGATACTCAAAGACTACCTCAAAAGATCATTATGGGAATAATTATAATATAGTTTGATGTTATGAATTATTTATCTATGCTCATGGGATTAATTAATTTATTATTCTTTAAATTTCCATATTAGTTCATGGATATTTTTATCAATGGGATCCTAGAGAATTTGGTGTTTAAGGAGTAGTATATAGTACATTTTAGTCTTTTTTTGTAGTTTTTCAACATCAGGAGTTGTTTGAGATGATTATGAAGTGTATGTTTTGGATATTTGAGGTTCATTTAATAATTAATGACATATCATAAAATGGTTTAGTTGTCGATGAATGAATGATTATGTCGATTATTTCATGGGTGGCCCTATATAATACTGAATATTGAAAAATACTACTTTTTCTCACTGGTAATTACGAGGGGTTCATTTGGATTAATATTGTATTTTTAATCCCTTGGAAACCCTTATGAGAAAGGATTATTAAATCCTTTAGACTGAACTATTCTAGTATACCTGTGATTATTTTATAGAGAATATATTCAATGCTCATTTTCATCATTTTTCAATGGAAAGTGTTATGTGCAAGTAATTTTGGAATGATTTGTATATTAGATTGGGTTTCATGCTGATGTTTTAGAGAAAATTTATAAGTCATGGGTTTTAGATGTTGTGACCTCATGAATATGTATACACTATCCATAATTAATAGTTGGCCATAGTTTTCATTTCTATGATGTCTTGGAAGTATTAAATCATTTTTGAACACTTTGTAGTCCCTGTAGATAAATATATATGAAGATATATCTTCTCCAAATAAAATGTTCATTTTCATTTTTGGTGGTGAAAATAATTAATATTAGATTGTAACATTAATATTTCCAATAAATAGTGGAAATGGAATACTGTAACTGATGTGTTGAGTCAGAAATTTTATGGTTCTTTTTTTTGTGAGTTTGTGAGTATAGGTTAGGTGAGATTTAATTGTTTGTTACAATTTCTATTTGGGATGTTCTATAGTTGATTGAAATTGGTTGTTACTATTGGGTATAATATTTATTACATTAGTGACACATGTAGTTATTATTTTTGAGTTCAAAATTTTAATCCTTTAAGTACATCTTGGTGTGGGTAAGATATATCATTCCTTGGGATTGTAACATTAGTGATCTAGGATAAACTGATCTATTGCAAAGCTTGTGTCACAATGTTTGGATTTCCATATGGGGAAGGTAGAGCATCAAGTTCCTTGTAGATGACATTATAATTTTAATATTCCCTATTAGAAGTGAATGGAAATCTAAACGAAATTAAACACTAGTTTTCCTTTAGACTATGAAGGTTGTGATTCTATATGTGTGATTTTGGATCACAATTTGAACTCATCCAGCTTTTTAATGATTAAGGAGTTAAGAATGGTGGATTTTTTTCAAGGAAGTGTCATGAAGATGTGTCGAGGGTTTATAGGGTATAGAAAATAATTATCTTCAATCAATATCAGCACTTTAACTCCTTGGTTTGGATAGGCCTTTAGAGTTATTATTCATCTCATCTATGACTTAAAATATATTTTCATCCAAATATGGATGGTTAGATAGAATGAACTATTCATTTGGTGGAAGACATGTTTCATGCTGTAATTCTAAATTTAAGAGGACCATTAGTGAGGAAAGTACCCTTCGTAAAGTTTCTTGTAATAATATCTATCAATATCCCCTTGGTATAACCTCATTATATGTATAGTATAGATAACAATATTGATCTCCACTCTATCTGGCCATGGTTTAGGAGCTATCTTATCTTTGATCAGAATTCATGCAAAGCATGGAATAGAAGGTACTAGTTATTCAAAATTAGATTAAGGTAGTTAAGGACTATCATTATTTATATCACTATTGGAATAATACCAATTTGTTACTGTTTATTACTGGAAATGTGATGTTTTTTAAGCCACCACTAATTGTAACATTATTTTTTTTATAGATACTTTTTGTGATGCTATTTTAGTATCGTGAACCCATATATAGTACTTATTTTTTCTTTTTAGGATGTTATAGAACTATAAATAGATAAGAATATTTTATCAAAAATATTTAGTGGCGCCTTTTATAAATGAAAATAAATATGATATACAATATTTTTACAATATTTGAAGGGGGTTTATCCAAAATTATTTATTGGTGAGTTGGTTTTAACTACCTATAAATGTATTAATTAAGTAAAATCAATATATATATATATATATATTTTAAATATTTGGTGCTAATATGTTTTTCTAAAACTCCTAATTTTTTTTCAAATATAAAATATTTATCAGTGGGTTTAACCATCAGCATGGGACTATAGGTGGTAAGAACCACCACAACCCCTGATGGTCCAAAAATAGACAATATGTTATCCAAATTTAATCCATTAGAATATAACACACAAAAAATATATAAAAAGATCACCAAACCAATTCTTGAAAATAAAAATAAAAATTACCAAAAATAAAAAATAGCATTACATTTCTTAATATTTTTGGATTACATTAAAATGTAAAAAATTTATTATTTCAGAAAATTTCACCAAACACATCCATCCTAACTTATATAATCTAAAATGATTCATTACCTTTCCTCTCCATTACCCACTGATTCTACAACTGATAACCTCATTTAATAATACCTACCAACATTTCCTACCTTTTTTGTAATTGATCACACATTTGTAATGATTATATTTGATAAATAATAAATTAATTACAATTAAAATGATAATAAATACACTTTAACTACAACCAAATACAAACAATTCTGAAAATATATTTTAAAAAAATCATTTTAATGTATCAATTTTTTACATGAAGAACAATGATCATATTGTATTTCTATAATTAACATTTCCCATAGATGTATACGTATAAATAATCATTCTTAAAATGGGTCAAAATAATAAAATTTACATGTTTATCACATGTATTTTTAAAAAAAGTATTCTCAGAATTAATATAAAAAATAAAGGATAAATTAATTCAAATTTTACTGAAACCACATCCATGGATCAATTTTTTACATTGTGACATATTTATTTAAAAATAAATCATTTTATGAGATTGATTCTATCTTGAATCAATTCAAATAATTCCCCAATATAAATCCCAATAAAACCCTCTTATACCTCTCCATATTTATATTACACAAGTAATGACCTATGATTTTTTTTAATCTGTGTTTAACTAATGGTACAATAATAAATTGATTGTATTCATGAAAATGACTAGAGAATATACAGATCCACTATATGTTTCTGGAGACTCGCTACTTGAGGCAACCCATCGCAAGTCTTTAAAATTTGTCTCTTGAAATATTTTATCTATAATTCAATATTTAAAAACTCAAGACTATCCCAACCATAACTAAGACCATATTTTCTATGATAACCTCTCAGAAAGAGAAACTGTAAAACTATATTACCACATTTTAAGATCATTGCTTTCTACCCAAAGGTTAGAATTTCTCCATGCCATGGTGATCATGTGTCATGTTAATAAAGAAACTAATTGGATATATTTAAACACACCAATATTTTTAATGGGATTATTTTATGATATTTTCATTTTAAAACCATAAATAAATCTTAAATATTAAATTATAGTTGATGTTAAAATATCATCAATAACATATTATTATGGCCAATAGAGTTTTGAATTAATTTTTTTTAGTATTCACTAAATAAAAAAATATACTATGAAAATGATATTTGTAAATGTTAATTTATGAAATTATCAAATCCTAATTCCACTTTGTATGATAAAAATTATTCATGAATATTGTCTCCCATCTTATGAAACACAATATCTAAGACAATGTCTTATGGTGGGACCAAATATTTATGGGTTTTAATTAGTGATTATTTTTATTTGACAATGTTCTCCTCTCCATGAGTCTACTTTTCTTCTAAGATATCACTTAAACCTATCAAATACCTTCTTATGACCTCATTAATGAATATGTATGTAGACTATCGGAGACCCACAACAGAGATCTCCCACAATCCATACCCTTTAAACAACTATAAGGATACTTTATATTAACATGATACATAGTGTACTATGAGGATAAAAAAAATTAATTTGTAGGGGTTATTTTCTATAATTCTTTGAGTTTATAATGTAAATTTAACAATATTAATTTATAATTTAATTTAGTGTTACTGAATGACATTTCAAACTATTTACCCCAATGTTTTCTATAGTGACACTGGTATAACCACAATCTTTTTTGTAGACATTAAACCCAGACTATTTCTCTCTAACATAATTAACAAGCTACTTATCCAATTGCAAGAAATGAATATAATAGATATTTTGAAAAAATAAATTAATTTAACTTGTATAGATACCTGCTGTAATAAATTAAATTACTCCTTTACATGTTGTTTTGAGAGAATATTATCAACTCAATAATATATGGAATCAATTTATTCAATTTATTATTATAATTTCTCTACAAAATCTCTTGATAAAATTATATCTCAATACAAATTTAAACACTTAAAATAATATTATTAATATAATAAAATTAAAAAAAACTTTTTTGATTTGACGTGATAATTTTCAATGAATGTTTTTGAATGGTACCTAGACAGACCTTCCTAGACCTTCTCATAAAGTTTTACACTGATATATATGTTTTAATGAAATCATGCCAAAATATCCACTTCAAATATTTTTTGTTTTCCCTAAATTTTTTAATGTATGGTGACATAAATTCTCAATACGAATATCCAAATGGAAAATCATCTAATAAAAATAAATAAATTTATTTATCTTATTCAAAATTTATGTAACGATGTCCAATTTATCCATATGTGATTAGATAATGAAGATACTACCCTTATATGACAATCAAAAAAATTAATTTTTCAATAATAATGGAATTAACCTCTAATTTTTATAATGAATTATTAGGGATGACTCATAACATTATAAAATGAAAATGAACTACCCAAATATAAAAACATAATCTTGAGTGGGTACCCCATAATTACAAAATGAAACAAGTAACTTACATTAGTGAAATTACGAAAGTTATACCCGTTTATGTTTTCCCACTTCAATTATTAGTTATGTATATTAATATTTAAAATAATCATTTATTTTTAGTATTTAATAAATTACTATTTTCAAATTGAATTAAATTATTTGGGATGTGACACATTGATATCCCTTAGACAATAAAATAAATTTTCTCTTGATGCACAGACAGATCCATCATATATGTTCTTTTTGATCCCTTGAAATAATTAGTAGAATTTATACTGACATATGAAATAGTATTAGGATATGATTAAATGAGATAAAAAAGTTTCCAATGTATGAGATAATCTGTACATTGTTTCATAATGGGATAATGAGAAAAATATGATATAGAGTGGGTACTATAACTAAACCACTTTTGATATGACATACACATAAAAAATGGAAATTATAAAAATGACACTGTTAATATTGACCAATTAAAATAAAAAATAAAAAATTTCCTTTAATTAATCAACATAAAAAAGAGCCCAAAAATTTTATTCCTTGATGGACATGTTGTTATCAACATCCATTTTTTACATTATTGTGTCTTCTATTTCTTTTACTTTTACTTCACTCTCCCTCTAGGATAAGATTTTTAAATATTGTCTAGTATATACAATTTAATTTTTTTTGATGGAGTTCACTGTTATATATTACACAACCATCATCATCCAAATCATACATGACTCTCCATTTGATTTGGAAAGAACCACTCCACCCACAATACACTATATTTTCAAAAAATATACCATTTTTTATTGATAATATGAAATATATTTATCGTGTTATTCCCGAAAAACAGTATCGATCAATAGAGTGAAGTTGAACGAATTAAATTATAATAAATGTTTATTTTCACAGTTGTTAATATTTACATAATTTAATTAAAAAAAATATATATATTTCCCATGTTTATGTTTCTTGATATAATCAACCAACATTCCATAGTTACTCAAATATATATATGTAAATATATCATTGTTTGGTTATCATGCCTTCCACATGATCAATAGTAAGAAAAATAAAGCCACCAATATTGTATGTATTGATTCTCATAGAATGACTTAAAGGATCTCAAGATAATTATTACAAAACATTATATAGTTCATCATGATTATCAACATTAATTAATAATAAAATATTATATAAAACCTTATTACTCAATATAGAAAATTGTCAACAAATTAAAACTACATATTAGATAAATAAAAATCATGGAATTTAAAATATTCAAAATATTCATTGGTAATAAATTTTATTACATATGTTTCATTCCTCACTCAACACCTAATGTGTACTTTCATTTATGACCTTAATGATTTCGATTTCAAATCGGCAACAATAGTAATCAGTCGAATCTATTTTCATGATTTTTTAAAACGATATACCTATCAATGATAATGAAGAGATATTCATAAATTTTGAACCTAATGTTTGAAACACTAATGAGTCATTATTATCCCAAAATGTATGTGGATAATCATAAACATACGCCACTATATTGAATATTATCTCAATGAAATCCATATATCTTGAACATAATGTTAGACACTCTTCATAAAGGTATCCCTCCACAATTAAACCTTCAAAATGATATTTATTTTCTTTATAAGATTTCAAAAAAAAGATAAATAAAAAATTACATGAAAAAATTCATAAATAAAGATTCATTATATTGACTACAAAAATAACTTTTCCATAATAACAAGAACATTGAAATAAAATATATATCTAATTGATTTATCCATTGATAATGAATGGTGTATCAGATTTTAGCTTCTTCATAAAAATACACCATTTAATGAATCTTCATAGTAAAAAATGATGTGTTAAAGGTTATATCAAGATGGCATATTTCTCAATAAAATATTTTATATTGTTTACCCAATTCATTTAGGACAAATTTATTATCAAAAAGAACTCTAAATAATGTGAAAATTTAAAATAGAATGACAATTATTTTTTTTAGGAAACAAATTACACAATGTCAGATGCAAAAAATGATTAATAACTAGACATTAATTAGGAATTTTTAATTTATGGATTTCATAGTGATTCAAATGAGAAAATCATAAAATATTACTATAATATTAATCATACACATTCAGAAAATATATTCATCAAAGTAAATAATCATTTTAATTAATTTTAATTACAAAAATGGTATCTCATTACACCCCATTCTTGTTTTCCCATAGATCACATTTTGAAATTGAGTGATTATATGTACATTTATGATATTAAATTGTACAATGATTTTACATACTCATTCAGAAATATATAAAATAAAATTTTCAGACACATTCTTATCAATGTTCAAAATGTCGTGATTATGAAAAAGAATTCCCAATATTATTATAAAAATGTGATATTTCATTTTTTTATGTGTTATAGTTGTATCTGAAAATGTTAAAACATTTTCCACCATCATTCAACTAAAAAAATTTCCAAACATCATACCGATATTTAATAACAATATAAATATATATGAACTAGATAATAATTTTTTGGTATTCTAAAATATGTTTTTTCATGGAAACATAACTTATTAAGCTAAACTAAAATATTTTTTTTCATGGAAACACGACTTCTTTAACTGAAATATTTAATATGTATCATAGAATAGGATATGTTATATGCAATAATAGATCTACTATAAGTTAATCTATGATCCTAAAAATTAAATTTCAAAATTAGACACAAAAAACTAGGGTGTATATTCTAACTAGAAAAATTTCATAGTCTAGGAAAGTCATTAATTGTCCACATAAGTGAATCATGCATTTTTAATTTTTTTGTGGAATTTGAATTGTATGTTTCTACACAATAATTCAATAACACCTTTAATTATTGTATTAGAGACTTAATGTGAGAATCAATTTTATTTAAATACATTATATTTCTATGAATAATCATTGATATAATAAAAGAATTTTAATTCAGACAAATTCAAGGAGATAGATGATATGGGATGAAAATAAAATGACCTAAACATTAATTAATATATAATGTCACCAAAGGATTGAATCTATCATTTTTTAATCCTAGGTTCACATTTCTAGGATCAGAATACAAGTTAAGATTTAATTAATCTGAGCACCTCACTATTTTTAAATTTTTTGTGTGTCATATGAACCCATAATTATTATTATACAAAGCATTACAATAAATATATTTAGTGGTTTTATATTTCAAAAAAATTATTTATAAACAAAAGTATAATGGAATGTAGTATAATACCCTTATAACAATTTTATTATACTATTTATTTATAGTAATATATAGATTTTGGATGGAAACGTAATTTTTATAATATTAATCTATATAAAAAATTAATTTGGGATTTTTTCCATTCAAACATCAATCCAATAATGCATTAAATAATCAATACATCCTTTTATTTTTGTATAATTTAGTACAAGATTGATAATACACATAATACTGTTTTAAAATGAAATAGGTATCTTATCTTCTACAAATTCATGATATAATAATTACAATATCCTAAACATTTAGTTCACATTATTTCAAAAGGAATATTTAATTTGGTATAACATAAATAGAAAATAATGTTTTGTATATTTGAAACATACATCATACAATTCCAACATTACATCTGAAAATAATTTAGAAAATTTAGTTCATTTATCAATTATATTCTCTCTTGAATTATTATCTTCAACACTATCCATTAATATATTTTCATATTGATTATTTTGTCTTATAATTTTGAAGAATCATTATTACTGTGAAGATTAAAAAGTGTATAAATGGTTGTGTAACATAGTTGATGGTGTTTTCCTATGATGATGAAGGATTTATTTATTAACAATTTACTTTAAGTATCTAATGTTAGAGTGTTAAATTTTACATTCTAGTTGTAGAAGTATCAACTCAAATTTTTTTAACATTCAATTCCCCATTATAAATTCAACACACGTAATGAATAGAATTTTTTTTCAATATCATGTAAAAAAATAATTCATTTTTCTTTTTCTAACATCTGAATTTATATTTTGAAAATTAATATTTAATTCTTCTATATGTCGATATATTTAAAATTCCAAATTTTCAAAAAATGTTTTAATCCATAACATAACCAATTTTTTGAGTTAAGTTAATCCAACTTTTATCCATGCATAATCGGTTACCTATACATTGAAAAAAATAAAATTACATTAGTATATTTAAGAATAATATGCATTTAAGTTCAAAAAATGGTAGAATATAAATTCTTTAAATTAGTTTTAAGATATATTTATTCAATTTCTTGATTCATGAGTTTAATTTAATAATAATTTTTTTTTAAAAATCTATTGTTTTTATATTTTTAGATTGCAAAATTTTTAGAATTCAATGACAATTTTACAACTACTACACAAATATTGGTTAATTTTGACTTATAAATATACATAACTCAATTGATTTTAAATTATATAATTTTAAATCGGTTTCTTATATAAGATGTAGAATTTAAGAATTCATATGAACATGAATTTAAAAATTTATATTAAAAAGGAATTATTAATGTAAAATTATTACCCTATGATTTTAAATTTTATAGTGTTTATTGTAAATTTCTAAAATTTTAGTACCAACTTCAAACCACTCATAATTATATTAAATTACAATTTGAATTAATAATACATGAATCAAAAAATCATACCATTAAATAAAACATGTTTAATAAACTTGCAATGTGCTTTCAAGCTCATATTTAATATTACCATTTGAAAACTAATTTTTAAAATGATTTTAATGATGTTTTTATAATTTTTTAACTTTTAATTATAAATCTATATTCTATAATCCCATTCATGATTTTGTTATTTTAAAATTAAAATTTACAATATTTAGCAGAAACTAAAACATTTAGAAATATTGCACCTAATATTTACAATTAAATACAATGTTTAAAACTATTATTAAACATATTACTTAATAAATAATTCTATTTCAAATTATAATATCCATATTTTAAAAGCATTAAATTCAATTAATTTTATAATTTATCATATTCAATAATAAAAATACATTGAAAGTATAATTTCCTCCTTTTGAAAATACTTCTTTAAACATTATGAGAAAAATTATTATACAATGAAACTAGTTATCATTAATATAATTTTTTAGAAAATGTCATATGAACACAAAGTAATATTATAAACAAAAATCACATTTATTATTTAAAATTTTCAAATTCATAAAATGAACTAAAATAACAAATTTGAGAAACACATAATAGAAATACATAATTTAGACTCACCAATTACATAATAATAGTAATAACATGATACCAAAACAGGAACTATACCATAGGTAACAGTATGAAGGTGATAAAATCAACGATGTGTAGTCAAGTAAGATGATTAATATCTGATAATGTTACATATAGTGAGAAGAAGTTTTTAAATTAGGGCATAGGTGTTGGGTGTCGACCATTAGGGTGAATCAAGCCTCAGAAGGGGGGACCACCTTTCAGGGTCAACCCTAGAAGGGGTATTTCATAATATTGCTAAGTATGATTGGGTATCAGAAAGGTATGGTGTTGAGTAAAAGAGGGCATTAATGTTGATTCAACATCAAGGCTAATATTCAATGCCGAGAGAGGGATGGGGTTGGGTATAACATTATTTTTATAGTAGATAACATCAATTTTAATGAAAATCTCCATGAGATAAGAATGTAATGGGGGTTGATGTTAAAACAAACACTAAACATTATATCCAATGACCCTTCCAAAAACCATCACTGGGTAATGTACGGGAAACTATTCATACGTGTTTCATGGTGGTTTGGGAAACCACCACAAAAAAATTCCATAATTTACTCTGAATCATATAATGTATGAAGATCATAAGGGGATGTCCCCAACGTTTAATGATATAGGTCACGAGTTCTTTAAGGTATCACCATTTAATGGGGAGAAATAGATTGGTCATGGGGGGAAGTTTTCTCTTTGATTTTTTGTGCCCTTTTATGTGTTGAAACATATTGGATCTATTGTATATCATTCACTACCTCCCCCATAGATGAGATGAAATAATAATGTCATATATGTGTTGAATATTTGTTGGTAATTTCATAAATATTCCCATTTTTTAATGGGGGAGAGTTATAACTTGAATATATTGCAACCTTCAAGGAACATACACATAATATTTATGATATTTAGAATAACAATTCATAGGTGTTTTATTCTTTCAGTTTGTGTCTTCTAGTGGTATGATGTCTTGGAGGTGTGTATTTGGGAATATGAATCATAGATGAAAACACAGTATCCTAAGATATGCATTGATACTGAGATGGTTCATCTGCATATCATCTCATTTATGATCATTTATAATATTGTTTATCTTTCATAATATGTTGTTTTATTTATGACTATATACTTTTTTTGAGGGGTATCTCCCATTATAGTTTAATTTTTTCGATTTCAATGATACATTATTACTTAATATTAAAATTTGTATGTGTTAATGTTTTTCTAATCTAAATATATCCTTGAGAGATATCTCATGAGGTGGTTTTTCATTATAATCCTTTATTATTCCATCATATATATAGTTTTAATTCTTTTGGACAATAACAGTTTTAGAGTTATCTAATTTAAAGACCATGTTTTTTGAATTGATTATATTTTATTTTATCAAAGTTCAGATGATCCAAGATAGAGTTTGATAGATTTATAGGGGAAATAATTTTGTTTTTGGACTTCTTGAGGTATACCATGTCATACTATTATATGTGTTATTGGTTTTTTTAGAAGCAGGCAAGGTGCATGGGAATTTTGAAGGATGTTCTTAGAGCTCAAATGATTTCGATGGGTAGGGCAAACCATGTGGTTTCAAATATTATGGGTATAATATTTTTTTATAGGATTCTTATTCTATGTTAAATTAGGGGGACCAATATGTTATAGTATTTTATAATTGTGCTATATTAATGTTGGTGTGGTCTACCATTAGCGTAAGGAACACAATGCTTACGTCTGTATGCATTTTTCTAAGAATGTGTCTTGTTTAGAAAACCTATGGGAAATGAGAATTCTTAAAACTACTTACACTAGTAATGGTAAACTTTAAGGTAAAAGGTGAGGCCAAGTGTGTGATAGAGGTTGGAAATGGTTGTTTGGAGCTCACTACAGAATAATCCTCGGTGTGGTGAGTAAAAACGATGGGGTTTGTACATAGTGTATGATATAATTAATGGATATTTTTGGGGATGAAACACTATGATCCAAACCCTGGGGACCAACATGGTGTTTTTCAAAGGATGTTAATATTGTTTTTAATGGAACATGTGTATTGAGTGGGGATATGATAGTTCAAATTCCAATGTACTAAAACTCATAGTAGTCTGAGGAACCATATAAATGGTTAGAGAACACTAATCTATGGTGGATTCCTTCTGGGATTTATCTATAAATAATTTTTTTAATTCCTAATTTGGACTTTATTTCAATTCCTTCAAACCCCTGTTGACCCATTGAACTTTTACAAGAGTCAAGGAAATTCAAATGAGAGTATGAAATCCTTGGATTGGTAGATAAAAGTATAATAATTCAGGGCTATCTCTATTCTCCTCTTCTCCATATATTTGATGTACCATTTCCACTTGTATGAATGTTGTAAAAAGATTCTCTACTTTAAATATTAGTTTTGGTAAACCATTGATGATGTATTTATATGGATAGGTTCTGGTGAGATTTTCTAGGAATGTCGTGGTGGTTACCCCTTGATTATTTTACTCTTGTGAGTTATTTTTTAATCTTTGAAGCAGTGTAGGGGAGTCATGACAAATACTTAATTTATTTAATGATTTGAACATATCAAACTTTATCATATTTGGTAAATTGTTTAACCAAACCAATGATAATAGTAATCTGATAATATAATGATAATTGAAATATGGATGTAATGTTATGAGATCATGAGGTTTTTGATTTGAGTATATGCCTCTTGTTATTTTCTAAAGAATGATAAAATGAGTTCACTTATTTTAGGTCTTCGTTTATTTGTATTAAAATTTGATATAAAATATTAATATTGTATGTAATTTTTGTAAATGGATAATGAATTATAATTTAAATATCCTTATTCCCTAAGAACTAGTGAATATAAAAGGTATTTTTAGGCATGTGTATAGTTTATTTCAATATATTGATAGATATTTTTTATTTTTAATAAAAAAAAATTAAAATCAATTTATTCATACAATAATACAATGATACTACTTTTTACTCGAATTATTGGGTTTGGGGTTTTTGTGACCCGACCTTTCTCTTTAAAAATTGTTACAATGATTGTGTGCTTAATGTAATGGCCTTGTATTTCCCAATAGTTATTTTATAGAGGTTATGTGTTTTGTTATATTAGGTATCATAGCATAATAGAGCAAATTATTTAATTTCATGTGAACCTAGTGTGATTGTGATATTTATAGAGGGATATGTGGTATTTCTTAGGGTTATAGATGTAGCTTCATGTAGGTGATGGTGTGAGAGAATTTATAATGTGAAATAATATCCAGGAAAAAATTGTGATGGATGGAATAGGTTGAGTGATTTAGGTACTTGTTTATTTGTTCCTTAGTGTGTATTTTTTTCAATGGCTGGTTACTATGTTATTGTTTATCCTGTTACAAATGGTTTTATGAACTATGATATAATCATCTTAGTGGAGGATTATAACGATTATTAAGATTTTGTGAAATATGGAATATTAAATGAAACTATAAAAAACCCTTTGGATGGGTGTTGATGTTTGTAATGTTGAATGAAAAATAAACATTGGGTTTTAGGAATTAATTCATTGAGCTAATTGAATAAAAATTGGATATTTAAAAGGAAACTATAAAAATGTTGGTTTGTAATTAAATGGATTTATTATTAAATAAAATGTAATGTCATTTAATTAATTATTTTTAATTTCAAATTATTATGTTAATATTATTAAGGATGTTGAATTTTGATTATTATGTGCCTATATGATGTTTAGTTCATATTCCATGGTGATAGTAGCTAAGTATCATATGGGTTGATAACTGTAGTTGAGTCAATGGATAAGTCTAATTAGTTTCTCATAGTTCGGTTTTGTGGTATAGTATCTTTATTTTTTTTGATTTAATATGAACATCCACCCATATTTGGTAGGAATACAATTCCCAAATTTTTTTATTTTGGATATTTTCCCCATTATCTAGGTTTTCGAGCATATGAGTCACAAACATATCCGTATTCCTTAGTCTCCCTTTAGTAGTAGAAAAATGTTCACATGTATCTTGGTTTTTATCACATAAGGTATCTGGTACATGTCAACATTATCTATGATATATCTCAGTTCATCATCAATGAGAAAATAGGATATAATGGTGTGATATTATAAAATATGAATATACTATGATAATAGTCACTGAGGACTTATAAAGGTGTAAATGTGCAAGAAATAGTGGATTGAGGTATTGGGTGTGATATAAGAGTTTTAGTGTCTTTCAAACATTCAAATATTTAATGGGATATAATGATGAAGTGTTTTTGTTAATCTATATGAGATATATGATGATGTAATGACATGGATATATGGGTTTTTTCCAATATGAGAGGTTATTCATTACAAATGATCTCAATATGCAGGTCTGATGCCTAACTCAACCTTGAGGTGAAATGAAATTGGGGGGGATTGTATAACAATATGTTTGGTGTTGGGTGTGTGAGAAACAAAAATGTTATTATGTGGATTCATGTAAACTTTATTTCATATATATTCTTTGGATTTTACATTATTAATTACTATGAATTATTTTCACGACTGAGTCTTCGTAAGGTTGGGATTCAGTTGACCTGATTTTGGTAGTGAGCGAGTTTATTAATTTTATTCACTAGGATTTTTCATTCTTCTTTCACATTTTTTTGAGATGTTTTAGGGAGAACCCAATGGATTATTTTAGTACGCACACTCATATATATATCTTTTATTTTTTGGATCATAGGATTTAGTTGAGGATCAAGTGTGTTGTTATAATCTCATAGAATTGTTCTGGAGCAACAAAATTTCTTGGTCATCCAATAGGCTTTGTTTATGGTTTTAATAAATTATTTTTTCTTATGTGTCATTAAATGACATGAATTGGTATTTTATATTTATTTTTATGATGTAGTTTGTTGGTATATTTTATGTCTCCTTTCTATTTATTATATATTTTGTACAATGACTAATATTCATATGTGTTTATACCCCCGATGCATGTCCCAAACTATTGACACTCTATTTTTTCATATGGAATAAAAATATTATGGAGGGAACCTCATGTATTTAAGGGAGATTACAATAACCATGAGGAATCAAAAGAAATTTTTCAAGTAGGCCTCTGTGCACAAACATGCACATCAGAATGTATACACCCCCTTCCCTATCGTGCGACACTGAAAGAAATTCCACCCCATTACGGTGTACCTGCACGGGGTACATGCCCCATGAACCTATGTGGGGTAACTCATTTGACCATTATATTCTATTTTCCTATAAATAGGACCCAAATGATCCTCATTTAAATAACTACAAAATCATAAGAAGACATTAAGCTTTAGACACACAATCCCTTCGCCCAGGTCCTAAATAATGTCTTAGGTAGCTCTCTACCACCCGATAAAAGTTGAAATTAATGGGGATGGCAAGACGAAATCCCATCCTGGTCCTAGAACACAAGACACCTACATGAAGAAAAGTCCCCCTCATTGAAAACCACTTATGAGAAGGTCTATTTTGAAGACTAGAAAAAATGTGAGAGCCTTATATGTATTGATGGGGAGACCTTGGGTGCCTAGAGCAGAGCCTCTACCTAGGTGTGGTCTACCAGGATATCCATTACCCAAGGCCCCTTCGGATCGCATAGCTATAATTCTCTGCGTGAATCACTTCCAGCACCTCCTAAGGACAACACAAAGCACCTTTTATCGCAAAACCCAGACCTTCGCGGGTCATTCAAGTAACCAATGGAATGGATCCCCTTTATTTGGATACCTTATCTAAGGGGGAAACATTGAAGTCTCCACTTAAGCCTAATGATATAAAAACCATTTTATTATCCACCCTAATGTGTATCTCATTGAAATATGAATTACATCATTCAAATATATCCCACACTTGTCCTACCAGATGGGTAGGGTCCTCGGGGTGCATGCATGTATGCATCCCATCAGTCTTGAGAACACCAACCATAGGGTATGTGTCAGAGATTTTCTAGTCTTCTATATGAGGGATATGGGAAATTATTTACCTCATTGTCTCTAATACCGTGGAACTCTAGTTCCATGGGGGAGGGAGAGTTTCAAAATTTCCTTTCCCGATTAGGAATAATACATTATCCTTTTCTCTTCTAAAGGAACCAGTTATAGGGTATCCCTCATGGAGTAAGAAACTATCCTTTGTTGTAGGACCTCTACTGCTACATTCATTACTCTTTTTCCTTACCCATGGGTTATTTACAGATGGGTAGTTAGATGTGACTATCTTGTATACAACGACGGGAGGGGATGGGAATATGAAAGAACACACTATTCCTATCTCCCTTTGGGTCTTTTCTCGTCCACTATCAAACAAGGAATATTGTTTGTTTTCCCAGTTGTACCACTTTCTCTTGTTTCCCACACTAAGCATGAACCATGTGGTCTTATAGGTTAGAAGTGATCATTAAATCCACACGATCTCAACCACCTAGGCCTCTTATTTAATATAATCTACCACTGCATCAACCCCTTGGAAATCCTTCCAAGTGTAACCCCCAAAAAAACTATGGAATCTCCTTATATAGTGTATTCCCTAAAACCCAACATCATTTGAATCATTCCAAGTGTAATCCCCAAAAACCAAACTACAGCCTTCCCTTATACCATATAACATTGACACAAAACCTACAGGAAATATAAAATGTGTATGCCCCATCTCAATCATCTCAAACATACATACTCCCATATGAAAGAAACTTTCCTAAGATCACTATTGATGTAGTTACCCATAACCAAACTATGTGGGATTTTATATCTATCCTAGTGGTGTACATAGGAATCCTACTTTGGGTTTCATCACAAAACCACAAAATCAAACCTAATTTTAGCTAGTTGACATTACTAACAAGGTATTATCCATCATGGGAGTCCATATTACTTTAGGTTTTCATTGTATGACTCATTTTATTCCCCACAAAAAACATTTACTAGGAACATTATACCAAGATGACATTTTCAAATGATATAAAACTGCATAGATTGTTCATCATCACATGACCTTAAAAGTTATGATGTGTCTCGTTATGTGGAACTGAACCATGTGGGATCTGATTCCTTTCACAAGATTACATTGGAAGCCCATCTTATGGGTTCAAAGAAAAAAACTAGATCCCATATCCCTAGAAGATGATATACTCTAGAGCACCCTGCAGTGTGGCTCAAAAATTTCATCACATTAGTAAAATAAAAATAATATATAGTTAGTACATAAGAGTACATAATTTATGGATAACATTAGATAAATACATATATATTCATTGATTAAGAACCTTATATACATATAGATTATTCTAGATTCCATTTATACCAATAATTTTTTCTTAAATCAAAGGATCCCCATTGCATACCTGTGAACCAACAAGGGATTCAAAAACCTATCATAAATTCAAAATAGATTCATGTAGTAGGAAAATATTCTACCCAAAATATTTTTGATGAGGAAAATCCCCCTTCCACTTCAATAATGTGATTTTTTAAGTATCGTTGGCCAGTTTTCCAAAAAAGCACAAAAATTTGGAAATTGGGTCCTTGATTCCACATAAATGTAGAACTATTGTGTGTTTCTGAATCCACAAACGAAACCTATTTGGGGTTTTTCATAAATAAGGAACCAAATGTGGATAATTGTACAATATTTAACCCCCTACAATCAGTGTTCAGGTACTTTATTTTTTTATCCAAACAAAAATGGTGAACCCCACATGAATCCTTTTGAAAAATGATGGTATCACTAACCTTTCAAGACCATATTTCGCTCAAAATTATAGAGGGACCAACAAGAAAATAAATTTTTCACATTCTAATTTAATGAGATGAAACTTTTATGGGGTTTTATTGTTTGGGATTGTCACCAATATTTCAAGAACATCCAACAAGACATCCCTCCAATCCAAATTGTGTCACACCAACTATCACATATTTTTTCCCTGACTACCATTTTGGAGGATTCCATATCAAAGTAGAGGATGTTTTCACCAACCCATCGTCTTGAACACTGGGTCTTGAACACACTAGTCTTGTTGAATCATCAAAACAGTACCATACTGACCGTTGAGGCTTCCTGATAGGCCCTCCATCACACCAATCCCTTATAGTTGTCCACTCAACGATGATCAGTGGTCTAGAAACAGAATACATCAATCACCTCCTCTAAATGTTTTAGGTATTTATCCCCATAACATAATAATCTTCTTCTCCATTACTATAGAGAGGTGGATCAAGAGGATACATACGTCCTCACCTAGAAGAGACCCATGCCATTTTGAAGGGATCCTACCGGTAATGATTGCCACCAATGTCTCATGACAATGATCCCTAATCAAGATTACAGTGTATTCGCAAGTAGTATGTCACAATTCATCCAAACACAAGCATGTAAAAAGACTTTATGGGGGAAGGAAACATGTCAATAGGAAATATGGTCACGCCTTACTCCCTTTTGGAGAATTCCTCCAATCAAAATTGGTGGAGAAGTACAATAAGGGAAAAAATAATTCACAAACTAATCATGATGGGAAACATATTAATATAAATGAATATAAATAATCTCTATAAAAATACCATGGAAGCTAGAGAGTAGGAATAAACTCCTGCCCGTACCCAGAAAACCCGCAAGTCAAAGTCAGCAGAAAACTAGGAGAAGGAACAAAAACCTAACCACATTAACCAAACCTACTAGAATACCCATCTAGAAGGGTAAAAATAAGAATACCCATAATCTTTGGTGTAAATTTAGGATCATACACAAATTTCTGCCCACATTTATTAATCCTTCGAGTAGTATAATCTAGAAACATCCATAGATTCCAGTCAGAAATTCCAATCTAAAAACAGGGGGCAGACAAGAATCTATGCCCCTACATCTGAGTACTATAAGGATCTGTTTACTGAAAATGGATGAAAGGATCTGAATCATACCTCTTCTACTGACATGTAATGATAATATATACCATTTCTAGTCACTAAATTCACAAATAATATCATAATAATGGTGAAGGAGTGGACTTGAATTCCTACTCACATACTATATGATTATTGGGATATCATAAAGGTAGTGGAAGTGGAATAGGGGTGGATACATACCTTTGACCCTATAAATTTTGTAACTCGTCAACAGGTCATTCAAGATAATATGCACAGTTCTTCCCCAGTCTGGGATAGTCATAGGGAAACCTCCCCTAGATATATGGACAATTGTATTGGGCCTATAACCCAAATCCAATGGTGGTAATTATCCTATTTCAATGGCCACTCCAGGGAAGGGAAAAACACCTGCTAAAATGAAAATGAAGATCAAATATATGATCCTACTATACTTAATAATGCAGTTCATGAATCCCTCAGGTGATTATCTATGGAAGATCAGGATCCTACTATCATGTTACTAAATTATGGGGACATTAGCAGTAATTTTGAAGGTCCTCCCAATAAATTTCACCATGAAGTCTTTATTAATGTATATAATCTGATCAACCTCAATATTTCATCTCTTGATGAGAGTCATGACATCCCTCCACATTTCTAGAAGATCAAATAGCATAAAGGTTTTCCATTTGTTTTCATCCACCCCAAAGGCCCTCCCCACGGTATATACTATAGGAATTCCCATTTTTGTTGGATTCTAATCCATAATGGTAGTCATACTCATAATGGAATTCTTTATGATGGTTCATTACATAGTAGTGTTTCACTTCATCAAAAGGGTCACCCTCTTTGCTATTTAATGAGTAATACCTCTAACCATGACGCACTTGGAAAAGCATGAACAGTCATGTATGATTCCTTATCATTGACGAGTGAAATCATTTCTCATGTAGAAGACAAAAAAATATATGATCATTATCAAAACCACACTTGGATTTTATTACTTTAAATATGATAGATGAATTCACTTCCAACCATTCCATTTACAATATAGAAGTAGGGAAATGTATTTTTTTGTTAGACCAGGATGAGGAACATCTAGAAATAATTGCATCCATTGATTGCAGCTACACTATCCAGTGTCAGTATCAGTGTATTGGGTGAACATGGAGTGTTACATATCAATGTTGTCACCAATTAGAATCACTTAAAAAATATGGTATCATGTAATTTAATATCATTAATATGATTTTAACAAACTAATAGTGTTCACAATTGATGATATTCTATATGAAAAATGGCCCAGATTGACTCTCCTAGATGTCGGGATAGAAGAGAGTAGGTCATCTAAAGGAATTTCCATTAGGGATCTTGAAATATCAATCAATCATAACACATAATGTAAGAGACTCATAATATAGATAATTTTTTTTTGATAATTAAAGGTCTTTAGAATTAGGCAGTTCAACTGAAACTCAAATGATGTTCCCATCCCCTATTTAATCATAACTCTTCAAAATAAAGAATGTATCGACTGTTGTAGCATCCATATTAACACAATATAAACCCAATATCATAGATCTAGGGGGATGTATAATAAAACCTTTGATGCTAGTAAAATAGGCTTGAAGAGTTGTGTAATTGGAATGAGAATATCCCCATCCCTAAAGGATGAGGGATTTTTTACTTTGAAAACCACATGCTTAGTTGAATTTGGTGTTCTATTGACTGGGGGTAATATCATAGATTAAATCCTCTAAAAATGTCTCACAATAATATTTGGTATCCAAATTAGTGACATACCCCAAAAAAATTCCTAGAGGTTCCCTTTGAGTTAACATCCACTAAAAATCTAAGAGAACTAGTGAAGTAGAAGAAAAGGCCTCATAGAAGACGTAAACAAAGATAGAATTTTAAAGACACTAATTAAATATATACAATGATTTACACATCAATTAATTAATTTAACAATTCCTATGTAGACCTTGAAGAACACAAGAAAACATTAGAGGGGATGGAGGAATAATATTTAGTTCATAATATGGTCAAAATGAACTAATTAAAGGAGTTTCATGTACGAAAAACCAAAGGATTCAAATGAATTTGGAAATTACCAAAACCATTATGTCATTAAATACTCAAAAATTATATACCATAGAAAAGGGTAAAAGTAATCCTTTTCTTCATCCACATCTTGGGGAGGTTGAACCCATTACATTTGATGAATGATTTTCCTAAAAAAATAGGAAGAGATGAAAGAATTTATGAGACTTAGTATAGAACTACTCAAAGGGAGACTTTATATTAGATATGTTGTACAAGTAGATCATTAACATTCACTCCAAAATCATGAACATCAACAAATATGGTTCTCTATGGAAACTGAAGTGGAGCTGGTACATACACACAATGTATAGTAAAAACATATAATATACATGGATCCAACAAAATAAGATCAATAGTTCCATATATTGGGCACACAACCATAACAGAGTGATGTGTATCCTTATAGGCATGCCCCTATAGGTTAACCATGACAGGTACCAGTAGGACACCATAGTTGATCCTACCAGACGCTACACCTTTTAAAGATCATGCTCATCTATACACTCCTCAAGGTCTCATTAATTTTTTTGTGTCATTAGTAGTTTAATTGGGAGATATATAATAGTAGTGTTCACTGATACATCCAGAGACGAAGCCCTACCCAAGATGGGTTGATCAGACTCTTTCCACACCGAACTTTGGGAACCATAAATTTAAATTTTTTAGTGGTTTAGGTGACCCAACAAATGTTTGATGTATTTTAATTCCCTTTGTGATCCCATGATGGGGACACCTTCATTTTAGGAAGCAGTGGAACCCCAGTGTTTTGTGTAGATATTGGAGGGTACAAAATTTTTGAGGTGCAACAACTTACTGGCTTGACCAGTTATTATGTGAGAAGATCTCAGTTAGATGTTTCTCATCCAATTTCTCTTTATTTTACAGAGGATAACAATACTTGACCACTCAAACTAAAAATATGGAGAAAATGACATGGTCTCAGATTTCACTTATTTGTTGAATGGGTTGACATACTCTTTAAACCTACAACTTCCACATGAAGACTTGTTTTCAATCTATATAAATAATTTTCCATATTAACTTCACACACCAGTCATCGTTAAGGAATATATTGAAGTGTTTAAGGACCTTTGAACATTTTATCAATGATTTGAGGACTCCATCACATTATCCAAGGCTATGTCAAATGTAATTCTATCAGCTCAAGGGAAGAGAATGATGAAATAAGAGGCATTTTTTGTTGCACTCATGTTGGCCCATGCACCCACTCTAAAATGTTTATTCTTTTCAAAATATAGAAGCGACAAAAATATTTTGATGAGATGAAGAAAAATGTTTATTCTTTTCAAAATGTCCAAGTCACATTGTAATATATCCTCGAATAGGGAAACAACATGATCATGTTTCCAAAGCCCCAGATTCCCATCCAGATTGGTAATGAAGATCTCCCAAACTATTTTCCCTCTCTCTAAAAATTGGTACCCACCATCCATGATTTTTTTTGTTTTCAGTGACATCCTACAATAGATGGTGGACTCCAGACAAGTGACGCTAGAAAATCCACCTCCATAATTATAATTCATTTCTACCACTAATCCGGAGTATAATGAATGGTATAAGGTTTATAGAGTGCGTTCATAGAAATTAAATGATTAGATAGATAGAGATATGATCATCCAGACTCATTCTATCAAACAAGAATTGTTTAAATAGTCCATTGTTCCCCCAACCACTTATGCTTTGGAACAACTAACTCATCAACTCTACTATCTTTCTAAAGATAGTCCTCCAAGAATCAACATGGATAAAAAAGTATAAATTAATTATGTAAATGAATACCCAGGAAAAAAATTTCATCACATTTAGTATAATTCCATCTTAAAGTATAGTATGAACAAGAACCTCATTGCCAAATAGTATGACAGTATTCAACCCAGCAAATGGAATCCCAATAAGGAAAGGAGTTGATCTTCAGTTCCATTATTGTTATTCACTTAATAGATTTATTTTCAGATGATGACGGAGTCTATGAACCTTAATTCCATAAATTCGATTTGGGAAATTCGGAAAGAGGTCATCAAAATCAAGGATATAGGGGTAGAAATAGTCCTTCTAGGAGTCACTACTATAGACACATCCCCACTCAAACAGTCTACGTGGAAGAAGCCCATAAGATAACTCTATAGTGAGCTCTGTAGGAGAAAGAATTTTCCCCCACACATGCTATGGTTTTCAGTAACATGATATTCCTTGATGATCTTATAAGGGATATTATGTCACCTAATCTACTGTAAAAAGATGGTAGACCAAGTAAAACTAATACACAAAGGGAAGAAGCACCTTCAACTTCTATTCCAAGGGCTGATCTAACCACACCATGTGTTTTAGTTCCTAAAGAACATGAAAAAGTACATCCCTATTCCAAGATATGCAGAAAATTAGACTATATTTCTAACTTATTAAGACAATTATCCATTTCACCGACCAAGTTTTCAATTTTTGATGATTTGAGTACATCAAAAGTCATTTAAAAGCACTCATAGAGGCTCTGTAAAGACCCATAGAATTTGAGGTCAAATTTTTTATAGACCAATTATATTGTGCATATAATGATCATACATAATTCCACACGATCATCTATTTAACATATCAAGACCAGGATTCCAACACACTAGGACATATTAGACTTTATTATATATCCTAAAGGATAAATTTCATTGATATTTAATGAGATTTAACTAAAAATGACTTTGGAATCAACCTCATTTCGGACCAAAGACTTCTTCAACTTGGTTTCAATGAATATCGTATGTCCCCCTATGCTTTATTGCTTCAGGGTTATGAAAAGAAAAATAAAAAAGTCAGATTGAAAAATAAATCTCAGGACTCAATTTAGGGAACTTGTGTCTTGATCAGAATTCAGGTTTGTTCAGAAATATACAAACTTCAACGTCTTGTTGAGAAGGCCTTAGTTAAATAAGTGTGTAGTTATTTCCTCATCAGACTACCAATGCCTCAAATATTTCATTAATGGAAGAATTGGGGAATTGAACAGTGAAAATACCGATTTAAATTAAATGAATCATAATACATTAATGCAATATTCTAGCATAGGGAAAGAAAATAACCCATGATTGAAAACATTTTTCAAATTAATTCCCTGAATGGTTTAGATATGATCCAAACTAATCTATTAAAATTAATCAATTCAGAGTATTTGATACAAATAAACTAGACCGAAGGGGTGAATCTAAATTCTGACACATATTAAATGAATTTCATGAAATTAGTGGTGAAATTTGAACTCGAAAATGATAAATAATTCATTGATTCTATATAGAGTGAAAATGTATAGGGGTGAATTACTTCACTCCACCCACTGAACATCATCATGTATGCACTCATCAGCTGAGTCAGACGTAGTTTCTTCACCCTTCAAATTTCTAAATTCTTACACCTTCCCAAATTTTAAGAAATTTTCTTCACCACCTACTTCCCCTATGAATAAATAGGAGTAGGAGGAAGAGAAAGGAGATAAAGAGCATAGATATACTCCTCCATCATTTGAAAAAGGTGTCTCCACCATAGAAAAGAAGATCCATGGGTCACTTTTATCTGTGCATCCTTGATTTCTAAATAACAAGAGGTATACAACTCATTTTTACAGCAGAACTAAGATATGTTCACCTAGAATTACTTAGAGATAACAAGACACAATCACAAGGTGGCAACCCATCACATAGGATTTCCATAAGACCACTAGGGATACAAAAATGAATCAAGAAGGACACACCCAACTTATACCTCAAAAATTGAGGGTGAAGTAGACAAAATCATCAATGATGACTTCATCGAGAATGTTTATTATTCTATGTGGCTAGCCAACATAGACTCTATAAAGAATAATAATGGGAAAATCAGTGTTTGCATTGACTTTAGGGATATCAACCATTTCTATCTATAAGATTAATTCCTCGTTAAAATTATCGATCTATTGATTGATGCAATGGATTATTATCAAGCCCTCTTTTTCATGTATGGATATTTCAGGTACAACCAAATTAGATTGTCCCTAAATGATATATATTACACTGTATTTAGGGACCCTGGGAATATTTTTCTATTTGGTAATTCCATTTGTATTTAAGGATGCTCAATCCAAAAACAAAATTTCCATACTGTGTTGATGATCTTAAGGTTAAGTCTCGATAATGTTCAGACCACCAGAAAGATCTTGAGACAATCTTCAATAAGCTAAGACTACATACCATGAAGACCAACTCATTGAAATGTTCCTTTGATGTATCCTTGGGAAAATGTATCAACTTTATCATATTCCAACGTGACATTGAATTAGACCATAATAATAAAAAGGATATCCTTAGCATTTCACCTCCTCGAATCCTTATAGATTTTAGAGGACTTCATGGACACTTGGCCAACATGTGGAGCATCACCGCCAACATGGTCGGCAAGTGTTTGGCCTTAACCAAATTGATTAAGGTGGGGGATATGTATCAATGGATGAGAGACTATATAGAATTATTTGAAAACCTCCATAAATATATCTTGCATCAACTTTTTCTAATTCAACCTATTGAGGTGAATGCACTCATTCTATATGTGATAGCCTTGGATAAGTCACTAGGTGATTTCCTTAGGTAATAAAATGATGATTGGAATAAAAATATCATTCATTATCCTAGTCAAACAATTATTTTAAATGATAATATCTATTCAAATATTGAAATGAGAGTATTGGAATTAGTATATGTGGTTAAGATACTAAGGCAATACCTACATCACCACAAGATACATTTTTTCTCTTAAAAAATCCCAGAAATATATATCTTCAAATTCCATATTTTTGTAGTACATTTAGAACTATGTGATTTTATCTGGTAGTAGTTTTATATATATACTGTGACTCATAATGTAGTTAAAGTCCATGATTTTAAAAAAAATCTCTCATAACACCCAATTATAGAAAAAAATATTTAATTGTTAAATTTTCTAATGAATATATCTTTTCTATTCAGTATGGCCCCAAAAATGGGAAAAGAATATCAATAGGGCACCCTGGATACCAAAAGGATAGATAATGGAAGATCCAATGCACAAAAATTTTAGGACAGGGGTCACGCTCATCTCTCCAGTAGATGTAGACTTTCCTAAGTAATTCATGTCTTTTGAATGATGTACAAACAATGAGGAATAATTTTTGACCCACATTACAGTCCTAGAACTATCACTCCAAATTTCAATGGGCTATATAGAGGTGAAAGGAGATTTAGATTTGGTAATCAAATAGATAAAAGATGATTTTTCCATCATAAATGAAGAACTAATCCACCTTCTTGACTATGTTTTAGGGTTAATTGCAGATTCCCCCCCCCCATCCAATTTTTACCCAAATACCATGATTATATAATGCCCTGATGGATGCATGGGAAAATGCATCCACAATATTGGTAGATATAGACCAGAAAAAAATGGTAATCGATATAACACATCACCTAATGTTCTTCCCATTTTCTAATGTTATCATAGAATATATTAGTGAGTATAGTTTTGTCCCTAAACTAAATGGTACTACTTAGACGAATTAACCCAAAAGAGACTACCTCCATCATGAACGAAATACACTCAAAATCCTATGGTTCCCACCTATCAGCATTCACGATTCCTTATCATATCTGGATTCTTGGGTACTACTGGCTCACTATGATGCAAGATTACAAAAATTATACCCAAAAAATCATTCCTTCCAGTTTAATTCCAACTTCATCCATCAACCACTAGAGCTACTACAAACTGAAAAATACTCAAAGAAAATTTCTATATTAGTAATGGATGTCGTTAGGACAAATCCTCTAGCTAAAATCCAAGAATTCAAAAAAATCCAAAGTACTGAAAAATTATTCTCCAAATGGACAAAGGCACTACACCTCTAAGAAGTCAGAACCAAAATAATTTCCAGCTTCCTAAAATCTATCATTATCACCATATTTGGTGTCCTTCATAAAATACTAATAGAAAACTAAACCAATTTATGTTTTAAGGAATCAAATAAGTTGTACCATGAGTATCATATAAAATTCAATATATTTCCCTTCTATCATGCATCGCCTAATGAAAACAATTAGTTCTTAAATTATAATCTATCAAAAAATATTCCTTAAAATGGGGGATATGGATACAAAGTATTTTCCCAACAATACCTCTAATGACTTATGGTCCTACCGAACTACCACCCATACTACCATGAAGGAAACCTCATGTTCACCTGTCTTATGATCAAAATATATCCTTCCCATTGTGGTTTAGTTTCCATTACTCTGTGTTTCTATATGGTATTCTCAATCCATAGAAAATAAATCCTATAAATAAATAGATGAAATGAAGTGAATATAATTGAAAAGGTTTCATACCTCTCATCACATGGAGACTTATCAAAAGGAAAGAAAATTCTTTAAACAAGAGGTTCCACCTCTAATCATTCCTCCATATAGAATTGGTAGTTTTCCATTGGAATTTGATGATACCCATGAAGAATTATTCAAATCATAATCCAAACTGGGAGGGACCTTACTCAATAAAAAAAGTGCACTCTAACGGATCTTATTCCCTGCTCTTGACAGATGGGGAGCTTGTTACGAACCCAAAAAATAGAAGTTTCCTGAAAAAATATTTCATGTAATCACATGAAACTCTTCCAAGACTCAAGATGTTATATTTCACAACATCATATAGTCCATGCTATAAGAATTTAAATGACATAGAATGTTGTTCTGACCGTATGATGTTATACTACAGGGTTTATGTCTTATCTTCTTGACTTAAAAATGTATAGTCGATCTTTATAACATAACCTGAAAAATAATTACATATCATACACAACTCAAGATTATAAAATTCATTTAACCAACATCATTTCTGTAGGACATTAAACTATATAGAATTATTGTTCTATACGCATGACCATAAATGGTTCACTATATGGTCTTAGTTGTATGACCAAAAACTATGAGACATTATAGTCCCAGATATAAGAATTAAATATAAATATCCCAATATCCTAGTCACATGTTGTTAAACTATGCAACAATTTATTTTCCACATGATTTAAAATGGCTTGGTTCTTGCCGTTACTATGCGATGTAAAACCACATATCATTTAAATCTGTTCTAGAGTGGGACACAGTTCTTAGTGTTAGTCTCTTTACCAGACCATCATTAAAACCCCACTTATGAAATGACTCTGACTTCAAAGAGACATGTAGTGATTCCTAGACCTTGTTTATTGGGACCACCAATCATTCTGAAAAATAAAAAAGTCACATTTCCCACTCATTACAACCTTGTGAATGTAGGATCCATTTTAAATAACTATGAGAGGCTTTATTCTTATTCCAATGAGATATGTTGTGATTTATGGGCTCTACATCATAGTCTATCCATAACAAAAGATATATCCCCCTTCCCTATGTAAAGGTCGGATATGTGTAGAGAAATATTCAAGAAATACAAAAGGATTTCAAATCATTGTAATGAGATACATAGTGATGCATATATCAAACATCTGGGACCAAACACCATAAAATATAAATTCCACTAACCTTCATTTGTATTTACATTGTGTAGTGGAAGAAACCTTTACCACCCCTTGTTTCTCACACTGAGCATTGATCAAGTGGGATTAAGAGTTTAGGTAAAATATATCCCTTAATAATTAAGGAAAATTAATTCACATCATGGTTTCTATGGTCCTAGTTACAGGACCTTAAATGTCACAATAGTTTTCTTTGACTGAATGACTATAAACATCATGGTTGATTAAGAACTATGTATGCATTGATTCTTATTCCAATGAGAAACATAGTGATGAACAGATCCCACATCCTAATCCATATACAATATAAGAAATTTCCCCCATGATCATATGTATTAATTAGATATACATGAGATGATACAATGTGGGTTATTTCCTCTTTAATGAGACTGTATTAAAAAACACCATTTTCCAAAACAAGAATTCATTCAATGTGGTGAATCTATTATAGAACTACATGTGGATTCATTCTTGTTTCAACAAGATATGTAATGATTCCCGAGTCCTATGCCTTGGTGTAGTGGAATTATTCATTTTTCATAGTGAGTCGCCTATGTCCTCACCAAATGATGTTAAAATGAAAAGGTAATTTTCATTATGAAGGTCATTATAAAACATGGTTCTTCATGATCTATGTGAGGATTGATTATGATTATTTGGAGGTATATAGTGACACCAATTTTTTATCTCATAGTCATGTCTATAGGGTAATGAAAATTCCCCCTCATCTACATACAAATAATGATATATACTGAATATATTAACTTGGGTCCCCTTATTCAACAATGTAAGAAGTAAAACAAGATGTGGACATCCTATATATGAGTCATATCTATCCACAGTAATTTAATCCTTTTTGGAAAAAATCAATTTGAATACTTGTTTTCTTGTACATATCCCTTCTAAATGTATTACTCATAATCGTTGATACTATAAGATCTTCATAATCATTATCTATCTGTGGATGATTTAAGGTATGATACATGAGGACTCGTTTTTTAGACTATAAAACAATATGTACTCGTTGGAATTGAATTAGTCTCCCATATAAATGTTCCATTATCTAATATATTCCACAGTTTGATGATGTGATACAATTCCTTAGAAGTATTTGCATATAGTCACCTACAAAAGGGGGTTTTCAAACAATGAAACATTTTATCCTCAAGAGAATCATATTTTGTATTTGTAAGCCTCAAAGACATCATGGTAAAACCTATGATTTGAATTTGTTATGTGATCATACCTCACATATTTTCCCCATATCATTTCTCCCAATCTAAAAACCCCCAAGACCATGTTTTATAATTTATTCCCTCTTATATGAAGTAAGGTATAATAACATTAGTCCAATAATCCACATATTACTCATCATTTATGTAATACTATGGTCATTTTAATATAAACTAAAAATAAAGGAAACCTTTCTTAATTTTTTTACAATAATAAAATGCATGAAATTTCTAAACAAATGCTATTAAAATATATGGTTTTCAATAACTACTTATAGTTTGATTCCCAATCAAATGCGATATGTAGTGACCCTCGGAACCTAGGTTTTTCGGCCCGACCTCAATAAAACAACCCCTACCCCTTTACAAACATCTTGTTTAGACAAAATTAATGAACCTTTTCCCCTTATATGGGTAATATTTACAAAGAATTATTTTTTAAATCAAATTATCCCCCAATGTTCTATAACATTCCTTCTACAAACCAAACTCTACTCGGAGGGAAATTTGAATCTTTAAAAAAATCCTTTGGCTATCTGAATTAGAATTTCATAATTCCTGATAATTTTTTTACTATGTAGTAACACACTACATTTTTCAATTTCATAAGTCTCACACATAAAGGGCTTATCAGATAAGGGATTCCCCTGCATGACAATGCAATAATATTACCTAGATGGATTTTCATAAAGTCACTCAAAAATGGGGATTTTTAAACTATTGGTAACTTTTTTTATTATGGGAGACCTCCTAAATCTCTATAATCCCTTTCCTATGTATCACTCATTAGATTAGAAAACCGATAATTTTATCTTACAAAATTTTCCATTCATACGTGAATGAAATATAACATTTCCAATCAAAATTACACGAAAGCAAGAATTGTTAACCTTTCGGTCAAAGATAACAACCTAAAATTTTAGTCCAAAATTTCCATGAAAAATTAAATTAAACTAAATAGCTTGACATTCTAGCCAGAAGATGTAAATTGGATGAAAAATATCTTATTGTAAGACATTAATCTATATGGTCCATGTCATAGTCACATGAAATTAAAAAGAATGATGCACCAAACCTTGTTAGAATTGTGACTTCCCCCTAACATCAATCACATAATAGAATTAACCCCAATCTCCCTAATAGAAATTCATGTAGGAGTAGTCCGGAATTCATGTCCAATGATAATACAAACTCTCTCTCCATTCACAAACACCTTTCCTTAGAAAACCAACCTTCATGTTTTTGAGGAATTTGGATCATCACAAATTTCCGAGTTGTTAATAATAGAATGTTAGAATTCATAAGTCCTAATTTTTTCGACTATGATGTAACACACCCAAGTTGGTTTTCTATAAGGTGCACAAACAAATAGAATTTCCACTAGATGGTGCTACTCTTTAACTATGCAGTAATGTACCATAGTTGGATTTTCATAGTCTAACCCACACAATGGGTTTGATAACTAATCATACATTTTTTCTCATGAGAAGCCTCCTATAGTCCAATAATCCTTGATAATTATGAATTTCAAACCACTTTTAAATACGGGTCCATGGAAATTCATCAAATACTTATGTGACACCATGTTTTGTATTTGAAAATTACATAGTTGTGAATCAATATTCCCCTTGGTGTATCTAAAGAGTGTCATAACCCTCTTGGATAACAAGCCTTTCTTAGGACATCATTCAAAATTCATGGTAGAAGATATTAAACCTAAAACACTATTGTTTTTAGTCTATATTTCTTGACGTTAAACTACCAACTAAAAGAGATACCGTACTCGTCATGTTAAAAAACTATAAAGGGAAAACTAGAAAAATTTTGTGTTTCAGGCCACTAGAACTATACGTTGAATGGTTTAGTCAAGAATAATGTAATGAAAAGGTAAAATACATAAAAATTAATATGTTTAAATCATGTTGAAGATGGAATAAAATGATTAGTCTCCCTTGCTACATTTTCTCCACTATACTTATTAAAAAGTCATGGTGATGAAACAAATGAAACAAGGATTATAAGTTTTTCCATATGACACTAGGAATAGTAGAACTACTATATCTAGGCCCCCTGTAATAGGGAAAAATTATGTTTCTCCAAAATATTTCCATTATGATTATAATGTGATGACATTAAATCTAAGGAGTCATTTTCAATTTTATAATACAATTAAAATAAAGAAAATAAAATATGAATAAGTGATTGAAAAAAATAATAATTTTCATTTATGTTCCAAAATTTCTAAGAACATCCACATGTTAGATCCTCTTTACCAAATTTTATAATTGTTTCTCTACATAGGATTTTATAAGTTATATTGTGGGTCCAAACTTTTAAAAACATTTTTAGAATCCATTTAGTTGTTTAGAGATGGATTCTTAAACATGATGAAGCTTCTCTTTCTCTACAGCCACATATTCTCCACAAAGTACTGAGGACCTCTTCATTTAATAGTGAATTTGGAAAATCTATTCCTCTATGGAATTTAGTTATTATTAAATGCACTCCATTTTTATAGATTTATTTTCTAGAATATACTGATGATCCTCCAGATTCATGGAATGATTATACTCCATCTAGGACACAACTACCTTGAGATATTCAAACATGACAGATAATTGTGCCTCATCCTAAAAATAATGTAGCTCTTATTCCCCTTGTTGGATTATTGAAATCAGCACATGACCTATCACATAGTAAACTGACCCGATATATCTCAATAATAAAAAAATTTATAGTTATTCTATGTCTCTGAAATGGAAGGTCCTCAAGATTCATCTCCATGGTTATAATATAGATTCCTCTATAGAAAATAAGGGGTGTGGTTAGAAGCGCCTCTTGTATCTCCAAGAGTGAATTTGAGATTCTCTTAGAGATAGTGATATATTACAGGTTTAGTGAAATCAGCGAGTCTCCTTATGAATCTCCCTCCAAGATATCCACAGTTTCATAACTCAAAATTTGAAGAACTTGCATAGAATGATGCCCATGTGTTGATTCAACAATTTGGTTAATTTCCAATTGGGTTTGATACTCACATAAACCCACATTTTTTACTATTGGTATTAATTTTATGTGAATTTGTAACCATTATTATTCATCATAATATTTATTCTGCAATCATATTCAAGTCATCGGTCAGCTGGGAATATTCATTGAAGTATTTTGGGTGTGTTTAAATGTATTCTAGAAACATTATTTATACCCTAAATTTGTAATCATAATGTATTGAAAGGAAACCCTATGTTTGGATTAGCACGTATGGATTATATACCATATTTTTTCAGGAACGTACGGTGAAGAAACCATAAGTTTGGAATCATCCCTGCATTTGAGGAAGAAAAAATATGGTACGTTAACACAAATTTTGTGATCAATCGTATTCTTTCAACCGTACAATTGATGTTTTATCATTATAAGAAGGAACCCTATGTTTAAATATTCAACAACAGAATTTTAAATATGTTATGTCATCCATAATTTATGCAACAATCTTAGTGGAAATAAATATCTATTTAAATCTCATTTACGATCGATACAAAGGATCATTATGTTTATTTTAAAGGTTCATATTCAATGGTGTAAATTGTTACTATTTATAAGGTATGTTATAAACTCTCTTGAAAGATTTTGAATTAAAATGCTCATGATTTATTATGAAATAATTTTGGAGTAGGTTTTACTTGGATCTGTTTGTACTCTATTATAAATATTAAGATTGTCTTCATTAAAAACTATATATAAATATACCATAAAAGTGATGTACATATAAATACATTGGTTTTTGTCTTCAGAGGTACACTTTTTTGACATACATATTGCGATTTATCAACTCACTTATGTCATTATCATTGTTACATCATGTTATCATTACATCATATTCTCAAAGAACAAAATAGAATTTATCAGAGTTACAATTTGTAAACATACATGTTTAAAACATCTATCTAGTATTTTCCCTATCATTGTTTCTTGAAATCCTATGCGATGTTGAAGATCTATATATTTTTTTCATTATTTAAAATATGTATACACTTGTTAGTTTTCACTAAAACTATGAATTTTAACCTATTTTAACAAAAAATAAATCCTTATTTATTTGGAGGACTTTTTGCGTCTTGGACTCAGTGGTGGTAATGTGATGACATCTTTCACTGATCTGTATATTTATTATTCCTCATAAAAGAACCATAAGACTCTATAAATATTCATTGTAATGGTTTTGACTTTCTACACAAAGTTATTGATTAAATGTATTAGGATATGAGGACCTAGTCAAAGTCAACAAGCTCATGGATTTGAGAATTGGTGAAGTGGACTAAGGGATATTTGTTACTTATAACACAATACACTGATGTATTTATTTATTTTATTAATTTATTATTCTCTATCTTCATTAATAGAACTAGATATGATCATTGTAAAAAAATATATGTCTTTTTAATTTGTTAATTTCTTGAAAACCACTATTCACATCCCTCATTTGTCTTCGTCATCTACATTGTATTTGAAACTTAACAATTGTTATCAAAGGAATAAATCTACTGGAATATTTTATTATTTTTTTTCCTACTATCAAATATTAACATCAATGAATGTTCAATACTAATATATTTATGTTTGTTTCTGAGGCCATGAATGCATTTGGTTTTATTCGATATTGATAATTAATATAATATGCCATAAATTTTCTAGAATATACACATTTGATATATTAGACATCATGAAGTTGTATCAGAAGGATATCTTAAATATTTTCTTACTCTAAAAAGTCTAATTTAATTATTTAGATAAATAAATCATGTAATTATTAATTCTAGAGAATGTATGTCGATGATCCATGATTCGTATTTTAATGGTGATAAACATATATGATGGAAAGATAGTATGATTACTTATTTAAAAAATCCCGGAATAAGGGTATATACTAAAGATGTTAAACCATATAATATCCCCAATTATGGTTTGGATGATTTGAATGATGAATAAAAGAGGGAATGCAATCTCAATTCAAATGTTGTGACTGATATTTTGTATGGTTTAGGAACTAATAAATTAAATCGTGTATCTTAATTCCCTACAAATTTTGATATGTGGAATAATATTTCCATTTATTTTGAATGAACTGAAAATATGCTAAAACTATGGTAAAAACTATGAAACTAATGTTTTAAAATGTCTAGGATTAATGAAATTGAGACTATCAGTCAAATGAATAAAATATTGATAATGATTTTCATTAATGTTTCTACTTTAAGAGATATGATTTTAAAATCAGAAAAATAGTTAAAATTACATAAATTAAAACCCTCTAAGTGGAATGGAATATCTATATATATACATTACAAAACACTTGTGAAAAAATTTACTATTAAGGATTTCACAGGAAATTTAATTATGTCTGAAGCTTAGATAATGGTTTAAGGAAAAATAATTTAAAACATGAATAAGTGGCTCTCAAAAACACTATGAATGAATTATATGATCCAAATAATCCATATTTGGTTATTGATTTAGTACATATTTCTATGAAATTTTAAAATCAATACAAAAATAAAAATAAATGGTCTAATGAAAGTATATGTTGTGAATGTAAAGAAAAAGGTCATACAAGGGAAAAATAATCTTTACTCAAAGCTCAAAGGAAAGATAAATACAGGAGAAAATGTAAGAATATTGTGAAGTATTCCTATAGAAATACTTCTTATTTGAATGATGAATCTTCTACAAATTCAGAGCTTTAGTATAAAAATCAAATGGAATTTCTTATAGACCATACAAATCATGTGGTACATCTTCATACTCTAAAAAATTTAGTTGTGAGAAACTATCATATGATTGGGTAGATAAATATTTCATTATAATAAAATATAAATATGAATCAATAAATAAATACTATATAATAGTTAAGATATATATTGATATAGTTCTATAAAATATTGAAAATTTGAAAAAATAGAAGATAGATTTAAAATATGATTATTCTAAAACCTATGAATTTAATGATACTAAAGTTTAAGAACTGTTAGTTTAAGTTGATGATTTAAAATAAGTTCCTAGTATGATAATAAATTTTTATAAATATTTAAATCAAATCCTTGGAAAATATAACATACAAAAATATAAATTTAGAATATGAATTAATGGTGAAAGATAAAAAAATATATAAAAAATATTTTTTCCTTGTCAAAAAAGTAAAAACAAATCTATTATTATGTGTTTTTATCGTTGTACTAATAGTAATTATGACATTGGATGATTTTTTTTAGAAAACATCAAAATGATGGTTTGAAAAATTCTTATTTTTCAAAATAATATTCTAACATAAAAAAGATTAATTCTTATAGAAAATAAATAAATTTTGGTCACCTAAATGTTTAATTGCGAACAGTACTAGACCCAAAATCATATGGGTTCCAAAAGGAACTTGTAATTGATTTTTGAATGGATTACACCAGTAATATGCATTTTTAAACATTTAAGTGGTTGATAGATGGATATATATAAATATATCTACAAAAGGAGTGAACATATTGGTTGTGGTTCATTACCAAAAAATACATTGTACTAAAGAAACTGATCCATGGAGTATTTAATTTTTAATATTTATATACTTATGGTATAGAAATGTTTTATTGCAAGAATAGAAATATATTTCAAAATGTTTAATAATGAATCATATTTAGTATTTATGAATGTTTTAGTCTATTTTTATTATATTATTTATTTTTTAAAATGTTAAAATATATTTTTTTGAGAAAATAAATTATTTTTTATGAAGTGTTTATATTTTCAACTCTAAACATTTTGAAATATTTTATACTTTATCTTCTTAATTTTTTTTATGTTTACAAAAATTGAAATACTATTCTTATGCAATATTCAATTAGTATTCTATATTTTTAGGATAAATAAAATGAAACATCAACTCTATTGTGTTGAAAGATATCGTTTCATATTCTTCTTAAAACATTAAAAATTATGAAGTTGTCCTCTATAAATTATCTTTTTCAGAAGTTCCTGGAAGACCAAACACAATAAGATTAAGAGATCATGTATATCATTTTTAGAATAAAATCATTCTCACTAAAGGATAAAATGTAATCTTAATGGTATTTATATTTTTTAAATTTAATATTATATTGAAAAATATTTATAAATAAAAAATAAGGTAAATATAATGAAGAACATGAAATCTCTTATCCTCATATATAATATGAAATGCATCTATTAAAAGTTGGGGCTTTGAATGAATAAAAATTGATTCTATAATCTTCTTCGGATGTGTTTAGAAAGTCATATGAAGACAAAAAAATCATTTGTATCAAAAATTGTTTTTGATTCATTAAAAAAATAGTACCATGAAATGAAATATAGGTAGATCTAAAATATATATTTGTAATCATTCCAAATAGAAATGTTATGTCAAATTGGGTTGTTCAGAAAATAAGATTCTATAAATAAATATCTTGAAAAGATTGAGCTATTTCTAAAAGAATAGTTTTTGTCTTCTTCATATCAAATAACAAAAGTTGCTCATAATAGATTTGGAAAACTATCTAGAGTTTTATCTAGTATAAGTGACAAAATTTGAATTATGGAATGTTTAAACAAATAGTCTACTTATTTGTAACCTTTTTTTAACTTTCTATTTAATATGAAATGTATTATTTTGAAAATATATTTTTTAGTGAAATAAAAAATAATAATTATGTACTATCAGTTAGTTCCTAATTTCTTTTTGTTTGTGATATTATATGATTATTTATCTAATATTTAATTATTTCATAAAAAATTTATTGCAAAAAATTCTAGTTTTATTAATTATTTTTTAAAAATATTATGAAAAAGTTAGTAAAATGTTTTTATTGTATATGCTATAATTTAGGGGGATTCTTAA
This sequence comes from Viscum album, assembly GCA_963277665.1. Classification (NCBI taxonomy): domain Eukaryota; kingdom Viridiplantae; phylum Streptophyta; class Magnoliopsida; order Santalales; family Viscaceae; genus Viscum; species Viscum album. The sequence continues at coordinate 221,214,473 of OY728163.1, forward strand.
GAAAGAATTAATTTTACTCATTAATATATTATAATTATTGATTATTTTTTCTCTTGGCCTAAATTTTTGGGATTTTCCTTCTAATAATCAATAATCGTATCTTTTTTGTGTCACAAAAAGGGGGTGTTGTTTTTAGTACAGAGTTTTCACATTATGGGAGGATTTTTTAGTATATAATTTTTAATCATTGGGGGGGAAATTTTATGGGAAGAGGTTTATAGTTTTAGTTTACATTATCATGTTTTTATCCTTAATAATATTGTCATTGGGGAGAAGGTTTTATATAAATTGATCATGGGGGAGAATTTTCCTCCAAAAAAAATGTTATATCAAAAATAGTAAATTTTATAAATTTTAAATTCTATTAAACATGGTTTTAGACATTATTTTTCTGACCATCAATAAGGGGGATTTTATTGAGCCAATAATGATTAAATGATATCGTTAATTGTTTTTGGTTTTGATAATATCAAAACTATGACATTTGTGTTACTAATAAAATTACTTTTAAGTGAATTTTTTGAATTTTTTTTCATTAGAGTATTTATTCTAGAATTATATTCAAGTAATTGGTTAGTTGGTAAAATTAATTGATGTATTCAGAATGATTTTAAATATACAATGGAAACATTATTCATAACTACCTATTGTAAGCATAATGTACGGAATGTAAACCATTTTTTGGAATAGAATATATGGATTATATACCCAAAATTGTGAGGAATGTACGGTTAAGATAACCTAAATTTAGAATCAACTCTATGTCTGAGGAAGAAAATGTATGGTACCTATAACATACTATTGTGTTCCACTATATGTTTTCAGCTTTACCTTTGGAGTTTTGTCATCACATGAAGGAACCATATGTATAAAAGTTTAACAATGGAATTATGAATCTTTGATATTATCCTTATTTATGAAATGCTCAAGGAGGATGTAAAGATATATTCAAATATCATTTCCATCCTATTCAAAGGCTTGTTATGTTTTTTGAAGGCTCATATTAAATTGTGTAAAACTTTTCTATTTTTAAGGGAAGTTACCACCACTCATCAATGGATTTTAATCCATATATTCATGATTTATTTTGTGATATATCTTGAGTTTGTGTGACCTGGATCTATTCAACCTATAGTATAAGTATGAATATCCTCTTCATCAGAAAATTTATATGAATATACAGGAACATTTTTATACATAAAAAACAGTATTTTGTTGTCTTCCGAGATACGATATGGATACATATATGATTTTATCAATCTACTCAATGTTTTTTTTGTTTTTGCTACTTAACATTATCATTACATTTTATTCTATAAGAATGAAGAAAAATTTTTCATAGATAAACTTTAGAGACATTCATTTTTAACATATGTCTAGTGTTTTATCTATTGGTGTTTGATGAAGACCTGGATGAAATTGAAGATCAATTTACTACTATGTATTATTGAAGGTCTGAATACAACTGTCTGTTGTTATTTCAATAGTACATTTTACTCTATATTCATAGAAAAATAAATATCTATTGATTGGGTTGAGTTTTGACTTCTTAGAATCAATCATCGCTAAGTGTCACCTTCTTGAACTAATATATGGATTTATGATTCTTTGTAAAATATATAAACGGATATATAAATACCTATTATAAAGTTGAAAAATTATTGAACTCAGTTGTTGATTAATGGTATTAGGATATGAGAACCTATTAAAAATACCCATGCTCGTGGAGTTGAGTATTGGTGTAGTGGAAAAAGGGATATTTAAACCCTGAAACAACTATGAGTCATTTTGTTCAAATCTATTATATATTTCCACTTCTCTATCACTTTTAATATAAAAGGAAAATATCGTTGTTCATCATGGGTGGTGTTTTGAATATTGTAATGGTTTGAAAAACAAAATTCAACACATGTAGTTTCTTAGTACACACCCTTATCATCCCATTCTAACATAACCCCCCCTTCTTTCGCTCGTCTACTAAAGCTTATGACACCAAATATTGGGTAACACATCACATCAACATTGGGAGAATAATAGATAGAAATGGAACAATATTAACCAAAATATTTTAGAAAAATTACTCATTGTTGTGTTGAATACTGGGATTGATACCCTCCAATACTATTGATATCAAATCACGAAGAAATGAACTCTTAATGAGGGACATCTTCCTATGTTTTCTCATAAACTAGGGTTAGGGGCTCTCAAGAATCTCCCACATCATAATTATCATCTTTCAATTGCTCATTAATAGGAACAAGATGGGCATGGATTCCTTGTTCAAGTAGATACTTTGTAAAGTTATCTATAGAAAAATTTGTACAAGTCTAACATTGATGTGAGACACCAATCACATGAGAGTGACAAAAATTTAAATAAAACCAAAATAAAGACAGAACTCACATCCATCGAATGACCTATTAAAATTTTCAATCATCTCTAGAGAGGTGGGAGTGTTAATGATTTTAATCCTATACTCAAGGTATATTTCTTCACACATTATTTGATTATATTGGCCCTCACATAATTCAAAATACTCACAATTAGGGATATCCGATATTATTTTCTCAAGACCTCAATTGGCTCCTCCTTCGATTAACTCTACCTATTTTTCAGCTGGCATAACATCGCAAAACCCTTCATAGTTAGGCTCATAAAAATACCTCCATCATACCATATGAGATCCCCTTTACCCATTAATATTAAAAATGGGATATTCATTGTCTAATATGTGTACCTCCAGTATAATTTAATGATCTGATATATCATTGGGGGGGAAGTCAAAAACAACACATGACCTCTTATGGTTTTCTTCTAACATTAACATGGAACTATCCCCTCTATACATGAATTATGATGATGTGGCTACATCTCTACACTCTTCATCTATCAAGATTATGGATTCATTAGCACGGGCATGTGCCTCCTCCTAGGTGTCACCCTCAATCCTTGATGGACCAGTTCCAGATCCCTTAAGTTATGAAAGCAATGAATATTTTGTAAAAGGAAAGTGTGGCCATGAGTATTTCCTGAAACCCAATAGATGAAATGTTAACTAGAAGACTTACTTCAGTGCATATACTAGACCAAATTCTACACCCACTTCTAATTCTTCCCTCAGGATTGTGAGGGGACCAAATCAGTCCTCTCAGTCATAGGAATATATGATGGAAGCCGAGGAGATACCCATGCCATTTATTCCATTATTTTCCATTAACCTATGAATATTTTTGAGGATCCATGAGACTCATCCAATACTATTATAAGGGTGGATGTATGAAAATTTTGTTTGGAAATTAAAGCCACATTTCAACTAGTTATTTTTCTTATTATCCATCGAGCTGTGAGAAATATTCACTAAAAATTAATTTTTGTTGACTAAGGACTAAAAGAGAAAGGAGAAAACGAGAAAATTCATCAGCACCAATGTAGTTGTCCCAAGAATCTTTCCAGTGACCATCAACACCCTCTAGTTTTCCTCGATCTAACATTTTATTCACTCATAGTGTGTCTGATATCTAATCATCAGTTTCATATATCATCGTATCAAACTCTCTAAATTATTAACCCAAATTATCAAAATTACTATTAGGATGAATATTATAGGGAACTAGGTCATATCCTAGTTCTGGGATGCATATGCCGGCATATAGAAATTCCCAAATATCTTTGATATCAAGATATATGATATGAAAATCATGAATAGGATGAGGATTCACATACTCTAATGTTAATGTAACTAGATATGAGGAGGAATCGACACATTTTGACTTGGTATAATTTTCAAGAAATCCTACTCTCACAGAAGGCTGGTTGAATAAAACCCTTTTCCACTCCTGTTGATGAAGACAAGATACCCCTTTCTCAGAAGATGTGGTCTTCTATACCCTTTCCTTCTATGTGGTATTTTCCGATGACCACCTAGAATACATCGAAGTTTCAACATCCCCAAATTTGGTTTGATTATTTTTATAACTCATTCCATGACTAGAAGATATCCTTGACATGACATAGTGAAATCATTTTATTAATGCCCCTTAAGGGTGTGAGGAAATTTAAGAACCAAAATATCCATCCCCCAACCATAACGATGCACCCAACAAAGGTAGTTTAATTGACATTTTTTACACCACCATGGTTATCCTAATCTATAATGTTTAGGGAACCATCATGTGTTTCTAGAGTTGAACATGCATTGGGGGAAAGTTTCAAGACTTATAAAGAAACATGAATTGGTGGAAAATTATATGGAAAATATGGGGAAAAAATGATCTATATATCAATTTGATCCTCCAACAAGTTGTTTTTAAATGTCATCATATTCAAACTTAGTTGTTCACAAGTCCTTCAATAATTTGTGAATGTCCCGGTGGTTGGATCACCATATAGGACAAATTTGAAATCCGACAACACGTTCAAAAATAGTATCACTTCATCGTAATTCAATGTTAGATTATGGTTTCAAGGAATATATTGATGAAACATGTGAAATCAACACTCATGGAATTTAAATACACTCATCATTGCATAGAAACTGATGTGTTCTACAATCCACCCCAAAATAACTAGAAATGGTCCTAAAATTTGAAAGATGGGATTCTTGTTGTACCTATGAATCAAAAACTATTTTATCCTCACTTAGATAAGGATGAACACCCCTATATTACTCTATTATACTAGTTTGGTTTCTCTGAAAAAATTACATGGTGTCATGCCACAGTTGGATTCATGAACATTAAGTAAGTAGATACTTAGCCAGAATGCGAGGAAGCTAGTGAATTAGTTCATCAAAAAAACATCAGGATTGACCTTATAACGCCAATTGGTATATTTTTCCTTCTCTAAGGTGGTCTATAATATTCTAAGAACACAAAAATTATCTAGAATAGGGATTCCTATAGGTTTCTAGAATGTGGGACATTATCCTCATTTCTTGAAGAAAACCTTCGTCCACATTCCAGGGTCAATGTCACCCCTAGGGAGTGGATCTTTTTTACACATTCCAAGAGAAACTAAAAAGATCATGGGTAAAGGGTGGTGTCCAATAAAATTCTTCTCACATTTTTAGTGGTATAATATCATTATACATATCAACAAGAATAGGGGATCTAGAAATTATGGATTTATCCTAAAGGATAATGAGATCCTCACCACACATCAGATGAATGAAATTTTCCTGAGGACTTCACTAGCTCAGTAACTCAGGTATGATCATTGGGTTATTTTAAAGGTAGTTTTTCATCAACCAAACCACCACATAAATGATTATGTCATATAGATTCTTCTTATATTCAAAACATGTCAAGGACACCCAGTATGCCCACATCCACATTATCCTGAAACCCACACTAGAGAGGAAATCACACCCCCTTATAACCTTATTACTGGTCCTTCATTGAAGCAAAAAAAACTAATTTTTAATAGTGGGACTTCAAATCTGGGTTATTGGGATTTACTTCCAAATCAAAACTAGTACGATCTATGAAACAATAAGAGGGAAATTTTTCTACCTTGACTTAAACACCCTTATATGACTTGTTGATGGAAGGGAAATTGATATATTCTACAAACCATGACTTTGGGAAATTCATCTAAGATATAGGGATGAGACAATCCCTCATAATCCAATTATTGTATGATGTATAATAGTATTTTCTTCGATAGTTGAGTTGATATTTCATCATGTTATTAAAAAATGTTGGAGAGTGGATTCGGCTATGTAATAGTAATTCAGAACAATAACTTGAATCATCTCTGAGGCTTTCCCAATAGCTTTTTCTAGATAATACATTAGGGAAGACATTGAAAACATACAAGGTGACATAAATATTTTTAATTAATTTGAAATATTAATGAAGAAATTTTTAAAATTTTGGAAAAGGATGGTCCTGCATGTATGCCTCTCGATTTGGTCCTTCTCGCATGCCACTTAATTAGGTATTTCCCATAGGGACATCAACTATGAGGTCTAGCACAAGATCCTAAATAAGATACATTAATACATAGTGGTTTTTCAAGTGGTTATACTATGTATGTATGTGAGGAAGGTATTCTGGAGACCTGTATGAAATGAAAATAATGGGAAGACTAGAAAATTGATTTGTGTAAAGAGAGAAAGAAGCATGAGTTCGGAATGACGGTTGCATCAAATGGTTTTTGGTATTTATATACACTACTAGAATTTGCATCAAACCTATGTTGCAGACATGTTAAACTAAATTACACATCACTCCTCTTCCGATAACTTGCATGGTCTCCCTGTATCATCAACTGATTCCACCTACAGAATCGTTTTGTAATATCCGAGGTAAATAAACAATATGAAATTTTTATATTTATTTATATTTGTGATATAATATTAATTTTACTTTAAATGGGATTCTATGTTTGATGGCTTACCCAACACACAACAATGATTTATTCCAAAATCTCTTGTTTCACACAAGGCTGAGTCATACTGAAAAATAATAATACAATATTATTTTAAATGGTAGTTAATGCCTAGTCGTTTTATTGTCCAGAATGAACAGAACAAACTAAAACATGATTACACATGTTGGTTAAATGTTTTTACATTTATCCAATAAAATTTCGTGGCTTAAAATTAGAATGAATCCAATTTTAAGCATAAACATTCTAATATTCTTTAAAAGGACGATTTACAACATTTTGATGGTGAACTATTTTTAAATCTAGTTTTCTCAATTTTGTATGATCTATTTAAAAAATAATATTATTCTTTAGAATCATGACATCAAAATTTACTTTGGATGAAATTTTTGAATTTGTCTATTAATGTTCATTTTTTTAATGAACAGTGAAAAATTCTGCATTTTAATTAAAAACTGTCTTTTAATGTAATTTATTTATACAGTTATACTATTATTGTAATTTTCTGAAAATTGTAATTGGATTATAGTTTTACCATTTAATCCAATATTGGTCATTGTATGTAATTTCACTCTTAAATTGGACACATAAAAAGGTAAATCTTTTGATAGTTATTATTTCATAAAAACACACTTTTTGTTTTGACAATGAGAATTAATTATAAATCAATTTCTTCCACTTCAGTGTTTTGAATTTTAAAAAATTTATAACCTATTTGGAATCAATATTTCCAAATTTTGTAAATAGGTAACTATAATTTTTAGACATTATTAATATTATTTCATAAAATATTTTACTTACTGTGGTTAAAAGGTATATCTGTTAAATAAGGGTGGAAAATAAAATTTTAATAATATTAAATTACCCTTACACTTTTCCTAACCCTATTGGATGAGATATTTACTACCAAGGGAAACTTTGGGTCGATTTGGGGACCCCATGGATCCACTTGGGAGTGAAAATGACACTTTATATTAATTAATTTAATGTGAAGACAAAAGTAACATAAACATATATCTTCTACTAAAATAATTTTTATATGGGGTTATATATGTCATATCTTACACAATAAATATTCATTGGAAAGATAAAAATATTTAAGACATCATGGTAGTCTATTTTTAATTTTTAGATATTAAATAAATAAACTTAATTCTCACACAATAGTGATGTAGTAATTGCTTCATTGTAAAAAGATTCAAATAAATGATATAACCAGTATTAAAATAAATTTCATTTTGAAACATTTTATGCCGTACATGAATTTTAGGGATAATAATGAATTTTTATATGTGAATAATGAAGTTTTTTCGAATGGATCAAGTTGTTATATATTTTTTTAAAGTATTGATATGAATAATTTATAAATTGACATAAATGATTTTTTAAAACCATTAATATTTTATTAAATGATAAAATAAAAATAAAATCATAAGATTCGGACAAATGAAAAAACTAATGTAAACAATTATCCATTTTGGGTCTCATTACATTTTATATTAAATATATTAACTGTATAGTATGAATATATAACAGGACATGGTAAAAGTTATATAAGTTAACAAAGGGTTAAACAAAAAAAGTCAAGGATTAATAAATATCCAAAACCTGTCCAATTATTATTGGATGATTATATTTAAAATTATATGTAACTTATATTTGTATTAAATATTTTTTTGACCTCTTAAAACCGAAAATAATTTTATAATAACATAATACTTTCAAACATTCCTAAAGAGCCCCTCCTCCCTATTATAAAAGCTCACCACCTCGAACCCATTACTCACACCTATCAAGCCCCTTGGATCATCCAAAATCTGATCCGAGAAGCTCCAAACAACCCCCTATTCCTCTTAGAGTCCTTCCATTAGGAATAAGGAAATTTGAGAAATCCTTTTGGTTCAAAAAAATGGAGTTACCAGATTTAAAGGAAACATCTTCTCTCATGTTTTTTTTCTTTTATTATCCTTCTCAAACCCCCTAAACTATCTTCATACCATTATTTTATAACAACACCAGTATCCTAAATATTATTGTATTTTTTTATACATATTCTAAATACACTTCCACACACAACCATTTAATGGATACAAGCATACTGTTTCTCTAGACGGAGAACTATTACCTCACGAAACGATGATTGTTCAATTATCTTCTACCACCTCTCATGGTGGCTATTATGATTACACTGTATTTATGTGATATATAATATATTAATATTGTCTTTATATTTTTCATTTATATAATTACTTGATGGTTTCTATAATGGGTAAATACGATAATTTCAATTGTGGAAGTGCGGACTACTGCCCCCTCAAAGAGATATGACTCGTTCCTTCCATATGTGGAACATATAAATGATGGAGTTAATGAAATTATATATGATATTATACTAAAAAAATAATATAACTATTTATCATTATGTTTTCATTCCATTAAATTTAAAATTTAAATGAAAGTAGTGTTCCTGCGTACGTAGGGCTTACCGTCTCAATGAATGGTGCATTCCATTTCTTATCTCCAAATGTTATGTACTGTTATGAATAAATATATATATATATATATATATTCGATATATATGATATATATTATTTATATTATATCTAAATCATCAATATAATTTTGGAGATAATTTAATTTTGACCACATAAACAACATGATATTATAAGAAGTTCATTTTTGACATAAGTACCAAATATCAACAAAATGACTATTATTAACTTAAATGATTTTGTGATGTTTATAACATGTTAATAAGTGATATAAATGGAATAATTAACTTAAAAATGGTTCTTATGAATTTATAAATTAACTTTAGTTTATTATTCATAAGACTAAAGAACGAACGAGTCATGTCGCACATGAGGTAAGGGGTTTTTATCTCACTTTTTATTCCCGTGCGATTCCTGCTGTATTTGAAACTATTTCTTTTTGTGTGGTGTTATTACTACACATGATTGTATTATCTGGGTAAAATAACTTAATTTATCTGTATTTACATCTTCATTTTATGTTTCTTCTTTCAAGTAGTGTCTGTTTCGTAAGTTACCAAATCTGTAAGGTAACCTTCCACCGTCCTCTTTTGCTTTTTTTGTCAAAGACTTATTTTATGATATGTCTTTTTAAATTTACATTTTATTATGTCGGGAAATGTTTATATATATCTTTATTGATGTAAATTTTATGTCCATGTGATGAGGGACCCTTATCTCTCTCATCAATTCATTTTATGAATTTTAATGTGATGTCGTTAGGTTGTCGAATTTCTGTAAGAGAACTTCTTAACCCAATTTCTATTATTTTAGTTTATCTTCTACTTCATGATTATGTTGTGATATGATTCTTTGATAAATAACTTTTTATGTAATATCTTTTAATTATACATTAATTATTTTTAAATATTGTAAATACAAATAATCAATCTATTTTATTTATAAAATGATCTTTATAAGGGACTTTGTCTCGAACTCCTTTCATTGAGTCATATTTTTATTTATACACGACTTTCATTTATATAGTGTATAAACCCCTTTTAATTTTTCTTTTATTCAAAAATAATTTTTTTTTCTAAGAATCATTAAATTAAATTACTAAAAATAATGTTTCTTTTTAACGTACACGGTGACAACGACCTTTCTGCCGCTGCGAGTATTATTTGATCTTTGAATTTAATAACAAGCAGTAGTGTTTTTTTTCAATGGAAAATAAATACCATAAACTCTTTTACGTATTTTGTTATTGAAAATGGTTTTGATAATGGGTCGATTATGTCAATATTTCGAAATGATATATTGTGATCCCAATGCATAAATTTTATCTTTCATTTATGCTTTTGTTATGTGTTATGATTATGTTATGGTACTTAGGCATTGTTTAACAATACGGGTGGTTCCATGATAAACATAGGGCGGGTGAGCCCGAGAGAGCTCGCCAATGCATTGGGGAATGTGAAAACGGTAAACATTAATGTTTCTCCTAATAGATTTTTGGAATATACTAGGATGGGTATTCCATACGTAACTCACTACATAGCGGTGAAAGCTACAATATAAGTATGTTATGGATGCCATAAGTTACCTTTATGATTTATGATTTCTATGTATTATTCATAAAACTTATGATTTCATGTGGTATGTTAAAGAGATTATGTTTTGCATGTGTTTATGGACTAATATTTTCATTCTTTATTTTATAACCCTTACTGAGCTTTTTCTGCTCATCTAATGTTTTTTTAATGTTTTCCACTCGACTTAAAGATGAATATGGTCAAGGATAAAATCAAGGAAAATTCATGTTGTATAAAACATGGAAGTAGACATTTTTTTTAAGATTTTTTATTTTAATGAAAATATGGATACTGATTAGAGGTGTCTACCTGTAATATTTAGATTTTTATGTATATGTTATGACCTAATTATATAAAGCTGTAAAACTAAAAATATCCTCTATGTGAATTATTAAAATAATTCAATATTTTTTAATGTCTAAGGATGCCGATTTATAGTTTGTTTTAAAGGTCATTTTAGACAACTTTATGGATTATGATTTTTTTAGACACATGATTAGTCACTATGTCTACTCCTTATGTTAAAACCTTATTTTTTTAACTTTTTTATCAAGGAAATTCTGTTACAAATAGAAAGAGGAGGATCTCAAATGACATTACTATCTCTTCCTGATGACTTTCTTGCAATAATTATTGAAAATTAATGTCTAGAAGATTCTGAAACATTTTCAAACATACCACTCACTTGCAAGAAATTGTTTGAGATATCAAACACAACAACTATACCTTTATACCATCATAGATCATGGGTTGTATTTCATCAAATCATATTTTCTTAATATTCTCATATCTTTATGAAATGTAAATATTATCAAGGAATTTTCAAATATTGTACATTATCAAAATATTTTGAAGCATATTATGATTTTTAAAAAGGTTCTAAACAAGGTACATGTGTGCAACCTATTTATATTTTCTTTTAAATTATAGTTTTTCAGCACATACTTATGGTATTTTATAAGGACCATTGATTGAATGTTTAAAATCCAAATCAATGTGACTATTTTATGAAAATAATGTTTTATTAGATGTTTTGAAATTATATGTCATGCATGATTATTATCTAAAACCATTTTTCTATGATCACCCACATAACCCATGTTTTGTGAGGTGTATTTTGGTAAAGGAATCATATGATTTTGAAGGATCTCTAAATAATTATTAAAATGCATTGACCATCTATCTATGCAAACTAGATGACAATGAATCTTGGAGGACATCATGATGAAGGTACAATGTTCTTTCTTTTTGGAATAGTGTAATTTTATGGAGGTAAAAAAAATTCAATATATATAAGACTTCAGGAATTAAGTTATTGAAGTCATTATGAGTTAGGATGAAAATGAGTGGTATAATACAACCATCGAGGTTAAAAAATGTTAGGGTTATTTTTGAGTTTTATAAAAAGGAAAAAAAATGCAATATGGGTGACAACCCATCGCATTCGGCAAGGCCGCATGAATCAAACCCACAACCAAAGGGCCATAAGGTCGCATCACCAACCATTAGACTACATAATTCCGCTGGTTAGTATGACATATTTTTTTAGTTAAATGATTTTATGGATCCAGAATAAGTTATTTTTGGAAACATATGATTTATCAAATATATATCCTTAGTATAGTAAATGATTTGGTGATTATGTGGTAAAGGTTATTTTGGAAGACGTTATCCCTTTTCGAACCACTAGAAGCCTAAGGGAAATAGAATGCTATGAGATTTCGTTTGTGGAGTAATAGTTGAAATTTTATTTTAGAATAATATATTTTTTTATTGTGGATATAAGATGATTTGGGTTCTTTAAGGAAATGATTAACCTATCATATAGAATATGATATTTGGTTAATTACTTTATAGTATGAGACTTTATGAGCGACCGATGTTATTTGGAGATAAATTTTATGATTTATGTGGATGACTATGTGATTAAATTCTTATTAGTTTTTGGGTTTAAATCTTAGTTTGGATTATATTGAAGAATTTAAAAGGAAAATTTTTTATTGAATGATATTTTTTGAACTTTTGGCATTGTTTGTTCAATTTAGGAGATTAAGAGTAGTATTTCTTTTTATAAATGACTATTATTTTGGGGATTATCTAATCTTATACTAAACATTTTTGTTTTTTTAATGTCTAATGATTGGGGAAATATACAGTTCAACTTTTGTAGATTATGTGATTCTCTAGAAGTTGATACTAGCACTTTAGGTGTGACCAAATCATATTGAATACTCATCATTTGGAGTAAATATTATTTTTTGGTAGAAAATTATTAAAGGATGAAGCTCTACTTGAAAAGTACGTATATTTCCTTATGTTATTATTCAGTCTAATAAATAAATTCTCCAAAATTATGAATGGGAACATAAAACAAAAAATGAATTGTTTGTTTAATTTTTCTACTAGGTAATCAAAGACTGTTTAACCTATCATAAGTTTGTAGTTTTTGGGTTGTTAACTTTCTTCTAGTCATGTTTTATATCACTCTCCATCAGAACATGACTCTTAGATTTCCTCCAAATCCATATTTTCATACATGGAATCCTAGTCTGTGTTATCTCGTGTGACCTTTGTACTTCTCTTTCTTTTTTTAAAGTGATATTTTTATTGACTATTTTTCTGACGTGGGACTTTTAATTATGTTTCTGAGTCCAATTTTAAAATTTCAAGGATGCAATTCCCAAATAGGGAGAAGGATGTACCATCCCAGGTAAATAGAGAATATGAATTTTAATATTTATTAATATTTGTGAATTAAATATTAATTTTAATTTAAAGGATATTTTATGTTCTATGTCGTACCTGACATACAACAATTGGTTTCTCTGAAATCTCATGTTGCACACAAGTTTGAGTCATACTTAAAAATAATATTATAATATTATTTTAAATGGTAGTTAAAGCCTTGCCGTTGTATTGGAAAGAATAAACATAACTAACTAAAATATTATTACACAGGGTTTTTAAATGTTTTTACATTTATGGAATAAAATTTAGAGGCTTAAAATGATAATGAATGCAATTTAAAGCTTAAACACTCTAATATTCTTTAAAATGTCGATTTACAGCCTTTTGATGGAGAACCCTTTTTAAATATAGTTTTTGTCACTTTTATATGTTCTATTTGAATAAATAATATTATTCTCTAGAATAAGGACATCAAAATTTACTTAGGATGAAATTTTCATATTTTTCTGATAATGTTCATTTTTTATGAATAGTGAAAAATAATGCATTTTAATTCAAAACTGCCTCTTAATGTAATTAATTTATATAGTTATCTTTTTATTTTAGTTGGTTTTAAAGTGTAATTGTATTATATTTTTACTATTTAATCTAATGTTAGTTATTGGAAGTAATTTCCCTCTTAATTGGACCTAAACAAAGGTAAATGTTTTGATAGTTATTATTTCTTAAAAACACGCTTTTTGTTTGGACAACGAGAATTAATTTTAAATTAATTTATTCCACTTCTGTGTTTTGAATTTGAAAAAATGGATTCCATTTTTGGAATTAGGGGTTACAAATTGTATAAATTAGTAACTTAAATTTTTAGACATTATGTTTATTGACATCATTAAATATTTCATTTACCATGGTTAAAGGTTAAATCTGGTAAATAAAGGTGAAAAATAATATTATAATAATATTAAATTACACTTACACTTTTCCTAACCCTATTGGATGAGATATTGACAACCCAGGTCATCCTTGGGTCGATTTGGGGACTGCATGGAGCCACTTGGGAGGGATAACGACACTTTATATTAATTAATTTAAAGTAAAGACAAAAGTAACATAAAAATATATCTTTTGGTAAAACAATTTTTATTTGGAGTTATATAAGTGATATCTTAAACTATAAATATTTATTGGAAATATAAACGATTTCATACATCATGTTAGTATATTTATAAATTTTATACATTAAATATATAAATTTAATTATGACACAATGGTGATGCATTAAATGCTTCATTAATAAAAGATTCAAAGAAATGATATTATAAATATTAAAATATATTTATTTTGAAACTTTATATGCCATCCATAAGTTTTATGGATAATAATGACTTTTTATATTTTAATTAATGTAGGTTGTTTGAATGAATAAAGTTTTTATAGATTTTTTTTAAAAGTTTAGACACAAATAATTTATAAATTGACATAAATGAGTTTTTAAAACAATTAATATTTTATTAAATGATAATATAATTCTAAAAATATAATATTCGGCCAAATGACTTAAATAATGTAACAAATGATACATTTTTGGTCTATTGACATATTATACTAAATATATTAACCATATAGTATGAATATATAAGAGGACATGGTGAAACTTAAATAAGTTAACAAATTGTTAAACCAAAAAATGATAAGGAATAACTTTTTTCCAAAACCTATGAAATTCTTATTTGATTATTTTATTTCAACATATATGTACCTTATATTCATATTGAATATGTTTTGGATCTTTTTAAACTGAAAATAATTTTTTAATAAAATAATACATTCAAACATTCGTAAAGAGCCCCTCCTCCCTCTTATAAACGACCACAACCACTAACCCATTAGTCAAACCAATAAATCCCCTTGTATTGTCCAAAATTTACTCCAACAAGCACCAAACATAACTATATTTATCTTAAATTCCTTTCTCAATGACTAAGGAATTTTAAGAAAGACTTTTGGTTCAAACCAAAGGGAGTTACCCGATTTAAAGGTAACATCTTCTCTCAAGTTCTTTTCTTTTATTTTCCTTCTCCAACCCCCTAACCTCTATTTATTACATTATTTTATAACAACACAAATATACTAATTTTACTAGGATGTTTTTATAAGAATTATTCAAACTAAACTTCCACACACCTCCATATAATGGATACGAACATACTGTTTATGTGGACGACGAACTACTACCTCACGAAACGATGATTGTTCAATTATCTAATATCGCCTCTCATGGTGGCCATTATAATGCCAATATATTTATATTTTATATATAATATATTTATATTTTCTCTATTCTTCTTTATTTTTCATTTATATTATTCTTTTATGGTTTCAATAATTGGTAAATACGATAATTTCATTTGAGGAAGTGTGGACTACTGCCCCCTCAAAGTGATATGACTCATTCTTTCCATTCGTGTAATGTATAAAAGTTGGTTTTAATAAAATTATATATGATTTTATAATTTAATTATAATATAACTATTTATCATCATGTCTTAAATCCATTATATACCAAATATAAATGGTTGTAGCGTTCATGCATACGTACGTCTTACCGTCTCCCTGAACACTGCATTTAATTTCTTATCTTCAAATGTTATGTAATATTATAAATAAAAATATATAATAGATATATATGATTTATATGATATCTAAATCATTAATATAATTCTTGAGATAATGTATTTTTGACCACATAGACAACATGTAATTATAAGAAGTTATTTTTTGACTCAAGTACCAAATATCGACAAAATGACAGTTATTAACTTAAATGATTTTGAAATGTTTATGACGTGGTAATAAGGGATATGAAAGGAATAATAAAGTTTAAAATGATATTAAAAAATTATATATTAACTTTATTTTATTATTAAAGAGATTAATTTATCAACAAGTCAAGTCGGACACGATGTAAGGGGTTTTCTTCTCACTTTTTATTCTCTTGAGATTCATAATCTATTTACAGCTATTTACTTTTGGGTGGTGTCAGTACTGAACATTATTTTATTCCTTGTGTAATATAACATAACTTATAGGTATTTAAATGTTCATTGAATGATTGTTATTTCATGTTTGTATGTTTCATATGTTACCAAATCGACAAGGGAACCTTTCACCATCATCTTTTTGTCAAGGACTTATTTTATGATATCTATTTTTAAATCTCCATTTTCTTATGTTGGGATATGTTCTTCTATATCATTATTTCTTTAAATTGTATGTACATGTGATGAGAGGACCTTTTGTCTCTCATCAAATCATTTTCTGAATTTTAAAGCGATGTCGTTAGGCTATCAAATTTCTGTAAGAGAACTTCCTAACCCAGTTTCATTATTTGGGTTGATCTTATACTTCTTGATTATGTCATGATATGATTATGCGTTAAAAAAAATTTGATATCCTATATTGTATTTGTACATCAATTATGTGTACCAATAGTAAATACACATAATCAATCTATTTTCTTTACCAAATGATCTTTTAAAGGGACCTCATCTCGATCTCCTTTCATTGAGGCATATTTTTATTTATACACGACATTATTTTATAAGGTGTATAAACCCCTTTAAATTTTACTTTTATTCAGAATGAATCATTTTTCTATGAAACATTTTACTAAATTAAAAAATTAATGGTTTCTGTTAATGTTCATGGTAAAAACAACCTTTCCGCTGCTGCGAGTGTTATTTGATCTTTCCCTTCCTTAAAAATCTGTAGTGTTTTTTGAAAAGGAAAATAAATACCACATACTCTTTTATGTATTTTTATTTTAAAATGGTTTTTATAATGGATTGATTATGTTAATATATTGAACTGATATATTGTGATTGAAATATGTACATGTTATCTTTCATTTATGCTTGTGTTATGTGTTAGGATTATGATATAGTTATTGGGAATTGTCTATGTGTATGGGTGGTTACGTGACAAAACTAGGGTAGGTGAGCTTGAGATAGCTCTCTAATGCATTGGGTAACATGATAAAGGTAAACGTAAATGTTTCTCCAAATAGATTTAAGGAATATACTATGATGGATATTCCAAATGTAACTCCCTCCGTATCAGTGAAAGCTACAACATAAGTATGTTATTGACGCCACAAGTTACCTTTATGATTTATCATTTCTATGTGTTATTCATAAAACATATGATTTCACGAGTTATGTTAAATAGATTATGTTTTGTATGTATTGAATGAAAAATGTTCTCATTCTTTATTTTATAACCCTTATGGATCTTTTTATTCTCATCCCATGTTTTTGCAATGTTTTCCACTAGACATAAAGATGAATAGGGTCAAGGATGGGATCAAGGTAAAGTCATGATGTCTAAAACATGGAAATAGAAATTTTTAAAATTTTAAGAGTTTTTATTTTTTTTGAAAAAATGGATACTGAGTAGAAGTGTCTACATGTAATATTCATGTTGTTATGTATATATTATGACCTAATTCCTTAAATATCTAAACCTACAAAGATCTTCAATATGAATTATGAACATAATTCAAGATTATGTAATGTTTATGGTTGGGACCTTATACATTTCCTCCCTTTACCTCATGAATATACCCTATTCTTTCAATTTGATCCAATCCTAGGGAGGTTTTGATGTGAATGAGTTTTGTCATACGAGATGAAAATATTATAAAGAGTGCTTAATGTATGATGGAGAGATGAACAATCCCAAGAGGAAATAAGAGAACATTCACAAGATTTACTCTATGCACAAACCTTCACATCAGAAGGCCTGTGAACCCCCCAAATATTTCTCTAAAAGATTTCCCACCATGGCACAAGGTACCTGTGTTGGGTACCTATTCCATAAACTTACACATGGTATCTCTGTAAACAAGGGTCTCTTATACTCATATAAATAGGACCCTAGGGGTAATCATTTTTACAAATATAAAATCTATATAATCCCCTAATCTAGGTCACATATACCCTTTAAAAGGTCCTTAGAAATCTATAATGCATAAATCTTTAACACATAAAAAAAGTCAATTTAGGGGAATAGTGGTATCAATGTCCTTCTTGGGTCTGGAATATAGGACACATGTGTGATGAAACATCCCCCCTAAATGATACCCACTTGCACGAAGGTCCCTTCCCTAGACTTGGACCTATGCGAGACCCTTCCAAAGATACATGAGGTGAACCATTGTGCCTAGAGAAATGCCTCCACTACATTGAGCTCACGTAGGTATACCACCCTGCACCAAACAGTTCCAGCTCCTCCCAGACCCTACGCGAAGCAACATTGATGTCCAAGCATGGACCTACACAAGTGTTCTTCTGAGCCATCTTTTAAAACACCAATGGAATGGATCCCATATCATTGGATCCCTCGTTAAATTGGGACTGAATTAAAGCCTCTATATAAGGCACCACATATGAAAGACCATAGTAAGAGGCACTCTAGAAATTTCCCCCATTATAATATGCATTACATCAGTCTGAGGTGTCCCGAAGACGTCCTATCAAATAGATAGGGTCCTCAGGGTTCATGTGAATATGCATCCCATTAGCCATCAAGACACTAAACATAGGGGAAATGTCACAGATTCTTAGTCTTGGATATGAGGGCATGGATCCTGTCCTTTACTAAACATCTCTAATAATATGTATATTTGGTTCCAGTGGAGTGGGAGAGGTTCATACTTTCCATTCCCTCTAATGAATACTGTGTTATCCTCCTCTGTTCCTTAATAACCAGATCTTGGGTATCCATCCTAGTGTAATCCCCAAAAAATTATTGCAGGACCACTCCTACTTCATTTATTACTCCTTATCCATATACATGGTTGGTGTTATTATGGGTATTAATATATTAATATAATGTATACATTGACATATGGGGATAAGAACATCAAATCACACTATATTTTATCCCTTTCGGTCTTCACCTTGTCCACTAGTGGGCAAAGAAAAATTTTGTGGTTTCTCATATCTTTAACTTCCTCTTGTTTCTCAAACTGAGAATTAATCACATTGGCCTTGAGGTTGGAAGTTATCATGAAATATGTACAATATGAAACTCTTATGTTTCTATTTGGTATAATACTCGGTCACAATCCTACCCTTTCAAAACATTCCAAGTGTAATACAAAACAAAAAAACCAGGGCATCCCCCTTATACAGTTGAATACCTAAAACCCAACCTCAGGGGTATCATTACAAGTGTAATCCACAACTACCAAACCAATGAATCCTCATATATGAAAAAAAATCCCAAAATCCCAACATAAGAGAATACTTACATGTGTAAGTCCCAACTCAATACTCTTAATGTGATATGAAATAGTACAAAAAACACTAGAGGGCTCCCATTGGAATTGGAACTCACAACCAAATATGTGGGATTTGATTTTCCTGAAAATATGATACATAGGATGTGTCATTGAGATCGAAAAACAACACCCAAAAATCATACCAAATTATCTCTAGGACACATTATGAGGAGGGTATTATCCACCATGGGAGTTAATATTCCTTCTGGGTTCCCCTGGACACTTTGTGGTAATCGGAAAATGAATCATTGACTAGGAACCTTATTCATACATGTCATTTCAACATGACATTTAACATCCAGGTTTGGTCCTCATAACATGACCTTAAAAGTTGTGATGCGTCATGTTAAGTGAATATGAACTATGTGGGCTCTGATTCCATTCACAAGGATACATACAAACCGCATATGATGGGTCCGAATAGGACATGAAAATAAATCTCATCTACCTGAATGGTGATACACACTAGAGTAACCCACTATGTGGCTCAAAACCAGCATCCTAATAATAATGCTGGAATAATAAAAATTTACTACATAAGAGTGAACAATTAATGGGGACCCTAGAACACCTAACGATATATCGATTGATGAAGAACCAAAAATACTTACTGAGGGTTCTAGATTCAATAAATACTTATAATTTATTGTTAATTCAATGGTGACCTATATCATACATGTAAATAAAATAAGTATCTCCAAACATATCGGAAATCTATAATAGTTTCCCAAATTAAGAAACAATTCCCCAAAAGGATGTGATGTTCTCGACCTCCCATCCTCTCAACCAATATCATTTCTTATGCATCATTGGCACAATTTTCTATTGAGAACCTTACTTGGGAAAGTAAGTCCATGAGTCCTCACAAATATATATTCATTGGGTGTTTCAAACTCTACAAAAAAACATGATGGAGTACGTTAAAAAAATAAGGAACCTGATGTGGATGATTGAATAAAATTTAACCCTAGATCAAATCATCATTCACCTAATTTCTCATTGGAAACACCTACCCATGACCTGTTAAATCCATGAATTATTCTTCAATATCAATATTTATATTCAAATAAAAAATGGTACAATTAGGGTGGGGCATGAGTGGGGGGGGGGTCATCAAAAATTAATTTTATGAATTTCATTTTTATAAATAAGAAACTCTTTACACTTTATTTTAATGATAATATGAGATTACTACATCAATTATTTCATAATTTTGAACTCAAAGACTCAATAAAATTAATAATAAATGTGTTATTGGAATCATATTCCCTTAAATACAGATTATTTCATTCTTACAATTTAAATAAATTAAATAAATATTTCATGGTGTTTTTTTTCACTTTACATACTATGGGAAATTATAACTCAAATATTTTTTATTCCCAAAATTAAAAAATTTATCTTTTTTCTTAATACCTGATTTTAGGTTTTAATCTACCAACAATACCATTGGAAACTCCAATATTTTGGTTTTTATTTTATATTAAAATGTTAACCTTTTTATTCATCATAGAACCACTTCTTAGAAAACCAATATCGCAACTAGTTATTCTCTAAAAATTATAAATATGAGGGAAACATTTATTATATTAATTTATATTATAGTTCAAAATAGATTGTTGGAATATTTAAAATAATTGTGGTATAATAAAATTAATTTCTATAAACAACCTTAATTGATAAATTTATATCTCAAATCTAAAGACACAACAAATAATATCAAGTATATGAGTGTAGATGAAGTTCTATTAATATTTTGTCATTAAAAATATGTCTATAAAACCTTTTACCATTAATGGTTTTCTAATTTTTAATGTTGAATCATTAGGTTACCTATATTCTAGAACACATAAATTCTATAAATATTTATTTGAAACATTACTTTAATAGTATTAGATATAATAGTAAATGCATCAATAAAATCCTTAGAACTATATATGTTACCATATCAATCCTCTTATCGAATAACATTAATAGTAATCTAAACCTAAAGGGGACCTTAGCCACGACACCCCACACTCTATAGGTTTTTGACTATGGGAGGTTATTTAAGATGTTATTATAGGGACACTATACCATCTTATTATTGTATAACAAAATGAAAAGTAACTAAGATGATTTTATATGAAATGTTTTGAGTATATAGAAGAAATAAAAAATAACCATGAAATATAAAATGAAAGAAAATGAGACGAGTACACTTCCCAATATATCACCCACTAGGTGGATTATATATATAAATAAATAATGTAAATTTTATACATGGAGGCTATTTTTCCATCCCAACTCATCATCATATAAGAATTCTTAAATATATGTTATGTTTCTCTATCCCAATCATCCAATATTAGGCATCTTCATTATCTGAACCAAAAATGATGAGATATGTATTGGTACCAATGTTCCATGTATTATGAAGTAGGGTGTGTGTTACACTAAGTAGGGTGACATCATTTGTGTCCATTATATAAAAATTAAATATGATGTATACACATGTGACATATTCATAAAATAAAAAATTGGTGAATAACATAAAATAAATACCATTGATCCCTAGGTTCTATAGTGACACCTTATATTGACTATATTTTCCTCACAAATTTTAGGATATATTTAAAAATTTATATGATCATAATGTGATTCGTTTCCTACCCTAAAATGTAACAAACCAAAATTTCATCAATGAAATTTCTCTTATTATAATTATTTTATATGGTATGAAACATATACATAACCTAGAGGACCCATTAAAAACATTATTCTCATAAGTGATGATTGATATAAGTGGTATTTTTAGAAGTAAATGAATCTATACTGACTAAAATATAGACTTACCATTCTAATAGTAGAATGATCATTAAGAATAGTAATCTGGCCTATTGAATATTATCCATACCTATTAATGTATTATTAAAATTGAGGAATCTTATAATTTAAAATATGATATAATTATATCATTTTAAAAGTAAATAAATGTTTTAAAAATAATAAATTAAGGGGTGATATGTTTTGAAAAACAGAAATGATTATTTACAATATTATAATTAATGTATTTATATAAAGAAAATTTTATTTTAATAAAATAGATACATAAATAAATATTCTATTTTATTATAACTATAGGGTAATTTTATGACACCTTAATAAATTTTTCGATATGTAATAAAATCAGTTATACTATTGAAATCAATTTTTTCTAATAAGAGGTGATATTATTTCAAATTTAAATTTCTCATATTTAGAAAACTAACTTCATAAAATGATGTAAATTTTATAAATCTTTATTCAAAAAATAGTTATGATGATTTTTATGAATTTATCTAAAATAATAGAATTTTTTCTGAATAGTGAAATATGGTAATTTAATATATTTAACAAATACATGAATTTTTGAGTCATGGATGATGTATGGGTGAGGTAAGCACCATTATCACTAACTCTCTTCTCCTTTTATTCTAAAAATGAAAACATATTCTGTTATGTATCGATTCACCACCTTTGTGGATGAAGAGTTTCCATTTTCCATTATCGCCTTCAAGGGTGGTAGAAAAACCATTATTATGGTTAAAAATAATTTTAAAATTCATATAGTAAATTATTTAACGTTATAGGACTAATAAATAAAAATAATAATTAATAAAATTTAATTATTTCATGATGGATGGAAAAAAATGAAAAAATAAACTAAAAAATTCATCATTAAGGTTTTATGTAATGAATAATACTCTTATAAAAAAGGATATATAAGACCATATAAACTTTTATAATATCATTAATAACATATTTCTTAAATGTTAAATAATTATTCACATTTTACAAAAATTTCCAATATGTTTTAAATGCGAACCTATCATAAAAACGTAGAAAACAAACACTCCCAGAATGATTAAATTGAACACTATAATGCCCAAAAATAGACATAAATGAACTTAATAAAATTATAATAAATCAAATACATGTATATAGGGTTCTTAATTTAGTAATTACTGAATTTAATTTTATAATCCATGATATTAAGTGTAAGTGAAGAATGAATTCTAACATAAGGTTAGGGTATTCTTGAACCCATATCACTTTCTTTCGGTTATATCACATTCATTCTAAATTTAATTAAAAATATTCTATTAATGTTCCTTAAATAAAGATTTATTCTTCTTAACTATTATTTGTGAGGATATAAATTTTACCAACATATTTGTAAGAAAAATAAATAGATTTTCCAAAATAAATCTTATTTCCAAAACACATCTTCAATCCTATTGAGATAGTTTCTTCTTCTCTCAAGATTGAAAATTATTATTCCATGTATATTTTTAATTTGATCATTTGGGGAAACTAAATTTTATTTATGAAAATATGATTTATAAAATTCATATGATACACATTCCATTCCATGGGTAATTTTATGACTATAGTTGTTATATGTTATATGTGGAATACATGATTATGTAAATGTTATGATATGATGGCTAGGCCCGAAATTATATATCCCTTAAATTCATTGGGTAATGTGATGTATCTCTTGAGATAATTTGAAATATGCATGAAAATTATGGTATATGTTTCTACAGTGATTATGTTATGGTTATGCAGATATTTTATGAGTGAACATGATGTTATCTTTGTTAAAAACTTTCTTTTGTATTTGGCCACTAAGACATGATGTTTCATTTTTATGCATTGCCACATTCTATTACATTACTTAATGTTTCCTATCATGATTGTGAATATGATACTATATTTATGCTATGATGATGATGATGATACTCACCAATGTTATATTTATTCATGTTCCTTATTTATCCTCTTATTATTATTCTAGTTCACCCATTTCATTGATGTATATACACACGTGACTACATGTACTAAGCAGAATGTGGTCTCTAAAAGGATATAGAATATGTTATTAAATAAATATTTATGTTTCAATACAAAGAAATTATATATGGTTCTAATTTTCCCAAGACACTAAACCTTTGGATCCTGAATTCATATCTCTGTAATGTAGTTTATAATTTATATGATTTACCAAGAATGTTGGAAAAAGTAGGGTCACTATAGTTGGTATCAGAGAACTGTTTAGTTAATTTTGGAATCAGGTTTTTAGAATGACATTGAAATATCATAGGATAAGACTATGTATATGTAAACATCCATGTATCTTTTTTTAGAAAAATTTTGAAGATGATGATACAATAAGATATTCCTTTATATTTAATTATACAAACAATAGATTATTTATTCCTTATTTATTAACTTGAATTTTGTTAAAAAAAATTCTATTTTAGAAAATGTTGGACATAGGAGAAACCAGTTTTGAAACACATGTAAAAGAAAATTAAGTGATTTCCTAAATGGCATTCCCAATTCCTTGGAAGTTCAAGTTCAAAAATTCATGGAAATTATTACCCATCAATCTTAGTCTATGAGTAATAACCTAAACCACAATAAACATCCACCTTCACCCAAGATGTTTTAACTTGTTAATGAATTTTTTATGTGACAAAGACCATAAAATTTTAGTGTATTTTAATATACACTAGTTGTATAATATTGGGTCAACTCAATGGAGATGATATTTCATTTGATTCACTATTCTAATAAGTATAAGGTTACAATATTTACTTAAAATTTAGATGGAAAGGCCAATAAATGGTGGTCATTGATTAAGAATGTCATTTTGGAGGGTGAAAAAGAATATATGGTGTTAGAAGAAATTAAAAAAATTCATAACAATTACTTCCCTTGAGATATTCTTACAATGATGGATAGATAATTCATAGAGTTGAAGAAAATGGAAGGCTAATATGTCACATCTTATGAATAATATTTTTCAAGTATATCATGTTATGCCTTGGGTTTTCTTATCCACTATGACAGAAAAATAGAAAGATTTTTTATTAGTTTAAAACCAAATTGTTAAAAGAATCTAACTATTCAAGACATTGGGAGTGATTAACATATTGTTAGATGTGCTCATTAATTGGAGATGGTGTGTGGATAATGGTCCCTTGGATATGGATAAATTAAATGAATGATCATGTTTTACGATGGATGATTTTATAAAAAAGGTGGAAAGAGATATCAATATATCACACCTTAAAAACACGAGAAGAAACATCATGGGAACCACCTCAAAGGGAAAGGGAAATTATATAAGTGTTGGAGGTAAGCCCACCAAGATCAATAATTTTGAAGATACATGATGAAACTAGCCAATGTGATGGAGGAAAGGATTGAACCACCCTTTGTCAATGATTTAACTATAAGTAGCATGGTAACTAAGCAAACTAGTGCTATAAACCTAGAGTCTGTGTAGTTAACAAGTGTCAGAAGCCACCAAATTTAAGGGACAAAGGTAATGATTATTCCATAACTACTACTGATGTGGATCATGAAAATAAATTCATACAACATAGACTTCCAATTCACTCAATAATGAGAAAAGGCTAATTTGATTCTCGTTTTATGAATTCCTTTATATCTTTCATGTTTTGTAGAACTATTGAATATAAACCATGATATATTTAAGTAGAGATATACATAAATCCTACAATGGTGTGATTATTAAAAACCAAATGTTGGAATCTTCTCTTATTAGAGTTAGAGGGAAGAGTCTTCAAGTTAATTTTGTAATACTTCCCTTATTGGTATTTGATGCTATACTGGGTATATATTTTCTCTCATTATATAGAGAATAAATAAATTTCCAAGAAAAGGAAATATCTTTTAATATTGTTATCCTTCGCATGTTCCTCTTCAAATTTAAGGAATACAATAATTCTTTTTTGGAAAATCCATCAGTGGTGTGAGTGTTCATATAACGTCAAGAGGCATAAATCACTCAAATGGCTGATACAATGGAAGGAATGAACCTTGAGGAAATTCCTATTGTGTGAAAATAAACTAATATATTTACCAATGAGTTTCAAAGACATACCTAAGATAGTGATGTATAGTTTCCAATATATCTTATTCCCAGAACCAATCCTATATCAAAATTTCCCTACAGGAAGGCCCCGATTGAACTGAAAAAAGTAAAGAAGAAGATGCAAGAGCATATTGAAAAATGGGTCATATGCCCTAGTGAATCACCATTGGTTGTTCCATTTCTTGATGTGAGGATTATTTGACATGAAATCCTCATTCAATTAATTTTCCCCCAAAAAAACAATGTAATATAGCAGTCCCTAGATTGTCTCTCGAGGAGGTTGCAATTTGAGTTGCAAAACTATCACTTTTTTGTTGGTTTGTTTTCACATGAAATGGAAAATTGGGGATTTGATTAAAGACTCAAGAACATAAAATAAATAAAAACTAAATGGAAAGAAAATTTGAGAATGAGCTAGAAAATTGATTGGAAATAAAATGGTTTTGAAACCCGAATCAAAACAGTGGTTACGGATAAGCTTTAACCTCCCAGACACTCCCCTATTCCTTGTTTAAAATTATATCTCTAATTAATCTCTCAATGACTACCCAAATACCTCTAGATAAACACCTTATTTTTCAAGGATATCATATTAAGACCTCAATATGATTGTTTCCCCTCCTATAGAAGAGATCTAATTATTTGAAGACCTTCAAATAACCAAACCTAACCGAAATCACTATACTCAACAGCAAGACCTTACCGAAGAAATTTAAATAGTGAAATAGACTATTTTAAATTATATATTGGGAAACCATCCAGAAAAAACAAGTTGAAAATATATTCAAGAAAGAAAACAACTACTGTCATTCAAGAAATATAAATTCAAACGAGATGCAACAGAGATTACACATGAAGATCAAAACTTAGAAGGGAGTGTACGTCGGTTGTCGTCGTCTGTAACCACTTGGTGCTTAGCCTCGCATCACTTGATCATCCCACATCACCTCCATTCCATCAAGAGAGTGTACACCATCTTCATCATTGTCTCCACAAATCCAACCCCCCCTTGAAATGAATGAAGAGATAGGGAGAATAGGGGAGGAGGTCTGGAAAATCTTTTATCCAGATTCTGTCAGCCCAAAATATTCTTCTGTTTGGAACACCTCCTGGCTGAATAAACCTCTATATATTGCTAAAGAGATGTTTAAAAATATGTTATCTGTCGGTCCACAAATTATCAGCCTTTTTGGAGATGTGGTGCAAAAGTTATGAATTAATTACTCCACGAATCTTTCTCTGACCGAGGAGACCTTTCATCACCCACTTGTTTGACTTGATCATAGTGTGACCTAATTATCTATTTTGACCTTGAAATTAATCATGAATGTGAGCCTTGGAGTCCTCTTGCACTCCCAGTTGTAATTAATGACATTGGAAACATGTAGCCGATGTAATGCTCCATTTATTGAGGTGGGATCCACACATCCGAACATACAAACTCTTCCCAAAGAATTATTTATTTGGACCCATAGATGGATGATTTAGATCTTGATCCAGATGACATATATGAAGAGAAAATTCCAGGGGTTCCTACAAAAAAGGAATTAGTCGAATTGGATAAGTATTTAAAACGATATTACCAAATACTCAGACAAGTCAAAACCTGGTTAAAATCCAGAATTAAGGCATTTTCACAATTTAGCTCAAAATACAACAATATTCCAAAAATGATGCAACTTAACTTGTATTGAAAAATTGGTTAGGATTAAATAATTGAAATATAGATAAAATATATTGAAAATATTATCTCTATCAATTCCCCCACACTTACAACTTGGTCTCCTGGACAAGTGATCATTAAAACCAAATCAGTGCATATTCAAAATACAAACCAATAAGGTTCACCAATCAAACACCAAGAATCAAATGATATCATGCCTCATAAAAAATGATTCAAGTTTTAAATTCAGTTCATTCAATACACTTAAACTCATTTTCTCCTCTCATTTACTTAACACAGTCACCTCACAAAAAATTTCTCTCAACACAAATATTGATTTCCAACAAAGCTTCTCTCAAGAAAACATGCAAGAATAATCATAGTATTGAAAAATTTCTAAATCTCTACCTGATGTGAGCCAAGAAAAATTTGATCATCTTGAGGGCTTTTCAAGGATGTTTTGTGGATAAATGTGGGTGGGTATCAAATATCCAAAATTCTAAAGCCGAATAAGGTGGGTTTGGCTCATTTTAGAAGAAAAAAATACATGAATCTAATCTTCACTCATGTGGGGAATCCTCCTTACTGTCGTCCAATAAAATTCATATTTGAGAATCCCTGAGAATATATTTTCCACCTCATTCCATCCAAATTTCAGCAGCAACAGTTACATTTCTCTTTTTTTTTCAAAAGCTCCAGATTGGGCACATCTTTCTTCCATCAAGAGCTCCAGATAGGCACAACTCTCTTCAATTGAGAGTTCCAGATAGGCACAACTCTCTTCCTTTGAGACCTCCAGATAGGTACAGCTCTGAGAAATAAAACATCTTTCAGCATCAAAAACATCTCTTCATTGTTTAGATAACCACCCAAAGCAACAACAGATGATGTAGCACACCATAAGTCATCTCCCTCACACTTAAGTTCAACTAGATCATGAATTTATACTTCTAGAGTAGGTTTGATAGGGAAAATGGCCTTTAATGTGGCTATCTAAAAGGCAGAACATGGAAACTAAGGGCTCAAGAAGGATAAAATGTAAAAATGGGCCAGAATAAAAGGGATAATTGTGAACAAGGGGCTTTCAATCACAAACAAATTGCCTCAATCATTTCAATCACACTCACCTTATCCCTAAAGTTTTGATAGAAAAAGATCAAGTTCTGGTTCAATCAAACAATCATTATTTGGTACACTCATTGATAGGGTTTTTAAAGATCATCATGTAAGCTCAAATGTTTTTCAAAATTTTAAATAAAACACACCGAGTTTGAAAAATCAAAGAAGACACCAAAAATTGAAAGAGAGAGAAAATAAAAGGAAAAAAATGAAATGAAAGAAAAAAAAATCATAATCTACCCAGCATGTTCCTCCCCCCACACTTATTTTATGAAATGTCCACATTGTGTAAAAAAGATATATGAATATGAAATTGAAGAAATCAGAGACATTACAACAAAAAATAAGTGAGAAGGAAAAACACAACCTGGCATCAATTGTATTCTGCTTCATGAAGATGGATCGCCTCCCCCGGAGGATCATGAAAATTCTCTCTAAACAGCTTCAACCTATGCCCATTGACTGTGAATGGTGTCCCTTTGCTTGGTTCTTTAATCTGGATTGCACCAAATGGAAAAACATGAGTAACAATGAATGGACCAAACCATTTGGAATGAAATTTTGCCGGGAACAGCTTCAATCTGGAATCAAACAGCAACACTTTGTCTCCTTCCTTGAATTTTTTGTTGAGAATCATCTCACCATTAAATGATTTGGTTCGTTCCTTGTACGGCATAGAACTTTCATATGCATTCTTTCTGATCTCCTCCAGCTCCTGCAAACAAAATTTTCTTTCGTCCCCAACAGAAAACCGATTCATGTTACATGTTTTAACAACCCAAAAATATTGGTGTTCTAACTCAACTGGAAGGTGACAAGCCTTTCCATAGACTAATCTAAATGGTTCCATGCCAATTGGGGTTTTGAATGTAGTCCTATAAACCCAGAGTGCATCATCAAGTCTCAAACACCAATCGTTTCTATTTGGGTTCACAGTTTTTTCCAGAATTTGTTTGATTTCTCTGTTGGACAACTCAGCCATTCCATTTCTTTGGGGGTGATAGGGTGGAGAGACCCTATGATGAACTCTATACTTATTCAATAGTGATTCCAAAGTCTTGTTACAAAAATGAGTAACTTGATCCGTAATCAAGAACTTTGGGAATCCAAACCCTAAAAATATATTTCTTTTCACAAACATGGACACAGTTTTGGCATCGTCAGCTCTTGTGGGAATAGCTTCTACCCACATGGATACATAATAAACATCAATAACAATGTAAAGATATCCAAATTAATTGGGAAAAGGTTCCATGAAATCCATACCCCAAACATCAAATACATCACAAAACAACAGAGGTTGTGGTGGCATCTTATTCCTTTTGGAAATGCCCACTTGAAATTGACAATTTCTACATGTCCTGCAGAAATCAAAAGAATCTCTAAAAATGGTAGGCCAATACAAACCAGAATCTAGCACCTTTCTTGCAGTTCTTTGAGGCACAAAGTGTCCTCCACAACTCAATGTGTGACAAAAGTTTAGGACAGAATGGAATTCAGAATTTGGAATGCATCTCCTAATCATTTGATCACTACCAACATGCCACAAGTAAGGATCATCCCAAATGTAATGCTTTGAATCACTAAAAAGTTTAGAAAATTGATTCTTGGAAAACCAGTGGGGAACATCATCAGAAGCTAAAAAATTCACCATATCAGCAAACCATGTCATTTCAGTTTGGCAAGCATACAACTCCTCATCTGGAAAAGTTTCTTTAATTGGCCGATAGATCTGATGATCCCCATTCTAAATAGACGGTTTCCTACTCAAATGATTAGCAACAAGGTTTTCACTTCCCTTATTGTCCTTTATTTCAACATCAAACTCTTGTAACAACAAAATCCATCTCAAAAGTATTGGTTTTGCATCATGTTTCTTCATCAAAAATTTGATTGCAGAATGATCAGTGAAAAAAATCACCTTAGATCCCAGAAGATAACATTTAAATTTGTAGAAATCAAAGACAACAACAAACAGCTCCTTCTCAGTTGTTGTGTAGTTTTATTGGGCCTAATCTAATGTTCTAGAGGCATAGGCAATCACATGAGATTTCTTTTCCAACCTTTGACTTAAAACAGCCCCAAGAGAAAAGTCAGATGCATCAGTCATGATCTCAAAAGGAAAGTCCCATTTGGGAGGTTGAACAATGGGAGGAGTAATTAATTTTTGTTTTAGCTCCCCAAAGGCCTGTTTACAATTTTCATCAAAGACAAATGGGGTGTCTTTCTGGATCAATCTAGACAATGGAAGTGCAACCTTACTGAAATCCTTATTGAATCTCCTATAAAAACTAGCATGACCAAGAAAAGATCTCACATCTCTAACTGTTTTTGGGTATGGAAATGAAGAAATGACCTCAACTTTGGACTTTTCAACTTGAATTCCTTCCAAAGACACAACATGTCCAAGAACAATCCCTGTACCCACCATGAAATGACATTTTTCATAATTAAGAACAAGGTTCATATCAATTCACCTTTCAAGAACATGAGCCAGACCTTCCAAACAACTTTTAAATGATGAGCCATAAACAGTGAAGTCATCCATAAAAACTTCCATGCATGTTTCAAAAAAATCATAGAAAATGCTCAAAATACACCTTTGAAAAGTTCTTGGAGCATTGTACAAACCAAAGGGCATCCTCTTATACGAAAATGTTCCAAATGGGCATGTGAATGTGGTTTTTTCATGATCCTCCGGTGCAATATGAATTTGGAAATAACCAGAGAATCCATCTAGAAAACAATAATGCATTTTTCCAGCCAGTCTTTCAAGGACCTGATCAAGAAATGGAAGTGGAAAGTGGTCTTTCCTCGTAGCCAAATTGAGCTTCCTATAATCAATGCACATTCTCCATTTACATGGAATCCTAACAGGAACAAGCTCACCAAATTCATTCTTTGAGATTGTGAAGCCACCTTTTTTGGGAACTACATGGACTGGACTCACCCATTGACTATCAGAGATGGGAAAAATAATTACAGTAGCTAAAAGGGTGGTAACTTCCTTCTTAAAAACCTTTAAAAGTGTTGGATTCAACCTCCTTTAAAATTGTCTCATCGGTTTAACATTTTCCTCCAAGAAAATTCTATGCATGCACACTGAGGGGCTAACTCCAGTTAAATCAGATAGAGTCCATCCAATAGCTTTCTTGTGGGTTTTCAGGAATCCTAACAATTGATTATCTTGGTTCTTCGACAAATCATTGGAAATTATAACATGGAATGTTTCATTTTCACTTAAGAAAGCATATTTGAGATTCTCAAGAAGTGGTTTCAACTCTAACTCTGCTGGGGTATTTTCATTGATCAAGGAACATTGCTTACAGGTGTGGTTGTTTAGTGGGGTTTCATAATTTAAAGGACAATCACAATGAATATCAATTTTAATGTTCTCAGAATTTGATTCTAGTGGAAAATTTTCAATTTCTTCTGGGAGACCACTAGCAGCACTGTGGATTTCTAGGGAGACATCTTCCTCATTGTTGAGATCAATAGAATCTTACAAAGCAATCTCAACATTCCAAGACTCATCATCAGCTCCCTTTTCCTTCTCTTGTTGATCAGATTCAGCAACACACAAATTTCCATCATAAAAAATATCATCTTGTTTCTCATCATAGGAAAAATCAGGGAACCTATCATTGGAAAAACAATCAATCATGTTCACTTGGGGGGATGAATGATCCTCGACTGGGTGTTTCATGGAGTGAAAAATATTTAAATTAACAACCTCTCCACCAAACTCTAGTGAAAGTTTTCCCTTGTGAACATTAATGATTGCTTTCACAGTTTTCAAGAATGGTCTCCCTAGAATGAGAGGTGCATGGGTACTAAACCTATAATCTTCCATATCTAAGACATAGAAATCCACAGGAAAAATAATGTCTCTCACCTGAACAAGAACATCCTCAATAAATCCAGTAGGCTTGGTGGTACTTCGGTTAGCAAGTTGAATGATGATCCCAGAGGGTTTCAATTCTCCAACATGAAGAGATGAGTAAATAGAATGTGGCATAACATTGATGGAGGCCCCCCAAATCAATCATAACATCCTTGAATTCACATTTACCAATGGTGCAAGGAATGGTAAAGGTTCCTGGGTCTTTACATTTTACAGGGAAGGCATGCTGGATCAAGGATGAAACATTCCTCCCTAAGTTGACCTTTTCACCTCCTTTGAATTTCCTCTTATGGGTACACATTTCTTTCAAAATATTTGCATACTTTGGAATATGTTTCACAACATCAAGAAAAGGTATATTGACTTGAACATTCTTAAGAGTCTCCAAAACCTCCTTATCCAACTCTTTCTCAGCACTTGAATTCACTGGTGGTTCACTCCTAGGGTAATTCAATGGTGGTTTGGTTGTTTTAAGGCTATTTTGAGCACTTCATTAAGAAACAATATGTCCAGACCTCCTCTTCCTATCCCTCTTTGTTCATTCAAGAAACATTTCGTCTCTTGAAATTGTGTTTCCCTTCAAAGAACATTCAGAATTTACAGCATTTCCATCAGTGGTGGGATTCTCAACAACAGTTTCAACAATAGGTTTTGGTTTCTCAATTTGAGGGGTATTCAATTGTTTTCCACTCATAAGTTCAATTGAACTCACATTTTCCTTCCCTTTATCTCTCGGATTCACTTGGGGTTGTGAAGGAAAACCTCAACTCATTTAATTTTTTATGCAACTAAGATCAGAGGAATGTTGACCCATTTGAGTCATTAGGGTATTCAGCATGTTGTGTTGTTGGTCTTGTGTTTGTTTCATTGCCTCATGTTGTTTCCTCATTTCTTCTTCAATATTACTCTCTGAATTTTGAGTGGGAGGGGCATCCTGAAAGTTTCTTCCAGAATGAGCATTGTCTTGCTCATTGAAATATCTTGGTTGTGAATTGTTTGATTGTCCTTGGAAGAAGCCTCTAGGTTGTTCAGGCTGTCGAAATAATTCATTAGAGTGGTTGTTCCAGCCTTGATTGAAATTTTGATTTGATTGAAATGGACTTTGTTGGTTTGATTGAAAGGTTTTTCCAGGAAAAACAACATTTCAGTTTTCAGAAGGTTCCTGCATTTGAGGGCATTGGTAACTAAAATGGTCATTAGAAGAACACATTCCATATTAGACTTTCGTTTGAAATGTTGCTTCAGGTTTGGGCGGAGTTGGTGGGGTATTGGATAACATCATTGACCTCAGCATGGTGGTAAGATCAGAAAGTTGACTCGCAATGATATTGTTTTCAGGACTAGCAATGGGGAACTCTTGGGCATATTTCACATGAAGAAGGCCTCTTGTTCCAAACTGTTGAGCATTTTGGGCCATGTTTGCAATTAATGTCTTAGCAGCAGTTGGTGTTTTTTCAACTAGAGCCCCTCCTATAGCAGCATCAATCATGCTTCTATCAGTAAGACACAATACTTCATAAAAATATTGAATCAAAAGTTGGTCACTAATTTGATGGGGGGGGGGGGAACGAAAACAAATTCTTTTGAAGCGTTCCCAATACTCATACAAAGTTTCACCTTGAGTTTGCCTAATTCCACAAATCTCCTTTCTAATGGAAGCAGTTCTAGAAGAAGGGAAAAAATTTCAAGCAAACATTTTTTCAATTCATTACAATCCCTAACCAAAGTAGAATGTGAATAGAAAAACCATTATTTGGAAACTCCTTCTAACGAAAAAGGAAAAGACCTCAATTTCATTTGATTTGCATCAACGCCCTGGGGTTTCATGTTGACACAAAGATAACTAAATTCCTGAAGGTGTTTATGTGGATCTTCCCCAGGAAAACCATTAAATGTTGGAAGTTGGTGAATGAAACTAGATTTAATATCAAACCCAGCAGGTGCATCAGGATATTCAACAGGATTTTCATGATTTGCATCATAAGATGAAGCAAATTCTTTCAAGGTTCTATTTTCAGCCATTGGAATTTCAATTTCAACTAGGTTTCTTCTAAGTGTGTTATTAGAAGATTCAAAACTTGGGACAAGGGGATTTCTGGTATCTCTATCCCTAGAGTGAAAAGTTCTATCAATTTCAGAATCCAATGGGAACAAATTTGGGTTAGAATTCCGGGTCATGCAAAAACAATTTTCACACAAATCAACTCAAGCAACCTCCCCAGAAACGGAGCCAGTTGATGTGAGGATTATTTGTCGTGAAATCCTCAATAAATTAATTTTTCTCCAAAAAAACAATTCAATATAGCAGTCCCTAGATTGTCTCTTGAGGAGGTTTCAATTTGAGTTGCAAAACTCTCACTTTTTTTGTTGGTTTGTTTTCACAGGAAATGGAAAATTGGGGATTTGATTAAAGATTCAAGAAAAGAAAATAAATAAAAACTAAATTGAACGAAAATTGGATAATGAGCTAGAAAATTTATTGGAAATAAAATGGGTTTGAAACCAGAATGAAAACAGTGGTTATGGACAAGCTTTAACCTCCCGGACATTCCCCTCTTCCTTGTCTAAAATTATATCTCAAATGAATCTCTCAATACCTAACCAAATACCTCTGGATAAACACCTTATTTGGAAAGGACATAATATTAATACCTCAATATGATTGTTTCCCCTCCTATAGAAGTGATCTAATTATTTGAAGACCTTCAAATAACCAAACCTAACCGAAATCACTATACTCAACGGCAAGACCTTACCGAAGAAATTTAAATAGTGAAATCGACTATTTTACTTTGTAGATTGGGAAACCATCTAGAAAAAACAAGTTGAAAATATATTCATGAAATAAAACAACCGTTGTCATTCAAGAAATATAAATTCAAAAGAGATACAATAGAGATTACACATGAAGATCAAAACTCGGAAGGGAGTGTCCGTCGGTTGTTGTCATCCGCAACCACTTAGTGCTTAGCCTCGCATCTCTTGATCAGCCCACATCACCTCCATTCCAGAAAGAGTGTACACCATCTTCATAATTTTCTCCACAAATCAAACCCCCCCGGGAAATGAATGAAGAGATAGGGAGAATATGGGAGGAGGGCTGGAAAATCTTCTATCCAGATTCTGAACACCCAAAATATGATTCTGTTTGGAACACCTCCCGGCCAAATCAACCTCTATATACTTCTAACGGGCTATTGAAAAATTCATTCTCTGTCGGTCCACAAAATATCAGCCTCTGAAGATGTGGTGAAAAAGTTATGAATTAATTACTCCACGACTCTTTCTCTGCCCGAGGAGACCTTTCATCTCCCACTTGTTGGACTCGATCGTAGTATGCCCTAATTATAGAGTTTAAACTTCCAATTAATCATGAATGTGAAACATGGAGTCCTATTGCACGCCCAGTTTGAATTAATTATATTAGAAACATGTAGCCAATGTTATGCTCCATTTATTGAGGTGGTCTCCACACATCCGAACATACAAACTCTTCCCAAAGAATTATTTATTTGGACCCATAGATGGACGATTTAGATCTTGATACAGTTGACATATATGAGGATAACATTCCAGGGGTTCCTACAAAAAAGGAATCAGTCGAATTGGATAAGTATTTAAAAGGATATTACTAAATACTCAGACAGGTCAAAAACTGCTTAAAATCCAGAATTAAGGCATTTTCACAATTTAGCTCAAAATACAACAATATTCCAAAAATGATGCAACTTAACTTGTAATGACACATTGGTGAGGATTAAATAATTGAAATGTAGATAAAATATATTGAAAATATCAGCTCTATCAGTTTTATTTATAATCAAATCGGATAGATGAATGCAACAATTTTTTTTATTTTATAGAATAAATAAATTTGAGGAATGTGAGAACCACAAGTAGATATTTGAGGGATAAGAAAGGAACTATGTATAAGACCATACCTACCAAAAAAACACCACAAATCAAGACGCCTAATCGAAAACCAAAACAAAAAATGGGTCGTCCAAAGAACGCTGCCTAGGACCGACCTACCGAAAACCAGGAGAATGAATCATGCCACGATATCCTCACTGCCATGCACTGCTTCAACATCTGAACCAACACACACATAATCCTTTGAGACCCATCGGAACACCAATCCTCATCAGATCATAGTAACATTGGATCAGATACCAACCATTTGGAGATCCACCACAACATGGACCACTAAAAGCATCCCATATCACCAAATAGACCCTTGATAAAGACCAAAGTGGTATTGTGCATGGGGGTATAGGGAAATAACATTATAAGAGGACCAACGAAGACAAAATCATACATGAATAGGAAAAAAACTAGATCAAAACAAGAAACAATACTAATTAATAGTATCTCAATTTTATAACCATTTTTAATAAGTATCCTCTTCCATGGATTGATTACATTATTGATTTTTTAGCAAATAAGGTTTTCCTCAAATGGATTTGGAATATTCCTGAGAATAATTCAAGAGCTAGAGAAGGCATGAGTTTCCCTAACCTGGCATGCCATGAATAAATTTTCTAAAAATATTATGTATTTTTATACTATGAATATGGAAAAAATTGGGTAATTTCTAAAAAGGTATCTCAAATTAGAAATCTAAGACCACAGTTGGATCTGAATCATACCTTTTATCGTAGGTGGGGTTCATATTGTTCGACATGGGCCTGCTGTAGAAAACTTTGCCTATGGTGTTTTCGTAAATAAATTAAATTAGTTTACTGTGGGTGTTGGATGAAATAATGTCTTAACGGAGGATAATATATAATTTATGAGACCATGGATTAGTCTAGAATTCTTGTTTATACACAAGGAATGTAATAAACATTGAGTCACTGGGTGTCGGGGTCAGAGGTGAGTCAGACATCAGCTCGTCCCAAGCATCATTCTACACCCGAAACATCGCTGACCCACGATGAGGTAGGCGATTTTGAGTTTTAAACTTGATCAACATATTTATAATTGATTGGTTGAAATTAAGTTCATTTCTATGTATATCATCTACTGATGTTTCGAAAATTGGTTTCATATCATTCTTCCAAACATTGGAGTGGTATCTGTGGTCAGTAGAAGCTCTAGCTGTGTTTTTTATCGTGAAGCCTTACTTTTCGGTGGGGTGCGGCTTAGGACAAGGTATAGTGAGGGTTTAAAGTGAGTAATTATCCCTAGAAGCAAGGCATAGGGTCTCTAGAAAGATTTCATGGCGTTGGGGCAACCTATAGGGGCGTGTTGGTAGCGGTAGTAGCTAGGTCAGCCAGAGCGGACCGTTCAGTGCGGGCCGATCTAACCAGAATGAGTCAGGGGTTCTTTAAACCCCCGTATAATGAAAACTGGGAGTCCTATTAGAGAGCCTTCTATAGATATAAGACTATCTCATAAATACATACCCTTTTAGGATGGTTTTCAAATGTAAATAATTAGGTTCTTGGCATAGGGCCCCAAAACGTTGAAATAATAATAATATATTATAATTATTCAAATTTGACCCACCATAAATTTTAAAGGAGTGTCCAAATAATGTGCCATCAGTGGAATTGTGATCATGATGGTAAGGAAGAAATTTCTAGATTTTTTTTATATTAATCTGAAATCAAGGTGTGGACCCAACGAGGCCCGTTTTGTGTCGTTTTCGGTGAAATGTGAGTTTTTCACCAGCTTTCCATTTTGGACCAACAAATATATTATCATGTCTATTATTTAGAGTGGATCTCACGGGTCGACCTATTTGAAGTGTTCTGAGATTGAGGTGTGGGGCCCACATGACCTATTCAAGTTTGTTATAGTAAATGTTTCCCTTTTCCTCAACGGTCCATTTCTGGTGAGCAAAGAACCTATCCTACATGGATTTCTGCGTTAAATATGATGGTGTCCTTGGTTTGGGCCTTAGAGATGTGAGGTGAGTCAATTATTTGGGTTTCAATTTTGAG
Source organism: Viscum album (assembly GCA_963277665.1). Lineage (NCBI taxonomy): Eukaryota > Viridiplantae > Streptophyta > Magnoliopsida > Santalales > Viscaceae > Viscum > Viscum album. The sequence goes on from OY728163.1 coordinate 221,253,525, forward strand.
CGACGTTTGGACCAACAACAGTTGAGTGAGCTCCCATGGTATTTTCCAATGAGGTTTTGTGTTGTATTCTCCCTCGGTATATGATTGTAATCCCCTTGATAGGGTCAGCTGGATAGAGTTATGGTATCCCTCCAGAGTTGAAGTGGTAGGAACCTCTGGCATATCATTTACCCTTGATCAGGTTTTTGGAATCTCTATGAAAACAGTATATAGGTGGAGACCCCTTATCTATCAGGATATCCCTTTAGGCTTTGTGGTGTCGTTGGGTATAATCCCCTATGTTGTGGGCAGTTTTAGAAGGGTTAAGGCATTTTTAGGTATACAATCCCCTAAAAAATAAGTTTTAGGTTGGGTTTTGGTATCATCATGTGTATGGTTTCCTACTACACGAGTTATCCTAGATTGTGTTTGGGGTAAAGTTGTGACCAACATTACACGGACACAAATCCTCTATCTAAGTGATATGATCTCTAAGATGTCTGATTGCGTTTTGGTATCCCTTAGCAGATGCTAGGTGGGATCCTCTCCCTAATGATCCTGGGATACCAAAGAGGGTTTTGGTATCCCCTAGAGGATCCTAGGAGTGGTCCCATATCTGACGAGTTATGGTTTAAAATTTTATCGTAGGGTTTGTGGTGTCCCCTAGTTGATCATGGTAGAGATCCCTTATCAAAGGTTCTAGATCTGCTAAGTTTGTGCATGTCATGCTTTGTGGAGATATCCATAGAGATTTTTCTCTTGGTTATGTGTTTCATTAGATCCTTGAGTAGGAACCTATCACTAGCTGTGAGGTTAGAATCTCAAGATATAGATACGAATATATATGGGTGTGCTTCTCGGAGTCCTTAGGGTGCTGGCCCAATTGTTGGTTGTCATCCCTTTGGATTGAGCTGACTTGTCATGTATAACTGGGGATGGCCTCGAGATGAATTTTCTACCTCATTTGGGTTCCCTATGGTTTAGTCCGGTAAAAAGACGCCTATTAGTTTCTCCCTTTTTGTTTTGGGGTTTTAGGGTTCCTACTGATCATTTGTATACTAACACATTTACGGAATTCACCCACACATGTTTTGTGTCTTGTGCAGATAGCATGCTTTTTGAGGGAGTCCCAAGAGGACTCGAGCATGCGAGCATAGTGAGATAGCCTGAAAGAGGTGTTTACCATATTATGCCTAAGTATTTTTTTGGTGGGTGCATTTGACAGTGATCCTCCACTTCTAAGCAAGATCAATGCATTTAGAGTTTTCTTTTGGTGGGACCGATATTTTTCCTTTTATACGTTTTCTGTATTCTAGTTGGGATAGTTGTATGAATTCATTTATTTTTTAATTATATATATATATATATATATTATATTTTATGGAGGTTTATGTGGGTGTGCGTGTGTGTGTGTAGGTACCTTGGGATAAGGCCTCCCATGTGTGTTATATCCTACTCAGTGCTATATTCCAAACACTGCATATTGGAGGCGGTCTTGGAAAGTTTTTTCTTGAGCCCCGTCGAGGTAGGTCATGACCTAGTGGTATCAGATCCAAGTTCTACTTTGGGACCGTAGTCATGATCTTGGTTTTGGTTGCATAACAATGGTGTTAGAGTGTTCTGAGTTTGTATTTCTGGCCAAGGACTACAGTGTTGGTCCGACAGCCAATGTGACTATTCACCATTACTCTGATAATCTGCCTTTGAACTCAGGAAAATTGGACACTAGTCGTAGGGAAATAAATGGTACATGCATCATATAGGACTGATTTTTGGGTTTTTCCTCTTCTTCTTGAGTCATCTCCCTAGATATACTCTTTGACCATGGTGTGTCTTCATGTTATTTTAGGATTCCTTCATGATGACATCATCATCATCATCAACATTAAATTTTTATTATAAAATTAATGGAACAAGGGAAACAAGGAAACAAGGGAAAATCGTACTTGGGGAGTCTAAAGTTGTGGAGACCAAGGGAATCCCCTCGAATCAGATTCAATCCCTTCAGTTTGAGGGAAGAAACATTATACAACCATGTGACATTGAAGCCTTGATCAGCCAGAGAGGCCATGTGGTTAGCTACTTTGTTCCCTTCGCGCCAAGTGTGAGTGACCTCAACATTGCCATTAAGAAGAAGCTCACATTTCTTTATGATGTATGAAATTGACCAAGGTGAGGAACCTGTATCATGTAAGGATTCATAAATGATCTTGGAGTCCATTACAATAGGGGATAGATGTATGATTTTCGGATTGTAAAGGAGGAGACCAGTAAGAACAAATTTGGCCTCTTACAAAATGGAGGTACCATTGCCATAATATGTTGTGAAGTCCAACCACACACTTCCCATGAAATCCCGCAAAACTTCCCCACCTCACATGATCCCAGAGTAGTAAGAACCAGCAGTGTTCATCTTGAGGCCAAAATTTGGGGGAGACCACCACACCCAATGCCCCTGAAGCCAGGGGACATGAGGATGAGGTTAGTGGAAGGAGGTCTACAGCACCCGAAGGGAGGGAGCATCCTACCAGTTGGTAATCAGCGACACCATGTCCACCAAAATGTTCCCCACCCTCACAATAATTGACCTCCCTGGAGCAGGATAACACTGATACCGAGCCCTGTTGCGGTCCTGCCATAACCCCAACACCCAGCACTGAGTATCGTGGTTCTGGCTTTATTCTCTAGGCCTGTATCCCCTGAACCTCTGTACCAGCATTCTAGGAAGGGAGCATTGCACAGAACTCTTGAAGATTAATCAGTAAGCTCATAGAATTCTATACAAACATCATGCACCCATTCAACTTAAAAAAATGTGGTTTGTCATCTCCTTCTTCCAGTTCTTACAGCAATGGAAGCATGAAACAAGGTTGATCCCCATCCTCTTAACGTTGTCGTCTGAAGGTAGATATTGGTTCCTGATCCTCCAAATGATAATATTATACTTTGTTGGTATTTTGTTGAACCAAACCCTTGAGTTCCATTGTTCATGTTGAAGTAGAGTATTCGAAGACCATCAGATGTCCTTTCAGTTGAACCTCCCGGAGTTGGAAGGGGTGAATACACATCTATCAGGATCCGAGTTGATGGAAATGAGATCAGGCACCTCCTTTTTATTCGAGTCCATCATAGACCTGAAAAAGGATGGATGAAGGCATGCCTCCTTGAACAATATGGTGGGAGAAGGGCTACAGGGTAACCAACAATATTTTCTTCCAATTTATGATGCCAGAAGAGAATCTTTCCCTCCCCTATAATCCAATGATAGATCTACTTGAGAGGCGGAAGGAGGGAACCAAGCTAGGACGAGAGGTGAGAGCTGGGGCCATAGGAGTCCGCATTGCCACCCCAGATGCAGGACATGGTTTACCCCCACAATGTTTCACCCTCGATGATTTCCCATGCAAGTTTTTCATGCATGCCGTAAATGGTCTCAGCAAGGCTCTTGAATTTGATCACTCCTTCGACAATGGGCCTTTCCGTTTTCCCCCAAGAGACCTAGTGTCGCTTCCCCTATGAGAGCGCATCCCATATGAATCATGAAAGCACTCTTTCGATGGCATTGATGACAGATTTTGGGACCAAGGTGGAGTCCATGGCATGTATCGGCATGGCTGCGGGGACACTATTCACCAAAGCAATTCGACCCCCAAATGATAAGAAATTATTCTTCCAGTTGAGGACATGTCCCGTGATCTTTCTCACCACATGATCAAAGTTGCGAATGAGGAGTCTGCTTGAGGATATAGGAGTGCCAAGATACTTCAGGGGGAAAGAACCACATTTCATGCCCAGACTGAGGCTAATATTCGTGACTCTGTTTGTAGCACATCATTCCGAAATGAAGATGTTGCTCTTGTCCTTGTTGATCGATTGGTCGCTATCATGAAAATAAGAATCAAGAATATTGGTGAGTCCACATAGAGACCTCTTTCCAGCATTCATGAAGATGAATATGTCATCCGCAAATATTAAATGAGATATGGAGGTTTAGTTCCATTTTCATCGGTATGGGATAATATCACCATTCAACTTGCCCCTGTTAATCATGCGGCTGAGAGTGTCTTGAATTATAATGAAGATACTAAGGAATAATGTATTTCCTTGATGCATCCCCCTTTCTACTTTAAAAAAATCCACTAGAGTGTCCCATAAGGTGACTTCCAGCCAAGAAGAGCTAAAATCCCTGAAGATGAGATCACATGCCCATGGAGAGAAGCCCTTTCTTTTAAGCACCCTATTGATGAAACCTCATTCAACCCTGTCAATAGCCTTGTTCATATCCAATTTGAAGGCCACGTTAGACCCATGGGACTTAGTGTTTAAGTCTCTCAGCATTTCCAAATACAACTCAATCACTCCTTATATTGAGCGGCCCATGATGAAACCATTCTACTCAAGGGATAGCCAGTGGGGGAGATATTGAGAGATACGAGTATTGAGGTTGCTTGTGAGGATCTTGTAGGGGAAGTTTCATATACTCACTAGTCGGTAGTGGAGGATGGAGAAGGAGACTTTTATCTTGGGGATGAGGATAAGAGTCATTGCACAAGAAGCCCGCGATAGGCCTCCCCCACAAAAGATGTCCTGGATAGTAGCATTAACATCTCCCTTAACCACCTTCCAGGATCCCCTGTAAAATGCACCAGGGAAACCATCTGGGGCCGGTGCACTTTCAGGGTTTAAGCTCATCATGGATGCATGAATCTCACTCTCCTCTGGGATCAATTTGACATATGTATTAACATGGGTGGAAACAGAGGGAAGGACCAAATCCCATAGCATATCGCCCCCCTCCAGGTATCCATTTGGAGAGTTCAAACTCAGCCGAGCTAGTAGGTCCTTGAAGAAGGTATGAGCCATTCCCCGGACAACCTCCTTATCATCTGTTAAAGAACCATCCTCCAATACAATATTTTGTTTATTGGGGTGATGCCTCTCCTTAATGCAGTCCTGAAAGAACACAATGTTTATGTTCCCCTTACAAAGTTATTTGACCCTTGAGGCCCCCCTTTACTTTCATTCTTGAGAAATAATCTTCTCCGATAGTTAGTTCTTTTTGGTGGAAAAGTCACCAAAAACCCATTCATCCCACATGGACTCGAGGCTGGTTTCCATCCTCTCAATGTCACGTTGTAGGTAGGTTAGGTATTGATCATATAGAGGGAGGTCCTTATCCCATGAATGAAGGCGATGATTGAGGCGGTGAAGCTTGTTGTGGTGGTGTACCCATGAGTGGCCTTGGGACGGTTCACCCCAACACACCCTAATCAACTGCTGATAGCCCTGGTCACTTGTCCACCAACCAAAAAAATTAAATTTAGCATGAATTGCTTGTTAGGGCGTCAAGGAGAGAAGAAAAGGAGAATGATCAGAGATGCTTCAAACCAAATGAGTTAGCTTGGAATTTGGATATGTCGAAAGAGCATGAACTTTGGGAAGGCATCGATCGATACAGCTCCAACAGCGCATGCGCCCTGTCTGGTTATTGCACTATGTGATGGGGTCCCCTGTATAACCCATGTCAAGGAGGCCCTTCCCCACCTTTAATCCATATAAGGTTCTATGGAAATATTGTGGTGATGATTCACCCCAAGTAGAGGGTTTGGAGTAGGGCACAGGTTCTGAGGCTAGACCTCCAGGTGGTCCGCTAGTTGATCCACCACCTATCGAGTAGCGGGTTGTATCGACAGTGTAGGACGAGGATGTTCATAGTATGAGTAAACTACATGAATTATAGAGGAAATGAAAATTAAGGTTTTTGGGTGACCCAGAACTTTTGATAGTAGGGACAACTTGTTAGAGACTTTCCCACCCGTCGTGCTTTTGAGAGGGATACAGTTGATAAACGTCCTTAGTAGAGGCATCATTACTATCATAGAGGTTTTTAAGGTGGTGGACGTGGTGGAGGAATAAGTACAGTAGTAGGAGGTGGAAGGATGTATGAGTTTCCACCACCACCACCCCCAAGTGGTCCACGCTAGGATAAGGAGATGGAGGATGGGGGTGAAATCAAATGAAGGCCTTAAATGTAGGAGGTATGATCTATGTTATTTATACTTTCTAGAGTAGTTTTGATAGACATTGGAAAATGGTACACTTTCCTTTCCACTTTTTCATGCTGCTTTTGTTTGGTGTTTAACTTTTTCACTTCAAATTCATGGGGAATAGAGATCCTTCACCCACCAAGATTTTTTTTATGATGCGATGAAAACAGTAAAGGAAAGTCAGTTTTTCCTGAAGAGGACAATGTCAAGGTGTGGTGGTTGAGTCCCTTCCAATTATGTGTTTGAGGTGGGGTTGTGTGTTCAAAGTTTTGCATGAAGGTCTTGGTAAGACCAAATGTTTTCTTGGGAAGCCATGTTTTTCCATTATTACCTCTTGGGTTGATACACAGGGGTGTTGTTCAGTTTTATGTATCTTCAGAGTCACAAGAATTAGGGATTATTTGACCACTAATATGTGTTATTGAGACACGATGAAAAATCATATGGGAGAATTAGTGCTTCCCAAAGTGGATAGTATCGAGGTATGGAGAATTAGCCCTTCTTCCTTGTGGTTTTTGAGTGGCGTATTTTGGTTTCTGCATTAGTTTAACAAGGGGAGATTTTTTCAAGACCTGATGATACCAAATGGACATGATGCCTATTGTTTTACACCTATCGTAACTCAAGAGATGCGTTACTACCTTGTCACATGATGTCAACATGGTTAAGCTGGACTTGGGTGAGGATTACCTTGTGGTTCCCCTGATTGTGTGCTTGTTGGAAATATAATGAACCTTGGTGTATATGGGGTGGTTTTGGGGAACTTTCTTACATGGGAGACCCAGGTCAGAGTTCAGTTTATTTCCCTTGTGCCTAGTCTTTGTCTTTTTGAGGATGAAATGTCTTATGTTGGGGTGGATTTAGCAGCTTCTGGTTTTGATATAAAAGCTTTAGAATATTCCTATGAATAATTGCATATGTAAGCATGGAGACATGGTGTGATTCTGTGGCCTAGTATACCTGAAATTAATTTTATAAAACTATTAATATTTTTATACTATACATATACAAGAAAATGAGTTATCTCTTAAAAATTAGGTCAGATAAAAAATTTGAGTACATGGATGTGTATGGAGCATGTTGTTAATCTTAGGTGGGGTAAAAGATTTTCCATGCAGGCCTGTAATAGAAAATGATATCAATGGGGATTTTGTAAAAAAAAATTAGATAAGGTTAACTTTGACATCGGCACAAATAACATTTTAACGATGTATCAAAACAAATTTATGATACAGTGGTAGAGTTTAAAATGATGTGTTTTCCCTATGTGTGGTACAAACATTGATATGCTAGGTGTCGGGTCAGAGGTGAGTTGGGACCTGGTTTTTAAGAGAATGAGATTTAATTTAAAATTAAATCCCCACCACCCCTTCTTCCACATTGGTGCATGAAAAAGGAAAGATCCCCCTCCTAGTCCTCTTTCATTGATGAACAATGGTTTTGTAGGGTGACATTTTCAACATTGATCATCGGTATATTGGGAAATACTGCATCCCATGAATCGTTTTTCACCTGAAGCTTCGACGACCCACCATGAGGTAGGAGATTTTGAGCATCAATCATTATTAAATTTTTTATGTTTTGTTTCTATGTATATTGGATCTTAATGATTCTGAAATAGGTTTTGGATCGTTTTTCTGATCACCAAAGTGGTACCACTGGTCTGCGAAAGCTCTGACATCCTTTTCTGGCACCATGCGGTGGTTTCCAACGACGCGCAGCTCAAGGTGAGGTGGCATAGTGGATTTCAGCGAGGCGTTGGCTCCAACAGGGTAGCGTGGAACTGTACTCAAGGATGCACAATAGCCGTAGGGTGGTTGAAGCTCGGCCGATCGGAGTGGTCCGACCCATGTGTGGGGCAGACATTCAATTATCGGCTGATCCATCAAGAATGCGCCAAGGGTTTATTAAACCCTTGTATTTTTTAAACCAGTTGTCTGATTTGTGAGGCATCTATAGAAACATGAATTTTTAATCAAGACAGATCATTTGATTGTATTTTGGGAATTTAAAAAATCAATTTCATGACCTGGGGCCACAAAACATTGAAATAATAACAATATTTTATTATTATTCATCTTCGACCCGCCATAACTTCTGCACAAAGCATCTGATTGATTCATTGTTAGTGGTGTTGAAACCCTACTAGTATATAAGATGTTTCTAGATAAAATTTTGGTGATTGATCAGAAATTGGGGTGTGGACACCATAAGGCCCATTTTGGGGCATTTTCGGTGAAATGTGACTTTTTTTTACCGGGTGTCTATTGTCGACGGAAAAATGTCATATCATTTGTTTCTCCAAAAGGATCTCAATAACAAGACCCTCTTGATGTGTTCCAAGATTGAGTTTCAGGCCCTATGTGACATGTTCGATCCTATTGTAGTGAATAGTTCCATTTTAACCGGTTGTCCATTTCAGGAATGAAAATAGCATATCCTTTATGTTTTTCCATGTTGAACACAATGGTGCACTCGGTTTTGGCCTTGAAGATGCGAGGTAAGGATATGTTATGGGTTTCTAGGTTTATAAATGATTGGACCTGCATCATTTGAGTGATCTCCCTTGCTCTATGTGGTTGAGGGTTTGTGTTGTATTATTCCCTTGGTATAGGATTGTAATCCCCTTGATAGGATTAGATGGATAGAGTTGTTGTATCCCTCAAGAGTGTCCCGGGTAGGATCCTCAATCATTTAATTTTCTCTAGATTACGTTTTTTGAATCACCATGAACAATACTATATGGGTGGTGATCTGTTATCTATAAGTATATCCCTATTGGTTTTATGGTATCTTTGAGTATACCATCCATTATCAAGTAGGTAGTTTCATAAGGGTTATGGCTTCGTCAGGTATAAGATCCCCTGCAAAGAAGATGTTTTATGTAGGGATTATTTTATTGTAGGGTGTATGATCCCCTACTACATGAGTTATCCTAAATTGTGTTTATGGTTTATTTGTGACCAACATTACCTGAGTGATATGATCTACGAGATTTTATATTGGGTTCTTGTATACTCAAGAGGATCCTAGGTGGGATCCTCTCCCCGAGAGCTCATGATCTACCGATTATGGTTGCCATATCCCCTAGGGGATCCTAGGAGTGATCCCATATTAGACGACTTGTGGGTTATTGTTTTCTAGTTAGGTTCATGGATTCACCTAGTGGATCCTTATAGGTATCCCTTATCTAAGGATCAAGATTCGATGAGTTTATTCATGGCATTATTTTTGGTGATATCTGACGAGTGTGTTATCTTGGTTGTGTGTTTCCTTAGAGCCTCAAGTTGGAACCTATAATTGGCTGGTAGGTTAGAACCTCAAGAGACTGAGATGAGTATATCTGAGCATGTTTCTAGGATTAATTATGTGTTGGCACGGTTCATGGTTGTAACCCCTTTGGACTGAGCTGACTAGTCATGTATATCCAAGGATGGTCTCGAGACGGTGTTTATCTCTTGTTTGGGTTCCCTCTACCTGGGTCGAGTCAACTGATGCTTGTTAGTTTATCCCTTTCTGGTGTGGGGTTTTGGGTTCCTATTGAGTATTCTTATACTCACCCCTACATAGGCTTCTCCCAGTCATGTTTTGTGTCTTTCCCAGACCAAAATACTTTCAATTTAATCCTAGGAGGACCTGTAGTAGGCAGAGCATTGTGAAACAGATCAACTGAGGTGTTCTACATAGCTTGGTTGAAGAGTTTTTCAATGGTTTCATTTGATAGTGGTCCCATCTTTCTGAACAGGTTAGGTAATTTTTTAGGTTTATTTTGGTGGGAAATATATTTCCCCTTTTGTACTTTTGTTGTATTCTTATTTTGATAGTTGTATGCATGCATTTCTTTTTAGTTTTTCTATATCTTTGTACAATTTTATAGAGGTCTATATGGGTGTGGTCATCTAGGTACCTTGGGATAAGGCCTACCAATTGTGTGATATCCTAATCTATGCTAGTCACCAACCACTGGCCTATTAGAGGTGGCCTTGTGAAGTTTTAGCTTGAGCTCTGTTGGTTCAGGTCTTGAAAGATCAACTATAAGGAGATCATTACTTCTTAATGGTGGATCATCATACTGTATATCTTCAATAGAAAGTGAATAAGGATGTTATTCATATGACTTATTTCTATAAATTTTTTTAGCATTGTGACTTACTAGTGATTCCCTTTAGACTTACTGATTCCTTGAAAATCAATATGAATTTGATGAATAAAATTCTTCTGGAAACATTAAAAAAAGGGAAATTATATTCCAAGATCAAAAAGTGTTCCTTTAAGATGTATTAGTTCACATCCATAGAGCATGTGATCAAATTTGATGGAATTTTTAAGGACCCATTTAAAAAATTTAATTTATTAACTGATAAGACCCACTAGTTTCATGGAAACCTGTAGTTTTATAAGATTATCTTGGTACTGCTGACATTTTGTGAAGAATTTTTCATGATTTTATAACCCTCTAACTAATTTAAATCGAAATGGGGTAAAATGTGTCTGGATGAAATAATGTGATGAAAAATTCAGAGATCTCTATAAAAGACTAATTCTTCCACCTATACTCACACTACCAACAAGTGGAGAAGGAGTTATGAAATACAAAGTGAATCCTGGAGTAGAACTAGATAACGTATAGTCTAGAACTAGTAGTAGTAACAGTTTAATTGAAAATTTTACAAGACAACCTCTATGGTCAGAAGGGTGACATATATACCAATCAAATTAATATAACATATATATTCAAGTATATTCACATAGAAGGTGACCAACATGCATCAATGGAGACGGTTATAGCTAATTAAAGAATGTGATTTATCTATTCAATACTATCCGAGACAGGAAAAAAAGGTAGTTGATGCTCCTATTAGAAAAGAACATAATAATATATCCATGATGCATATTGATAAAGACCCCATATTTATGGATATGAAAAAAATTGATTTGTAAATCATAACATCGGGGAAAACATCCTACCTTCACCAAATTATTTCCAAACCATTTATCCAAAATAATATTAGGGATGTACAAATGGATGATTTAGAGCTATAAAAGATGGGGAAATTGGTAATGGAAGGGAAGATAAAAGAGTTCCATATTGGTGGTGATGGTGTGATTCAGTTTGGGAAAGGTATGTTATGACTTCATTAGTAGAGATATCAAAGGATCTATTGTATAATAAACATAACACATCATTCACAATGCATTCTATATGTACAAATATGTAATGTGACTGTTGAGAAGAATTATGGTTGGACAACATAAAGAGGGATAAATGAGAGTATTTCTCAAGGTGTTTTGTATATAATCTAGTTAATGAAATGAGAGTTATCCCCAGAGGGATAATGAAACCATTAACTATACCCAAATTGAAATTAGAGAATATCACTATGAACATTTTCACTGGTCTCACAAAAAAAACCCAATGAAAAGAATGAAATATGTGTTATGTAGGATTATATCAGCAAGATTACCCACTTAATTTATATTTGGAGCATTTATCACTTGAAATTTCTCCAATATATATGTGGAGGAAGTAGTGACGCAGTATGGGGTTCCACTTTCGATCGTATCTGATCATTATCCAAGAATTACATATAAATTTAGAAGCAGTATTCAATATGCATTGAGTAATGAATTTAACTTCATAAAGATCTATGACCCCCCGAAAGATAGAAAATCATAAATGACTATTCAGATTCTCAAGGACATGTCATGATTCCTCTCAATGGAATTAAAAGAATGATGGGATCCGTATCACCAATTAGTTTATTTCTCATATAACAACAAATTCCATTCAATTATTTAGATAGATACCTATGAATCTCAATATAGAAAATGATATAGAACTCCAACCTGATGGGATAAAGCTTGTTGATGATTTCTACATGGATCTGATCTTATAAAATACATGACAATGAAGGTTCAATCCGTCCAAAAGCATTTATAATCTACTCATAGTTTTAAAAAACCTATGTTTAAAACGTTGATGGGGCATGGAGATTGATTTTGGAGAAAAATTCCTCCTTCTAATATCACTAAGGAAGAGAGTCGAGTTGTTTTTCAATGAAAGTGAAGCTTACCCCATGGTACATTGGCCAATTATAGATCCATTATTTCATAGGAGTGGAGGCCTATCAGCTTACACTTCCACCAAATATATCTGAAGTTTATATCATCTTCTACATATCTCTAATGAGGAAGTATATTCATGACCCATCCAATGTAATGAATCCAGAGGTAGTAAAACAAGAGAAGGACCTCTTGTGTGAAGAGATTCCACTTATGATCTTGGATTATAGAGGCAAATTCCCATGCAATAAGGTTACTCGCCTTGTTAATGTGTTGTGTACAAAGAGGCGACATGGTAACCATAGGAAGTGATGAAGGAGAAAAAACCTCAACTATTTTCACCTAATTTTTCAAAACAAAATTTTGAAGGTGAAATTTCAAAAGGGAGGAATAATGTAACAAACCATAATTTAATCAATGAAATATCCCTTTTTATAATTATTTTATATAGTAAAAAACACATAAATAACGTAAATAACCACTGAAAACATTATTCTCATAAATAAATAGTGAAATAAGTGTTATTTATTGAAATTAAGGAACCTATACCAATAGAATAGTAACATAACCATTGGAATAGTAATATGGCCATTATGAATAGTTAGCTAGGCAATGGAATAGTAACCTCACTTAGGAATGTATAAATAAAATTTAGCCATCTTATAAGTGAATATATGATATAATTATATCATATTATATGTAAATAAATGTTTTAAAAAAATTAATTAAGTGTTGATATTTTTATAAAATGTAAATGTTTTTATTCAATTTTATAATTAAAAAAATATTTAAATGAAAATTTCTTTCTATTAAAAATAATTATAAATTACGATTTTTTATTATAATTATAATTTAATTTTATGAAAAATTAATTAATTTCTCAAAGGTCCACCCAGGATACTATTGCTCTTGTATAGTAGATGATTGGTGACATAAATAGGAAGAGTCTGGGCTCTAACTTGGAAATTAAAATTGACATGGAAAATGCATGTGGAATTCTATAATGGGGGTTTATCTAAAAATTGATGTCTTTTATGGGATTCTCTCGACGGTTTTATTATCTGGTTGTTAGGTTCTTCAGTTAGACTTGGTTTTTGGTGAACTTCATGGGAAGAAGCGTGGTTTTTTTGAATTAGTGTGAGGGCTAAGGTAAGGATATCCTCTTTCTCCTAGATGTTTTATTCTGTATTGTGATGCTTTTAGGAAATTATTGACTTGTTCCATGCATAACAGAAGCATCCTACCATTAAATTATGGGAATCTATTTAATGGAATCGCTCATATTCTTTTTTTGAATGACATTCTTATCTTTATTAATGGGAGTATGAGATCACTCTTGTAAATTTACATGGCTAAAGTGTAATATTGAAAATGGAGTGTCCAATGTATCAATTACGAAAATATTAGTATTTATGCCCCCCAATATTTTCCAGAATGTCGAGATAAAAATATATAAGGCTTCCTAGGAATTAATAGAAAACCATTTCTAATGGATTACATGGGTTCACATATATCTCCAAGTGGTTTACACATCCATCATTATGAGATCCTTATTTAAAATATTCATGGTTACATCAATAATAGGATGAAATAATTCCTTGATTTAATGGAGGTGATTATGTTGGTAAATTGTGTTCTTTCATCTATTCTATTTCATGTGATCTCGGTGCTTAAATTACCTAGAAATGTAAGTATAAATATTTAATGAACTATGTCGTCCTTTATCTAGGATGATCATATAGAGGGCAGATTTCAATAGGTATCTTGGGACAAAATGGCCAAACTAGTGGAGTCTGGTTGTATGGAAATGAGATTTGTGGTTGAGTTCATGCAAAAACGATAATCTAAATTGACATTGGACACAATAGAAAGGTACTCTTTGTTGGGAATATTAATCAATGGAAAATATAGAGATGTTTCTAGTGCACTGATATGGAAAATTTCCTCCCTATAGAATATGCTGAGAATAAATCATCTAGATCTTTAATGAGAATTGTGATGGAAAATTAGTTGCGGTGAGATCAAATACATGGAACACAATTGGTTTGGTAAATCCCTTGGATTTATGGCTTTCCCAACACCTGATATTTCATTTGAAGAAGAAATATCCTTCCTGAATTTCATTCTCTCCACCCTTGATGCACATGAACATGAGTTGTTTGAAAAGATTTAGTTTTCTTTAGATCTATAAAAATTTTATTCATTGGAGCAATGTCGCGGATCATTCTGGCCAAAGAATATAGTATTTTGTTACAAGAAAATTCTGTTGTTGGAGTTGGTGTTGGAGTTGGTTCCCTAGAACCATCTTCATTATACATTATTATAAAATTGTATTCATGGTTTTTGAATATTAATAAAATCCTCATCAAATCTTGTTTTTTCTTCTGCGTAACATAGAATGTGATAATGTCCTTAGTGTAGTTATCACACTAAAACTTCATATAAGTTCCCCACTATAATGAGAACGTAGAAGTTATATGAAATTATACTTTAATATATGTTCTATAGTCAGACGATTTCATTTGAGGGACACAAATGATACATTATATTAGGGATAAATACTCATAGATCTTTTTGGTACCATCTCAAGGTGTATGCCCCTGTAAATTATTTGTAGGCATATTAAGAGAAAGATACCAGACAGTAGGAAATCCTCATTTCAATGTTTTATTTGATGTTCCTATCTGTAGATATGTGTATTGGTATTTATACAATATGATTATAATTAATGAGTACTATGAGTCATTCCCTTAGTTGTATCGACAAAAACCATGATGAAATATGTTTGTTGAGAAGTAGGATATGTTGGATGCATCATGAGTAATATTGCATTAACGAATAATGTGAGAAAATATTTATCCCTTTTGTTCATTAATGAAAGATAATATCTCAGGCCCTTTTACGGAAACGATATATCCTAAATAAATCCATATCCATGGTGTTCTATAAACAAGTTCTATTTACAAAAATTCAATGAAAGAGATATCAAGAACACATGTTGATAGAACTGACATGTAACATTCTCGATTGGAGATATTTTGATAAAGGTACTATATGACATGGTAAGCGTTAATATGAGATGACATTTCATTGGGACGTTAACTGATTTATTTATGCATGAATTTGCATATTTCTAGATTCTAACCATGGAATTTAGGCTACTTCGCCTACCGCCACTGAGAAAGATGCCTAAAGGGTCAAACACTAAGTGTATCTAAAATTTCCGTTAAATAATTTATTACTATTTAATATTTTAAGATGTGGAATAAATATTATTCCAATATGTGGTCTGATAATTATTCATGTTTTCTTGATCACATTTATTCTGTCAATAGTTTGAGATATAATATTATAGGTGGAATATTAATTTTTTTTTTATTTAGTGAATCGTATATTTATTTACTTATTGGAAAATAATGAATTGATATTTATGTAACAATCAAATATATATTATTCAAGGACTGATAAATACTTTAGAAGAATGAACAACTAGGTTTAATGTTCCGGTGAGAAATGAAAATGTTGAATATTTTTAAATTCAAAAATATTTAATTTAAATTCAAATTTCAGCTCATGTTGAGAAATAATAGTATTACTATTATTATTTAACAAGGGGTTTTACTGGGATTAAATAAATAATAAGGGAAATTGTGGAATTATTTTATTTTATCCCTGAAAATACAGATACCCAATTATGTTATTTTCACATAAGCCTATTCAGATCTGCACATCAGAATTATATAAAAACCTCTCAAGCCTAGAGACATCTATTATAAAAGAATGATCTCAAGAATGGAGATAAATAACCCTCTCACTGATCAAGGAGAACACTTCGGAAGTTATTCTCAAGGCGATCAATGGTGGATGATACAAGCGTAAGGATTAGTCTTGCTAGCACCCTAAAAATCCATCAACGAGGTCCAGAGATTCATGGAACACGTTTGGATCACTGATAGAGGAAATATATTCTTGGTTTCTACAATCCAATGACAGTGCTATGCAGATCTGTCACCATACACATAATAAATGAAATAATTCCGTAGAGGTACTTATTTATCGAATTAAATTCATTATAAAAAATATGTGTTGATCCATATCTTTTGGTTATAGCACAATTATTATATGTATATTTCTTTCAATCAATTTTATGGATCATGAAGTTGATCTTCATATATATCTTAGATTGATTATTGATTATAGAAGAAATTAAATTTGGGAACTACCCATTGCATGCTTCCACTACGCTCAGAACCTATAAGTGGAACCATAGTGGGAACATAAATGTTTATAATTATTTAAGATCGTTTGTGATTGACACATTTATAATTTAGTTTTTTCAATTAAATCAAAATATTTCTTTTATTATGAATTGTGAGATCTGTTTCTTCCTCATTTGTTTTGTCATGTATCTGTTCAAGATGTTCAATTTTTTGGTTAAAATAAAATCTCAGAACTTGTCCAGAGGAGAAAAGGATTCTTCCAGGATAACACATTAGTACACACCATTTAACCAATGTTACATGGCATGTAGTTTTTTTCATTGCACAAGGATTTAATTAAGAAATTACTCAACCCGTCTGCATCAATGACATGTGTTATAGTTAATTATTACACAAAATTTTGACCAAGAAATACTAACACGTGGTTAGCCATACTACATGTCATGTGGCCCATTGGATATGGTGTTTGGTCCCTTTGCATCAAATACAAGCCATGTATCCAACATACGGCCTACATTATAGGTGACTGTGTAACACAGAGTCAACATGGTGTGTGGCCCATTAGACAACCCATGTACTCCAAATTTTCTAAGGCACATACTGCACATCAGGTCCTTAAGCTTGTATCTCAGATAGATAGTGAGATGTGTACACACCATGTTGATCATATCTACATGACATGTACATATACAATGTTACACATATTTAAAATTCATTTATTTTACTATTAAAACCATGAGACGTTTACTTGCGTGTAGTCTTAAAGATAAAATATGACATTTTATAAGTTTTAATATAAATAAATATTTAAATGTTTAATTGACATTGGAATAATGTTCATGATCAGTATATCATATACAATTCGTACTACAATTTGTTACTATATGTATATTGAAGCATAACATGTGACCAAAAAATTATGTAATTAGTGTAATCATCTTTGAAGTTCTCATCATGAAATTACAAGATAATTCATGTATATCATATTTTATTCCATATTTCACAAGTTAAAATCAAAATAAAAGTATAATAAATGTTGGGTATATTTGGATAGGTATTCACCGTGTCACCTCCAAGGTAGATTTTTGTGAAAGGTTAATTTTAAACAAAATTATTTAATTTGTTTAAAATTATAATGGATGATAATTTCAATTAAATTTTGATAAGAATTTTGTTGAACAGATTGATTAATTAAATATAATAGTTAATCGATTCAAGTACGAGTTATCTTAAATAAAAACGTTTAATAAATTGAATTATAGTTTTATAAATGTGTAATTTTTTTATGTATGTGGATGATCATGAGCTAGACCAGACCATTTTCATGTAATTTGCTTTATTTAATTTATTATTAACATAGATAATTGGAATTGGTTCCTTCTCTCATTATTATTATTTAGGGTATGCGTTCATGTGGTTTCTTTTATGTAAACCCCCTTTTCCCTTCACATACGTGTGAGTAAAAGTCATATTTAATAGATGGATCTCCCAAGCTAGTGGATTTGGTTCATGTTATGAGCCAAGATAAAACAAATCCATGGAGATATAGAGGTGTAAAGGTGGAAAGTTATAAACACAAACCTCAATTGGTTTATAGTTTTCTCCCCTATGTCAATGGTTAGTCTATCAACCGCTAAAAAAACTAACAATTAATATAATCTAATGACAATAACCTTTATTTTATTTCTTTCAATTTCATAGTTATTTTATAATGGAAACCTTATCATGATCTCATAATTAAGAAATTAACAATCTTGAAATATGGAACTAAAATAAACTAGATTATGTGTAAATATTATCTAATACATGGTTTATCACTTAATTAATCATCCATTATATAAATAATAATTTAATAAAATAATAATTATCAATTTATGCATAAAGTATAAAATCCATCCATAAATTATTATGCCAGTATAGCTTTCAATTACTTTGACTAAGAATCGATCAACATTTCAAAGTGCTTAACCATCCAATGTTTGGGTGTTTTCAATTATTTGGTAATTAAAACATGTATTTTTGGGTTTAATTAACATAGTTCACATAAAGGGTTGACAAGAAAAGTAGGACTTGGTGTAACTAAGAGGAAAAGGTTAAGGAAATTTAAATTGATGATTTCTGTATTGGGAAGTCTACTTAGTAGATTAAAAAATTATGAGTTAATGAATTTGGTATCTAGAATTCCTACCTATGACCATTGGATTTTATCGACCCACCAAATATGGGGTAATGAGAAGGTGAATATAGATCCTTACCACTAGTATGTTGAGGAAACCGTATATTCTAAATCCAATTGTGAGGGATAATGGGTTTCGATAAAATATTTGGAGAATAAAAAATTTAATATTTATTTATTTATCTAAAATTTAATAGATAAAGTAATAATATTATACTGAACAATTTAGTAAAAACAACTATAAAATGACATGAAACATATCATTGTGATCTATATATGAGAAGGATAACCTTATCACTTGCACTAATTTTAAGTACTGGCAATGGTGCCTATGCATCATCCTTTTCCATGAAAGAAAGTTGCATGTGCTGGAAGAACCTTTACCAGTTGTGCCCCAAAAAACGAGGCTAATGATGAAGAACTATCTCTCTATGAGAAACATATGAATGAGGATACATATGTTCAGTGCTTCATGCTATCATTCATGACTAATGATATTTTAAAGAAACATGAGGAAATGGAAGTGTATTTCATGATGTCTCGCCCTTAGGATCTCTATCCAACGAGGGAGAGACGGGATATTTATGAGATCTCCAACACCTTTTTTACCACTAAGCATGGAGATTCGTCACTAGATGGACCTCATGTAGTCAATCGTATTGGCTACATTGAATAATTATAAGTCTTAGGGATTAAATTATCTAATTAGTTTCATACAGATCTCATACTTTAATCACTTCCCAAGACCTTCTCTAGTTTTATTTTGAATTATAATATGAGTAATATTGAGGAGACTCTAATGGAACATCGGACCTTTATTTTATAAGCGGATAAGGACATGGGCCATGAAAAACACATAGTCCTTATGGGGAATGTTAAGATGAATGAAAAGGAAAAAGGGGCCCAAGGTTTATAAATAGTCTAAATCTCCCAAACATCATCCTAACAAGAAGAAGATGATATAGAGTTAGGGAAAGGAAAAAGAAGCATTGTGTTTTACATGTCGCAAGCCAGACCACTGGAAGATGAATTGAAAGAAACAATGGGAAAGAAAAAGGAGCACTTGTTATCGAGTGTGATCTTTCCATATCAACACATTGTATATTAGATACATCTTTTGGTTCCCACATATGTGTCAAAATGAAGGAACTGACTAGATTCCAGAAAACTTCCAGAGGAGAGGTGGATATGTGAGCTGCCAATGGTGTGAGGATATCTTCTTTTTCCATTGGTGACTACCACCTTTAATTACTAATGAGAATGAATTTGGTTTTACATGTTGGTTGTTATGTGCCTAATGTTACCCAAAAAATAATTTCTATATCATGTTTAGATACATGTGCTTTTATTTTTAACGTTTGAAATAAATGTTATTATTTTATAATGACAACATATGTTTTGGCATGGCACATTAAAATAACTTTTTGGACATATAAAATTACAAAATCCATGTTTTTGTAATTCACAACGAATCATGTTCACATGACTCATATAACACATAGATTTGGCATTACCACTGTCTTGGCCATGTAAATGGTATGATTATGAAAAATATCTATCAAGATTGATGTTTAGACAATTCTAATCTAAAATCACTTGATAGATTTTAATCTCGTTTATAAGGAAAAATGACTAAATCACTATTATATGTATAGGTTAAAAGGGCCTTAGAACATCTAGTATTAGTACACACTGATGTGTGTGGACCATTTCTAGAACAATATAGAGGTGGATATTCATACTTAATAACTTTTACTAATTATTTTAGTTTTTATAGCTTTTACTAATGATTTCAGTATGTATAGCTATATCAACTTCATGAGGTATAAGTTTGAGTCCTTTGAGAAATTAAAATAATTCAAGAAGGAAGTAGAGAATAAAGTTGGTAAAAAGATTAACAATATTAGTTAGGATCATGGTGGAAAACATCTTAAGAAAGATTGCATCAACTATTTATGGGAAGTTGAGATTCTATCACAAGTCACTCTAACTCATACACCATAGTGGAATAGTGTTAGTGATAGAAGGAACCATGCCTTGATGGACATGGTATGATCAATGATGAGTTATGCCGATATTCTATTATCCTTTTGGGGATATGAATTACAAAAAACAACAAACACATTAAATCGGGTACCAACTAAAGTAGAAAAAGGAATTCCCTTAGAGCTATGGTGTGGAAAGAAACCCAATTTATCTCATACATGCCTATGGGGTTGTGAGGCATTTGTTGGGGATTTATCAGGATAAAAACTAGCACCCTAGGGAACAAAGTGTATCTTTATAGGGTATCCTAATAAAAAAATGAGTACTACCTATATAACACCGCATACATGAATGTTAATGTGACTAGACAATTCTTATTTCTTGGGAGGGAGAAAATATCAAGATAGAGAGTGGGAGAAAGATTGAATTCAATGATGTTGATGCTAAAAACCCTTGGAGTTGGTATATGAACAATTACCAGAGGCCCCATGGAAGAAGTAGTTTTTGAAACACAAGTATGATATATAATCTCAAAAGTGGTAAGAGAACTATAGAGGTTAGGGTTTCTAGTCCCTGAGGATGGTGAATCAATTTTGGTTGACAATAATGAACCTCCATCCTGCAAGAATAAATTAGGGAGGCCATAAGCTACAAGATGGCTAGAAGTTATGAATTCAAAAATGGATTCTATGTATTAGGAAAAAGTTTGGGATATGGTGGATGATCCATTTGATTTAAATTATGTTGGATGATAATGGGTATTAAAGAAGAAACTAGATATTGAAGGTAATGTAATTACCTATAAATCAAGGATAGTGGTTAATGGGTTCAAACAACATTAAGGAATTAACTGTGATGAAACATTTTCTCTATTTTCCATGTTTAAATCCATCATACTCACACATTAGATAGCAGCTTACCAGGATATTGAAATTTGGTAGATGGATGTCAAAATTGAATTGTGTAAAGGGAAACATCAGGAAGATTTCAATATGGAACAACTAGATGATTTTATGACACCTGGTTATTCCAAAAATCATTTCAAGATACAGAGATCCATTTATGGATTGAAGCAGGCATATAGGTCATCGAATATTTAATTTTATGAATACATAAAAGAATTTTGTTTCATTATGAATGAATGTAAGTTTTGTGTAAATAAAATATTTAATGGGAATACAGTTATTAGAATTATAATACATATTAATGATGTATGACTTATTGGAAATGAAATACTAGTCTTAATATCTGTTATAACTTTTTAAACAAGTGTGTATCCATGATGGTATTTGGTGATGTAACCTATATTAACATGATGAAGATCATTTTTGATAGATCCAAGAGGATGTTTAGACTATGTCAAAGTACATATATTGACTAGATACTAAAGAGGTTTAGTATTGAACAATCCACAAGGGGGTTGGTTCTTGTGTCACATATTTGATATCTTTGTTAGAAAACGTGTCCTCAAACACAATAAGATAAATAGAGAATGAGTATGATCCCATATTCTTCGACAATAGGTTCAATCATGAATTCCATGTTATATACTAGATATGATTTTTCCAATGCACTGATAATGGTTGGAAGATATCAAGAAGATACAGTAGAACAACATCGCACTACTTTTAAGGCTATCCTTATGTATCTGAAAAGAACTAAGAACCTATTCTTGGTGTATGGAAGAGACGAGGAGCTGGTCAGCAATGGTTATTGTGATGCTAGTTTTTAGACAGATCATATTGATCTGAAGTTGTAATCTGGATATTTTTTTGACTCAATGGAGGAGTTGTGAGTTGGAAGCAGCTAGTTGTTTCTGATTCTAATGTGGATTCTAAGTATATATCAGCTTCTGAAGATATAAAGGAAGTCATTCAGATTCAAATATTTGTCTAGGAGATTTATGTAGTAGCTACCAGTAAAGACCCTGTCATATTGTATTGTCATAATACTACAACAATGGTTATTTCAAAAGATCCAAGGTCACACAAAATGAAAACAATAATTATTTTGAAGTATCAAAGGCAGACAATACAAGTGCAAGGATCTTCCATGCCAACACCCAAAGACTCCTTGGGTGATGTCGGATGATTCGAGGAACACATGTGGATCACTGCTAGTGGAAATATATGTTTGGTATCACAAAATCAATGATAGTGCAATATAGATCTGTCATCAGAAACATAAAAAATGAAAGATTTACATAGATGTAATTATTTATGAACTTAAATTAATTATAAATGATATTGTTGATACTTCTCTCTCAATTCAAGTGAAATTATTATTTTCCTATTTCTTTGAATCAATTCTATGGACCATATTGTTCATCTTAATATATATCTCAAAAAGATAAATGATTATGGGAAAAAATTAATGTTAGGAACCACCCATAGCATGTTCCCACTGCACCCAAAACCTACAATGTGAAAGCTTCATTTTGGAAGCTAAATTCTGATCAAGAACAATTTTATTATGAGGCCCATCTGGTATTGTTCTCTCACAACTGATGACACTACCAAGTGTAAAGGTACTTGTATGGTCTCCAAATGTTTCTTTGGTCATATGTCTATGGATGAATCAGTTATGCACCTTTTCATTTGGGGGTGTTTGAGAAAGAACAGTCTAGGATGACTTTGGTAACCTTATGGGAATCGATATTCAGTTGGGTGATGGTGAGTACTTCTCCCTCTTTTAGTTTCAAGGTATTGAATGAAATAAATTGGATAGGAAAGCATTAAAATATTTAATTTCATCTGGTTTCTAGATCATCTGGAATTCTAGAAATAAAGCTCGAGTGTATGGTCATTCTAGCGCTTGTATAGAAATAAAATCATGGGTTTGGTGTCTTACGGATGATCTGGGGGATCTACTGAAAGGCCGGGAAACATCCCAATCCATGATAATTATCATGAATGGTAGGAAACGTGCTCCCCCTTCTTAAAAAGGGCCTTTGCTGGGCTGATGGGGAAATTTCAACCCGTTGTGTAATGGATTCAGGCTCAATAGCGATGGCTCTAGCAATCATGTAATCATGAGAGGTGGAGGCCTTCTCTGTGACACTTGTTGTTCAATTGTGATAGATTTTAACATCTTTTAGAGGAACCATGACTATATTATTGTATAGGAAAATGATTTTATTACTAGGTTGGATATTTGTATCTCTAATAATATATTCCTCACAGAGATTGAAATTGACCCATCGGTTACATTAATGTTTCTTCATGGGATGTGTGACACCCCTTGGTATGTCATGTATATTATTTGGAGATGTAAGGAATTTATTGGTCAGGCTAACCAAAATCATATATGGAGGGAGGATATTTTTTTTGAAAATAACCTCACCTCACGGGGGGATCAGAGTAATACATCAATTTATTCTAATATAGGCTCTTTTTCCACTGATTGTCTTAATTTTGTCAAGTACGATGCTCAGAGGCCTCATTAGTTTCGTCCACACTGAATTTTTTTCTCCCATACCCTTATGCTTAATAAGATTTTCATTCATTGATGATGATGTCCACTAAGAGATTATGTTTAATTTTTATGCATTTCCATATTTCATGCCTTTTATCTGATTTTTCATATTATTATTATGAATATGATGATTATACTAACCAATTTTACATTGACATGTGTTTCTTATTTATCTTTTTACGTGATTTTAGCTCACCCATTTCATTGATTTGTATCCTCATTTTGCTATATATACTATGGAGAATGTGGTCTTTATAAGGGAGAAGAAGATGTTTGTAAATAAATATTTACGTTTTATTTTTTTCAAGTTACGTATGGTCCTAATTTTCATATGACACTAATCCTTAGGATCGTAGCTTTATATCTCTATATGTTTTTTATCATTAAAATGATGTAATAATAATAGAAGTAAATTTAGGGTTACTATGTGAAATCTCATAGATATATACAAGGGGAAAACAATCACTTAAGGGGAATAGAGCCACACCTTGAACAATTCACGTATATTATATATAGGGGGATATTTTCCAACCTTAGAATATCATACCACAAGATTATTGGAAGGTGTGGCCCCACCAAAAAAATAAGCAATACAGTTTCGGGTAGTGTGTCCCCAAAAAGAATCTCATTTAATATGACTGGGGGAAGAGTATCCCCACTTAGAATATCAATAATAATGTTGAAGGGAAGAGTTCCACCACATGGAATCTCATTTAACACATTCTAGGGAATATTAAGCCCCATTTAAAGCTTAGTATTACATTTTTGATGAGGAGTGGATCACCCAGAAATATCTCATAATAATCTAGGGGAGAAGAAACTAACCAATGAATATCATATATCCTCTCACTATATTGTTTGTCACTTAGTTTGACCCCCATATCCCAAGACAAAACTCTATAAACATATAGGAACCTAGGTTGATATCTAAAAATATATATCTAAAACAATATATCATATTGAAAAATTAAATATCCACATCTAGCCTGCCAAGGAATCAAATAGGGCTGCTCGGGCCTATCTCTCTATCTGTTCACCGACACCCAATCCGACCAAACACACACATGACTCTCTCTTCCTATAGTCCATTTCTTGGTTGTATACTCTTGGGGTTAGTTCACATTCTTTCCACTACCTTTTCCCACTCACTGTGGACCATCCAAAGCAATATTGCACTGAGCCGCTCGACATCCACATGCTAAAGCATGCATATGACACTCACAGACCAAATATGGATTTTATATCTGATATATATAAGTGTTATCTTCAACCAATCAACCAAATGAAATCATCTATTTCTAAACTGACTTTCTCTAAGCACCATATATAGAGAATGAATGTCTTTTTAACTATAAGGCAGACCGTGTGCCTATCATAGCACACTCAACACCTTCAGCCCTTTGGGGCATAGTCATCAGGAGGTTCTATTTCTTTAGTATAACCAATGAACTCACTTCGAACATTGGAGGATCAATTCAAACATTTCAGGATATGTCGTTATCCAGAACTCCATTTTTCAAAAATTCAATAACCATTACATGAAAATGTATTCATACATATGAGTGAACCCTACATGCGACAAAGCTTCTATTTTAAATAATATAGTAGTTTTATGTTTATTTAAAACTCATTGAATAAATTTATATTTATTTTAGATGTTTTTATTTAAATAAATATATGTGTGTGTGTGTGTGTGTCTGTTTGTGTATCTTTAATATCCAAATATATATTCTATAATAAAATTCAATACTCATTATACATTTGAAATTAGCCTGTTTAATATCTGATAGAATAACAATATTTTTTAAATGTAAAATGTATTATCTAAATGAATTATTTAATTATTAGATAATAAATAAATTTTTCTTTATTTGAATTTAATTTATTTATATTGATATATACTATTATTATTGTTATAGAATATAATTTTTTCTTGACATGAATTAAGAATACTATTTCTAGAAGAAATATCAATTGTCAAAAAGTATATTATTTTTATATATAATTTGATTTTAATATAAAATTGAATTATTAATATAATTTTTTAATATTAATAAAGTGGTTCATATATTTTTAGTCTTCATGTATAAATTATAAGGATGTTATTTTGGTAAAATTTTATAAAAAAAAGATATAGATCTATATCATAAATTTAATATATATCTATGGTTTTTGATTAAGAATCACTGTGAAATTTAGTAATTGATATTTCTATTTCAATTTTCGTTTTTTAAGTTCTTAAGTATTTATTTTGTAATCCAATATATTGAATTAATGTTTTTATATATTGAGTTACACAATTTATTTTAAATTATTTCTAATGTAATAGTTCAAAATAAAGTATAAATTTACATCCTATTATTATAGTTTTATACATAATAATATAAGAACACAAAAAACCAATGGAATGTGTATTAAAAATTAAGTTTATCAAAATATCAAAAAAATATTCAATTGTTAAAATAAAATTTTTATTTTAATGATAAATGTGAAAAGATTTATTGGTGGGAATGTAGCGCTTGAACATATTTGAAAAGAAAAAAATGGTTTGTTTTAGATAAAACTTATAAGTGATAAGGTTGTGATAAAATTTTTTGGAAAAAAAATTATGATTAATAATTGTTTTTGATATATATTTATGAAAATTAAAATTTTTAAACATTTTAGTTATACAAATTATTTCTTATCGCTAACGCAAGGTAAGAAAAGACATAGTTATTATCTTAAAATTTTCCCCTAGATAAAACATGAAATAAATATTATTCTAAATGTTTTTATGAGATAATATCAATTAATAATAGAAAATATAGTTTTTAAAAAGTTTTAATATTTAAAAATTGGGTAACTATCCAAAATTCATACATAGTTTTAAGACAGTGCTTGTACATGATACAGAAAAATAAAAAATGAATATATTGAAATATTTAAAATACTTTTTAAATGAAAATGTTTGTAAAATTTATATGGAGAAATATTTTTATAGATAAAATAAAATTAAAAGATATGATTATAAAATTTCAATGTTTATTGTATATTTATATAGAGAGTTTTCAAGTCAAATATCAGAGATATCACAAGAAATGTATTGTATGTGTATTTAATATTCAATAATGGTATATAAATTAATAAAACTCATAAAAAAAATTTGTTTCTTCAATTGAATATATTTATTTGATGATATTGTCATATATTACCTACTTCTCAGACATTTTATATTTTAAAAAAATTATATTAATCTCCTTTATAGACTAAATGTCTAGAAAAACCTCTAACAAATATTTCTTATTAAGTGGAATCATTTTTACTTTTCCAAAATTCATATAAATTTGATGTTTCTATCAATATTCTATCCAAATATATCCATTTACATCATATTCCATGTTTATATTCCATGTTCCTTGTAAAAATTGTGTTCATTAATACTTTAAGATTCAATCCAAAGAAGAAAATTAAAGGAGAAATGTAAGTGATTTAATCTCTATACCTCATCTCTTAATTGATATTATTTTTAAAACCAATTTTTAAAATTACATTATTTTACATTCATAAATCCATTATCATTTTATTTTTATAATTTTTATCCTTTAATGATGAGAGATCACCCATCACACCTCATTGAACTCCTTTTTTAATCTTTCATTATGCATAAACAATTGTGTTTTACAAAACTATTACATTTAATTTAAATTATCCACTTAATCATTTAAATAATTTTTGTAATTGTCATAATAAACTATAAAAATTCGTTAATATATTTTATAATTAAAAAATAATATATTTTTATGGTTTTCCTTCAAACTATTTTGAAAAAAAACACTTACTATTGTTGTTATACAATACATATGTAAATATTATTATCATCATAAACCTTTATCTTTATTGTATATTGTAAAAGAATAATTAATTTATTTAATTTAACATTAATATTAAATTAATTTCATTATTATAATTCTATAATTATAAAAAACCCCTCATAAAAATGTAATGAAAAGAAAACAATCCTTGTGAACTTTAACAATAACCAACCTTATCATCGATATGTTTCAATATGATATCTATTACATTAACTTTTTAACACCATTGAAAATAAAATGAAATAAAACATACATATTTAATATTATAAAGCTTACCGAACCATTCGAAAATGATCATTAACTGTTATGATTTTACTTATGTATTTTTGGAACTATGGAAGAGACAACTTCAAATTTTCTTGATCGAAGTACAATTAATATAAGAAATGAATAATGAATAATTATAAACAAATTAAAATGAAATAAAATACTAATTCTAATAATATAATTATAAAAAAATAGATCTAATAAAAAAATAATTTATTAAATTTTATTATCTAGTATGTAAAGAACAGTTGAGACTACTTGAGACTCTAAATTATGGGATTTTAAATGAATTTTCATTAATTTACTTTTATAAATTATTCATATATTATGTTTCTATAATTTCATTTATATTATTACATTTCATTGTAGTATATGATACTTCCTTTTAGTTTAATAATTTTTCTATTTCTATCACATAATCTATTCTCTGGCAGTTTCATACCCCACATCTTATGATCTTTTTAAGGATTTGTCTTCACAATTTTACCTCATTTATATATTCTTCATATTAAACTTTTTTTCATTTTTTATAGTTTATGTACTACCTTATGTATTTATTTTATCTTAAATTTAAATAAACTAATGGTATTTAATAATCCAGCACATGCTTTCTCTCTTACGATTTTTGATTTAAAACATACTGAATCTGTAAGGGTATTCTATCTATTCTAAATTTGAAATCAAGATTGTTTGTGATGAAATTACTATTTGGGGAAAATGATTTTTTACTTCAAAATATCTATATATTTTCTTTTTATCTTTTTCTATATTCTTAATATTATCTTATTGATGTCTTCATCTGTACTTTTATCATTGATTATGTTCATCTTTTATTGATTTTCATTTTCATTAAAGAATCTTGAATGAAATATTTTTTAATTTTTTTCTTCATGATTACTTTATTACATTTTATTCTTTGGACTTATTTACAAATATTACATTATATAATTTATGGGTCTTTAATGTAATCTTTACACTAATTATTTTAAAAACTATTTTTAGAAATAAAATGTATCAAATTGTGTTGTATATGTCTTCTTATATTTCATAAAAGTTTTCTAATTCAATTTAAATATGTTTTTCATATATGTAAATATAATTTAATATTTTTTCTTCCTCACTAGGGATATGATAGAATGACACGATCGAGCTTCTTCTTCTTGATTGACTATGTAAATGTGTTTAGTACGTTTTCATTAATCTCATTTTGTTCCCATAAGTCAATGAAGATATGATCAAATTATGTCTGTTTTATTTTTGATGTGTCACACATATGTATGTATTTTCATCATGCTATAGGAGGGACAAAAATCATATATAGATCTAAAATGCATTTAAAAAATATTTATATCACGTAAAATTAATATTAAGGGACTTGGGAGGGAATCCAATCAGCTAGGGGACTCTATCCACTCTATTTATATGAGTATAGTGTTAACCCAACCTACTATAGTACTCTTACCACTATGGATTGATAGATATGGATATTAGAGTATATAAAATTAATAACTTTTTACGATTGTTTATGCACCACATTCTATTTTCATATCACAATTTTATGAAATATTCCTTTGTTTATATCATAGTTCATGTTTATTTACTATTTTTTATAAACACCTTTGATCCATTATTATGTTATGTTGAATTATATTTGTCATGATTCCTAATTCATAATCCTTGTTTTATTTGTTTTTGTTTTTTTGTTATGTTTATAAACCTTATTTGTTCTCTATCACCTCCTCTTAAGGATTCTAATAATGACGCACTTAATTAATATATATCATATTAATTATATATTTAAATTTATTTAATGACATTACATTATCTAATTTCTTAACATCCTATCCATTAAAAAATTATAATGTCACACATTCATATGTGTGAATCACCACCTGCATGGAATGATGTGATTTATTTTTAATAAAAACATGACATTTATGTAATATATAAGTATATTTATGAAAATAATACTCTATTTATGATATATTCATCCCAATAAAATGATAAAATAAATATTACCTTCTATCAATCATGATCATTGAGAAATGAGAATGTTTCCTAGGCATATGAACAACATACTATCACTATGATTGTGACATTGTTTATTTTTCATTAACAACATTGATGTTTTTTTAATTTGAAACTCCTATAAAAAAATTAATCTTTTCATGATTATTATTCTCGATATGGCAGAATAATGACCCATTTCACCATGATCAACACACCAAATTTATTTGAAAATTATGGACTAGAAGTAATCTATTATCCCAACAGGGGTATAATTAATTATGTAAAAAATATTTCATTTAAATAAATGAAATATATTATTTATGGATAAGGGATTAATACTATATAATTTTCTTATGAAATAAAATAATTTATATAACTTTATTATATAGTTTCTACGTGATATACATAAAAATATTGGACGTAATGTAAGTTATTTTCTCTCAATTTTATTCCAATATTTAATATTTTAATGTTATACACATTATTTCATTTATATAGTGCATATACTGAAACATTAAAATGTAATATGAAAAATCTTTAATACTTCATGGTATTTTTATTTTTGATTCAAATTATTTCATCCATAGGGATTTGACCTGGAGTTACCAAGTTGCAAATGATTCTTAACTCAATTTGAATCCATTAGGTTATAACTCATCTTTATTTAAATTGTTGTTCCATGATTATTTGTGAATTGATCTCCAAAATATTTTATGTAATACTTTTTCTATTTTTATGTAGATTTATATATCTTTAAATAATCACTTCATGGACTAAATATAATATTCAAATAAATAATATTTAGAAGGGATTCCTTTATACCAATGTCCTTATCTTGAGACATGTTTCATGCCACACACCATGATTTCATTTAATAGTGAACCTACATCCCAATGATTGCGTTTACACATTTTAATTCTTCATATTCATCAGATTGAAAATCATTATCTTATTTTTTCCTTAAATTACTTATGATTCAAATGATAAGAATTTGAAAGAGGGATTATGTTGTAATCTTCTTTCATTTCGAGATTTTTTATATTCAAGGTTACATTGACAGAAATCATAGGATATTATTTTCAACAAAAAGTAATATTTTATTGTCATTTGGTTATGAATTTTATTTTCATATTTACTTTCCATTCCCTCTCTTTTTTATTAATGAAACCATAAAAATTTTGTTTGTAAGTGTCGTTGAACTTGTATCTTCTTTTAGATAAGGAATATTTATCTTCAATACTGATATTTTCTAAAATTAATTCATGAATTTTTTTATTTAAACTAAAATGATTCTATATGTTTATTTTAAATTTCCTTTGACTTTATTTAAAATAGTTTCAAAATGGAACATTTATAAGATTTTTCCACGAAATTCATTTATGTCTTTTTACAAAAGTGTGAACGGAATGGTTTATTATATTCATTAAGACATGAATTGATTTCACTACCAATATGAATATTAATTAATTATTAAAATCCATAACATTTTTACACTTTATTTTTTTTAAATAATATCATTTTATCTGTCTTTTATGAATATTTATTTTTTAAGAGTACAAAAACGGTATTTTCTCCCATTATCTAAGAAATTTTTGAAATGTTCTTTTAAAGGTTTTTTTAATATATTTCACTATAGTTTAATTATTCCACTACTTCACTATTAATATTATGTTAGGATACCATCAATATTATTTCTATAGATTTATTATGATTAATATTTTAAATAAATTTTCCTAAAACCCTATTCTTATTAACATCTTAACAAATTAATAATTAAATGACTGTGGGTTTCTAGGGTGTTATAATGAAAAGTGAAATCTTAGAAATTATTTTTTCAAAGATTGTACTTAAAAATTATTGATGATGATAGGTGATCCCAAAAATAGCTAATATGTTTGGGATAAATCGGTATATCTTATATGAAGGGGTGAGCCTGATGAGACTTATATAACTGGTGAACCTGATATAGATCTCCAATACATTGGTTCATATTCCTTAAATATTTAGTAAAGCAGCAGGGCGTCAAGAAGGTTTCATTCTCCTATGGATTTAACTAACAACTAGTTATAACTAACACATGTGA
The DNA here is from genome assembly GCA_963277665.1 of Viscum album. Lineage (NCBI taxonomy): Eukaryota > Viridiplantae > Streptophyta > Magnoliopsida > Santalales > Viscaceae > Viscum > Viscum album. The sequence continues at coordinate 221,285,684 of OY728163.1, forward strand.
ACACAGTTTATGAAGATATTTTTCCACGATAGTAACACTTTTTTTTCTTTCTATGTATTTCATGATTACATTATCCAATATTAATAGTATATTTCTCATGATTATTGATTCACATGAATCTTACCTTGGATAAGAATTTATAAAATATCTCATGGTTTCATTTCTAGGTTTTTATGTGTATGAGTTCTCTTATATTATTCTTATACACTTTTATTATGTCTTTAAACACTTTATCCTATCTTATTCTCAATGATTACATTTAATTTTTAATTATTATGTTTACACATACAATGGATTTGATCTCACTCTTCTTATAATTCATTTTTTATTTGGTTGTGAAGTATGTTTTTATGTACGTTATTCACAAGAATGTTACTAAATGTGATGAAATTAGTGGGATATGATATATATTTTTATGAACATGTTATTTATTTATCCTTGTTTTTAGGTAAGAGTTCATCATAATTCACTAAAATATTAATCCTCAATGGTCATTGAGTATATAATTTATCCATATTTTTTATGAAGATGTAAGTATTGAAGGACTGAAATTGGATCATGTTTATTGGTATCAATTGCAGAAATTTAAATATGGAGTTTTTGGACTAGATCCATGAGTTTTGTTCTAGGGATGTTATGCTGGTCTTGTATCGAGCTATAGCATCCACCATTATTCTATGTATCACTCTCACAATCCAAGGCGTGTAATCAACCGAATCATCCCCCAACTCGGTTCTTGGAAATACTCGAAGGGAATTCCCGATCCCTACGATCTATCACAACTGTTCTAATATCAAAATTAGAAAGTGGGAATATTTTACCCGCATATAAATTTATGAAACAACCAACATTTTAAATAAACATAAACTAAAAATCACAACCAAAACATTCAATTAAAAACTTCTCGATTAAGGTTTAACAAGATTAAACAAAACAAAAAAAGGACTACTATAAAAAAGAACCAAGAATAAACTCTTAATTCACCACATGTTAGGGGGTGAATCTCCCACAAACTATCTCCACACACATCCCTAGAAGGATCACTAGCAACACAAACATCCATCTCCAAAATCTTTACCCTTACATTTATCAAACATTACCAAGTCTTCTTACACTCAATGGTGTAATAAGAGTGTGATCCATTTCCTTGTAGTATTCCAACCAAAAATAATTCCATGAACTAAACATTAAATAAAAAATAAACTTAAAAGTTTTATATGTAAAAGAAATGCTAGTAACAATTTTAAATAAAACAAGATCAAGGTGAAACAAATTTAAATAAAACCCAATTTATATGAAAACTCACATCTGTTTTAAAATTATTATCCAGTCACACCACATGTCAGTGGTAATTGAGTTATAACCAATGTACACTAGTCACGTGAGATCTCCCATAGGAACTAGCTAAGAATGGGACACTAGAACATTTTGTCTCAGTGGAAAGTGACTTAGAAACAAATACCATCAGCATTCTCATGCACAATACACTAGAAGGGCACACCTCAATGGAATTATGGTATCCAATCATCATCAAAGTTTAGTTAGAGTTGTTATCGTCAATCCCATTAAATGAAGCTCTGATTAAGCCACCTCTGTATAACTAGAACACTAGTTTAGGTCTTCCCTTATAGTTACATATGATTCCATTTAGTGATCACACAAGTTCCTCATGATAGATGAAATTCCCCATTGACATAGACAAATCAAAAATGGCACTATGAAAAAACCCCTATTTTCACTCCCAAAACCCCTTTTAAAATAATTCGCAAAAAAAGTATCCAAGAATGGTTCACACCTTTTAAATAATATTATAAGTCACTTAAATAATTTATAAAATCAATTCATGGATAATAACAAGTATTTTCCTCAAAAATAACCACAATTTCTCCTGAAAAAACAATTTCGAAACGAAATTCCTAACCAATAATTATGATAACCACTTTAACACCCCACAAGTAACTCATAAATAATTCCAAAACACACAATCATGTTTGATATATTTATCAAACAATGTTTAAACATGGAATCACATAAACCAGGTGGAGAAAATCCCTTAAATACAGTTCAAATCTCCCACTGCACCTCAACCACACAACAAGAAGAAAATATTGAACCATAATCAACAAGATCGAACCCAAAATGTTATGATGGAACCCTATAATGGAACCCTAGACACTGGATAAGTGGAACCACAAGAGAATGGAATGAAAACCCTCAAATATGGGAAAAATCATAGGGAGGAGGAGACTTAATTGATGAATCAATTAATAACTTCCCTTAATCTATAAAAAAATTGTATATATAGGGGCAGAGGAGGGATAGAGGGAGGCTCTTAGGGAGGATAATCCCATGTGGGGGAGAAATGGGTGTTTTAGGGTTAAATATGGATGGGAAAAAGCTGTAAATTTCAATATTTTAATGATATATACAAGGAACATTGTTACTCCACACAATATTTTAAAATGTTTGGTAACCATGTTTCACATTCTATCATACAAGGGTTTTACCACACAGTTACCTTGCATGATCTGACTGCCCACCAGTCACACAAGTACTTGGAGCGAGGCACATAGATACCTCTAACTGTGTGCCAACTGTGAGCCTAGTTTTTTTTCCCCAAAATTATCTACTTTTCTATAAAATTTAAAAAGGATCCTCAGGGTAAAATATAGTGAATAATTAAAATAGATAAATACATGAAAATGAGATCATGGATGTGAAAATTTTCCCCATCATGAAGGAATTGTTCCCTCATGAAGCCAATATGAATCATTATTAAAAAACGTAAATGGATACTCTTTCTCAGCCACAGTTCCCACTTCCATGTCTCATGCATATCATTCCCATGCTTCCAAAGGATACATACCAACAGAATGGACTTCCTATAAAGCCTCTTCTGTTGGAAATCAGATATCTATTTTTACTGCTCAAACATATCTAAATCCGTCTTTATCTCCATCTCATCCCAATTTTACGGATGTGATAGGTCAGGATTACACTTCTTTAGTTGGAAGACAATAAATACATCATGAATCAACAACATCTAAGAAGTTAAATATAAGAAGTATGCTTCCTTGAAAATCCGCTAAATGAATTTGAAAGGTTTGACATAATTCAGTGTTAGCTTTCCCTGATTTCCCAAATGACGGTGACCCGATTGAGGTTCCACTTTCAAGAACACATGGTCACCCATAGGGAATTCAAGATCTCATCACCTCTGATTGACATAAGATTTATGGGGACTCTGTTATATCAATAACGGTTGCGTGATTAACTTTACTATCTCATACGTCTCTTGCACTAGGATTGGTTCCAACAATGAGGTCTCACCTACCTCATCCCAATAAAAAGGAGACCGACAAGGCAAACCATTGAGCACTTTAAAATGATCCATTTGAATAGAATATTAGTAAATGTTGTTATCAGTAAAATCTACTAATCCAAAATGGCTATCCCAAGAGCCTCCAAAATCTAAAACACATGAACAAATAATCTCTCTAAGAATTATATTTTCCTAGTCCTTATGACCATCTATTAGAGGATAATATGTCGTACTCATCATCATCTACAACCCAAAGCCCTCCTAAGGACTTTCCAAAACATAGAGGTAAAAAATGGGGTTTCTAATAGAGATAATTGTTGATGAAATTCCATGAATCATTACCACTTTCTAAACATAGAACTAGCCTAGATCAACCATTTTAGATGAATCATTGATCATAATGAAGTGGGTTGATTTGGTCAAATGATCTATCAATACTCTAATAGTGTTCTTTATTCGAGTTATATGGGGAAAGAAAATAATGAAGTCCGTGGACACCTCATCCTACATCTAGGTAGGAATGGGTATTGTATGAAGCAAACTAGAGGGCCTTTGATGATCTTCTTTCACAATATAAAACCTATAGCACCTCCATTAAAATTCTTTTAGGTCCTTCCACATACCTGGCCACAAGAATAGTTAGCAAACAACATAATACATCTTGGTGGCACCTGGGTGGGAGGCCACAAAAGATTGGTAGCTAACCCAAATCACCACCTTCCTAAGAGATACTATCACAATGAAACTATAACACCCTGAACCCATTTACCCAGAGTCGGTGTATTATTACATAACATTGGCATGATCACAAGAATGATCTGGTCTTGAAAGACCGATTAGTTTAGTATCCTTTGAAACACTAGATACATTCATAATGTTTTAGATTACATCATAAAATGAAAACTACAACAATATAGTCTCCATAGTCCACACTCTTATCCCCTCATACTATCCCTTCAGGTCATTTATAAATTACTTCTTCATATCCTGGGAAAAATAAAACATAAAAAAGGGGTGATCTCAAATGCCCAGTAAGGATATTAATATAGCGGAATCTTTCATAAATAAGAAAAAACATATAAGGCAATGTATAACTAAAACAAAAGCCTTTTAAACATGAACTTCAACATAGTATGGAAAGAATAAAATGAAATAATTCCATTTACGTATTCACATGTATATTTTACTAATCGAATAATCAAATGCAATATCAATAACCACTTTTATAATAATTGAATGCATAATGCCAGACTATCATAACCACATAGCCAAGGCCACGTGCCAAGAATACAAACAATATTTTGTCAAGGCCATATTCGAAGACACTATTTTGTCTCATGAGACCTACCAATGCATTGAGGAGCTATAGCGGGCTCCACCTGTCACATATTAAGTCCAATGCATTCCCATATGAAAAGGTTTAAACATAACATAAACATTTGTATTAAAACTAGCATATGAAATGTAAATACTTTATCCACAAACCATGAATGGTATAAAAATAACACATCCACATTCAAACATATCACAAAACCATCAATACAATATATAAGTTTTGTATCATAATAAATCAACTTCAAATAAGCGTAAAATCCATCAAAGGATGTTGACATAGATGAAATCAAAACTCTTCTTAGAGAAATATCTCTTTTTATTTTGAAATCATTTAAGATTCATATATTTATAAAATAAAACATTTTCTTTGAAAATATTCTTATAAGATTGTAAGGGAAGCTTCGACGATTTTATAATGGTGTAAAATAGCTACACCCGCTGTATAAGTTAAAAAAACATTCTTACCTTAATTCTGTCAAAAAGGTTAAAAAGGACCTTGTTTGGAAAATGATGGAAAGATTCCTTTATAAACCACTTATAAAAGTCAACAAGGGTATAAATGAATTTAACCCATATTCTAGTAAATAGTAAAAATGTTTTGAAATACATTTTTAAGAAACATGGATGTGGATGATAAAGAAATCCCAGTAGATTATTACGTATAAACAACCTCGGATAATGAAGAGATTGCGAAATAAACCTTTACCCTGTACTTTTCCTTGGTTGGGGTAGGTTAACCTCCTGTATAATGTTGAAATAATTGTTATTAAATTATACAATAATCATATATATTAATATGATATCAAATATGATCTTTTAACATTGATTTGTTAATAATATTTTAGAATTATCGTCGTTCCGGGTGTTAACTTGCTCATTTTCTTTTATATGTTTTGCTATGTAAGCTATATTTGTTGTGAATAGGTTGTATCTTATACATATCTAGAATTATATTAAGTCCTTAAATATTATTATTAATCTTCAAATGAGAATTCGACTTGAATGGATACGATGGAGAATGAATCTCATCGCGTTCGTGGAGACGGAAGTCCGTACGTATGCACGAGGGACAATATCATTCTTTTGATATTAAAATAATATTTAATTGGATGTTATATCATATATACAGAATCATTATCATGTTATATTTATTATTTACATGAATTAAACATCATTATTATACCCATCCAAATAATAATTTATTGAATAACAATTACACCATGACGTGGAGACGGTAAGCCGTACGTATGCACGTATGGTGACATGTCAATCAAAGGATGGATAGAATACTGAATATGGTTGTTCCATATTTATAATAAAATCATAGTATATATATGATACTGGATTAATTATTTTATAGTGGGAATAATAAAGAAATAAGAATTTGAAGCAGAAAGGAACTTGAAAGAGGGTTGTGAAAACATTACCTCTTATTCGGGTTCTTCCTTTTGATTTGATCAAAAGGGATCCTCAGGTTAGCTTTCTGGCTAAAGGAAGTCCTCTAAGATTAAGTGAGGGAATTTTAGAGAGTATCTGGGCAGGGTTTGGGCGAACCAAAAGGCTTTGAAGGTGTGAATTAATGAGAAGGGGAGTGACCTTTTATAAGAGGGGTGAGGGGCACCTTTGGAAAAGCAAGAAATATTATTTTATAATAAATTCATATTCGGTTTCTAATGGCTTAAAAGTGGATTATTTAAAGGTTAAGGTGGGGATGGGTCAATAACCACTCAAATAATAGAATTTAGACAGGTTTGGGTCATTATATTAACCTTATTGTTTAGTTTTAACTCTTAGTTAATTAGTTTGACACTTACCATGTCACTTTGTATTTTTATATTATATAGTTAATAAACTTACTATATACCTCCAAGAGACCCCCAAGTGGTCTATTAATGATACAACTATCATTATATATGTATATTGGCCGAACCCTAGATTTTTAAGTATTTAATATCAATTAATAATATAATATTTATTTTAAAAACTGTTTTAGGTCAATTTTGACACTATTTGGAAAATTAATTTTTGTGAAAATCACAAGAGAATTATTGCTTCGAAAAAAGTCAATTAAATCAATACTAACATGTCATATTAACCTATAAAATTAGTGTAATTCATAAAAAGTCTCAAATTATATTTATTTGGGTATTTATAATATCAATTATGTTAATTTTTCACTATTATGGTAATTACTGCATCATCATTGTGTCATAAATAAATTAAATTATTTAATGTCTAAAAATTATAAATAAAATATAATTATGTATGAAATATTTTTAGATTTCAAATGAATATTTATAATCTTATTTATCTTATGTGAAACACTGTATTAAAAATGTTTTAGTAAATAAACCTTGATTTTAACTCTTTTAACTCTTCTTTGAATTAAATAATAATAAATGTCCTAATCTAATCCAAGTGGACCTAAATGATAATATTTTATTCCTAAGGTTGATTTTTTTCAAGATACACGTGTCTAATAGAATTATTACATGTGTTAGGGTAATATTAATATCATTTTTACCCTTAATTACCCTATTTACTTTTAACCGTGGTAAATAAAAGTAAAAAGTTACTATTCACCAAAAATTATTTCATCTCATTGAACCAAATTTTACTCCTTTATATTAACCATGTCTCTCGTATATTTGAAATTCCACTCACAGAAATGGTAAAATTAAGTTTTATGAGAAATTCAATTTTTTAACTACCACTTAGTGGTTTCACTATTCATCAAAAAATGAAGTTTTTTAGAAAAATACCAAAATTTCACCCTAGGCTAATTTCGATATTCCGAATCCAAAAATGAAGTCCATTCTAAAAAATAAAATTTAAAAATTTCAAAAAGTGGGTATTACTATTCATAACGGCTAGTTTGATTGGTTGTGGTTTGTTAGAACTCGATGTTGTGTATAACACACGCTATTGCATTATTCAAAGGGAAGAGTACCGTAGAAGCTTGGGGTGTTACATTCTCCCCTCCTTCAAATAATTTCGTCCTCAAAATTTCTAGAATACTACCACATGAAAAGACTCGGGTGGTTCTTCATCATAAGTTCCTCGGGCTCCCACGTTCCCTCTTCCATCTTATGGTTTCTCCACAAGATTTTTACCAGACAAGTCATCCGGTTTCTCAGTACTTGTTCTCTCGTATCAAGAATCATGATGGGCTCTTCGCAATAAGACAGATTGGGTTATAGTTCTAATTCCTCATAGGTGTGTACATGCGTTGGGTCAGGCATGTATTTCCTCAACAGAGATACGTAGAACACATCGTGAACTTTGGAGAGACTTAGCGGCATTGCCAATCGGTAAGCTACAACCCCAATTTGTTCTAGAATTTTGAATGGTTTGATGTACCTGGGACTCAATTTACCATTCTTACCAAAATGTATGACTCCCTTCCATGGAGATACCTTCAGGAAAACATGATCACTGACTTGAAATTCCAAATCCTTCCTTCGATTATCGGCATAGCTCTTCTGCCTACTTTGAGCTGCTTTGATATGGATTTGGATTACCTTCTCCCTTTCCATTGTTTCCTCAACCATTTCTGGGCCAAAAAGTTTTTTTTCACCAATGTCATCCCAATAGGTTGGTGTGCGACATCTATTTCCATATAACGCTTCATATGGTGCCATCTGAATACTCGAATGGAAGCTATTGTTATAGGAAAATTCTACAAGAGGTAAATATTGATCCCACATACCCTGAAAGTCAAGTGAGCAGGTTCTCAACATGTCTTCTAAGATTTGAATTGTTCGTTCTGATTGTCCATCTGTTTGAGGGTGGTAGGCAGTTCTCAAATGAAGTTCAGTATCCAAGGATTTCTGAAGACTTTTCCAGAATCTTGAAGTAAAACGGGGATCACGATCAGAAACAATCGATAGGGGTACTCCATGAAGTCTCACAACTTCATCAATATATAGTCTTATTAGACGTTCCAGTGGTAGATCTTCTCGTATTGCAAGAAAATGTGTTGACTTGGTAAGACAATCAACAATAACACATATTGCATCGTTCCTTCTAAGAGTCTTTGGTAGTACCATGACAAAGTCTATCATGATATTACCCCATTTACACTTAGGTCTGGGAAGAGGTTGCAATACTCCACTAGGGTGTTGCCTTCCAGCTTTCACTTGTTGACAAACCATACATCTTGACACAAAATCGGCAATCTCCCTCTTCATGTTGTCCCACCAAAAATGATCCTTCAAATCTCTATACATTTTGGTTCTCTCAGGGTGTATAGAGAAATTGGAACTATGATCATCATCCAGCAACTCCCTTTTTAGATCAGGTATATCGGGAACACAAAGCCTCTTCCCAAATTTCAAAATTCCTTCTTCATACACAAAGTCTCTCAATCTCCCATCATTCGTAGCTTTAATCTTCTGTAGAAATTCGTCATCATCGGTCTGAGAACTCTTAATCCTTTCTAGTAAAGATGGTTTGGAAACTATTTGAAAAAGCATTGATGTTTCACCTTCCCTAGTTATTCCCATGTCCATCTTCAATAGATCCATGAAAATTGGATCCCTTTCAATTCTGATATTGTTCAAAACTCCATGGTCTTTTCTGCTCAAAGAATCTGCCACCTTGTTTTCATTCCCCTGGTGGTAGTGTATATTACAATCATAATCCTTGAGTAATTCAAGCCATCTCCTTTGCCTCATGTTGAGTTCTTTTTGTGAGAAAATATACTTCAAACTCTTGTGATCAGTATAAATCTCACATTTTTCACCATAGAGGTAGTGCCTTCATATCTTCAAAGCAAAGATCACAGCTTCTAACTCGAGATCATGAGTAGGATAGTTTTGTTCATGAATTTTCAACTGTCGTGATGCATAGGCAATAACCCTATCATTCTACATAAGGACACAACCAAGTCCTTTCTTCGATGCATCACTATAAATAACAAATCCATCATTCCCTGATGGTAGAGTCAATATATGAGCATTGACTAATATTCTCTTCAGTTCTTCAAAACATTCTTCACACTCCTTTTTCTAAACAAATTTAACCCCTTTACGTGTAAGCTTTGTTAATGGGTTAGCCAACTGGGAAAAACTCTGGGCGAAACGTCGATAATAACCTACTAAACCAATAAAACTACATACCTCAGTTATACTCGTCGGTGCATGACATTATTAGATTGCCTTGGTCTTAGAAGGATCAACAGATATTCCATCTTTATAGATAATGTGGCCAAGAAAAGAAATATCTTGAATACAGAATTCACACTTGCTAAATTTCCCATATAATTCATGTCGTCTCAGAGTCTTTAGGATAATGCGCAAGTGATTTTCATGATCTTCGTAGATTTTGGAGTATACCATGAAATCATGAATAAATACCACCACAAATTCATCGACATATTATTTGAAAACTCTATTCATCAGATCCATGAATATAGAGGGTGAATTAGTCAATCCAAAAGCCATTACTGTAAACTCGTAATGCCCATACCTGGTTCGAAATGCTGTCGTCAGAATGCATTCCTTCTTCACACATAACTGATGGTATCCAGATCGAAGGTCAATCTTTGAAAAGTATTGAGCTCCATGCAGTTGGTCAAATAAATCATCAATGCGAGGTAGGGGATACCTGTTCTTTATTTTTATAATATTGATCTCCCTATAATCGATACATAACCTCATAGATCCATATTTCTTTTTAACAAAATGAACAGGGGCTCCCCATGGAGAAACACTAGGGAGAATAAATCCCTTATTACTCAATTACTCTAGTTGTTTCTTTAGTTCAACTAATTCTACAGTGGCCATTCTATAAGGGGTCTTCGATATAGGCCTTGATCCAGGAATTAAATCAATGGAAAGCTCATATTCTCGTTCTGAAGGATGTCCAGGTAAATCTTCCAGAAACACATCTACATATTCTTTCACAATAGGTACATCCTCTATTTGAACATTCCTTTCCTCACCCACTGTAATTTCATCCTATTCCTCCCCAATAATTGAATTTAGTTGAGCTACTGGGGTGGATCTAGATAAGAATTAGGTGGTGACAATTATTCTCTAAAGATAAGGTGTTCTTTATCATCATCATCATCAAAAATATTAACCTCCTTCTTCTTAGAATAAATCTTCGCATCATGGTCGGAAATCCAATCCATACCGAGGATTATATCAAACCCAATCATAGGTATGACGATGAGATCAGTAGATAAATAACATTTATGTGCTCTAATGGGAATTGATTCACAAAACTTTATTTCAATGATACTTCCCTTAGGAGTTTTAACTGACAACTCCCTTGTTAAATCAAATTGGAAATATCTAATTTTCTTTGAAAACTAGGAAGATATGAAACAATGCGATGATCCAGAATCAAGTAATGTATTTTCTAAACTTGAGGAAACCATTAAATTACCTACGACCACGTCTTTCAGAGCTTCTACCTTAGCAGTAGTGATAGAAAAAGATTGGGCTTGATCCCTTGTCCTTTTCTGAGGTAAGTTCCCCTGATGCTTATGACATTCATTTTCATAATGTCCCATCTCCCTACAATTGTAGCATTGGACATCGGTATCTTCCTTCTTCCCCTAGCAATCTCGAGCTTGGTGGCCTTTTTCACTAGACTTGTAACAAACTCTTGTTCATTTTAAGCATGTATCGGGGTGTTTCTTCCCACATTTATTGCAGGATGGATATTCAACTTTTCTCTTCTTACCTTTATTTCCATTCCTATATTGATCAGTAGATCTCTTCCTCTCCTGCTTTTCTTTAAAGTCACATGACTTAGAGAATTCTTTCTCTGTCTTGATAGCACATGAGACAATGCCTTCGTACGACGAGAAGGATTGTGAGACTAATTCTCAATGGAGAAATGGTTTTAACCCATAAAATAAATGATCAATATTACTTCTTGGGTTACATATATAATCTCCAGCATACCTTGTTAACCTTGTAAAGTTGGCCTCATACTTTGCAACATTCTCATCCACCTTTTGTCTTAGACTCAGAAATTGTCTTTCCATATTTGCTCGATGGTCACTAGGAAAGTATTTTTCTAAAAATAGATATTTTAACTCCCTCCATTCCATATTTGATACTTCATCATCTTCCTTCGTGTTTTGAATCTATGACCACCATTGATCAGCATCTCCAGTGAGGCGGTAAACTTCCATGATAACTTTTTCCTTTTCACTACTCCCCAAAGCCTGAAATATTTTCTCTAGGGAATTTATCCATTGCTCAGCTACTAAGGGATTTGTACTCCCATTTAACATTGGTGGCGCCTGGAGATCTAGCATTGATCCTCCATGCTGTGGATCAGGGTGCTCCATACGGGTATGGTTATTATTCATAACCTGAGTGAGTTGTCCCAGTATGGTGATTAGTTGATCAGCACTAGTTGCATCACCAGCTCCACTATAATTATCTTGAGTAGGATGGAAATCCCTACATAGAGTGCATTCATTGATACGGTTTCCATTTCTTCCACCAGGCGCCATTTCTAAACAATGGCATAAACTAGATCAGTTTATGAATCAAAACACATAATTTCATACTTATAAACACTTAACATAAATTGAACTATTTATGGATATAATCCATAATCATAAAAATGTTTTATTTGAGGAAGTATATACTCATAAACCGTTCATAATGATTTGTAAAAAAATGAGAGTTATCCTAAGCATATCCCTCAGGAGTGTCGTAACAAAGAGTGCAGCAAGGCTCATTATCGTGCATCAATTCCCGTTCGAGTCCAGCTCAAAGTGGTGTTTTCGGGTTTTACCCCTAGGTACATCTGTGCCAGAGCCGCCTCTACCTGCATGTATCCAGACAGGGATGTATTGCTCGAAAAACTCACAAAATCTCTACAATAACAAAATTATAGGAAGTTATTATATCCTAATCCTCAAAGTCCATCTTAGGTCTATGTGCTCTCATCAGAGTTTATCAAAATATAGCTTCCAAGGTTTTTACTAAACTTCCTCTGATGCCAACTGTAACACCCTGACCCCATTTACCCAGAGTTGGTGCATTATTACATAACATTGGCATGATCACAAGAAAGACCAAGTCTCGAAAGACCGGTTAGTTTAGTAGCCTCGGAAACACTTGATACATTCATAAATTTTTACATTACATCATAAAATGAAAACTACAACAATATAGTCTCCGTAGTCTACACTCTTATCCCCTCATACTATCCCTACAGGTCATTCATAAATTACTTTTCACATCCTTGGAAAAATAAAACATAGAAAAGGGGTGATATCAAATGCCCAGTAAGGATAACAATATAGCAGAAACCTTCATAAATAAGAATAAACATTTAAGGCAATGTATAACTAAAACAAAATCCTTTTAATCTTGAACTTCAACATAGTATGGAAAAAAAGGAAATTAAATAATTCTATTTACTTATTCACATTGATATTCTACTAATTGAATAATCACATGCAATATCAATAACCACTTTCATAATGATGGAATTCATAATGCCATAATATCATAACCACATAGCCAAGGCCTCATACCAAGTCTACAAATAGGATTTTGTCAAGGCCTTGTGCCAAGACACTAGTTTATCTCATGAGACCTACCGATGCATCGAGGAGCTATAGCAGGCTCTACCCGTCACATATTAAGTCCAATGAATTCCCATATGAAAAGGTTTAAACATAACATAAACATTCATATTAAAACTAGCATACGAAATGTAAATACTTCATCCATAAACCATGAATGGTATAAAAATAACACATCCACAGTCAAACATATCAAAAAGCCTTCAATACAATATAGACGTTTTGTATCATAATAAATCAACTTCAAATAAGAGTAAAATCCATCAAAGGATGTTGACATAGATGAAATCAAAACCCTTCTTAAAGAAATATCTATTTTTATTTTGAAATCATTTAAGAGTCATATATTTATAAAATAAAACATTTTCTTTGAAAATATTCTTATAATCTTGTAAGGGAAGCTTCGACGATTTTATAACGGTGGAAAATAGCCGCACCCGCCGTATAAATTAAAAAACATTCTTACCTTAATTTTGTCGAATAGATTAAAAAGGACCATGTTTGGAAAGCGACAGAAATATTCCTTTATAAACCACTTATAAAAGTCAACAATGGTATAAATTACTTTAACCCATATTCTAGTAAATAGTAAAAATGTTTTGAAATACATTTTTAAGAAACATGGATGTGGATGATAAAGAAATCCCAATAGATTATTACGTATAAACAACCTCAGATAATGAAGAGATTGTGAAATAAACCCTTACCTTGTACTTTTCCTTGGTTGGGGTAGGCTAACCTCCTATATAATGGTGAAATAATTGTTATTAAATTATACAAGAATCATATATATTAATATGATTTCATATATGATCTTTTAACATTGCTTTGTTAATAATATTTTTGAATTATTGTCGTTTCGGGTGTTAACTTACTCATTTTCTTTTATATGTTTTGTTATGTAAGCCTTGTTTGTTATGGATAGGTTGTATCTTATTCATATCCAGAATTATAGTAAGTACTTAAAAATTATTCTTAATCTTCTAATGAGAATTAGACTTGAATGGATACGATGGAGAATGAATCTCATCGCGTTCGTGGAGACGGTAGTCCGTACATACGCACGAGCGACAATATCATTCTTTTGATATTAAAATAAAATTTAATTTGATGGTATATCATATATACAGAATCATTATCATTTTATATTTATTATTTACATGAATTACACATCATTATTATACCCATCCAAATAATAATTTCTTGAATAACAATTACACCATGACGTGGAGACAATAAGCCGTACGTCCGCACATATGGTGACATGTCATTCAAAGGATGGATAGAATAATGAATATGGTTGTAGAATATTTATAATAACATCACATTATATATTAGATAATAGAGTTATTATTTTAGAATGTGAATAATTAAGAAAGAAGAAGTTGAAGAAGAAAGGAACTTGAAAGAGGGTGGTGAAAACATTACCTCTTCTTCGGGTTCTTCCTTTTGATTTGATCAAAAGGGCTCCTTATATTGGCTTTCTGACTAAAGGAAGGCCTCTAGGATGAATTGAGGGAAGTTTAGAGAGTATTTGGGCAGGGGTTGGCCGATCCAAAAGGCTTTGAAGGTGTGAATTAATGAGAAGGGGGAGTGCCCTTTTATAAGAGGGGTGAGGGGAACCTTTGGAAAAGCTTGAAATATTATTCTATAATAAATTCATATTCGGTTTATAATGGCTAAAATGTAGATTCTTTAAAGTTTAAGGTGGGTATGGGTATAAAACCACTCAAGCAATAGAATTTAGAAAGGCTTGGGTCATTATATTAACATTATCTTTTAGTTTTAACTCTTAGTTAATTAGTTTGACACTTACCATGTCACTTTGTATTTTTATATTATATAGTTAATAAACTTACTATATACCTCCAAGAGACCCCCAATGTTCCATTAATGATAAACCTATAATGATATAAGTATCTAGGCCGAACATTATATTTTTAGGAATTGAATATCAATTAATAATATAATATTTTTTTAAAAAACTCTTTTATGTCAATTTTGAAACTATTTGGAAAATTGATTTTTGTGAAAATCATAACAGAATTATTACTTAGAAAAAAGTTAATTATATCAATCCTATCATTTCATATTAACCTATAAAATCATTTTAATTCATAAAAAGTCTCAAATTATATTTATTTGGGTATTTATAATATCAATTATTTTTATGTTTCACTATTATGGTAATTACTACATCATCATTGTGTCAAAAATGAATTACATTGTTTAATGTATAAAAATTATAAATAAAATATAATTATGTAGGAAATATTTTTATCGTTCTAAAGAATATTTATAATCGAATTTATCTTATGTTGAACCCTATATTAAAAATGTTTTAGTAAATAAACCTTGATTTTAACTCTTTTAACTCTTCTTTGAATTAAATAATAATAAATGTCCTAATCTAATCCAAGTGGACCTAAATGATAATATTTTATTCCTATGGTTGTTATTGGTCGAGATACACTTGTCCAATAGAATTAGGACACGTTTTAGGGTAATATTAATATCATTTTTACCCTTAATTACCCTATTTACTTTTAACCGTGGTAAATAAAAGTAAAAAGTTGCTATTCACCAAAAAATTATTTTCATCTCATTGAACAAAATTTTACTCCTTGATGTTAACTGTGTCTCTCGGATTTTCAAAATTCCACTCACAGAAGCAGTAAAATTAAGTTTTATGAAAAATTCAGTTTTTTAACTACCACTTAGTGGTTTCACTATTCATCCAAAAATGAAGTTTTTCAGAAAAAATACCAAAATTTCACCCTAGGCTAATTTCGATATTCTGAATCCATAAATGAAGTCCATTTTGAAAAATAAAATGTATAAATTTCAAAAAGTGGGTATTACTATTCATAATGGCTAGTTTGATTGGTTGTGGTTTGTTAGACCTTGATGTTGTGTATTACACACGCTATTGCGTTATTCAAAGAGAAGCGTACCGTAGAAGCTTGGGGTGTTACAGAAACAATACTTAAAGAACAAGATTCTTTCGGGAGACAATGACCAATTAGAAGAAGTCACCCATCCCTTTAAAATCTACATAGACCATTAACAAAACTCATAAAAAAGATTTTCCTACTGAACTAGCTCTATAAGATAATAGGATAACTAAAAACTGGACAAGAACACACCTCCAATGTGCCCCGTTTTCTCCATGGGCATCTGGGTAATAAGCCCCATCAAAATCCATTCATCACTAGACCTCATTAAGTCTTACACTAGAAATTTTAGGCTCAGGGAATCAGCCACTACATTACCCTTTCCCATGGTCTAGAAAATATCGAATTTGAACCCCTATATATATTTGGTCCAATGATGCTTCTTTAAATGCAAATAGTTTTTGGAGAAGATGTTGGATAGTCTCTTAATATTTGAGTAGTCAAAAAATATTTCCACGAAACGATAATGATGACACATATTCATGAAATGAATCACCACTACTAACTCCAAATCATTTGTCCAATAATTCTTTTTATGTGGTTGGAGTTGGTGAGAACTATACAACACTACATGTTTATCTTGCATATGCACACTCCCGAGACCCATTCCTGAAGAATCAGAATAGACCACATACCCCTTTCTTTATTCCAGAAAGATCAACATGGGTGTGGTATTCAACAACCTCTTTAGCTCCTCAAAAGACTCCTGACATTCTGGAATCCATTCAAACTTCACCCATTTACGAGGGATCACTGTCCTTGATGAAGAAATACAGGATTTACGGAATGAACCACCTGTAATAACCTACCAGGACAAAAACAAATTCTAATCTCAAACACATTCTTTGGCTACTACCATGACATAATTGCACTGATCGTCTTGGGGTCATATAGACCCCTTGATACGATGTCACGTGGACCAAAAACATCACTTCCCTGATTGATAATGTACATTTCAAGAACATGGAATAATGACAATGATTCTTCATGGTTCCTAGTACAATCTAAAAATGACGCTCAAGCTCTTCCCCAGACACAGAAAACACCAGAATATCATCCACAAATATTACAATGAAAGAGTAAATATACTCTTGGAACGCCCTATTCTTGAGAGTCATGAAAACCACTCAATCATTTTTCAACCCTAAAGAGATGAACCAATACTTGAATTGGTCATACCTACTTTGGAAATCTATTTTTTGGATATCAGGCTCTTTCACCAAAATATGGTGGTAACTTGAATGCATATAAATCTTAAATCTTAAGGAACTACATTTCCACTTTCAGCTGAGTGAAAAAATCATCAATTTAGGAAAAATGTTATTTATTATTAATTGTTACATTATTTAGCTTCTGATAGTTGATACACAACCAGAGAGATCTGTTAGAATTCTTTGCGAACAAGACTGGGGTGGACCAAAGAAAGATGCTTGGGTGAAGAAACCCTTTGGATTCCAAATTGTCCATCTGTATATTTAATTTCCTCTACTCAGTGGGGTCCACACAACATGTGGTAAGAGATATTGGCTATGTTCCAAGGTCCAATTCAATCATGAAATCCATATCCTTCTCCAATGGTAAAATGGAAAAATCATCTATAAATACCTCTGGGAACTCATCCACTAAATGAGGTAATCTTCCCTCAGGAGCACCACCATCCTCTACCAACCAGACCATTGAGAATTGAAAAGAATGGTTTCCCAACATCGTTAGTTGAGGTCAAGAATGGCCTGACTGAAGATCCCACCCTTTGAGAAAAATATGAGTACTCCCATAAGGTTTCATAAAACTTAATCGCTTCCTGTAAGAATAAATGTGCTCTTGGAAGTGCCCCATCCAATCCATGCCCAGGATTATATTGAAGAGTTCCATATCTAAATCCCAGAAATCCCATTTCATATCAACCCCTCACACAGAGAGTGCATAAGTCAAGAAACTGAGACCTTGATCCCTCTTCTTACCCAACAACCTTATTAGCTCCATCGCACAAGATATGAGATGAGTTTTAAATTGAACAGGTTCACATTATGGGTGGAGATAAATGAAATAGAACCACTAGTATCAAAAAAAATTTCTTATATAGAATATATAATCAGATTGGTAGATCTAACTATTGAGGGCCCTGCATTGGGTCCCACTAAGGCCTGATCATTAGCCTGATGATTCTTGGTCTCTTCCTGAGTCTGAACACGACCACTGCTCAAGGCCTCTATCCTAAACTAACTCTGACCCTAAGAAGATCTGTTCTTTTCGCCACAACCATAAAACCGATATCATACTGACCTAGATGGTTTTGATTGAGCTGACATCCCTTGGAAGCTAAAGATCCTACCACACTCTAATATGGGCGCATCATCTTGCAAAATTGCTGTAAATGTCCCATAAATCTATATCAATGAATATACATGGGGGAGTATATGGATGTGTGTTTCCTTTCCACACTGGTAGTTTACTAGTTACCCAATATTATAAGAAATGGATTATGACTATCTGGAAGGATGTCCAGGACTACCACATCCCATATTCCCTTTCTCATATTGATTCCTCTTCTTTTTTGATAAGCTGTTGCTACCCATTATGGATACATCATTAGAGGATCCTGGCTTTCCCTTATGGTCAATCTATACAACAAAATCTGGGTCAACCACTTCAGCGTATGCCTTCATCTTGAACTAAAATAATTGAGAATAGATCTTTGGCCGCAAACCCTTTTTGGTCCTCTAATCATTTATCTAATCATTATTGAGTCTTTTAGGAGCATACCGAGCATGGTATGCATAATCACTGGCATAATCCATCACTGGATTGTCCGATTGAAAATGATTCATAAACTTCTATGATCTAACATATACCAAGACCTTAGGGACGTATTTGTTTGTTGAATACCACCTTGATGTCTTCACATCTCATCTACTCTTGCTTCATAGATTGAATCACTGAGTCCCAATACCTTCGATTGGGACCCACTAGAAGAAATGAAAAAAAATCCCCCTGAACACTTTATTAGTGTCCTGGAACATGATCATATTCTCTATATTATCTAGACACTTCTCCACTTCATGGGGTTCCAAGCTTCCTCAGATCGATGGAGGATTGTTCTTGAGGCTCATGTGGTTTTTATATTGTTGGATCCGGTTCAGATTCCCTGACTGGTGTTGGAGCTGGACCCTCTCCCTATTAGAAATATTGAATAGCCAAGACCAAAAATTATACTAACCTATGACCATGCAGTGAGGGTGAACTCTATCCAGCTTCTTCCTACAGCTATAATGGAATTCGTTAAGGAGTCGTGTAACTACTAAAAAAACTATCATAATTTAAATCATGAATAAAACCATTTTGAGTTTTTTTCAATATAAATAGATAAAAAATAAATTGAACATATCATTAAAAAATAATAACCAAGCCAATTCACCCACACCCAGTGTCCACGTAGAGTCCATAACCTATAAATCCCACCTGGAGGAGAATTCAACAGAAATCCCAACATCCCACGGTTACTCAAGTTCTGTCACAGGGTTTGTTTTCGAGACACCCTAAACACAACCCAAACTCTATGCCCCGACATTCATAGTTCTAGTCTATCTATCCTCATCCCATATAACCTGACCCAAAGATCGACCTCCTATGATACCATTTTGTCACAAACTAAGCTGGGTCATCATTTGAACCGGTGCTAGATCATGTATGTGGAATGATCTTAAGGGAATTCCCAACCCCTATAGGCTGGCACAAGGGCCATGGTATCAACATTAGCAAGTTTGAATAGTTTACATGCATATAAAATTCTGAAACAACCAGCAATGTAAAAAGTCAGAAATTAAAAATCACAACTAAACATGCCATTAACAATTTTAAAATTCTTTATTACCATGAATAAACAAAAAGAAAAAGAAAGAATACTACAAAAAGGAACCAAAAACCAACTGAAATGTCACCACATGGGAAGGGGGGCATCTCCCTCAATCCATCTCCACATACCACAAAAGAAGGTTCACTAGCAACTTGAACTGCCATATCAAATAGCATTAACCTTACCAAAATAAAACTTTAAAATTTCTGCTTACAACCAAGGGTTTAAGAAGGATGGGGTCAATTTTCAAGTAGGATGCCACCCAAAAAGGATTCCATGCTCTAAACATGAAATGAAAAATAAAATTTCAAGTTTAATAAGTAAAATAAATGTCAGGAAAAATTTTAAGGAAAATATCCTTTAAGTGAAAAAACATTAATCAAAAGCCACTTTATCTGAAGCCACTCCTCAATTTTAAAATTAATATCATGTCACACTATTTAGTGATGGTATTTGAGTTATAACTAAAGAGAACCAGCCATGGGAGAGGCCCATAGGCACTAGATTGAAATTGGACACTAGAAAATCGTGTCTTAGTGAAATTTGACTTATAAACCATGACCAGCATCATTATCATGCATGAGCCACTTGGAGGGGACACCCCAATAGATTTTTGGTCTCCAATCATCATCCATGATTAGTTAGTTTTGTCATAGTCAATCCCGCTAAGTGAAACTTTGCCAAATACACTTTTGTATCACTAGAAAACTAGTCCTATCTACCCTCCTAATTACACGGGCATCCCTTTAGTGCTCATACCGGTTCCTCATGCCAGATAAAACACCACATTCACACACACAATCCATACAAGGAACTATACACACTAAACCCCACCATTTTCACGCCCAAAACCTCTTTTGAAATCATACACATACCAAAAAATTCTCTAAGCATTGTTCACGACCATTACATAATCTAATAAATCATTTACATAGTTTATAAAATCAATTACAGGATCATTAAAAGTCTTCTATTCACAAATTCCCCCAACATCTCATGAAAAATAATTTTGAAAACAAATTCATAACCAATAATTTGGAAAACCACTTTTCCAACCCACTTGTAACACATAAATCATTCTAAAACACACAAAAAATAATGATAAATTTATCAAACTATAGTTAATCTAGGAAAAACATACCTTAAGTAGATAAAAACCACTAAATCAGGTGATAATCTCCCACTGTACCACATCTACACCACCCAGAGTTAATATTTAACCTTAATCCACAATATTAAACCCAAAATCTCATTATGGAACCCTAAAAAAGGAACCCTACCTATTGTAGAAGAGGAACCCCAAGAAAAAGTAAATAAAACCCTTGAATAGGGAAAAAATTAAGGGGGGGAGGAGACTTAATAGATGAATCGAGTAATAAACACCCTTAATCTGCCACAAAAGTTTAAATATTGGAGAATAGGACTGCTGGACGGAGGTGCCTAAGGAGGAGAATCCCAACTTGGGGAGATATTGGTGTTTTAGGGATAAATCTTGATTGAAAAAAATGAAAATTTCAATATTATTAACCATGTGACAAGATCTGTATGGAAAGGGTTCTACTAAAGGACTACCACACATGGTCTGACTAACTATGCACTTTTCATGCGGTAGCTACTACCTCAACAACCATCCGCAACATGAGTACCTGGAGTGAGGTACAGAGTTACCTCTAACCATGCGCCAACTGTGCTCCTGGGTATGTATTCCTAAAATTTACCATTTTTTTCTTAAATTAAAAAGGGATTCTAGGGGAAATGTTAGGAAAAATTAAAATAGATAAATACCTGAAAATGAAAAAATGGACGTGACAATTCCTCCCACCATGAAAACATTATTCCCTCGAGAAGCCAACCCAGAGCATGATATGAAAACAAGAACTAATAATATTGACCAACCCATGATTTATTCTCCCATGACTCAATTGTATCATTACCAGTTTGTTAAAGGATGTGAACCAATGGAATAGAATTCCAACAAATAACATACTCTTGGAAATCTACTATTCGTATTGGCAGCCCAAACATTAATAAATCGGGATTTATCTCCTACTCTTCCCAATTTAACACATGATAAACATTTGGATTATACTTCTTTAGTTGGGAGACATGAATCAAATAATGAATAAAAATCAACTAAGAAAGAATAGCTAATTGGTATGCTACCTTTCCAATCTGCTCAGTGATTTTGAATGGCCCGACATACCTTGGTATTAGCTATCCAAACATTCTCAAATGATAGTAAGCCAATCGAGGTGCCACATTCAAGAACACTAAGTCTCCCATATATAATTCTTGATATCAGCACCTCTAATAGACATATGATATATAGATACTCTATGATATCAAAAACCACTGCCTGATTAAATCGACTTTCTCATACATCTCTTGCACTAGGATTAGTCCCAACAATGGGGTCTAACCTATCGTAATCCAAAACGAAGGAGAACACAAAATCCAACCATATAGAACTTCAAAGGGATCATTTAAAATAGTGGATTAGTAATAGTTTTAATAATATATCTCAACCAATCCCAAATAGATATCCCATGAACCTTCAAAATTTAACACACATGCACAAAGCATGAATTTCAAGATTTGATTTTCCTACTTCATCAGACTATCCATTGGAAGATGATATACCGTATTCATAATGATCAGGGACCCCAATGACCTCCAAAGGCCTGCCCAAAACTAATAGGTTAAATGGGGTTTTCTGTCAAACAGAATTGTTAATGGGACTCCATGAATCCTTACCACTTCTTGAATATACAAACAGCCCAAATCATACTCTTTAGCTAAATCATTGACTAGAATGAAGTGGGACGATTTTGAAAAATATTATATCACTACCCAAATAGTGTTATTTATTCATGGTGTGTGGGTAAATCCAATAATTAAGTCCATGGAGACCTTGTACCTCTTCCAATTATGAATGGGTAATGGATGAAGCCAACCAGAGGGCCTTTGATGCTTTGCATTCAACTATGACACATATAATAACTCCATACAGAGTCAGGTGTGTCTTGACTCATACCTAGCCACTAGAAATAGTGTATCACATCATAATACATCTTGGTGGAACCATGATGGGAGGAACACTATGATGTGTGGATATCATGCATCATTACATTTCTCAAATATAACATTAATATGAAATGGATATTAAATCAAAAGATTCACTTGGGAGGCAATGACCAATACAAAGAAGTATCCCAAATATGAAGAAAATATATAGAATGTTGACACAGCTCATCACCAGGATATACCCACTTAACTAGGTCTAGAAAAGAACGGTCCAACTAATCACTGGACAAAAATACACCTCCACTGTGCTCCTTGGTCTCCAGGTGCATCTTGGAAAAAAGCCCCATCAAAGTCTATTCATTACTAGACATCCTCAAAGCTTGTGCTGGAACATTCCCACTCAGGGAATCAACCACTACATTACCCTTTCTGGGGGTATAGAAAATTTCAATGTTGAACCCCTACAGATATTTGATTCAATAGTGCTACATCATATTCAAATCCTTTTATGAGAAGATTTAGGGAAGACTCTTATGATCATAGTAGACCACAAACATTTTCCTGAAAAGATAATGATGCCATGTATTAAGAGCATGCATCACTACTGCTAACTCAAAGTCTCTGGTTTGGTAATTCATTTCATGCAGTCAGAGTTGGAAAGAACCTTAAACCACCAGGTGTTCATCTTCAATAAGAACCCACTTGTGATCTGTACCTAATGTATCATTATTCTCCACATACTCCTTTCTTAATTCTAGCATGATCTATATAGGTGTGGTACTCAACCACTATATTAGCTCCTCAAAGAATTCCATGAATTCTAGGGTCCATTCAAACTTCACCCCCTTGAGAGTGATCGTTGTCAGGAATGAAGAAAGCTAAGAGATGTATTGAATGAACGACCTAAAATAACCCATCAGGCCAAGGAAACTTCTGATCTCAAATATATTATTTGGATACTCCTCTGACATTATTGCACTAATCTTTTTGTGGTCCATTGAGACCCCTATCTTCAAAATCACATGGCCTAGAAGATTCACATACCTCATCCAGAGAGTGAATATTGAGAACATGGAATAAAGAAGAATATTCCACATGGTTCCCAGTATGATCCACAAATAACTCACATGATCTTCCTCAGATATAGAACAAAAAATGATTTAGTCAGTGAATATCACAATGAAGGAGTCCTGATGCTGATGGAACACCCTAGTAATGAGAACCATGAAAACCACTAGAGTATTTTTCAACCTGAAAGGAATGAACCAATACATGAAGTGGGTGTACCTACATCAGAAAGCTATTTCCAGGATATCCATCACTTTCACCCTAACATGGTGCTAAAATAAACACAACTCAATCTTGGGGAACCACTTTTACCCATTTAGTGGATATAATAAATCATAAATTCAGGGGAAGAAATTTTTATTTTTATGGTTAATTTATTTATCATATGGTAGTTGATAAAAAAACCAAAGTGATATGTTGGCCTTCTTTGTGAACAGGACCGGGGTGGCCCACGAAGATATGCTCGGGTGAATGAGCCTTTTGAATTAAAAAATTTTCCAACTGTATAATTAATTACCTCAGCTCAATGGGGTTTATACGATAAGTGGAAAGAGATATTGGTTGTGTTCTGGGCACCTATTAAATCGAGAAAACCATGTACTGCTTTGGATGTAAACCGAAATAATCATCTTAAAATACCTCTGGGAACTCATTCACTATAAGAGGTAATCCTCCAATAATAGTACCACCATAATCCCCCAAAATGAGTGATGATAATTGAAAAGCATGGTTTCCCAACTCTGGGAGTGGAGGTCCATCATGGCCTGACAGAGGATGCCACCCTTTGAGAAAAACTTCAATACTTTCATCAGGTTCC
Organism: Viscum album; assembly: GCA_963277665.1. Lineage (NCBI taxonomy): Eukaryota > Viridiplantae > Streptophyta > Magnoliopsida > Santalales > Viscaceae > Viscum > Viscum album. The sequence continues at coordinate 221,310,620 of OY728163.1, forward strand.
ATGAAACTCACACATTGCCTATAATAATAATTATGCACTTGGAAGTTCCCCAACCAATCCATTATAAGGATTATGTTGAAGATTTCCATTTCTAAGACAAGGAAATCCATTTCCATCTCAACCCCGGACAAGGAGGGAGCACAATATGAGAACCTAAGACCATGGTCCTTCTTCTTACCCAACAACGTTACCAGCTACATCGTATAAAAAATGAACTCTGTTTGAAATTTTAATAGGTTCACAATATGGGAAGATATAACAGAAACTGAAGCACCATTATAAAAAAATAGCTTCTATAGATTATACAATCAGTGTGGTGTCTCGAACTCCCATGGGCCCCGCCTCTAGTATCTCTATTACCTGATCCACCAAATGAAGATTCATGGTATCTAACTGAGTCAGAACATGACCACTACTATTTGGATCTATCATAAAATAAATCTGAATAAAAGAAGATCTGATCCTACCACCACGACCACCAAACTGAGATCCTTCCAACCTGGAAGATTCCGACTAAGCAGACATTCCCATGGAAGCCATAGGTCTTACCCCACTCTGATATGGGTGAATCATCTTCAAAAAAGACTAAAAATGTCCCATTAGTCCACATTGATGAGATGGATTTAGAGGAGTAGGAAATACATGATGGATGTGTGCTACCTTTCCACACTAATGGAATACCAGTAACCCAACATCAGAAGTAATGGATGAAGACAATCTGGAATGATGGCCTGAACTACCCCATCCCTTCCTCCATTTCTCATCTCACTTCCTCTTGTTATTTTATGAGATTCTGCTACCCATTGTTGATACATCCCTAGAAAAACCTATCCTTCATTTACATTCAATCTCTAAAATATAATCTCGATCAACCACTTCAAAAATATTCTTAATCTTGAATAGAAATACATGAGAATAGATATATAGCCGAAAACCCTTTTAAACCTCTAAGACTTAATCTACTTATTAGAGACACTACTAAGAGTATACAGAGATATATCTTCATAATGGTTGGCATGTTTATTCACTGAATGGTCCCCCTGAACAAGATCATTACACTCTAGGGATCTATAATACACCAAGACCTTTGGGAAATATTGGTTTTTGATGACCACCTTGAAGTCTTTCCAGCTCATCTACTCATGATTTGTAGCTTGAATCACTAAGTCCACCACTATAGATAGGTAACCTCAAGAAGAAATAAATAAAACATCACTATGAACTCTTCATAAGTGTCCAATAATATGAACATATGCTTGATATTTTCATGCCCCTTCTCTGCTTCTTGGGGTTTCGAGATACCTCAAAAAGAAGGAGGATTGTTCTTCAGGAACTCATGTTCTTTATCCTTTCTAGGACCAGGTTCATCTTCCCTAACCAGTATAAGAGTATGACCCTCTCCCTATCCCCAAGCCTAAACAACATAGACCACAACATCTAAAAACCTCTGATCAAGCGGTGAGGGAGAACTCTATCTAGCCTCTTCAAATATTTGAAATGGAATTATCTCGAGAGTAATGTAGTGAAAAAACCAACCATCATAATATATATCATTAATATAACCAATATAAAAAAATTTAGAAATAGAATTAGATAAAAATAAATCAATCTTATCACGACAACACAACAACCAGACCAATTCACCCCACCCAATGTCCATGTAAGTTCTGCAGCCTGTACATCCCACCTAGAAGCTAATTCAATAAAAATTCCAACATCCTGTGGCAACTCGAGGTCTGTCATGAAGTGTGTTATCCAGGAACTCTAATCACAACTAGAACTCTGATCCCAAACATTCGTAGTTCCAATCTATATAGACACATCCCAGATAACATCACCAGAGGAGGTGCCTCACCAGATTCCAATTTCTCATGAACCATGTTGGATCATCATCCGAACTTGTTCCAGACCCTATCTGTGGATATACCCGATGGGCATTCCCAATCCCTATGGGCTAAGACAATTGTTCAGGTGTCAAAATTAACAAGTTTTAATAATTTACCTTCATATAAAATTATGAAATAAATGAAAAATTAAATAAACATAAACTTAAAATCACAACCAAACATGACAATAACAATTTTATGATTCAAGTTTACCAAGAAAAACAATAACAAATTAAATTCTACTAAAAAAAGGAACCAAAACCAAAAAAAAATTCACTACATGGAAATGGGGGCATCTCCCTCATGCCGTCTCCACACACCACCCAAGAAGGATCATTAGAAACCCAAACCTCTATCTATGAATGCTTTAACCTTAGCTATATAAAAAAATTGCCGTGTATGCTTACACCCAAGCGTGTAATCAGGGTGTGAGGCATTTCTCAGTAGGATGCCACCAAAATAGGATTCGATGGTCTAAAAATTAAATGACAAATAAACTTACAATTTTTATAAATATTTGAAATTATAGGATAAATTTAATGGATAACAACCTTTATGTAAAACAAATTTTGAAGAAACCCACTTTAGATGAAAACATGTCTCGTTTTTAAATTTACTATTATGTCACGACACATTCTGGTGGTAAGTACATTACTACTAATGAGTAAAAGTCAAAAGAGAGACCCCATAGGCACTAGATAGAAATTGGACATAAGAACCTCATGTCTTGGTGAAGAGTGACTTAAAAAACACTACCATCAGCATTACTGTTAATGATTCACTAGGAGGAGACAGATCAATGGCCTAATGGTCTCCAATCATCATCTAAGTTAAGTAATAGTTTTCATCGTCTGTCCCACTAAGTGAAATCAGGAAAAATCAACTTCTGTTTCACCAGCGCATTAGTCCTAATCCACTATCCTAGTTACGCGGGCTTCGCTTTAGTGTTCATACAAGTTCCTTTTTCTAGATAAAATTCAACATTCACACACGCAATCCAAAAAAGGTAGTAAACACAACAAACCCCCCATTTACACACCCAAAACCTCTTTTTAATTTATATTCACAACAAAACATTCTCCAAACATTCTTTGTTCCCTATATATAATCTATAAAATCATTTATATAATTTATAAGATCAATTCAAGGGTCATAATAAGCCTTTAATTCAAAAATACACCCATCTTGTCATGAAAAATACATTTTGAAAACAAATTAATAACAAATAATTTGGGAAACCACTTTTGTACTACCCATATAACACATAAATCATTCTAAAATACAAAATCAAGAATGATAAATTTATAAATCATGTGTGATGTCATAAATCATAGACGTTCATCAGACATGGATCATTAAAGATATAAATAACCTTACCAATGTGGATATAAGCTTAATATTATATGATACTATAAAAGGTTGAATAATGTTTGGAATAATCATAATCATACAAAATATTATGTCAAGGACACCCATTGAGACACTGATAACATGATAAGATTATCCACCCATGTACCTTCTTTGAGATTTATATAAAACCCCATATAATTTTGTTGGGTTTGGGATAAAATATAATATACCAACTGATCACATAAAACATTATCCTTTTCCTAAAATATTATTTGTGTATCACAGACCCTCCCATCAAATAATGATAATCCACTCATATTTCTATCACCAAGTCATCAAAACATTTATCAATCTATCATATATTAAAGTATGGAAAAGAAAAATATTGCATAAATTTTTTTTCATGGTAATCATAAAAAATATAGATAAATAATATGGATGGTATCATATAATTACATCCTTATTTATGAATAAGTAACATGATAGGATGTTTTCATAGATGAAAAAGTATTTAAAAGATATTAGGAATATTTATTGAGTAAAATACAATTTTTCTTATTGAAATTGTATTTCAAATAGAAAAAAATACAAAATATTAAGTAAATAATTTTATTTTGAAAGAAATAATGTAATTTTAAATAGCACATTTAATTAAAACTTTATTCATGATAACAATAAAACCCATTCAAGCAGTGAAATTTTAAACATAGATTCCATCCAGATTCCTATTTAAAAATCAAAAATTCCCCAATCATTGAATGGCGTAAAGAGTCATTTTAACTTATTTTATAGAAATAAAAATATCTACAAATAAATAAGGTATAATATCACTATGGAATGGTAAAACTATTTTTGAATACGTGTTAGATAAAATTTGGATACATAAGTCAAATATATTTGACCAAATAGGAAAAAAAAGGTTAGTTTTCCTTTAAAACAATTTTTAATATTTCGAGTTCCTATGGGAGGAAATTGAAATATAAACTGTTAATTTATATAAATATCTCTAGGTATATAATATACAAAATATTTTTTAGATATATAAATTTTATTTTTTCCATAAAAAATTTAATAATAAACATTCCCGATAAAAATGAAATTGTAACGTAATTACCTTACCGCTTTGGAAACTTTTGAACCATAAGCCCTATAAAAGAAATGACATCAAACTAAACATTATACACAATGAGTATAATAAAATTTCATATATAATATGTTAAATGAAAAAATGATACACCTTACATAATAATATATTTTAGTAATAAAGAAAGATATATTCCAAATAATGCAATTTGGGATTATAAACCATTAGAACCATGGTTATGTTTGAATCACAAAACATTCAATGATATAGTATGAATTGAAAAATTAAATTCCTTGAGATAATTTTTTATATTTAACATTTCATTCGATTCCTATATATGTTTAATAATCCTAAATAGTGGATTGATATAAAATATTTATCAAGGAAATAATATTGAGACAAAAATATATTACAGTATATTTGACTTGATTCCTAAGTACTCTAGCATCCTATATATTAAATTTATATTTATTATAATTGTATAATTTAAATGTTTAAGCAATCATAATTTCATATATGATTAATTTATAAAATTTCAACACCTTTTTATCGAATATTCTATTCTAAAATTCTCTTTTCCTTATGACAACTGTATCATTATTCATGTATATTTTGATTCAAATGTTATGGTCCTTAACATTGATCACACTTCCCTCATCTACATAATTTTAATAAAATAATAATTTATATATATAATAATTATTTACAATTTTATATACATTTATATATAGTTGTAAAGAAAAATTAATAATATCACATTGTGGACACAGTATTCCGTATGTATGCATGATTGATGTTCCTACTTTTCGATGGATAGAAAAAAAGTTAGGGAAATAATAATTAACCCTTCTAGAATAATTATTATATAATAGTTATCATATATATTTATAGATTCTAAAAATATTACTATCCATGTAAATAATACATAAAAAATGATTTACATCTCTTTATGGAGCTGGACGCCCATGCATACCCACGAACAATGTTATCATATCCCAATGAATAAGAAGGTAAGAATTTAGATAAAATAATATGACTAAAAATGATTAATTATGTAATAACTATCATATATAAGTACTTAATCCATCATAATAACCATCCATTAATGATGGGAAAAAATGAATAATATTACTACATGGAGGTAACAATCCTCTTATACGCACAAGCAATTATTTCATTCAGAATTTGATAGAAATAAGATGGAAAATGGGGTTCCATCATCCTAAATAAATATGAATATTTTTATGATTTTAGATTATCTATTTTTTAGTTGATAAAATAGTTTTATATTAATTTTATGTGTAAATTGAATTGAAAAATATATGTTCATATTTTTACCTTATCTTTGACAGAATTCATTTGGCTAACACCTTAACCCATAAAGGATTGGTCTTAGGAGAAGAAAATTGTATCTAAGAAAAATGGAAAATAGATAATTTTGTTTTGGTATATTTTATTAAGAATATATAATGATCTAAATTATTTAATATGTTAGGAGAGGAGGTTCGCCTATATAAATGTGGGAGAATACACACATGTAATTACTTAAAATATTTATATAATATGATGTGATATTCTAGTAAAAGTAGACCTAAACATCAATTAAATTTATTTTAAGGTAGTATAGTGGTTTTATACCTAAAAACAATAATAATTATATGTTTTTATGTTGAAATACTACCAATATATCTTATTTTGAGCCCCGTCAAACATGTTTTATCCTAAACCATGGTAATTTTTTAACTATTTAAATATTCATTGTGATGAAAAATTAAAGTACAATTATTACCGAATTTTTATATTTTGACCAAAAAAATTTATTCAATTTTTACCAATTTCATTTCTATTGGATTTAAAATTTAATTTTAAAATAATTTAACTAAACCCAAAGAAATCTCATTTAAAGAAAAAAATGAATTTTTATCTTTTAAACTGAGATTACATTATCTACATGTATAGAAATTACTATTATTATGTTTTTTAATTTTTTTATATATTATATAATCTAAAAATTTATTGTATTTTATTTAATCTATTATAATAAAAATTTATTATGCACAAAAACACTTTTATTAGAATAATGTGGTTTAAACCTAAGAATGAACTCAACCTAAAATAAACTATTATTCTAATTAGAAGGTAATTATTTATATTATTTATAATAAATTTTTTATTATTTTACATTAATATAAAATTCACAATAAAAATTGGCTTTTAAATTACCTAATTAAATGAAAATAAATAACACTTTTAAAAAAAAATCGGTATTTTTCAATATTCACAAAAAATTAAGTTTTTTCATAAAAATACCAAATGATCACTAAAAGATAATATTCAGATTTTTATTTTATTCTAATATTTTTTTTATAATATATACAAATAAATTATAAATCCCACACATGAAATTTAATTAAAATTAATTTTGATGAAAACATTTTTGTAAATCATAAAACGACTTCACATAAAATTCAGTACTAATTTATTATGAACTAATCAGTACATTAGAATTAAACAATACCTTTTACACTTTTCCCTTATAATTTGGATATTTATATCCATATTGTGAATTAACATATTAGTTATAATTTTCTAATTTAAATAATAATTTTTAGAATATAACTACGCGCATAATGTTCAGTGATTCCTTTTAAAGTAGCTATCAAAAATATTATAATTTTAAAATACATTTCTAGGGTTTTAAATTGATTATAATTATATAATTGTTGTCAGCATAATTTTTATCTTCGTAAAAAATTCTTAAAAATTAAAAATTCTTTTTATTGAAAACGGATATTGTACAAAGGGATAATAAAACAACCATTGAAAAGTGAAAGAAGTAAACATAAAAGATACATGAAATAAAACATAATATTGTTCTTAGATATGGAGAAAAATATAGCAATGAAATATGGACATAGATAAAAAATTTAATTTACAATTAACAATAGAGAGTGATATAGAAAATATTCATGAGAGTGTTAATAAACAAAAATCCATAAATTAGTCATGGCTGAAAACAGAAATAATTTTTTTAGAAATAACTATTAGTGGGAAATAATTTTATTTTCCAGAGACACTTTCATACTATTGTGGAATTATTTTAGGGGAGAATAAAATAAAATATACTTACCCTATTTATTCCCATTTGTAAACAAAATTAAATAATTTGGTAGTATGTTTCAATTAGTATCCACATATTTTCATCATTTATTTCAATGATTAATGAAAAATTGTGTTTTTAATTCTCGTAGAACAAAAATAAACTTATAATATATAAAAATATCTATAAGAGGATGAAAATATACTCCACTTATCTCTATTCAGTTACTAAATCAAAAAATGGTTAGTAAATGGTAATATAAATATTATTAATAAACTATCATTTGAAAGACTTTTTCAATAGATTTCAATAAAAATATTTAATGTTCCACATAATAGTTTATAGATTAGAAAAAAATAAATTCTCCTCCAAAAAATATTAATCTATATCCGAAAGACCCAATTTTACAAAAATGGTCAAACAATTTCCCAAAACCAAATTAAATTAAATCTATAATTGAAATAACTATTCTCATAATTTCACTTACCAAAGATATGAAAAACCTGATCGTATATTATACTAAAACATTTTAATAAACTGAATCTCCATAAAACATTAATGAATATATATGTGATTAAAAATAATAATTATATCCAAAATCCTCAATTAATATCACGAACTATCAAATATATTCATTGTATCCAAAAATGAAATAATCTTCTTCAAAGATAACATAATTCATGTCATCAATAAAAAACTAATAAATTTCATTATTTAAATACTATCCAACTTACATTTTTAAAATTGAACATCTCTTTGTCTCAAAATAACATTATTATCTCATTATAAGGAAGGAATTAAGGGTATTATATCCCTCAATCACATGGTTTCCTAAAATAAAACCTATTACCACTAAATTAATTTTCTAGGTTGTCGATACAATTCAAGATATTATTTTAAATAATTAATTAAAAACTATAATACAACACTCATTAGATAGATCATGATACTTATAACCATATTATCAAGATTATTATAACAAGAATATAATTTATAAAACACTTCTATAAATTAATTTTTAAATTAAAACACCAAAAAAATACAATATTCCTTCTTCAATTATAGGTGTAGAGAATTCCCTTCCATGTTCTGGGAGTTAGTCCTTAGATTAGGGTATTGACTTTAATGATTAACAAGTTTCTAAAACCTAATACATTTAACTATAAATACTGTATTAGAATGTAATTTATTTCCCTAAATTTAAATATTTCATTCTCCTCAACAATTAGTTTTTTAATTACATTATTTTCTACATGTAGCCCATATTATCATTCCTTTAAAACTTTTATTAGGGTTATTCATCCAACATTCTAAAAATATATGAAGATAAAACTAATTCCACAATGTTCTTATACAAACTCTATTTTATAAGTTTCATTTATTTAGAAAATCACTAATTTTAATGTTTTTAATCATTTTAAAAAATTTCTAGTAAAAGATAACCATAAGAATTTTAGAAAATTCAGGGTTCATCATATTCCAGGTTTCATCATATTCTTCATTAACATGATTTCAGCATATTATAACTGTTAAATAAAAAATATATGAAAAAAAATTCATAGTGAGTAATCATGTGATCTTGAAAAGCTTTTCCTATGATGCCCAAATAAGGTCACCTTTTTCTCAATCTATGACACCTTTGGAAAAACTATGTTTATCTTTGGTCATCTTCTTTTAATATTTTTTATAATGGACTATAAAACATTTTGAATTAACCTAAGAATATATCTAAATAGTGTGTATAAAGGTGTATTGTATTATGCCCACCCATCATGAAATACTGATGATGGAGTTAATACTATATCAACCATTTTTATATATTTTAACCTTTGGTACATCTTTAACACATCCAAATACACTTAATATAATCCATAAATTGATATATTTACCATGAAAAACACAATAATTTATTTATAACAACATAGGATGTTCTCATATATTTGTGCTTAACCTCAGGGTTCTTGCTAATTTTTCCCTGACTAAGATTCCAAAAATCACTACACCCTACTTTGATAACAATTAAGGTGACCCAAAAATTATACACAAAAATATGGCATATTATTTGATGAATATTAATGACATATCATTGTGATATATTCAATAACAGGAAGGGGTTAATGTTTTGTGAAATATGGATACATAAAAAAACTTGTACAAAAAAGATACACATCATATCCCATTACGTTTTTCAAAAATAAAACCATTCATAGAAAAATACTACTTAAAACCATTTTCTAAATCATGGGGAAAATGAAACATCATAATGGGTGATTTCAAATGCACATTAAGTTTAAGAAAGGGAGATACCAATCAATGATAATATATAAGAATATCTTGAACATACGAGTTTTATAACAAGAACATATCATTATAAATGTATAAAAAATCATAGATCATATTATTTTCTAATGGAAAAAATCATGGAATTTCTTAAAAACTAAATCATAATACAACCCAAAACATGATCCATAAGATAATAATAATGGCCTAATATCTTATTATATAAGAGTGAAATAAAGACTAGAATAATAATAATCATAAAACATATTTTTTTTCAAGGATATAAATCAGGTCATTCACCACTTTTTAGGATTAGTCTAACAAAACATGTATCTACTTCATGCTTAAGATAGCCTCATATGTTCCCCCTTTTAGCAACGACCAGCCTTTTCTTTACCATTATTAAGGCCATAGAGAGCCTCTAATATACCATTTTAGAATAGAAACCATAATTCATTATCTAATTCATTTTATTTTTACAGTGGACTCACCCATCACATAATCATATTCCACTCAAATTTATACCATAGGACATGAAAACAATTGTTATTTCATAATATATTATTCCACATAAAAAAATGGGTTTCATAAATATTTCACCGGGATAATAATAAATCATATAGAGAAATAATTTGGATGATTTCATAGGATAATACCCCTATATAATCATAAGTAGTTTAAAAATATTGTATACTAAATTAAAAATTGCATTAAATTATCCTCAAAACATTTCTCGAGAAAAACACCGATTTAATTTTGAAATTATCTATTTAAAATATAAAAATTTCCCAAATAATAAGAAAAATAATTCTGTGAAAATAAAGATGGAAATATTTTATGTAAGTATCATTGAAAATCTTATTCAAGATAGTGTAAAAAATAATTCATAGAGTATACATTGAAATATTGGTTCCATTCACATTTTTAGTAAAATGGTGTAATTATCTTGTTTGGAAAATTATTAAAATATTGATTTAAACATATTTAATAGCATATAAAAAAATGGTAAAAATAAAATTTTAAAATAATTTAAATTAATAATAATATTCTCAAAAAAAAATTATTGAATATTTAGACATTGAAGAAAATGATTCGAGACCAAAAAGATAAATAAAGCCGTGTTTTCCTAAAAGTATGTTTTGGTCTAATAATTATACATAGAGGGGAAACTGGAAAGAAAATAGTTAGTATACATATATTAGTGGAGGATAATATATCATTTATATTATTTATAGATAAATAATATAATTTCTTCTTTATAAACAGAAGCATATATAATCCATCTAAATATGAGATTATATCAAAAAACACTTACTAATTTGGTGACTCTTTTTGTCAAAATTATGGAGAGATTAAAAAACATGGAAATATAAATACCATGAATATAATTATATCAATGACACAAATAATAAACATGGTATATGATAAATCTCAAAAAATAATATTGGTGTATAACATAACATTTGTTCCAAAGAAAACATTTTCAGAATGTAATCCCTTAACAGTTTGGTAACAGTCAAATAAAATATCCTTGGATGAAATAATTTTATCCATAAATTTAAATAAAATTTATTATTAAGTATAAATTAAATAATATTTCAATTTATAATTATTTACACATCATGAAATCTTATAGGTTCTTCATATCAAACCTGTTTTGATGAAATAAAACCATGACGATGGACCCTTACCATATATTGACTTGACTCTTAAGCACTCTAAAATACTGTCTAATAAATTTATATTTATTATAATTCTAAAAATAACCTTTTATATAAAAATAATATAATATATGACAAACTTATAACATATAAATTACATTTTTGTAAAAATTTATTATTAACATCTTCATTTTTAAAGTGATAATATTTTTTATTGTTTTTGTACATTTCAGTTCCGAAGTTAGGATCCTTTCATATTGACCATGGTTACAAAATATATATAATTTTATTCATGTACTAATTAAATTATTTAATCATTATATTCATTTTTATGACCAAAAATATCAATCATTTTTTAAAAATATCGACATCACTTTGTAAATATGATATTCTGTATGTTTGCATGAGTGATGTTTCTTCATCTTGTTTGGTGAAACATGTGTAGGGTAAATAATAATTCACCATTTCAGGATCATTTTTATATAAGACATAATATATATATTGTTTAAATATATCCTTATTACCATCCTTGTGAAGATCATATGAAGAATATTTCATATCCCTGCATAGAGGTGGTAGTCCACATGTACGCAGGAGCGACATTATCATTTTCCAAATAATTGAGTGGAAAGAAGGACTATCATATATTATAATTATAGAAGACTAATTATTTAATAAATATTATAGATATAAATTGAATCTATAATTGTAACCTATAATGAAATATGGGGATGGAAAATTAATAATATAGCTGGGTAGAGGAGGTAGACCACACCCACAAACAAGTGATAATATTTATTTTCCATTTGGTAGAGAAGAGGTGGAAAATGGTTTTTCCATAATCATAATATCAATTTAGTATATTTATGAAGTTTTTTAGTAATTTAATGAGGGATAAAATGGTCTATATAAGGTAAAATAAGAAATAACATTAAAATTACTCGGTTAACATTTATACCTCTCCATTGAGAAACCTACATTGGTATAGACATTAAAACATGAAATATGAAATTATAATCAAAATAAAATGTCAACTAAAAATATATAGATATAAGGAAAGTATTTTTTTAAGATTTTTTGATATTAAAGGCTCTTGATGAGTGTAAATGATATGATAGTTTGTTTCATTTTATTAGTGAGAGAGAGGGATCACATGGAATTTTTCAAAATATTAAAATATATTATTGTATTCCACAATTAAAATGATTAAAAATGAATAATTATTCAAACGGTGGAGAATATATTTTCTAAATATATTCAGAAAATAATAATATTACAATTTTATGTGAAAATATTTCTTTTAAATTTTAGTTTAATACTCGATAAACCAGTTTTAACAATAATAGTAGCAATAAATATATACTATTTTTATTATTTAGAATGACTAAAATTGAGATTAGTATCATTAAAAAATTATTAATTTTTAATAAAAGTATGAAATACAATTCACCAAATTCAATTTATATAATCGGATGAAATAATTTTAGAAAAAATCCTGAAAAACTCTAAAAAACACAGTTATCTTAAAAAACATTTCTAAGTATAAAACTGAATTTACATTCATTTATTTCTTATAAAAAATTATAATAAGTGAAAAAGGTTTTTCTAAATATATAATATACTAATTTAAGTAAAATAATTAATTTATAGTTATTTATATTATTAATAATGTTAAAAATATATTCCATACATAAATGTCTTTTTAGAAAATTTTGTTTTTAAGTCTTAAAAATGAATTTATACCAAAAATAATAATGATAATTTAATTTTAATTAATTATATAATTTATAATTAAATTATATTAATGTTACTTTAATATCATATTAAAGGTTAAATAACTTGATTCAGTTATAATAAATTGAATTTTCAAAAAAGTTTTAATTTATCGGTATTTAATAAAATATATATTATTGTAAAAAAAATCACAAAACATCACCCTAATCTAATATTGACTGGATGATATAAGATATTAAATATAATTAACTCAAATTGAATTTATAAATTTATATGTGTTCTTTTCAATTTACACTAAAAAATTGCAATAAAAATGATTTGGGAAGAAAACATGATTTAACTCATAAAATGTTTCTACTCAAAATTATATTCTTACATATTAATGAATTTACAATATCTAAAAACAATTATACACATTATTCATAATTTTTTTATTAGTATTCATTATTTCCATTTTAAATTACATGTTATAATATTTATATTTAAATAATACTATTTTCTAGAATATCTTTTTTCTGTAAAAGATCGGTGTTGCTTGTTAAAAAACATACCAATAATAGTATAATTTTGAATTTAAATTTAAATTTGTTACATGATTGGTGGGAACCATGCATAAAATATAGAGAGGAAACCTCACAACATTGTGGGTACTGGATCATTTGTTTCTATTTTGATAACCTCGAATATAGTAGGCCAGTGCCAGTGGTTACTTTTTTACTGTGGAAAAAAATAAAATAGGTAATATCTAGAAGGAACAAATATTTTATTTTAATTATTAAATTAGATACACACTTTGTTTTGGAATACATTTTAAAACATAAATTATATCAAATTTTAGGTAAATATTATGCATCATTTAACTCACTTAATCATTCCTTCTTTATATTCTTGTGAATTTAAAACAGACAAAGTTTGAGCTCAAATACTCTGTAAGGGTTACATATAAAATATTTTATTATTATATAACAATGAATAATCAATATGTCAAGGTAAATAATTGAAATCATTTTCCATTTAATAAAAATATGAACATGAAATGCATCTATGGATAATCTCAATGAAAAAAATTCATGGATAATAATAACTGAATTATCAATAAAGTAAATTATTTATATTTAATGTAATGATCTCAATCAAAATACTATCTATAATAGCAATACCTTTCACTGTGAGAGTAAAATTGATGGATGGGTACACACAAAAAACCCATTACTTCTTCCTTACTGACTTGAATTATGAGAACTATCGATGCATTGAAGGACTATCTATAATTGGGCTTATTTCATCACTATATTTCTAATGAATTCCATAAATATTTAATGTTCAATTAAATTAATTAAAATATTTAATTATAATTTAATATATATATATATTGGATAAGGAATATGAATTGATTAATATTTTCACTAGTCAATAAAATATTATTCATAGTGTAACATCATTTTTAAAAATGGTGTATGGTGAAGAAAATACTCATATCCACGATAAAAATAATAATATTTTAGAGTATTATAATGTTCAATGTTCACATGAAAGTTTATTTTTTTAGTGAGGTTAATGACTAAATAATTAATCAATTAATTGAATGACAACACTCCCACTAGTAAAATTGATCTAAAAACACCAAGATAATGATTAAATATTATATCATTACCATTTCTACCAAGTGGAATATAAAATAATTAAAGGGTTATTGTAATTGATGAAAAAATAGCATAAAATACCCTTAAACATTTTTGAGAAAATACCCATTTCAAATTTAAAATAACATATTAATATTTAAAAATTTTGTAATTTGATGAGAAATATTTTCCCTAAAATAAGCTTGTAATATTTTATGGTATGATTTAATTAAATGAGTATTCATAATTACATGAATATTATTTTAATGTTTAGTATGTTAAAACAATGATTCATTCATGTATATGACAAAAATTTTAAAAATACTATTCCAGAAATTGAAAAGAATATTAATTTTAAAAAAAATTATAAAAATTAAAACATGGGTAATAATTTAATTAATAATTCATTTAATATTATTATTCAAAACATTTAATGGAAAAATGGACATGGAATAAAATTCATTTTTAACCAAAAAGAGTAGTAATGTTGTATTTTAATAAAAATATTTTCTTAAATATTTTAAGTACCAAAATATGTTAGAATTGTGATATTTATTTAAAATTTCATGAATGACCAATAAAGAAGAAAATGAATCTGGGGATTTTATATAATGATCATATATTTTACATTGATGGAAATTTGAGGATAAAAAATCTTGATTAAAATTATATTGAATCATAAACAGTTAACTCTTGGTAAAAATTTGTATCATAACCCCAATGAATGAAATAAATTCAAATGAAATAGAAAATTATATAAAAATAATGATATTAATGATATAAGATATCAAATGGGTAGTGGAGATAACTCATAAAAATAAATATGCATATAATGTAAGATATTTATCAATGGAGTTGAAATGGACATGGAATCTATTAAAAAGATAACAGTATTATAGTGAGTGTTAATTAATGTATTGATTATGCATTTCAAATGTAAATCAACATAAAAATGTAAATAAAATAAAAAAATTTAACACCCAAATGATTTATAAAAAAATCAATAGATAATTATATTCATTAATATCTGAGTATTTATGTAATGTCACATTGCTTTAATGAGATAGTAATAATCAATCCACAAAAATTAATTTTTAGGCTTCTATGGTGTGAATTTCGAAAAATGGACATACATGGTTGTGATCAGTAAGATATTTAGAGTGTGATAAGATCATCAAAAAGTTTTGTGAATAGAAACTAGACCATTTTGAATAGTAACTGGATCTTTATGAATAGTTTTATGAACCATATAAATATTAAATCATTCAATAAATAGTAAACTCACCCATGAATGTATAAATTAGAATTCATCTATGTGACAATATGATTCGTGTATAATTGTTAGTATTTTTTAAGTTGTAAATTTATAATTACTATTATATGATTAATTTAATAATTTAAATGAAAACAATATTTTCCTAAAATTTGATCATAAAAAATTATTTTATTATCTTATGGTTATAAGTTAATTTAATGAGACATTTATTTTTTAATGTATTATAAAATCATTTATAATTTTAAAATTGATTTTTCATTCTCGAATAAAATATTATTTTATTTAAAAATTACAATTTTCATATCTAGAAAATTATTTTGATAAAATGGTGTAATTTTTTGAATTATTCACGTCGATATATGGTTGGGGTGAATTTTTTGGATTTTTTGAAATGCTTTAATGTTTTAGTGAATAGTGGTTTATGGTAATTTACCGTATATATACATTATCAGTTAAATAAAATATTCTTAATACAATGGATGATGTAAGAACCCCTTGTTCTAAATAAAATTATATATTTATTATTTTTAGTCAAAATAAAAAATACTATTTCTCGTCTTGATAAAAATGATAAAATAATGATTAAAATAATGGAAAACCCTCCTCTCCTCAACTATAAATACCACACCTCACATCATCTTCATCACACACCTCCAAAACAATGATAATATTATAAATTCTATCAAATCCCTTTTCTCAAGGCTCTTCTCCATGTCCAATACTTATTAGTCTCATTAAAATGGAAAAACCAAAGGCCTTATGGAGGATCTCAAGGAGAAGAGATCAAGACGTAAAAATCCTCTTTCATTTTCGTTTCTTTTTCTTTTCAATTATTTTTTGTTTTTAATTACTCTCTTCACCTCCGATCATAAAAGTGTCACTAAAACACCATTATTTTATACTTATTTGAATTTTATCAGGTTTATGGAAAAAAATTTCATCATTCTTCTTCTACCCTCCCTTTTATTCTAAAAATAAAAACTCTATCCATGATGTGCCGATTTACAGATATCGTGGATGATGTGTTTTTAATTTGGATTAATTTCTTCAAAAATTTTTAGTAAAACCATTTTATTGGTTGAAATATATTTTAAAGTGTAATATATAACTTCTTTTGTATTCTAGAACTAAAATACATACATAATATTAAATTATATAACGAAACTATTTCGTGATTATCGAAGAACCTCCAAAATGATATAAGAAAATATCATTATTTATTTATTTAAGTATTCATCATCATATATTGAAACCAAATTATTTATGGTTTAATTTCATATTTTATAAAATTACTAATACCATTTCATTCCACTTCTTGTGTTTTTATTACATTCAACAAGAAAATCTATTACAAACCGACCATAGAAATCATGTAAAGAATGCACCTAAAATAATGGAAAGAACAAAATATTATGTGTTGAATGATGTTACAAAAATGATCATATAAGCTGTTATAAATTTAAATATGCTTCTATTAAATATTAATACCACTCATTTAACAATTATTTAAGAGGTTCAATAAAATTTGATTTAAAGAAAAACCGGGGTAATAGAGTTCTTAACCCAATTTCCATTATTTGGGTTAACCTTGTACTTCATTGATTATATGGAACTACGTTTATTTTTGTCTTTAATTTTTTTTAATATGTGTATTTATTGTGTATACACATATTCCTTTCAATCTATTAATTCTCACTTTAATTAAAAGATATTTTTATGGGACTTTTCTATAAAAATATATTAAAATTTTATTTTACAAAATCCAAAAGAAAAGTGTTTTTGAAATTATTTGTGTTTTATTATTATATTATGGATCATGGGAATATTTTATGATGAAGTGTGTGACCAATATCCCCCTCCAATTAATTTATTATGTGTATGTTGTAAGTTGGATGTATGGTTACTCAAAGTGTAACTATGATGGTTATATAATACAGTAGTCGTGAGGGTTACATAGTAAGGTAGATGTGAGGGTTAAAAATCATAAATTAGATTCTAGGTTTATAATATTAAGTCTATAATGAAAAAAGATACCTTTAGGGTTTTATTTATCTTTCAATAAGTATGTATACGATACATTATTGGTGATAATTACGTCTTTGTGAAAATGGTTTCATATATTTATAAGTATTCAGGTATTAGTGGTTTCTCTCCTTAATTTTATATCCTTTACTGAGATTTTTTGTGCTCATTACATGTTTTAAAAAATCATAGGTTTTAAGGATGGGTAATAGAAAATGAGAAGCCAATATGAATTTTGTGAAGAATATTAAGGAAAATATTTCATGTTTTTAATAAAATAATTTTTATTTTGAAAAAATAGATATTAATTTAGTTTTTCCCACTTTGAATTAATGTGGGATAATACGTATGAATTATTTCTTAACATTATAAAAAAATAAACTAAAATGATCTTTGGGAATGTAAAAAATAAATTACAAATGAATACACTAGATTATATAATGTTAAAGGTTATATGTTGTAGTTGTTTTTAGAGGCACGATATAGATGACTTTAAGGGTTTGGATGATTTTAATATAATACCATAAAATATATTTACATTATGTTTATATTGAAATGATATTAGATATTATGATTATAATGTTTCTTCATCTATGATATGTCAGTTCAGAATGGCTTTCAATATAAGAAACATGGATACTAAAGTTGGAAGGAACAAAGAGATTGATATCTTTTTTAATATTTAACATGTAATGGTATGGATCGAAACTAAGAACATTGTGATTGTAATGGCTCAGATGACACAAAAAATAAATTGCCGTGGAATTCATGAAATTGAAAACCCTGAACTACTATAATGGAACATGATTATAGGGGAACATTTTACAATGAAACAACCTTATGCCTTTAGTAGTTATTCTGACCCTATGGCAGCTTAAGGATGGATTAATGTCCTTGACAATATATTTAATGTCATTGGGTGTTAAGATGATAAAAAGTTTAGTCTTTAAATTTATCATTTTGATGGTGAAGGTTACTAGTCCTGGTCAATGGTCATGAATATCTAGTATAGTGATGAGGTTTATGCCTTGGAATTGGACAAATTTAAAAATCATTACCTAGAAAAATATTTTCCCAAGAAGGTTTGAAATTTGGATCGAAAAAAATAATTTCATTGAAGAAAATGAAATAATATTTTGTGGTTGTGTGTCATGAAAACTTTACTCAACTAGAATGGTATGCTCCAAATAATATTTAGGATTTTTATAGCAAAACAAATCATTTTTACTCAGGATTAAATCCAACATACTGAAGGGCATTGGCCTACTTATAATTAGAAAGTTATGTGAAACATGTATGATGTGTTGATAGGGTATAGATGGAGTTTGATTTTGATCACGTAGAAATTTAAACAACAAGAATAATAGGTCTAAATGGAAAGTGATGGATAATAATCAATCAAATAAATCTGATGGTATGAAATTACAGTCCCCATTTTGTGAACTGTGTTGTAAAAATAACTCATGGGAATATATTACAAAAATAAGAAAACAAATTATGGGGTAATTTTGAAAATATGGCTCGAGATTGTAATGAAAATGATATTAATATCAATTCTAATAAGAAAACTGAAATGTGTTTCAAATGTGGTGAGAGAGGTAATAATGAAAATACATTCCATAAAAATGATCTAAATGATGTGAAGCAGTTAGATTATAAGCAGAAAGGTGTATTGGGATCCTTTGCGACTATGTCAACATATTTTGGGTCATCGAATGAAGTCGTATCAGGTACTTTTTTTACTCAGATTTATCTAAATTCTTGTTTTATATAGGGTCGACCATTCTATCATTTATGAGAAATATTCTATTAAATTATAAATTTCACCTTATGAAATGATATAGGAACATATTGTTAAAACCCAAGGTTGGAATGTTATAGGAAAATGGTATTATAATAATTAATCTATTTTTGTATATAGAAATACATTACCTACAAACCTTTTTGTTTTCCCCTTTGTAGTGTTTTATGTCATTCTAGTTATGGATTAGATTTTTTTTTATCATGCTAAGATTTATAGTAGAGGTAAAGAAGTTTTTTTAGGAGTATCTGTTTGTATAAAAGACCGAACTTATACAGTTGATAAAATATTAGGAATCTAAGAAACTATTAAAATGTGTAAATAAAACTTATCTTGTTGAAATTGGTGAAAATAATGGAACTATTCAGATTAATTAAGTGCCGATGGTAAATGAATACATGTACATTTTACATAATGAGTTTTCTAGTGTTATCCAAAAATTGGAACTTGAATTTGCCATTGAAATAGTTCCTCATGATAAACCAATTTCAGTACCCCCTTATTTAATTATTCAAATGGGTATTCTTGAATTAAAAAATCAGTTTTAGTATCTTCTTGATAAAGGCTTCATTCATCTGATCACTTCACCGTGGGGTTATCATGTTTTTTTGTTAAAAATAACAATGGTTCCATGAGACTTATCATTGATTATAGACTTTTGGATAGAATTACTTTTAAGAATATGTATCCATTGCCTTATATTGATGACTTGTTTCATTAGCTCGATAGGGCTCATTAATTTCAAGAATTTACTTGAGATCTAGGTACCATCTGCTAAAGGTGAAGTAGAATAAAATTACAAAAATAGCTTTTTTTTACTAGATATAGGCAATATGATTTTGTTCTTATTCTGATTAGTTTGAAACATTCCCCTAATTTATTCAGGGATCTTATGAATAGAATAATCTGTGAATATTTGGATATGATTTTTGTTGTTTTTATTAAGGATATTTTGGTCTTTTCAAAAGGTTATGAAGATCAGGAAAAAAATTTGAGGTTTTTTTTGCAAAATCTCAATTAAAAGAAGTTAAATGGGAAATTTAGAAAGTTTGATTTTTGGTTGCAACAGATTTATTTTCGTGGGAACATTATAAATAAGGATGGAATAATTATTGATCCCATTGAATCAAGAGTGGTTGATGAATGGACATGACCTATAAATGTTACAAATATTCATATGTTTATTGGATTTGCAGGTTATTACTGACAGTTTGATGAAAAAACCTCATAGTTGTATATCATGTTAACTAGGTTTACATCGAATGGGGATAAATCCATTTCGACATAAGAATGTGATTTTTATTTTCATGAATTGAATACGAAATTGGTTAATGCTCTAGTTTGGGCCCTACCATATAGAAATGGTGAGTTTTTCATCTACCATGATGCTTCATTTTTGGTAAACTGTTGTTTTATGACCATGAATGATCAAGTAATTTATTATGCTTCAAGATAACTAAAAACTCATGATTTGGATTATCCCACACATGATTTGAAATTAACAACTTCGGTTTTTTCTTTAATTATTTTTGGAATCATTTTTAAAGATCAAAATGTAAAATATATAATGACCATATAATTCTAAACTATATATTCACTCAGAAATAACTAAACATGAGGTATAGAATATGTCTTGAATTGATAAATTATTATGAGTTCATGGTCAATTACCATCATAAAAATGCAAACAAAGTCAAAGATTCCTTGAGTGTAAAACATATAGCATCATTTACCTTGTCAAATTTGGAACATGACCCCCTAATTAATGATTTGATGAATTTTATCTTGGATTTTTTTGGTGCATGAAATTAATCTATTTTGTTTCAGGTGTCACTGAAGTCATCTCTATTAGTAAAAATATAAAAAGCATAGAAGGTAGACTGTGAGCTATAGAAAAAGGAGGAATTGGTTAAAATAGGTAAGTTGTTATTGTTTGACATTGTTAATGATTTTTTTTATATTTTGAAAAAGATTATATGTACCATGTGGTTCCCAGGTGAAGAAGGAATTATTTTCTGAAGCTTATAGTTCTCCATTTCTAGTTCATCCTGGTAGTACTAAGATGTATAAATACATTCCGGATTATTACTAGTGAGATAAAATGAAAATAGATATTATTTATTTTAATATACCTAAAAGATATTTTTAGGTTACATGGAGTTCTTATTTCTATTGTATTTAACCAGGATCCCATGTCCACTTCTAGATTTTTGAAATGCCTTCAGATGTCATTGGACATAGAATTAAATTTTAGCATTGCCTTTCATCCTCGATCATATGGAAAGACCAAGAGAATAATTTTGACAGTGGAGTATATGCATTGATCTTGTTCAATGGAATATTACGAATTTTTGGATCATCATAATTCATTATTTGAGTTTTCTAATAATAATATATTTCATTCCACTACACAGATGCAACCTTTAGAGGCACTATATGGTAAGCAGTATCAAACTCTATCATTTTGGAATGATATCAAGGAGAGCAGTCCGATGGGACTAGAATAAGTAGGGGAAGTGTCTTAGAATGTGATGATGATCTAAAACATGAGGATAACTCAATGTAGGAATAAAAGTAAGTAGATGGTGGAAGAAAGTCTTTCCTTTTGAGGAAATCTATAATGTTTTCATAGAATGACACCATGTAAAAGTGTGATTTGTTTAAGTGATAAAGGAAAGGTAAGACTATTTTTTGTTAGACCTTATGAAATCGTAGAGAATGTTTGACCAGTTGGCTAACGGGTATCCTTGCCTCTGATTTTATCTCAAGTACACAATGTTTTTCATATTTTGATGTTGAGAAAGTATTTTCTAGATTGATCTCATGTATTCAGAATAGTAGTACTTTAGTTTGAAGAGAACCTTTTTATGAAGAGAAACCTATTCAGATTCTCTATATTAGAGAGAAATTATTGCAGAATAAAGTAATCTTCCAGGTTGTGGTTTTATAGATAAACCACATAGTTGAAGAAGCAATATGAGTATCTAAATATTTTATGAGGTAAAGGTACCCTAAATTATTTTCCATTTAAATAAAAATTGTGAGGATACAATTTCTAGAAGGTGGGGAGAATGTAACATACATGTATTTACAAATAAATTATATTATTGAATGAAATGTATGAAACACTGAGTCTATGCATAATGACACATTTTTTTAAGGAGAATGTTATAACCTAGCCGTTTAAAATAATTTTCCCCTTATACGATTTTAATTTTGAAAAATGGACATGAAAAGTTGCGATGAGTAATATATTTAGTGTCTGAAAGGATCAACTGAATTTTTTGTGAATAGTAACTTGACCCTTATGAATACTAACATTATCCTTATGAGTATTATTATGACTAGTGTGAATAGTAAATCATCCAAATGAATATTAACCTCATCCAAGAATGTATAAATCCAATTTAGACAACATATAAGGGAAAATATTATTATAGTAAAATTATTGTTACTTTTATAATCCATAAATATTTACTTACAATTATATGATTAATTTAATAATATAAATGAAAATTTATTTTCCTAAAATATAATCCTAAATTATTAACTTATTGTCTTATGGTTATAAGATAATTCTATAAGACATTGTTTTTTTGAAGTATTATTAAATAATTTATAGATTTAATATTGTTTTTTCTCAAATAAAATATGATTTCTCTTAAAAATTAAATTTATCATATTTAGAAAATTATTTTGATAAAATAGATTTCATTTTTGAATTATACATGTCAAAATGATTGGGTGATTTTTTAAGATTTTTCAGAAATACATAAATTTTCTGATTAATAGTGATATATCATAATTTACCATATATATACATTATAAGATAAATACACTATTACTAACATCATGTCTGATTTAAGAACCCTTGGTTAGATCTCAAATGTTCTCTTTACTATTTTTAGTAATAATAATTAATACCATTTCTTATCCTGAGAAAAATAGTAAAATAATGATTAAAATAATAGAGAAACCCTCTTCTCCTCCACTATAAATACCACCCCTCACCCCCTATTCCTTAAAAACCTCTAAATAATTAAGCATTTTTCTAATTCTTCCCAAGACTCTTACCCATGTTTAATACCTTTTCATCTCACTAAAAGGCTAAAACCAAAGGTCTTAGGGAGGATATTAGGAGAAGATATCAAGAGGTAAAAATTATCATTCAGTTTTTTTTATTTTATTTTCTATTATTGTCATTTCATATATAAATTACCCTCCCATTATCCAAGATGCATGAAAATAATAGTAACTTATGATTATTGTAATGATATCAAGTTTATTTAAAAATTCATTATCATACTTCTTCTCCCCTCCCACTTATTCTAAAAAGCACAGTCCATGATGTGATGATTTACTAACATCATGGATGATGTGTTTTATAATTTCCTTTAATTTCTTCAAATATTTTTTAGAACCAATTTAATGGTTGATAAATATTGTAATATTTATGATATAACCTATTTTATGTTCTATAATTAACATATATACATAATATTATATTATATAATGAAACTAGTTCGTGATTACCGAAGAACTGCCAAAGTGATCTAAATGAATATC
Organism: Viscum album; assembly: GCA_963277665.1. Classification (NCBI taxonomy): domain Eukaryota; kingdom Viridiplantae; phylum Streptophyta; class Magnoliopsida; order Santalales; family Viscaceae; genus Viscum; species Viscum album. The sequence goes on from OY728163.1 coordinate 221,335,002, forward strand.
ATTAATGTTTTATCTCATGATTCATCATAATATAAAAAAATTATTTATGGAGTCAGTTAACATTTTGGAAACATATTAATACCATTTCATTAAACTTATGTATTTTTTATTCCATTCCTTATAGGAATCCATTACAAACCGATCTTGGAAATCCTGTAAAGAACGCACCCTAAATAATGGAATGAAAAAAAAATTATGGGTGGAATAATGTTGTAAAATTATCATATAAGGTTTAATAAATAGTAATGTGTTTCTATGAAATATTAATAAAACTCTTTTAACCATTATAAAGTAGATTTAAACACATTTTATGTTATATTAAACTGAGGTAAGAGAATTTATAAACCAATTTCCACTCTTTAGGTGACCATATAGTTCATTGAATATGTGGTAGTAAGATTATTTGTGTAATCAATTTTATTGTATTCTATGGATATATAGGTTATACACATATTCCTTTCATTATATTAATTCTCAATTAAATTACATGATATTTGAAAGGGACTTTTCTATAAAACTCCTCCTTTAAAATTTTAGTTTTCAAAATTCTGAAGCAAGGTTTTTATGTAATTATTCATTTTTATGATTTTCTTCCGATATTGGGAATTTATTATGATGAAGATTGGGACCTATATATTTTTCCAATACATTGGTTATGTGTATGTTGGAGGTTAGACATATGGTTACTCTAAGTGTAACTATGATGGTTACACCACTTGGTAGCCATGAATTTTACATTGTAAGGTATATGTGAGGGTTACAAATCAGAAGGTAAACATGAGGGTTAGAATATTACATATGTAATTCCTCAAAATACCTTAATAGATTTATTTATATTTCAAACAGTAATTATATGATACATTATGGGTGAGAAGTATTTCTATGTTAAAATGATTTCATAAGATTTTATGTATTCATGTATTAATAGTTTCTCCCCTTCTCTCCACATCCCTTACTGTGATTTTTGTGATCATCCCATGTTTTAAAATTTTGTTCATTAGGTTTAATCATGGGTTAGAGAAAAGAACAAACCAATATTAATTTTATGACAAAAATTTAATGAAATTATTTTTTGTTTTTAAAAAATGATTTTGTATTATTAAAAAATAGATATTGTTTTAGTTTTACCCACTTTGTATGCATATGGGTTGATAGGTATGAATTTTGGCCTAACATTCTAAAAAATTAAACTAAAAACCTTATTTAGAATATTAAAGGTGAATTTTAATAGAATTTACTAGATTATGTAATGTTTATGGTCAGGTCCTTGTAGAAGTAATAAAAATAAATTTTACACATAATCATCGAATATAAATGATTATGAAGAATTAATGTATCCTAATGAATAGAAATTGAGTAATGAAAAACTTCCACATGGGTACATTCATGTTAAGTACCACTTGTTGAAATAATTTATATTCAGTCAGAATAGCTCGAAGGCCTTCAATTTTTTTTTACAACCCACCTTTCAAGGGGAGAGGTGGAACCCTTACAAGGCCTGAAGGCTTAGAGAAAATACATGACCTGTAGTTCTTAGAGGGAATAACCCAGACAATACAACATGGAACTGCTCCTCCTGAGCATATGTCATGAAATCAGAACTCCACCTTCACAGGTCTGGTCATATACCTATCCAATGCAAAGTTACACAGGCCTGGTACCGATGGCAAAGCCATACCCTCTCATTTTTTCAATTCTGGATAGCTCTGTTCCAGTGAATGTGCCTTCACTGAATCCTCATCTGAAGCCTTATCCCTTGTAATCTGATAGGTAATTATTCATTCATGTGGACTGAAGGCATTGGGGTGGCCCTAAGGCCTTATGGTTGCCTGAAGGCATTGAGAAACAACTGGCTCGAAGGCTTTGGGCGGCCTGAATGCCTTACAGGAGCCGAGGACCAAACTAGTGGCCCAAAGGCTCAGATGGATAAATAGTTCTAGTTGCAACAACACTAAATAGTGACTGCTACTATACTGCTAAAATATCATGATTTATGAAGGATTCTTGACATGACACATAAACAGACCCCAAATAAATGAATTTACATGCATAATATTTAAATATTCCTTAATGAAAGGATATTGAGATGGAAGGTCATACCTTTGGTCTGAATCACCATGTATATTATTTATCATCATGAATAATAAACATATGTAAATTAGTTATATGATTAAAAAAATTCATGTTTATTATTTCATTTTATTTTATTTTTTCTAATTTTACATTTAACTGATTAATCAATTATTTCACATCATATATTTTGATGATATTCTGTTCATATTTCCAAAATCAATTTTGTAGATTTACTATGGTAAACGTAATAAAAGTTCCATCATATAAATAATAATAATAATGGTATAATTATAATTTTTACATTAATTATCCCATTATAATCAACTATTAATGGCGTTTAGGAACAAATAACTATGTTATATTCACAAAGATGGTATATCGTAAGTATACACGATTAGTATTTCAATTTTTCATCTGTCATGATATGAAACATTTAAGTGTTTTTTATTCAATAAATTATCATTATACCTTAAATAAAATATTTCTTAAAAAAAAATTACATACATATACCATTTATTATATGCAGTGGTTAAACACTAATCACATTTCTTTATGGAGGTCGTAGTACACACATATGCCATAATGATTTTATTATTTTTCAATGAATGGAAAGATTTGACATTAAATGATATATTATATTTCCATTATAATAAATATTTCCTAGACGAAATATATATACATTAAATCCATCATCAAAACAATCCATAAGATGTGGTGATGAAAAAAATCAGTTTCTGAGGTGGTAGTTCTCTATACACACGAAATTTTTTTTAATTTCCAATTTGAGGGATGGTGATATGGAAAAAGGATGTTGAATCAATACAATAGCATCCTAATGTATTTTAGATAAATATGATAAAATATCAGCTTGTCTGAAGAAGATTTTAAGAAGGTGTAATATGATATAATTCAAAAACCCTTCATTAAGAAATATATATCCCCTTTGTAAAACCTCTTATGGTTTAGTCTAAAAGCATACATAAGATGATTTTATGATAAAACATGTCTTCTAGGATATGGGGAGGTAAGAGGGTAAATTTTTTTAATGGAATTCTGTAAAACAAATGGTTTTTTTGGAGAGTTAAGAGGATAAGAGAGGTTGTTCCCTTATATAAATGAAGGGAGGGTAACTTTTGCGATTTCATATATTATTAATATATTATAATGTCATATTACACTAAAATTATTAGAAATTTAAATGGATATTTATTTACTAAATAAGGTTTTAATAATTAAATACAATACTATTGGGGAAAGTTTAATTAGAAAAAACAACACTTATCTCTTGGTTGAACCCCTGGTAAACCAGTTTTGACCATAATTGTGGTAACAACATTTTCAAACTGAAATGGAAACAATTTTACATAGAAGAAAAAAATTGTATCATAAATTAAAAAGTGGGTAAATTTTATAATATTTATCATACTAATATTCTTATTTCACTATTTTTATTATTTTTAAATATTTTAAGAAAATATAATTTAACAAAAAATAACATCAATACCATTCTTGAAACTGTTCATTTAATTTTCCTTTATTTACCTATATAGAATGAAACATTTCTAGAATAATAAATTTAACATTCGAAAAAAATAATTGTTAACTATAAAATTGTTTTTTAACCATAACTCATATCAAATATATCACTTGTAATATTTTTTTATAAAATTACCTTGACATTCAAAATATTTAAACAAGAATTGTCTCATTGTTTTTTAAACATTTGAGGTAAATATATAGTCAATAAAAATTGAAAATAAATAACCAACAAGAATATAACTTAAATATCCTAAAAATATCAATTAATATGTATTCACTACTTATTTTGATCCCTATGTTAACTTGTAAGAGATATTTAATGGAAAGAGAGTTCTATTTTGAATGTTTTCTTAATTAAATTAGTATATATGTCAATTTCATGAAAAAATTTTCTATAAATAAATGAATATCAGTGTTGAAACAAATTACTCAAATAAAATTTAACATGTAAATGTTGTCCTTATCAGTTAGTTTTAACCTTAGTTAACCTAGTTTACCCTTTTTCCATGATGATGAATTTTATATGGTTTTTAATATTCATATTAACAAAAAAATTAAATCATAATTATTAAATAATATAAATTATACTGATTCAAATATGTAACCAGCTTTAAAAAATTCAATCCTTATAATTGAAAAAAATCAATTTATAATAATTCTTCAAATCTTGATGAAAATATGTATTCTAAGAAAATTAATTTTTCATTGAAAAGATGATTTTACATTAACTATACATATTAATCATTATTATATTAATTTCAGTACAAATATATAGATATATATTCTACAAATTTCGTTTAAATCATTCCTCATTAGTGGTTGTTTAAATTCATTAAAATTGAGAAACATTTTTCAAATAATAATAGTTTTTAGGAAAATGTATTTTAAGCCTAAAAATAAAACTATACCAAATTATGGTATAATGATGTTTCAAATATAATTAATTGTATTAAATATATATAGAGAACACTTATGCTTATTTGAGATAAAACAAAAAATAATAATAAAACTTTTATGAACCTTATATATATATATATATTAAGATAATACATTATCAGAGTTTGATTAAAAAATGATACTTTTAATTTAATTAATTATATGAATATAAATTATCATTTAAAAATTCAATATTTTTCACTATTGAAGGAAAAAATCACACTTTTCTAAAAAAAATAAAAAATTACCCAAAATTAATTCTTAAATACTGAATTTATAATTAATACTCATCCTTTTAGGTAAAATTTTTAAATTCTTCGAAAATTAATTATAATAACTTCTCACAAATATAAAAAAACATATTTCTTGAAAAAAAAATATTTTGAAGAATCTAATGAATTTAATAAAAAATGGTCTCTTATTTTTCAATTTATTTTCTACATCTAAAATATTTATACATATTTTTGAGAAACATGATATTGCTATTAGTACCACAAATTTTAATGGCTAGGTTATAATGGTAATGTTTAAATAATATATCATGGTTTTTTTGTCTCGTTATTTTCTTTCCATATATGCTATCGAATATGATTTTATCCTTTTATATCCATTAATTGTGAAATTATCCCCAAAATTAATAAATTATTTCCTTAAAATTTTAACTTGTTCTTAGAAATCAAGGGTATTGAAATTTTGCATCCCTTTATAAAAAATGAACATCGTAAGAGGCTTGAAAACCATCCTTTTGAAAATAGGGAAAGGAAATAGGATGGTCATATGGAATACCTCATAATATGTTTCCAAATAAAATAACAATGGTGGGATGTAAAAATATGTACATCAAGATGAAACATAATCTCTAAAGTCTCATAGAGGGTGACAGAAAACATGGTAAATAGAAAGTTGACAACCATAAAACCAAAAAGCATTCATGGGTAAAAAGTGTATAAATTCATATAAAATGATTGTAATAAGATATCAATTTTATCACAAGATCCATTTCCAAGATTTTAGGAAATTTGTTACCATATATAACAAGAATGTAGGGAAATATACTTTGTTTAATTATTTTTATTTCATAAGCATTGTTTCATCCTTAAGTTGTGCTTTGATCAAATTACACTTTATCTCTTACTATAATGAATGAATATCCAATATTATGTTTTTAATCCATATGCACTCAAATTAACTTTTAATAGATCATAAAATCTATATATGAATTATAATTTATTCATCCTATATTTAAATATTAACTGAAAAATAAATTTTATTCATAATGATTGATAATTTAAAAAAAGTTTAAACATTCATATTAAGAAATAATAAATATTAATTAAATATTCCCCCTAACAGTTCAACACATATTATTCAAAAATAAATAACCCTACATCCAAATTATATCTAATAATATCAATATTAAATTATGCTTTCTCCTCCAAGTTTATTTCACACCTTTTAACTTACAACTCCAAAAACTTTAAGTGCATTCTTGCCAAATAATCCATTTGTTAAACCTAATTATAATATATTTATATATATATATCCAAAAGCATCTCCCAAAATATTTTAAATAATCTTAAAATAAATAATATTTTATCTTATAATATTTTTACCAAAATAAAATTAACACTTATCCATAAAACATTTTATTTATTAAGATGTCATACTAATGAGGACATCACATAGTCCAGTTGTCGGCACCACGCCCATGTTAGCTAATGGTTATGGGGTCAATCCCAATAACCTTTCCATATGTGACATGTTTTCTCCGGACATATTTGTTTTATTTTTTATAAAAAATATAAATATTTATCATATAAAATTTAAACCAATATGATAAACATCATAAAAAATAACATTATTCATCAAAACACTTTTAAATAACAATTGTTTTCTATATGGATTTTTTTCCAAAAACTCAAATAATCCAAATTAACTATTATTTCCATAACATCAATTCTCATATTAATTGTAAAGGATATTAATAACTTTAGTCATACATCTACAAACTAAAAAATCATTATTCAACAAATTACATTCCCACTTAAATTTCACTTATATATAAGGGTTTCATATACCAATAAATTATATTAAAACTCAATAAATTCAAATTAGGTACTTTAATCACATAAAACCATATAAGTGGTTGTCTTTACTTTTAACATTCAATCATAATTAGACTTATTAACCCATGCTGGTATTGAAAAAACATAAACTATCCTCATACGAACAAATAACATCGTGCATTTTTTTATTTTTTTTTAAACATCTATCATAGTGTAATGTTCCATAATCTATGCATTAATAAATATAGTACTCCAGGTTTCTAAAAAATTTCTCTAATACAAACTATAAATACCCTAAATATAGTAGCCTAGAGTAGATGGTTGCTTTAGTAAATTGGTTAATGATTCATGTGATCACATCCAAAAGGACTAAATAAATTTTTTGTCATAGAAAACTTGATATATACATGAGTTTTCCATCTATTTTAAAACATAAATTACCATATAGTGATAGAAAATATTCTACACCATTTAACTCATTTAAATATTTCTTCTTCATATCCCAAGGAAAATAAAAATATAAAGTTTCGGCTTATATGACCATTTCTGGATACATATCGTGGAAGATATCATTGGTAAAAGAGAAATAGTCAATAATGATAGGTAAATAGATGAAATCACATGACATTTATAAAATAACATGATCATTAAAAATTTCTACAGATAAAATAAGTTAGAAAAATATCATAGATAATAATATTTTGATTCGCAAATATAAAGATACTTAATATTAAACATAATGACCAAAAACATCATGATTTATGTACAAGAAATAACTTGTTCAGAGATAGTTTAATTGATGGGTAGGTATAAACCAAAAACCCATTTTTTGATATCTTATTAATTTATATCATGAGACCTTTTGATATATCGAGGGGAAATAAATAACTGGTCCCCACCCATCATTTCTTTTACAATGCATTACTCATATTTAGAATGATCAATTCAATTTATAAAAAATATTCACTATCAATAAATATTTGTATTTATTAAAGAATACAAATTTTTCTTGATTTTCCCTAGTAAATTTAAGAAAATTACTAGTAAAAACTATATTTTAAAATGATTTATAGTTTGTAAAATAATCATATCCTTGATTAAAAATTATGAATATTTAAGAGAAATGTAACATTTAAATATCAAAAGAAACTGAATGTTTCAAGAGAACATTTGTGACTAAAAATTATAATTTTTTGTTCTTAATATTCTAGCCCAATTCATTGTGGGAATTCATGAGGTTGATGTGTCCAAGAAGGTTTATAGGTGATTGTTGGAGAACATTTAGAGTTTCATGGTTTTTTTGTAGAAAAAATAGATTTTTTAGATCACTGAACTAATAGTAGAGCTCTAAACTAATCGTAGATCTATGAACTAAGGTTTGATATATGAACTAATGGTATATATTTGAACCAAAAATATATCATTGAACTGACGGTAGATATCTAAACTAATAACAGATATTTGAACTAATGGTAGATATATGAACTTTTGTTAGATCTCTTAACTACCAATATATCTCTAAATTAATGGTAGATCTATGAAATAATGGTAGATATATGAACGATTGAGAGATATCTAGAATAATGGTTTATATCTTAATAAATGGTAGATATCTAACATTTTGTTAGGTCTATAAACCAATAGTATATTTTCGATGTAATGGTATATTTCTAAACTAACATTATATCTCTGAAAAACAGTAGATATTTGAGCTAACGGTAGATCTATGAACTAGAAGAAGTTCTCTGAACTAAATATAGATGTATGAAATAACTTTATATGTATGAAATAATGGTAGATTGATAATTTTAGATCACTAAACAAATGGTATATCACTAAACTTGTGGTATTTTATTGGACTAATGTTAGATCCCAATAGTAGATCTACAAAAAATCTAGTTTTGAAAAAATTTATAGTTACACATTTTGATTTATTTTTGAAAAAAAAATTGTTTTAATTTTACACATAATGTAATTTTAAGGTATTTTAAAGGGGGATAATTAAATATTAAATTTATAATAATTTAGGAGACCTTTTAATTTTTTAAATAGCATGAACCTAATTATATTTCACATTAATGGCCAATTAAAACCATATCTAATCTCATTGCTTCCTGATCTAATTCGTAAAAATTGAAAGCCTTTAAATTTCTTTTCAAATTAATTTTCATATGTAAAATGGTTTTAGAAGATTTTCTCTTATATATTTTCATCCTTATTTTAGGTGTTGGTTTGAGTTCTCCCAACATATAGTTTCCTCTTATACGTGTACCCTATTTTTGTGCAAAAAATTAATCTAATGCTTCTTTCTTCTAGATAGTATTTCATTATTTCTTATTTATATTTGTCATAAATGATGATTTTATTATTTTTTATCTTTCATAAAAATTGTTTCATATAGATTATAAAAGTTAAATGAATTATCTTATATTAAATTTAAGGGTTAAGGTAAATTAAACTCATGAACTTATTGTTTTATTGTCCTTGATTTAATTTTTTGAATTATATGGGCTAAATGACCACTAAATATTTTAGTAATTGGTAGATAAGATTATTCAATATTATATTTTCATTGAATATTTTATTTTTTTTATTATTTTGATATCACCCAAAATATGGAAATTGGATAACCACTTATACTCGGCTAATGAAATGGTTGGCCTAGGAAATATGGATTCTGTGATGACAAAGCTAAATAATGAATTTGAATCCAACGAAATAGATTATGCCTAAACTGAAAAATTTTATATGGAATGTTTACATGGAGGATGATACATGTTGTGGCTTGGTAGTATTGATGTGATTTTTGAGAAGTGGATATGTTGTGATTTGTGAGTAACAGGGTCACTATGGCGATTGTGGAGCAGTTGCATAGTAGGGTTCTGAAAGTGGATGGTAGTTTGTTTGTATCTGGATGTTGGGAAATATGTTGTTGTGAAATATTGTGATTTTATAGTTTCTTGATTAGTAATGGAATTAAATTCCTGATAATGATTTCAAATGGTAATGTTTAATGAATTAATTGATGATGGTCTGTATTGTTTAAATGATAAATTTTGATATATGAACTAATGGGATGGAAATACTAAAAAAGGTTCCTATTCTAATGGAAGGTGTTGTTAATGAAAAATATGTAAAATATATTAATGATAATTATTGACTAAAATATGAATTTTAGCCTTTAATTTTCGTGTGTGGGGTATTTCATTTATTATTGGAAACATCGGTGGAGGGTCTTGTGTGATGGATTATTCCATTATAGTAAACCCTTAGTATGGGGCATTTTTGTTTCATCTATATATATATATATCAAATATTTTTTACTATTTATATATGAAACCTACACACCACACCATGTTTTGACACCAAATGTTATGGGTGTGTTTTTTCCATCATCTCTACATGAGGATGGATGACTGACCACCCGTTATTCCCAACTTCATCTTCTATGTGATTCAAAATACATGCACGGGATATGATGGCCAAAAGTGAAAGCAAATTCTATTGATATTTTATGTGATAATATGTGATGGACCTGGTTTACTCCGCTATGATGTGGTGAGATAGCTATTGGTGGGGGTCATTCTAAGTTGGATGAGGGAACAATGTTGATTTCTTTTAGGTTTACGATATTGTACTACACTGGTTAGGAGATGTTATATGATTTGATGGCCTCAGTGTATTTGGGAGTTAGGTGTTTTCCCAAGTGTATTTTTGTGGGATGTGATGTGTCGTGATTATATTGGGAAGTGGTGGGAGCACTGGGACATTTGTTATTGGTGTGATAAAGGATAATCTATGGGAAAGTGGTGAGGGGTACCTTTCATTGATATTTGTTATACTATGATATTATTACTGAACTGCATTTTTTAGTGAGCATACATTAGTGAGGATTGGTTGGATAGTTGACCTATTTAGGTATTGTTTCTTATACTATTTTTTCGCTTGTGCATTAGTATGATCTCATCAGATGTGCATGAGAGACATTGGATTTTCCTATTGATTATACTTGTATGATCACCCTATCTAAATACATATATTTTCAGGTTTTGGGAGGAATTCATGAAACGAGATGAACATTACCACATATCACCTCTATATAATTGTTATGTTACATCATTAGTTTTGTTTTCTGTATTTACATTTCAAAACATTTATCTGTATCAGTTTTAATTATACCTGCATTGTGCGGTATTTTTTTCATATTATTTAATGTAGTTGTAATTGGATGATTAATATTTTCTCCCAATCCTACATTCTTATGGATGTTAATGCCTATAATTTAACGAGATTTTTGTACCCTCAGTGCATGTATCTATCTTCAGACCTACTAGAGGCTGGTTTCAGTAGTAATTATATCTCTCTCCTCTAATTGTGGAATCTTTAGGGGGTAATGATAGAGTGGTATCTATGTCTATGGATGAGGTATTAGATGAACTATGGAGTTAATAATATAAAGTATTACAAGGGTTTGTATGGAGAAATTCTTGTTGATAATGGTGCATGACATAGGCTTGGAAGACTGTCTAGAAAATAAAATTTTATGCCTCCCCATGATCCAGTATATGGAATTTGTTCTTGTTGAATTACCAAGTGAGATAGATGTATTTTTAGGGTAGAGACCTAATAAAGTTACACGAATCATGATGACTTATGTTATTATTTGAATTGGGTGGTTCTTGTTCTGGGATTATTGAAAAAAATTGATATGAATTAAATAAATTTAATATACTTCCATACTGTTGGGCATAGGAAATATTTTTTCTCTTTCAAATATGGATCTTAATAATCACATATGTGTGGACTAGCCTGTGGTGTTTCAGTTATATTACCTGGTTGATCATTAGAGGGTTACTTTGGTTGAAGATAATTATTAGTAGAAGGGGAATTTATGATTTATTTAGAATCAGTATTTGGGAAAGTATGATGGAATCATTTCTGATGATAATATGGAGATCCAACAATAGGAGCTGGTGATCTATTTTTGTTCGGTTTGGGCCTGGATGGAGTATTAGGCCTATAAGAAGTTAGTCATATGTGAGCATATAAGTATCTTTTCTAGATATTGTACCATAGTGAGTGGAAGGAGGATGATGTTTCCTAGGTATAATTCCAAATTATGTATTGAGTAGAGTTACATTCATCAAATATAATGGATTTGAAGAGGTAGGAGACTCTTTTACTTAAGCAGGGGAGTATGTTTGTGTAGGATCATGGGATCAATTTTAGTGACTTCTGCATTTTCCCCAAATATTTACACTAATGAAGAGTATCATGTGAGGTATCTTGAGGAGGAACTCCATTCTTCCATCTAGTATGCAGTATCTCATTTTACATTTACAACGTATATGGAGTTTCAAATAAAAGAAGTGGTGGTCAAGAGGATGCACTCAAGAGGAGGTTAACCATGATAGGGTAACTAGTAGGGTTATTTATGTATTATTTCTCTAGTGGTTGGTCCCATGCCAAAGGTACCAAGAGGTTTCAAAAATAAGGGTGTGGACCTGAACAGCTTCCATTTTGGCCATCTAGGAGTAGTGGTTCCCATGTTATTGCTAGGGAAATCAGACCATGGTGCCTCAATTTTTGGCGTTGGCTGCAGTCATTATGATTAGTTCCTAGTGTCTTATCGATATTAGTTTGGTATAGGTGGATATGTTCAATGTCTACCTTAGTAGTAATTATCAGTGAGTCCATTCTAGTACTAGGGGTAGAAATCCTATGATCTAGCCGGAGTAGAAGTGTCATGTAGAGTTAGTCTTGGATCCTGACGCAGCGGAAGCATTGCGGTTGGGAGGGCCCATGTTTTATTTATTTCGAAATCAATGTCCAATCCAAGATCAATCTGATGATGAATTCTTATATCCACATATTTACATCAACAATTTAAAAAATGATAATAATAACACTAAATCCAAGAAGGATTATCTTTCACATCATGTTTATAATTAATTCAATAATTTATAAGGAAATTAAATACCTGGGACAACATTAGTTTCTTTGTTGATGATCGTTGATCATCTGAAATGACCCTTCTGGATTTCCTTCATTGCACTTTCTAGGATCCAAAGTATAATCCCTCTAGTAGTGATCCACATTTTCTCCAACGGTTTCTATTCACTGCCACTTGTTCTCTAGTTTCAATCTCAACAGAATGAATGTATTTCATCAATAGTTCTTGATTGCTCATTCTTCTGTCTTGAAGAACTTATCTTGTTCTTGAGAGGGAGAGATGATAGAAGTCGAGGGAGAATATATTTTTCTCAACAATTCTCAATTCACTGGGGGTTCAGAACAATAGACGTACATGCCTATTAATCGACATAGGGTTTTAGTTACAATATTTTATTGTGAAACGGAAACTAAATTCAATTAAAACTATTCGAAGATACTCATGCCATATAATAATAACAACAGAGCCAATATTTTTTTTGTTCCAACTTACGAAAAAAGGAACGATAAATGAAATCATGTTCCATGTAATGAAAACAATATTATTATTATTTCTTGATCCAACTAGATAAAATTATTGACCAACTTGTTAATAATTAATTTTTCGACGGACATTGTCTTTTATCCATTCGAACTCCTATTCCATTTTTTGAACACCCAAATAAAATATTTTATTCACTTAAATAAATATTTTTATTTATAAACTAGTAAATAAATATCTATTAAATGTTCAATAAAATAAATAAATATTTTTTATTCACAATCTGGTGAATAAATATTAATTTAATTTATGAGATCATTTTAACAAGAATAAAATTATTCCTCGTTCTTGATAATAATATTTATTCCATTAATTAAATTCAAATAGAATTTAATCGAGACCACCAGAAACAATTAGTGTCTGACTCTTTAGGATCCATTCTTGTTTGAATTATGTGGGCTTGCCTAATGTCCAAGATTTCTATTTAGAAATCATTTAGGGAACCTAAGATAAAGAACATAAAGTCACAATGATGACATCCACATAAGAATGTTCACAGTGTAATATAATCCATTTGTCATAATATATAATAAATAAGGTTTCATGATAGTTTCATCAACCTATATCATGGATATTTCATTGATTAACTACCTGAAATAAACACATTGTTACACCATGGATAGGGAATTTAGGGTGACAATTATATTTAATCAATGGGCCAAGATATCAACTTCTATAAATGGAAGGGAAAAATATTTCCATGACTTATCCATTAATACAATGTAATTTTTGATTCACCCAACATAACATACTTCCCTAAAACATATGGCATGGCTATTTTTGTTAGAAAATCTAATTGGTCATGTTATGACTGGTATTAATGATAATCTTAAAGTATAAGGACCATTACAAACGCTCGCAGATTGGAAAATCTGATAACAAAAAAAGTGGAATTCTTACTGGCGAGTCTATTCTCATAATATCTCGTCTTTGATATTACTAAGTACAAACTTCATAAGAAGTCTCATCTTCTTATGAGTACTCTCAATAGATGGTTTTTATACCGTGTTTCCCATCATATTATTTCATCCAACCATAGAGATATATTTATGAATATTTTCATAGAACATCTTGTTTCTCATCCTAGAGAGGAACTTCTAAGACATTATTAATGTGACAAAAAATCATGGACGTTATTATTTTATAGTAATGTGAAACAATGAAAAATATGTAAGAAGATGTTTAATATTTAAAAACATTAAATATTCATTTAATAAATGTAAAAATAGCTAGTTCTAGGACACCAACTCCAACAAAATTTCACTTGGACTAGAGCCAACTACCTAAGATTTTCATTCCACTAGACCTCACACGATGATCATGATTCTGCCGAGTCAAGTATTCAATCAAGGGTTCTTCTACATTTTCATATATGTAAACATTGTTCATTGAAACTTAACCTCTATGAGAAAAGTATCTCAAGAGATGATACTTATATAGTTTTATCTTTGTCCGCTGATGTGTCCTTTGCTCTTTTGTGACAGCCCCTACAGTAGTATTATCACAATAAAGTGTGATGGAATCTTTACTTATAGGTACCACATTCAACTCTTGAAGAAATATCCACATCCAAAGTAATTATTTATTTGCCTCAGAATCTGTGATATTCTAAGACTCTGCTATATAATATGTGACCACACCTTTATTTGAGATCTTCCATCTCACAACATCTCCATTAAAAGTGAACACATATCTTCTTTTCAACGTCATTCCATGATGATCAGTTCAGAAACTAGCATGTGCATATCCTCTAATGACTAGTTACTCATTTCCCCCATAAAGAAAGAATATATCCTTAGCAATCCTTAGACACTTACGAATAGTTTTGAATTCCATCCAATGGAAGTCACCAAGATCATCTTCATATAATATTAGTGAACTCAATGTGTTGGTGACATCTAGCCGACTACATATCACTATATACATGACTGACCCAATTGATGGTGCATATGGAATCCTTGCCATTCTATTACATTCATGATGCATCCGAGGACACAATTTCATGGAGGGATGAATTCAATGTGACACTGGAAAAATCCCCTCTTAGATTTTTCTATACTTATCTCTTCTATATCTTCTGAATGTATGTACTTTGACTTAGGTTCCAAAATCTCTTGGATCTATCATGAAGGAACTTTATCCCAAGAATATATAATTACTCTCCCAATCCCTTCATGGGAAATCATTTTTTCAACCAGGCCTTAACATACTATAAGACTGGTGTTTGGTTTCCAGTAAGTAATATGTCATCAACATATACTATTAAAAAATGACTGCACTCCGACTAAACTCTTTGTAGACACAAGGATCACATTTGTTCTTCATGAAACCATATTCTGTTATGGATTCATCAATGTTACATGACCCAGATTCATTCGAAAATATATAATTGGTTTTTTTCATCTTTAATATCTTATTGGAATCCATTGGGGTCATAAACAATTCAGTTTGTGTCATATAGGAATATTCTTAAATCTTCCTGTTTAGGAAGGTTGTTTTGACATCTATTTTCTAAATCTCATAGTCATTGTATGAGGTAATGGACAACATAATTTTGATGGATTTTTTCATTTAAACTGCTGAAAAAGTTTTATTATAGTCAATTCCTTGACAATTTTAACCCCTTTTGCAACCAATCAAGTCGTGCAGGTACTAACTTTTCCTTCCATGTCTAGTTTCTTCTTGAATAACCATTTGGAATTAACATGATTTACATATACTAGAGAATCTACCTAATTCCAGTCTTGGTTTTGGTGCATGGAATCCATTTTGGAATTCATAGATTCTTTCCACTTGGTGACGTCAGTGCAACTTACTTCTTCCTTGTAGTTCATGGTATAATTATAATAAACTAATAAGGAGTCACCATCCTTGGTAACTAGAAAATTATACCAGTCAGGTTTTATAAACACTCTTGTACTCCTACATAGTACTTCTATCTCTGAAATAGATCTTTCTTCGATGGGGGGTTTTGGGAATCTTCGCTTGTACCATCTCTTATATACCTTAATCCTCGACGTTATCAAACTCTATCACGCTCCTAATTTCTCTTTTGGAGATGGTATCCCTCTCAAGGAATATTGTGTTTCTTTCCACTATAAATTTTTTTGTTTAAGCGGTAATATAGGTAATATCCCCTTGTTTCTTTAGGGTATCCTATAAAGGTACACTTTGTGCCTCGCGATGAGATTTTCTTACCAAAAGAGGCCTTACCAAATGCTTCACATCCCCAGACATGTAAATTTGATAACATAGATTTTATTCCACCCCATGACTCGTATGGAATAGAATTTGTCAATTTTGTTGGTACTTAGTTTAGTATGTTTGTTGTTGTCTGTAATGCATATCCCCAAAATATTAATAGAATACTTCCATGACTCATTATTGATCAGACCATGTACAACAAGGTGGAGTTCCTCCTTTCACTCACACCATTCCACGAGTGTGTGTAAGGTGGATTAAATTGGGAGAAGATCCCAAAGTCCCTAAGTAAACAATGATATTTTTAAAAAGATATTCAACACCTCAGTCTGAGAGGAGTTTCATAATATTTTTACCAAGATATTTCTAAAATTCAGTCTTATATTCCTTGAACTTACCAAATGAATTTTACTATACCTCGTTAAGTAGATATATCCATATCTACTAAAATCATCAGTAAAATTTATGAAGTATGAGTACCCACCCCTTGCTTCAACTATAAATGTTCTACACACATTGGTATGAACCAATTCAAGAAGGTCTTTGGCTCATTCACCTTTCCCACAAAATGGGGTTGTGGTCATTTTTCTGTTTAAACATGTGTGAAATACACCAAGTGGTTTTAGTTTAAAATAATATAAATATCCATCTTGATGTAACTTTTTCAAGGGTTTTACATTTACATGACCTAGATGATGATGCCAAATTTGGGTGTGGTGTGATTCATGTGAACTAGTTTTGTTATTGAATTCTGTTACATGGTTTGTGTTATCCAACACATAATGACCATTATATAAATAAACCTTAGCAAAGAAAATGCTATCTTTATAAAGAAGCATCCTTCATTTTCGTAATTGGAAGTATATCCATCTATATCTAGTTTGGATAAAAGAATAATGTTTTTGGATATATAAGGAATATAATACCAACCTTTCAATACAAAGATCAGACTAGTCTGAAACGTGAGGTTATAGTCCCCGACAGCTATAGAAGCAAGCCTAGCATCATTGGTAGCTCGTAGATCTACCTCCCATAGGTCAATTTTCATGAATCTACTTGGTCCCTATATTTCGCTACATATGTGATCACCACAGGTTGTATCTAATACCCAAATATATAAAATTAGATAAATTTAACTTGAAAACAAATGAACATGAATATTTCCCTTGCATCTTTAGTCGGGTGCAGTTTTTTTCTAGTGGGCCTTCTTGCCACATGTTAAACAAACAGCTTCATATTACCTTTGACCCCCTTGATCTTCCCATTCATGGAAGGGTGTTAAGAAGTTTTGGGCTTAATGATATTCATATTTCCTATACTATTTTTCACTATAAGGGTAGAAGTACTTTCATGCTTCATGTTTTTGTCCACTTGGAGAATGAGGATAAGGAAATCTGGTATAGATTCTCAATGTTGTTCAAATTGAAATTCACAACAAAACTAGAGAAGCTATTAGGGAGTGATATAAGAATGAGATCAGTACCCAGTTCATTAGGGAGTATGAAACCTAGAACCTCTAAATTATCAATGTAGTTAATGAGAATAACTACATGAAGCTCAGATGAGGAACCCTCTCCATGCTTACTCTGAAATAGTGTCTTGGAGATCTCAAACCGTTCTTGTTTTTATCTCTCATGTTAAAGACCAAAAAAGTTCTAAAGAATGATATTGTAAAGCATGTGTTTGTGATACTTCATGATGTCACAAGACATTGATTATAACATCAAACAGTGAACATAAACCACATCGTTTATATGTTTTTTGTAGACCAGAAAGTCTTTATCACTCACCACTTGGGCAGAAAGGCCAGGTAATGAGGATTCCTATACAAAATATTTGTATTCATGGAGTAGAATTACATAAAATCAGATAAACCAGTCATGGAAGATACTGATGGTGAGGATTTTTTATTTATCATTTATTAATTGTAGGGATGGTGTGGTTGAAAATTTTGTCATTTTTATTCTACAATTAAAAGAGAAGATAATTAGATCTTTTCTATTACATTTTATGAGAAATAATAAATTAATTTTATTAATTCTACCACTATTTTATCAAGTCACAATGTCCCACACCATTTAAATCATAATGTCTAGTCTCTTGTACATTCTTGTGTAAAAGATCCATATTTCCCTTCGCGTGACCCCAATAGGGGTTGGTCAGGCTATTTGAAGGTATTTAGGTTGGAAGGTCTTTTCCAACTGTGGGATTGAAGTTCCTTGATCCATTTAGTGGAATACCCAATCCTGAAATCCTGACTTGGATTTCCTCAACACAAACCTCCAATATTACACCAAGTCTAACAAGGACTAGTCATCTTTATGTAACAGTTAATACATCCCAAAACTTTCATAAGGGATTCCTATATAAAAGTATGTGTCCCAACATGGGTTGGTCAAAAACATAGTTTTATTGATTATTTCCCTTAATCAAGTAATGAAAGACTTAGTCTGACTTAATATTTTATTGATGGATTTTTATCTCTTATGAGTAAATTGATTATTATCATTATCACATTCCTGTTAATATTACTTTGAACCTACTTAAGTGATTAACCATGACTTGATAATATATATTCATAATCTTTGTTTATTTTAGTTATATATTTCATGCTTTTTTAATTCCATAATTATGTAATCTTGACAACACATCTATAATGATAAACCATGAAACTAATGGAAATAAAATAAATTAATGGGAATGATCATGAGGTTTTCTAATGGGTAGTTTATCTAGAGATTGATAAACTAACTATAACCTAGGGGAGAAAAAACTTTGAACATTTTTTGTTAATGTTTACATATTTCCACATGTCCACCATTGTATCTCCCAGGATTGGATTCATCTCAGCTCTGGCTTAAACCACCTCCACTAGATTCGATGATCCATCCTTTACATATTCTTTTTAACTCACACATAGGTGAGGGGTAAAAAGGGGGTTTACATAAAATAAACTATGTGTATGCATTCCCTATATATTAATGAGGATAGATATAATGTAGACCAAAAATTTAATTTAAAATAAATTAAAAGGAAAACAATCATATACAATGGTCTGGTCTAGCTCTTGATCATCAACATACATGAAAAAAGTTACGTATTTAATAAAACTAGAATTCAATTATTTAATCATTCTTATTAAGATAAATCACACTTGAGTAGATTAATTATTGTATTTAATTAATCAATACTTTTATCATAAACATTTTCTAAATTTCTCAAATATTCTCAACCATAAAATTGGAGGAAACATAGTGAACACCCATTCCAATTTAGATGATATGTATTTATAAACATTACACAAACATTGAAGTTTTAGTTCTATGTAATTTTGTAAAGTACATGATTTGTAGTTCTAACTACAAGGCGTGTACTGCCTTCACCATTTTATCTGATGTATATGACTAGTGACTCAATGTGTGACGCGTACTTCAGAAATCTTGGAATAAATGGTGTGTCTAGTGGGCCACACACCACGTTGTCTATGGGGTACACGGTTACCAGTCAGCTTATCCATGTATAGGATGCACAGTTTGGTTCTTGACCATAAGTAACTCCACTTCATGTCCAGTAGGCCACATGGTGTGTAATCTGGATAATTGTGTGATAGTAAATCGTGGTCAACACGTAGTGTAAGAATTAACAACACCTCATTTCATTAATTCAGATGGCTTGAGTAATTGCCGAATTACTCTTGATGCACTAAACACAATTACACAGTGTGTAATCCAGATTACATGATGTGTTTAGAAGATTACATGATGTGTAACTCCAAATACATGGTGTGTACTGTCATGTTTCCTGGATAGAAACTTTGGCACCTCATGATGAGATATTTTGTTTTAATTTTGATCAAAATATTATTTTTTTTATCATAGATCTGCTAAAAACAAAAATAGGAATAACAAATCTAGAAATTCATATTATAAGAATAATTAAACATTAATTGAAAAACAAAATTATTATTGTTTAAATCATCAAAAAATTATTTCAATAATTATAAATGATGATGAACCTGGATATGATACAACCTATAAGATCTGGACAGAACAGAAGCATTTCATTTGGGATCACCCAACTATGCTTTTTCCATAATCAATGACCAATCTGGGATCAATATGATGATCAAAAATTGTATCAACAGATTGATATCAATGATTTATAAAACAGATAATAATAGTTACAAATCTGATAAATGGGATCTTTCATATCATGTTAACAATTAATTTAATAATTTCTAATGAAATTAAATATTTGGGACTTCGTTACTTTCTTTTTTGACGATCGTTGATCATCCAGAATGACCCTTCCAGATTTTATTTGTTGTGCTTGCAAGGATCCAAAGTATAATACCTATAGTGGTGATCTAAACATGCTTCAATGGTCTCCAATCAACACCACTAATTCTCCTAGTTCTAGCGTAGTGGAAGGAATGTCTGGATTGATTGTTCTTGATCGCTGTTTATTATGTCTGGAAGAACATATCTCATTCTTGAGAGGGGGATATAAGGAGAGTCGAGAGAGAAAAAATGTTTGGCACAAGAATTCTCAATTCACCGGGGGTTTGTCACAGTAGGCGTATCCATAAATTAATCGACATGGGGTTTTAGTTATAATATTTAATTTCAGAAAATAATTAAATTCAAATATAACTATTAGAGAAAACCCGTGATATATAATAAAAATAACATCCCAATTATTTTTGGTGTGACAACTTTCCCAAAATGTAACCATAAAATAAATCATATGCCACATAATGATAATAGTATTATTATTATTTCTTGTTACAAATAGCTAAAAATTATTTAATGACTTGGAAATAATTAATTTATCAATGGATATGGCCTTGGTCTATTCGAACTCTTCTTCCATTTATTGAACACCCAAATAAAATATTTGATTATCAAAAATAAATATTTTTATTTAAAAACTAGTAAATAAATATGTATTATATGTTCAAAAAAATAAATAAATATATTTTATTCATAATCTAGTGAATAAATATTTATTTAATTTATACGATCAATTTAACTTGAATAGATTTATTCCTTGGTCTTGAGAATAAATGTATTCCATTAATTAAATTCAAATTGAATTCATTCAAGACCACCATAAACACTTAGCATGTGACCCTTTAGGATTACTTTTCATTGGAATTGGGTGGGCTTAATAAAAGATTACTATTTAAAAATGGTTCATGGCACCCAAGAGAATGAACATAAAGTCACAATGATGACATCCACATACAAAGGATCACTGTGTAATGGTATCCCTTTTTCATAATATCTCATAAAGATGGTTTCATGATAGTGACATCTACATATATGATTGATATGTCATTCTTTTACTACCTGAAATAAACTCTTTATTACACCATGGCATGGAATTTGGGGTGATGGTTCTATTTGAATCAATGTTCTAATATATCAATTTCTATAAATTCAAGGGAAAAATGTATCCTTGACTTATCCATTAATAACATGCCATTCATGACACACCCAACGTACCTTACTTCCCACTAACATATGGCGTGATGGGTTTCATAAAAAAATATAAGTGGGCGAGTCATGACATGTATTAAGGATAGTATTAAAGCTTAAGGACCCTTGAACATGCTCATAGATAGGAATATCCAATGACACCAAAACATGCTGAATTCCAACTTGTGGGTCTATTCTCATAATCTATCGTCTTGGAGATTACCATGTGAGATATTCATATAATTATGTCTAATATTCTTACGAGTACATGCACCCTATGGTCTGTATAATATTTGTCTCATCATAGTTTGTCATCCAACCAAAAAATATATTTATGAATATTGTAATAGAACATCAAGGTTCTCATCATAGTTGGGAACTTCTATGATCTTATTAATGTGAAAAATACTCTAGGTCCTTATTACATTGTATTCATTCAAATTAACTAACAATATGTAATAAGATGTTTAATATTTAAATACATTAAATATTCATGTAATCAATATACAAATAGTTGGTTCTAGGACACCAAATCCAATAGTTAGACCTCAAGATATTCATAATGCTTAGGGCCCTTGACCTGAGTATAGTCATAGATGTAGTTGTCAATACAAAGGCAAAGGAGATGGGTATGGTTAGTTGCATGAAATAGTGGTATTATCACTATATGGGACAGAGATTGTCAGAGGTATGCCTATTTTATCATTTACAATTTTCTATGATTTTTATAATTATAGAGATTTCAACTCATCTATTTCACCCACTCTAATCTATTATTTGTGACTAGATTAAGAGAGGCATATTGTGCCCCAAGTGTCGATTCTACTAGTATGAGGCAAGACCATCTAGTTTGCTGTGTGCTGGGGATGTTCACTAATTAAGGTGAAACATCATTCATGTGTGGATGTTGTATTTCTTCAGCCTCATATACATGATATCATCTACATTATCATCTGGTTGTATTCTACACATGTTTTTATTGACCAATTCCATAAGATATCAATTTTATCTAATGTGTATGGACACTGTGTTATTTTCATTGGTTATTGGAGATTTCATGTAGGATGTTGCAGACTAGTCCCCATTAATTAAATGGTTGAATAGTTGTCTATAGAATCAGTAGACATAGGGAGATAGGAGTCTCCCATGGTTTTCAGGTAGTTCTAGAATGTTTTCTCTGAGGAGAATGGGGAACCACCCCCTCTATGCGATGTTGATAGTGGGATATAATTTCAACCTAATGATTCTATGATTTCAAAGGATTCATATTTGATGTCATATTCTAAGTTATAGAAACTAAGGATTTAGGTAGATAATCAGATGTATAAATTATTTATCAAGCCTAGTGTGTCATCATTGGGTGCTACACTGTTATTCGCTAAGAAGGTGGATGGTAGTATGAGGTTGTGCATAGACTACCAGTGGTTGAACTAAGATAAAATCCACAATTTTTACCCTCATACAAGGATCAATAATTTTTTAAAATAGTTTAGGGGAAATTCGTATATCCATGATTGATATGTGGTTTCAATGTAACCAGTTGAGGGTGAAAGAGTGTGATTTCCTGAAGAATGAATTTATATGTTGGTATGTGTACTTTGTGTTCATGATCATGTCATTTGATGTCACTAACAAAAATATGTTTTCAATGGGATCATAAACTCTATGATCCATTAATTAAAATAGAAATATATATTTGTGTTCCTTGATGACATTTTGATCAATTCAAAGTTAGAGGGGATGAATTAGGATCATCTCAGAGCCATCTTACAGGCTTTTCAATGCCACCGGTTCTATGGAACATTTTCCTAGTTTATTTTTTTGACATGAGGGGTGAGTTTACAATGGAATGTGGTGTATCTAGAGTTTATTTAAGTTTAACTATTAGAGTTTTAGGTAGTGATTTATTTGGAAGCAACAATTAATATGGAAGAGGATCCTAGTTTCTATAGTCTCGCTTTCCATTATGAGAGAATCATGTCCAATTTATCATGTATTATAGCCTCATTGACAGTTATGACTAGGAAGTAGCACACATTTATTTGGAATGGATATTCTCACGAAGAATTCAACTATCTGAATGAGACGTTTTTTTAGTGTTCAAGTTCATCAACTATCAGTGAAGGGTGTATTTTTTGAGGTTTTCTGTGATATATCCCATTTGAGATTGTCACACCCTGACCATAGTTATCATATGTTTTTTTATTTCATGATGATGGATATTTAAGTTGAGGGTCATCTTGAGTGTACAAAAAATATATTTGTTATTTGGTGGTTTCGATTTTCATCAAATCCTATTCATGGTTATTATGAGTGTTAATGGGATAAAATGGAACAGTGGAGAGTTTGGGACACCCCTGATGTCACTATATTGTGTTTAAATCATTGAAGGATAGTTAGGTGGTACTTACCTTGTGTTTTTTGTGTCATTTGAGGGTTTTAGGAAATTTTTTGTGGTTTCACATGTTGAGAACATTTTTCCAAAATAGTTCCACATAAACCTGCAATGTTTTATACTTTTCCAGTATCCCTCGTACGGTTTGCGCACCGTTTACAGAATTATAGAACAAAACTGTACAACCCATTATGGGATTAATACCTAATTACCTATTGATAGGTTTTTGGGGATTCCACCTCTAAATTTAAGCCCTACTAGTTTGGCATTAATAGGAGGCACCTCCCCCTTCCTCCTCTATCGTTTTAGGTCATTTTTTGGGTGATTTCTCACCAATGTTTTGTGGTTCTTCATGGTTTTTCTTCTTCTCTCACCCTCCCTCATTTAATTTCCCTCTCTTGGATTGGTTCTTTTTTCTATAAACCTTAGGGTTAGAGTTGGATTATTTTAGTTTTTTTTCTTCTGTCTAAGGAAAGAGGATTGTTCGTAAGGCTTGGTTATTTCTCTCTTTGGTGATTTATCTAATTCTCACATGATTTTCAGTAGGTGTTTTTGGGAATTTCTTTTCAATTTCATTCCATATAATGTTTGGTATTTCTTAATTAATTTATAAAACATGTTTCACACCATTATTATGTTAATATTTAATTAATGGTAGTGTCTTCTTGTAGGTATATTAGACTAAAAATAGGTTTTTACATGAATCTTGGTTTATTACCATGTGTATTTTTTCTGTAGAAGTTTGATAAAAGTCTATTGAACCTTTTTTCCAAATTTTAATGGTTGTGTGAGGTTTTTAAAATTTAAAATGTTTTGTTCAATTTATTTGGTTCATGCTTAGGATTTCATATAGAAACATGGTGAATTTCTTTGATGAGGTTTTGGAACCTGATTTGAGAAGATCTTATTGGTTGTGAACTTGTGTTATATTTTATAAAAGAGTAAAATGGATGGATTAGGGTTAAGAGAAAATGGTGGTATTATGAAAATGGGTTTTGAATGTTTTGATTAGATATAGTGTGTTTCATTTGACGAAGGCACATCTATGGGTGCACTGGGAGTACACATGGATGTGAAATCAATTAAAGATGAAACTCTAAAGATCATCTCCCTCAAGGACATATCTTCTACCCTTTTACCTATTTCAATAAAATGGATCCATGTTTTCACTAAATGGGGGGAGTAGTCTCTCTTGTGTTTCAAAGTGGTTCCTTACATGTTCCTCAAGGTTTCTCCCGGTTGGATTTCAATCATTCTTGGGTGAGTCGTTGTGTAGTTATGGATCATTTGACATTTGTAAAATATAGTTGGGTTGTAATTAGTTTAAAATTCAGTTTGTAACATTAGTATGCTTTTGTGGGGTATCTTGTATTTTGAATACACCTAGGAACATTTTGGTGAATTATTGGTCTAATGTCCAATTTTTCCATGACAATACAAGTATGATGTTTGTTGTTTCTTAGAAAAATTTTTTTAAGGGTTTTTGTAAATGGTTGAATGTTGTGAAGCTAAAGGACCAGATGGAATTTAGAAATTGTTTTTTTGGAAAACCCCTATTGAGTTAGGTCTCATGCCTTGCTGGTTCATCATGAGATAAGAGGGTCCTCAGTATGGGACCTCCATCATTTTATAATTATTTTAAGGCCATTGGGTAACCTTGAGGTGTCTAGGGTGGTACTAGATTTTGTGGTATGTATTTTTATATGTGTGGCTTGTTGTTTGAATTGTATAGAACACCACCATGTGAAATATACATGGGAACCTAGCGTAGCATATAGGTTTAATGTGAATGATTTCTATAGTAGTATAGGTTATATTACTAGCTAGTCGTGTATAGAAAGTGGATTACTGGAATTATTGCTATGGGATGGGGCCCCTCGACTAGGCACGGTAGATAGATGGTTGGGTGTTATGTTATTATGACGTCATTGAGTAGGGAATTCCTTCAGGAGGAGTCACATGTATATTTTAGAGACCCTAAGCTTGACGTACATTGAAATTACATTAAATTTTCAGAATACTGAGTACATAACAAAAACACACACACAAGGATCATAATGGTTTAGTGTCTTTGGAAACTCGGAATATAATCTTCAAATCCTGGTGAAAGAACTTCAACATCTCCCATAATGATCTTCCTTTTTTTTACCTAAAACCTTTCTTTATATCCTGGGGAAAAGAAAACATAAAAGGGTGAGATCAAATGCTCAGTAAGGGTAAACAAAAGAAATATCAATCACATCATATACATAAGCACATAACTTTTGGAAATCTTAACCTGCAAAAGAGATCATAATTTCATAACATGGGGTAAATCATGACAGTGAAATGTAATCACAATAATCATAACTTAAAACATGAAACTTTGTGGAATTCACACATAATCATAGAGAATCATTTCTTGTTAGTCAAGACTCATTGCCCAGACTATCTTAGTGGACAAAGTCCCTTTCTGAACCGAGTCACCCTCGTTTCAGTCCTGTCTCACTGAACCGGTATAACCTACAGTTCCAGCAATGTCTATCTCATGAGATATAAAATCTTAACCCAATGCATTGGAGGGAGATATAGGTCCCACCCATCTCATAATTATACCATTCTTATGTGTGCCACAAAATCATAAACCATACATCATAGAATAACCCATGTAATAAAAATGGTATTCTTAAAAATCGTGACATCATAAAACAATTCATATACGATAAAGGAATTCATAAAAATAATTCCATCACAACATAATCAAATCAATGTAATAATAGGGAAAAAAACAGAACCCTTTATTATCTTAGATGGTGATAAAACACTTAAACTTCATTCTTGAGGAAAATATCCTTTCTACTTCAAAAACACTTTTCCTTTCTTAACATGTCATACAATTTTAAACTAAAATAAGTTGATTAAAAATAAACTTGAAAAATTTTAAATTAATCTTCTTGGAAATAATGTTTTAAAAATTCATTCATGCCGTATAAGTTAAAAAAAACATTCTTCGTTCTTTTGTCGGAAAAGTCAAAAATTACCTCGTACGAAAAACGACAAAAGATTCCTTTCATATCTTTTACTAAAAACTCACCGAAGGGTAAAATTGGATATAAACTATTGTAGGTAGATGGAAATAATATTACATATGGAGGAAACATGGATGTGGATGATAAAATACACCCCAGTAAATACCAAAGTATAAACAATCTCGGATAAAAATGAGATTGTGATATTTCCCTTACCTTAGGTCCGAGTTGCTTTGTAAGTGTCCAAAATTACTGTATAATTATTTAAATAATGTTATTGACTTATTCCAGAATCATACTTATTTTTATGATATCATATATGGTCATATTCTTAGCTTCTTAGTAGTAATATTTCATTGCTACTTGTTATTCGGGTGTTTATAACGTTTTGTTCTTATGCGTGTTTTGTCGAATAAATTCTTATTATTTTCTTTAGGTTATAGATACCTAATTTCCATAATGGTATTAGTGTAATATATATCATATTAATTCAATTCAATTCATTTATATAATCATTAGGAAATGAAGATCATGTAGAACGAGTCGCATCACATCATGGAGACGGTATTCCATACGTATGCACGAGTGATGATATCGTTCCTATGATCGCGGAATTGTATTGGAGTATATGTATACTATTTCAGAATAAATATCACTTTATAATATTCATATATAGTTATTATTTACACCATTATACTCATCCAAGTAATGTGGTGGTGGAAAATAGATTACACCACGGCGTGGAGACAGTATTTCGTACGTACGCACGCGCGGTGATTTCTTTTTCCGTAGGACGGATAGATGGTGAAATAGGGTTGTTTCATACTTATAATAACATATCAGTATATTATTGATACTGATGTTATTACTTCATAATGAAACAACTAAAGAAGAAGAAGTGGAAGAAGAAATAAAGATGAAAGAATCGGTAACGGACATTACCTCTTCTTTGAAGTGCTTCATTGAGACCTTCTTTTAGGGCACTAAAATTGGTCTTTGAAGAAGACCAGGACCTCTAGGATGTCTCTAGGGAAGTGGAGAGGAGAAATTGGCAGGGTTTGGCCGAGCTTGAAGGCTCAAAGTGGTGTGCCGAAGATGGGGAGGAGGTGCTCTTTTATAAGGGAGGAGAGGGGCACCTTTGGAATAACAAAAAATATTATTTTATTATAAAGTCAAGTTCGGTTTTAAATAGCTCAAAATTTATTTATTTTGAGGATAAGGTGGGTATGGGTCTAAATACTCTCATCCAATAGAATTTAGACAAGTTTAGGTTCCTATTTTAACCTTATCATTTAGATTTAACATTAAGTTAAATAATTTTACTTTTACCGTGTCTTCTTGTGTTCTTACACTATAAGGTTAATAAACTTACTATAAGAAGCCAAACGAACCCCAAATTGTTTATTATTAATATATATAACCTTATCTAAGTCATTTGTCTGAACCTTAGATTTTTAGGAATAAAATAACAATTACTAATATAATATCTGTTTTAAAACCTATTTTATATCAATTTTGACACTATTTAGTAATTGATTTTTGTGAAAATCATAATAGAATGATAAGTTATAAAAACGTTAATTAAATCAATACTAACATGTCATATTAACCTAGAAAATTAGTTTAATTCATAAAAAGTCTCAAAATATATTTATTTGGGTATTTATAACATCAATTATGTCAATATTTTATTAATAAGATAATTACTGCATCATCATTGTGTCATAAATAAATTAAATTATTTAATTTCTAAAAATTAAAAATAAAATACAATTATGTAGGAAATCCCTTTATCTTTCTAATGAATATTTATAGTCGAATTTATCTTTTTTATAACTCTATATTAAAAATGTTTTAGTAAATAAACTTTGATTTTAACTCTTTTAACCCTTCTTTAAATAAACTAATAATAAATGTCCTAATCTAATCCAAGTGGGCCTAAATGGTCATATTTTATTCCTAAGTTTGTTTTTGGTCGAATTACACTTTTCCAATAGAATTATGACATGTTTTAGGGTAATAATAATATCATTTCTACCCATAATTACCCTATTTACTTTTAACCGTGGTAAAAAAAGTAAAAAGTTACTATTCACCAAAAAATTATTTTCATCTCATTCAACCACATTTTACTTACTGACATCAACCGTGTCTCTCGAATTTTTGAAATTCCACTCACAGAATCGGTAAAATTAAGTTTTATGAAAAAAAAATCAGTTTTTTAAATACCACTTAGTGGTTTCACTATTCATCAAAAATTGAAAGTTTTCAGAAAAATACCAAAATTTCACCCTAGGCTAATTTCGATATTCCGAATCCAAAAATGTAGTCCATTTTGAAAAATAAAATTTATAAAATTTCAAAAAGTTGTTATTACTATTCATAACGGCTAGTTTTAATAATATTTTAATAGCATATCATTGTTTAGTGAAACTCGTTATTGCGTACTACACACGCTATCGAGGAAGGTCGTGATTGCGTGTAATGCAAGACAAATAAAGGATGCATGTTGTGCAAGCTCTTTTTGGTGTAGCGTACAACACAAGACATTAGTGAAATTAAAAAGAATATTTTTCATAAAATCTCGGGGTGTTACATTCTACCCCCCTTAAAATGAATTTCGCCCTTGAAATTCGTCGGGGTTATAAATAGTTTACTATTCGAAAGTTTCTTTAATATAAACCCACATCGTAAAAAGGAATACCAAAACCCATCTTTAAAAACGAAAGTATGAAACGTAACGGTTACCCAAATAAACTAATCACTGGGTTTCCACATAGGTGAAAATATGGATATGGAATAAAAATCTAACCATCATGTTCTAATGGAGAGTGGTAGAGAACATGGATATGGAGAAGCCAACAATCACAAATCCATAAATTTGTGACGATCTAAGGTACCATCCGATTAATCAGATATAAGAGCACTAGAACAACATTTTTGGTTTTCAAGATCGTTTCCCTAATGTTGAAGAATTTGAATTAGAATAAATACTTACTTTATTTTGGTACAATCTCACTGTTGTTCGTGCCTTGAACAATTTCCACTTCATCTCTTAAATAAATTAAGTTGAATTTATTATTCGTTAAGTGTTAGCAGATCATGTGATAGAATGACGGGTCATTCCATCTGTCTCAAACAAAAGGTTAGAAAATGTTATTAAATATACATAAGTCATTCTATAGTGAGAATAATCATATATGGTTCCTAAAATGGACTTATACTTCATATATGATACTACTTAATATAATAAAACTAGTTTCTACTAAACAGGGACTTCTTGTAGGTCAGTGGTAGGCGATAAAGGCCAATCGCACTTCGGTTGTGGGTTCGATTCCCACAGCCTTGTCCGACGCGATGGGCTGTCGCCCGTCCTGCAGGTTGTCCCTTTTCTAAAACTATAACATCCCATCAATAATATCGAAAAAACTTCTATCCTTAAACAATACTAACTTATGTCCAACATATTCCATTCCAATCTTTAGGCTTATCCATAATACTACATTCCACTCTCATAACATAGTGAAAACGATTACCAGAGATTTAATACCATCGTTGATCCCCATATATCATAAGATATGTTTTGTTGGTCACATTCCAAACATTCAAAGTCATTAATCATGAATTCTCTTAAATACCCATTGAGCCTTAGTGAAAACATGAATTTAGTTAAAAGTTAACACTTTCCACATACCAAAATCCTCAAAATTCTATATACTCAAACCATGATATCACTTAGTCCTTATATCAATCATGAGCTCATGAATACTGTCAAATATTTCATTTTCTCGTTTCCCTTCATTATGAACATATCATTCTTTTTCCAAAAATATCTCAATCACTTTCCATGGTTACTGGTAACATAAAATTATTGAAAATCACAATAGACCAAAACATAAATATTCCAATATTCCAAGATACTATATACAACATTATTTTGGAATAAACACTTAATCATTCCACCACAATGTTTTCATATTCAACTTCTCCAATAGTGATCGCATGTGACTTCCCTTTTTTCTTTCCCTTAAGTGTTTGCTCATGTTGATCATCACTAACACTTGGATTAGGGCATTTATTAGCATAATGCCACATTTCCTTGCACTTGAAGCATTGAAGTGTTGGTGGTGCGTTCTTTGCAGTGTTTTCTTTGTTCACATCATTAGAAACCATTTTTCCATTACTTCGACACTCATCTGCTCGATGACCTTCTTTTCCACACTTAAAACATTTTCTATTCCCTTTAAGACAATCTCCACCATGCTTCTTTCCACACTTTGAGCATAAGAAAACATTCATTTTCTTTTCCCCATTATTCTGAGATTTCTCCATGAACTCCATCTCTCGTTTCTTTTCAAAACCATGAGATGGATATGTAACACCAACTTCCATTTCTACCTTCATAGAACAACGCACAATTTCTTCATAGCTATTGAAGTCTCTTATAGCTAATGCCCTTCGAAGACTTGGTTTTAAGCCACTAAAAAATCGATCAACTTTACTTTCAGGTTGGATGATAATGCCAGATGCATACCTTGCAAGTCTTGTAAAATTTTCTTTGTATATACCAATAGATTCATCATACTTCTGCTTCAGCTCAAGAAACTCCTTTTCCATCTTCGTTCGAAGAATACGAGGGAAGTACTTACTGAAAAACAAGTTATTGAACTCGTCCCATTCCATGGACTCAATTTCATATCTTGGCCTCATATTCTTGATAAGATTCCACCATTGATCAGCTTCACCTTCCAAACAATATACTGCTAAGATAACTTTATCATGTTCAGATCATTGAAGAACTGAAAATATATTTTCAGTGGTATTGATCCATTTTTCAGCAACAAGTGGATCAGAAGACCCACTGAAAGAAGGTGGATGTTGCCTCATGAAGGACTCGATAGAATATTGTTCCCTTCTTTGCTCATTTGGAAGTCCATAATGATTCATAGCTTGTGTAAGTATAGCAATAAGATCTTTCACTCCATCTCCCATAACATTTGTTTGTTCAGGAGGACAATCATTTCATTGTCCATTGCATTGATCAACACAGTTCCTTCGGGTTCCAGCCATCGTCTAAAACCCAAAAAGAATAGTGTGAGAGGAAAAAAATCATGCTAGGGAAAACAACATAATAAAGGGGGATTACCTTCAATATCTAACATCTTAGGTTTAATTATATGATCGTTAGCATAATTCTAGTACTATAACCTATACGTATACTTAACCTTAGAGACATCCCTAGACATACCTTAGAAATATATCTAGGGATCTCACTAACGTTTTCGCATCCTAGTTTCCAAAGGTTGACTAAACCTTTCCTCTGATACCAACTGTATAGACTCGAAGCTTGACGTACATTGACATTACATTACATTTGCGGAATACTTAGTACATAACAAAAACACACACACAAGGATTGTAATAGTTTAGTGTCTTTGGAAACTCGGAATATAATCTTCTAATCCTGGTGAAAGAACTTCAACATCTCCTATAAAGATCTTCCTTTTTTTTACCTAAAACCTTTCTTTATATCCTAGGGAAAAGAAAACATAAAAGGGTGAGCTCAAATGCTCAGTAAGGGTAAACAAAAGAAATATCAATCACATCATATACATAAGCACATAACTTTTAGAAATCTTAACCTACAAAAGAGATCATAATTTCATAACATGGGGTAAATCATGGCAGTGAAATGTAATCACAATAATCATAACTTAAAACATGAAACTTTGTGGCAATCACACATAATCATAGAGAATCATTTCTTGTTAGTCAAGACTCATTGCCAAGACTATCTTAGTGGACAAAGTCCCTTTCTGAACTGAGTCACCCTCGTTTTAGTCCTGTTTCACTAAACCGGTATAACCTACCGTTCCATCCATGTCTATCTCATGACATATAAAATCTTTACCCAATGCATTGGATGGAGATATAGTTCTCACCCATCTCATAATGATACCATTCTTATGTGTGCCACAAAATCATAAACCATACATCATAGAATAACCCATGTAATAAAAATGGGATTCTTAAACATCGTGACATCATAAAACAATTCATATATGATAAAGGAATTCATAAAAATAATTCCATCACAACATAATCAAATCAATGTAATAATAGGGATAAAAACAGAACCCTTTATTATCTTAGATGGAAAATAATTTTGATAAAACATTTGAAATTCATTCTTGTGGAAAATATCCTTTCTACTTCAAAAACACTTTTCCTTTCTTAACATGTCATAAAATTTTAAACTAAAAGAAGTTGATTAAAAATAAACTTGAAAACTTGTAAAGGAACCTTCTTGTAAATAATGTTTTAAAAATTCATTCATGCCGTATAAGTTAAAAAAACATTCTTCGTACTTTTGTCGGAAAAGTCAAAAAGTACCTTGTACGAAAAATGACAAAAGATTACTTTCATATCTTTTACTAAAAAATCACCGAAGGGAAAAATTGTATATAAACTATTTTATGTGGATGGAAATAATATTACATATTGAGGAAACATGGATGTGGATGATAAAATACACCCCAGTAAATACCAAAGTATAAACAATCTCGGATAAAAATGAGATTGTGATATTTCCCTTACCTTAGGTCCGACATGATTTGTAAGTGTCTGAACCTCCTGTATAATTATTTAAATAATGTTATTGAATTATTCCAGAATCATACTTATTTTTATGATATCATATATGGTCATATTCTTAGCTTCTTAGTAGTAATTTTCATTGCTACTTGTTATTCGGGTGTTTATAACTTTTTGTTCTTATGCGTGTTTTGTCGAATAAATTCTTATTATTTTCTTTAGGTTATAGATACCTCATTTCCAGAATGGTATTAGTGTAATATATATCATATTCATTCAATTCAATTCATTTATATAATAATTATGAAATGAAGATCATGTAGAACGAGTCGCATCACATCGTGGAGACGGTATTCCGTACGTACGCACGAGTGATGATATCGTTCCTATGATCGTGGAATTGTATTGGAGTATATGTATACTATTTCAGAATCAATATCACTTTATAATAGTCATATATAGTCATTATTTACACCATTATACCCATCCAAGTAAGGTGTTGGTGGAAAATAGATTACACCACGGCGTGGAGACGGTATTCCGTACGTACGCACGCGCGGTGATTTATTTTTCCGTAGGATGGATAGATGGTGAAATAGGGATGTTTCATACTTATAATAACATATCCGTATATGAGTGATACTGATGTTATTACTTCATAATGAAACAACTAAAGAAGAAGAAGTGGAAGAAGAAATAAAGATGAAAGAATCGGTAACGGACATTACCTCTTCTTTGAAGTGCTTCTTTGAGACCTTCGTTTAGGGAACTAAAATTGGTATTTAAAGAAAACCAGGACCTCTAGGATGTCTCTAGGGAAGTGGAGAGGAGAAAGTGGCAGGTTTTGGCCGAGCTTGAAGGCTCAAAGTGGTGTGCGGAAGAGGGGGAGGAGATTCTCTTTTATAAGGGAGGAGAGGGGCACCTTTGGAATAACTAAAAATATTATTTTATTATAAAGTCAAGTTCGGTTTTAAATAGCTCCAAATTGATTTATTTCTAGGATATTGTGGGGATGGGTTGACATACTATCATACAATAGAATTCAGATAAGTTTTGGTTCCTATTTTAACCCTATCATTTAGATTTAACATTAACTTAAATAATTTTACTTTTACTGTGTCTTCTTGTGTTCTTACACTATAAGGTTAATAAACTTACTATAAGAAGCCAAACGAACCCCAAATTGTTTATTATTAATATATATAACCTTATCTAAGTTATTTGGCCGAACCTAAGATTTTTAGGAATAAAATAACAATTAATAATATAATATTTGTTTTAAAAACTATGTTATGTCAATTTTGACACTATTTAGTAATTTATTTTTTTGAAAATCATAACAGAATGATAACTTCGAAAAAAGTTAATTAAATCAATACTAACATGTCAAATTAACCTAGAAAATTATTTTAATTCATAAAAAGTCTAAAATTATATTTATTTGGGTATTTATAACATCAATTATGTCAATATTTTATTAATAAGATAATTACTGCATCATCGTTGTGTCATAAATAAATTAAATTATTTAATGTCTAAAAATTACAAATAAAAAACAATTATGTAGGAAATCTTTTTATCTTTATAATGAATATTTATATTCGAATGTATCTTTTGTATAACCCCATATTAAAAATGTTTTAGTTAGTAAACTTTGATTTTAACTCTTTTAACCCTTCTTTAAATAAATTAATAATAAATCTCCTAATCTAATCCAAGTGGGCCTAAATGGTCATATTTTATTCCTAAGTTTGTTTTTGGTCGAATTACACTTGTCCAATAGAATTAGGACTTGTGTTAGGGTAATAATAATATCATTTCTACCCATATATACCCTATTTTCTTTTAACCGTGGTAAAAAAAGTAAAAAGTTATTATTCACCAAAAAATTATTTTCATCTCATTGAACTACATTTTACTTACTGACATCAACCATGTCTCTCGTATTTTTGAAATTCCACTCACAGAATCGGTAAAATTAAGTTTTATGAAAAAAATTCAGTTTTTTAACTACCACTTAGTGGTTTCACTATTCATCAAAAATTAAAAGTTTTCAGAAAAATACCAAAATTTAACCCTAGGCTAATTTCGATATTCAGAATCCAAAAATGAAGTCCATTTTGAAAAATAAAATTTATAAAATTTCAAAAAGTGGTTATTACTATTCATAACAGCTAGTTTTAATAATATTTTAATAGCATATCGTTGTTTAGTGAAACTCGTTATTGTGTACTACACACGCTATCGAGGAAGGTCGTGATTGCATGTAATGCAAGGCAAATCAAGGATACGTGTTGTGAAAGCTCCTTTTGGTGTAGCGTACAACACAAGACATTAGTGAAATTAAAAAGAATATTTTTCATAAAATCTTGAGGTGTTACATATATAATGTTCTAGTAATCTTCTAAGTTCCCTAAATTTCCATTATTTACCTGTTACGAGCAATATTGGAGCTATTTCTCTCGTTGTGTAAAAATTTATTCCATGTTCCTGGTTTTGGTTTCTATTTGGAAAGACTGTGAATGTGTGGTCTGTTTAAAAATAATTTCGTAAGTATTTATTTTGAAAGAGAAATTGAAACTCTACTTTTTTCCATCTTGTGTCTTATTTTAAATTATGAGAGAATTAGATCATGTTGGCTTTTTTTAAACTACAAAATTTTTAGAAACTCTATTTTTATAAATTTACAACAAACTATTTTTAAGGAATTATCTTTGGGAAAGGAATAGAAGGGATTCTCTAGTGATTACCTAATGAGATGTCGAGTTCAAACACTACTTATACCACTCAGTATCGGTGGACGCTAGGTTCTGATTTTTTTTGGGTTCCAGGTCAGATTCTCATAGTTGGAGCATGGATAATATTGTGGTTGGAGGTGACCAAGAGGTCACATAGATATCCTGCCTTAGTGGTTCAGTTTCTTCATTTTAGATTAACATTTGTATTTCAGTTTTCATCTTGTTGAGTTGTATTTTGTAGCATGATTTTTTTATACTATTTATGTTCAGATGTTAGATCT
Source organism: Viscum album (assembly GCA_963277665.1). Lineage (NCBI taxonomy): Eukaryota > Viridiplantae > Streptophyta > Magnoliopsida > Santalales > Viscaceae > Viscum > Viscum album. Next base: position 221,371,806 of record OY728163.1, read on the forward strand.
TATGGATTATTTGGTTCTCTCTATCTGGTCTTGTTTTATTTCTTTGGTGCTAAAATGTTCCCAATTTTATATTTTTATACTTGACACTAGATTTCTTCTATAGGGGATCAGAAATGCCTTTTGGGTCATGCTGCAGACCATCTCGGGTGACCCGATTTGTTTTGACCCATGTTGGTTCATGAAAACATGGTATTAGAGTAGGACCTATTATTTTTGGTGTTTGGTTGAAAGAGATTTGTAATGTCATGGCTCAAGAGGTAGGTGCAGGAAGAATGTCATGAACTCTTGCTCTCACTCATCCCCAAGTCTCTAGGGGTAGTTCGAGGTTTGAGTCTTTTGTCTTGGGTTTTATTTTATTGAGGGAAGAAAATGGAGGTGAATCTAGTTTAATTGTGGCCTCATATGGGTTGGTGATCTATGTGGATTCCAAGTTCCCAGTTCGAGGTCCTCTCAGTGTTATGCCTTACTTGGGGAATGGCTCACCACCATGTCATCGGGTTAGGAATATGAATTAGTTCGTCATTCCGGTAGGATTTTATTGGTTTTGTTTTGTTTTGATCTCGGTTTATGGGAGTGTGTGTTAAAAATGAATGTGTTTATGAAATGGAAAAAGGTTTACTTTAAATGTTTTTGAAATTGGTGGAGTGGGTTTTTAAATAGGAAGTGTTTCAGTTTGGATAATCTGATATGTGTTTATATTTAATGAGTCAAAAAGATGTTTGAACCCAGGAACTCTATAAAGAGAGTCACATGTATGTTTGTATGTACGGAGCATTCCTGGGGTAACTTGTCTATGGATGATGTAAACCAGATTGGATGAACATACATGTGATGGTTCATAAGGTTTAATAGGTGAGTTTTTAAAATTTAAAGGGAAATAGTGGGTTTAAAAAGGGAAATAAATTTTTGGGAATTGGATTTGGTATAAAGAGTGAGTTTTGGTATTTTGAATGTTTCTTGAGAATTTGGTGATTTCAAAAACTAATATGAAATGGGATTTTTGGATGGGTGTTTTGGTTGTGCTTGAGTTGTATAAATTCTAACCCTTGGGAGTTGTCTAAATTGAGTTTCCAATGATTCATTCTCAAGTTCTAGTTCTTTTTCTGTGTTTCCTCTTCATCATGGTGATCGAGATCTGTTAGAGATAGTTTTCTGGTGGGTGGAAGTAGATCGTGTCTTTGGGTTGAGGGGAACTTCCAAGGGTGTTAAGGTTCATACCATCTTGGGTTTATTTGAGGGTCCAGTTTGGACAAATAATCAAGGGATGTATTATCATCAATAGAGTTTGGGGTGTAGTAGGTGGTGTTAATCTTTCTTATGTTTTCTTATTGTGTGAGTAGTGGCTATTAGAATAGCATGTCTCCACGAATCAATCTTCATCAATGTCAGCTTCCAGTTTTTTGGACCATTCATTTGTGTGGATGGAGATGCTTCAACCATCAGGGCCCCAACCCCTGGTTCTAGGGTGATTCTCACGCATAGTGAGTAGTTGACAAGGGAGTGTGAAGCCTTAGATAGGCTTTTAGTTTAAGAAATTTGGATTGAAACATCCAAATTTTCATTTTTCTGTTCTTGTTGAAATTTCAAGGTTATCATTGTAGTGGTGGTGTGATGACTTTTTTCGACTACAATCAAAGTGGTTTTATCTACTACAAATGTGGGTTTTAAATATTTCATATACCTTGAAGGGTGTTGGGATAATGAATGAATGGAATTGTTCTGGTTCTGGGTTATGTTTTATCGGTGCTCATTTGTATATCCTTGAGTTTTTTAGAATTGATGTATTATGGGTTTGGTTCATGTAGGAGCATCCTTATTTTGGTGGAAGTTGTGTCCATATTGCACAAGGATGTTTGGGTTGAGTCCTGGTTAAAATATTCAATTTTTAATATTTTGGGTGATTTATTTGTATCCTACACACATTTTTCTCATGGTAAGAGGAAATTGTGTGCCTTGACTATGTAACAGTGTGACATGGTTCCATTTTATAATAGTGGCATTTATCATGGTTGGAACACATTTCAGAAACCATGTGTATAGGCCATGTGGGGAGACCCTTCTTTCCAGTAGCTCGAACACGGTTGGCCCATAGTTCAGTAAACCATGTAGGCAAACCATGCGAGCTTCCCCAAAATTTTAAATTTTAAAATCCCTAGTTCCTGGTTGCGGTGAGGGTGTTGTTTGGGGTTTAATTGATGTCTATATTAGTTGGGTTATTATGGTATGGATGAACATCTCATGTTCTTCCCTCATCCCCATTCTTATGTTGTGGTTACATCTAGATTGGTTGGGTGTGACATGCAGAGTGAAGAGTCACTGTGGGGTTCATGGTTTCTCTTGGCTTTCATCGGGCATGGATTTGAGTTTTGGTTAACTTTTGGATGTGTTTGTAGTGGGAATAATTGTCACACCCCATCCATGGTTATCACTTTTTTATTTCTTAATGTTGGATCTTTTGGTTGAGGTTCTTCTTTAATGTACAACAAAAGTATTCAGGTTTGTATAGTTTTCTTCAAATCCAATTCAAGGTTATTGTGATTGTTATTCGAAGAAAATGGAATTGTGGAGAGTTTGGGATTTCCATTAAGGGTTTTTGCCAATTTTTATGGTCATTTGGTTTCAACGTGGTTTTTTCTAACCGTGAAACTTTAACCTGCAATGTTGTAGATTTTCTGAGTATCCCTCGCATGGTTTACAAACAGTTTACAAAACTACAAAGGAAAACTGTGTAAACCATTACGGGCCTTATAATTTTTGACCTAGAGACCAATTTTCAATTATTCCACCTCTAAAATTAAGCTCTAGAAGTTTTTCATCGACTAGAGGCAGCTCTCCTTCATCCACCATTGTTTTGGGTTATTTTTTGGGTGATTTATCCTTAATTTTTAGTGGTTCTTCTGGGATTCTTCTTCTCCTATTCCCCCTCACTCGTTTCATTACTCTCCCTTGGATTGTTTCTTGTTTGTCCAAACCCTAGGGTTAGGGTTGAAATATTTCGGTTTGTTTTCTTATTTCTAGGTCATGCAGATTGTTTATAAGGCTCAATTATTATTCTCTTTACAGTTTTATCCCATCTTCACATGGTTTTGGAAGGTGTTTCCATGCCACAATATTCAATTTTAATCCATATAAGACTTGTTCTCCCTTAATTAATTCTTAAAACTTTTTTCACACATTTATTATATTCATAGTTAATCCATGGTAGTTTTTTCATGTTGATATTTTCGACTAAAAATAGGTTTTTACTCGAATCATGGTTTATGCCCATGTGTATTTGTGTTGTAGGTGTTTGATAAAATGTATACTTAAACTTTTTGATGAAATTTTATGGTTGTGTGAGGTTTTTAAAATTTAAATTTTTTTATTAAATTGATTTGGGCCATGTTTTGGATTTTATATAGAAACATGGTGAATTCCTTCGATGTGGTTAGGAAATTGATTTGAGAAGATCTTATTGGTTCTGAACTTGTGTTAAATATTTCAAAGAGTGAAATGGGTGAATTTGGGTTGAATAAAAATAATTGTTTTTGAAAAATGGTTTTCAAATTTTTTGATTGGTTATAGAGTGCTCTATTGATTGAAAGAACATCCATAGGTACACAAGGTGCACACATGGATATGAAATCAAATGATTATGGAACTTTAAAGCTCATATCCCTCAATGAACATCTCTTCTATATTTTTTCCCTATTTCCCTATAATGGTTCCATGTTTTCCAAAATGGGGTAATTAGTGTATCTTGTGTGTGAATGTGGTTCCTAAAATTTTTCTTAATGTTTTTCATAGTCGGCCTTGAAACATTCTTGGGTGTGTCGTTGTGTAGATATGGCCAGTTTTCCATTTATAAAAGAGGGTTTCCTTGTAACTTTTTTGAAAGCATTTTTCCACTTTCGTATGATTGTGTGGTTTTTATTAGATTTCAAATACACTTGGGAACATTTTGGTGAATGATTGGTCTAAGGGACAATTTGGCCATTTTAATACAAATATGTTGTTGATTCTTGATTTGAAAATGGTTTCAAAGGTTTTTTGGTTAATGGTTTAATGTTGGGAACCATAATGTCTGTTTGGAATTTCAATATGGTTTTTTTGAAAAACCCCTCTTGAGTTAGATATATTTCCTATCCGGTTGTTTGTGAGATTGGAGGGTCCAGGGTATAAGAAATCCTTTATATGATAATTATTTTTTAAGGAAATGGTCTATCCATGAGGTGGTTGCGGTGCTTCCAAATTATGTGGTGTGTGGTTTTATATGTGTAGCTTATTGTTTGAATTTAATGGAACACCCCCTTGTGAAATATATATGGGAAAATAATATAACAAAGATGTTTACTCAGAAATATTTCTTCACTACTCTAGGTTATTTTACTATCTAGTGGCTCATAGCAGGTGGATACATTGGTTTATTCTATGGGATTGGGCCCCTCGACCAGTCTAGGTTGGGTGATAGTCGAGCGTTAGGTAGTTATGACATCATTGAGTAGGGAATACCATCAATATGAGTCGCATGTAAAGTAAGTTCTAGTTCTCCACTGAGTTACTAGGATTTCCCATGTTTACCCATTATAAAAACCACAAGAGATGTTTCTCTTTTTGTGTAGAAATTTATTCCTTGTACCTAGTTTTTGCTTTTATTTAGAAAGACTTTGAATGATTGGTTAGTTTAAAAATAATTACATATGTAGTTTTTATGATAGAGAAAGTGAAACTCACCATTTTCCATCTTCCTCCTTATCTCAAATTATTCGGGGAATAGATCACGTTGGTTTGTTTTAAACTAAAAAATGTTTTTGAAAATATATTTTTATAAATGTGTTTCAAACTAGTGTTTATGGAAGGTTTTTTGGAAAATAAGGGCATGGATTCTCTAGTGATTACCAACTGAGTTGTCAAGATCACACACTACCTATACCACTCAGTATTGGTAGACCCAAGATGATTCGCAAGTTCAACTTTTGTCCAGGTTCCCTAGTAGGTTCTCATAGTTGGAGCATGGCTAGTTTTTTGGTTTGAGTTAACCAAGAGTTAACTTGGAGATCACATATTAGTGATTCAATTTTTTCAATTTGGATTTAGTTTTTAGCTTGTTGAGTTGTATTTTGTAGCTAGATATGTTTATATTATTTATTTTTAATTATTTTCTCTTGTGGTTTATTTGGTTCTCTTTATAAAGTCCTAGTTTATTTTCTTCAGGATAAAATTTTCTCTCTTGTATGGTTTAATTATCGGCACTAGTTTCCATCCTGAGGGGATTGGGAACGTCCTTCAGGACATGCCACAGACCCGCTCAGGTGACTGGATAAGGGTTGACCCAGGTTGGTTCGTGATAGGGATTATGTTGCATCTTGATGGAGTAGATGGTAGTGATCTTTTTTGGGTCTAGGAATTTTCTCCCTCATGTTCATAACTATGCCACTCATGATATAGTGCTTGAAACAGTTATGTTTTAGCTGATGTTTTAGTTACATTTCATCATTTTGGAGCACATTTTTCTATTCACATATCACTAGATTTTGATCTAAGTCTTTTCTCAACATGATCTGATTCTATTATAGCATAGGTAGATGGAGTTTCTACAAAAATATAACTTTTAGAACTTATAAACCTTAGGAAAGGGGAATAATATGGATACTGATTTGAAAAGAATGTCCTATAATGTTGTTTTTCATGAGTTTGTGGATTGTTGGAGAGAAATGGATGGGTTGGAAGCCCTATTATTTGATGTGATAATAGTAGATGGGGGAGGTCTCTTCTTTCCTATAACGATTTGTTTTTCTCTGATGTTTCAAGTGGAAGAATCACATTGGTGAGACTTATAAGTAGAGGAAATTAATGACCTTTTTGGCCATGGTGATGCTCTATAGGGATAGTTAGTGGATTGTATGAACCCTAATATGTTTTATTGGATATTGTTTTCTCTAGTAGAGATACAATAGGGAGTTTTTATTATGTTTTATAACTCACATTTAGTAGTATACATGGGAGTTTCCAAGATGTACAACTAATAATGGAACAATTTTTGTGGCCTGGTACTAAATGATTAGTGGTAGAGTTTGTGGATATGTGTCTAGTTTTCTAGTAGTTAAAATCTATGAACTTTTTTATTAGCTTTTTTCATAGCAATTTAATGTTTTTAGTGGAAATGGGTTGAAATATGCACAAAAATTTTCATTGGGATACCCTAATATCTCTATCGTTGTGATCTTATCTAGGTAATTGTGGATGAGTTGATGAAATTGGATCACTTCCAAGTGATCAAGGATTCATGCATAGTAGATGTTTTGTAAAAGACGTATATGGATGAGGTTTTGTGGATTCATGGAGTTCCTAGTGCCATTATATCCGATTGGGATTCAAATTTTAACATGCATAAATGGAGGGTATTGGAGATTTATTTAGCGACTCACTACCATATCTGCATAGCATTCCACACTCAAACAGATGGGAAGACATATCAGACAATCTAGATGCAAGACTTTATGTTTCTGGTGTGTTTCTTATACATTTTTGGATCATTATAACAACAAATTCCTTTGGTTGAGTTTTCTTATAATAATATCTATCCATCCTCCATCACCATGCCTTTTTGCATATACATATGGGAAGATGTGCCATTTTATATTGTGTTGGGAAGAGGTTATGAATTTAGTAATGATTATAGTGTATATCATCTAGAGAATAGTAGATAAAGATTAATTGGTTCAAGAGGAGATGAATGAATCATAGGATAGGAAGAAGTATTATGTTTGTCATAGTAGGAGGTCCTTACAGTTTGAGGTTGGAGATAATGTGTTCTTGAAGGTTTCCCCTCGACATGGGAAGTATAGGTTGGGAAGAGAGTAATCTCTCATCCTTGATTATTGGGTCTTTTAAGGTGTTGAGACACATTAGAGGGGTGGTGTGCTAATGGGAACATCCACCTCAGCTAGACCATATCCATGATGTATTCCATGTTTCTCTGCTCCGTCAGTATATTCTAAATCACTCCTGTTTCATTGAAAAGTAAGAATTGTATGTTGTGGATGGAACGACATTCATGGATGAGATAGTTGAGATTCAAGACTGTAAAGAGAATTGGATTTGAGGATATCTAATTCCTTTGGTTTGTGTGCTATGGAGGAATGGTGGCATAGAAGGGAGTACTTGGGTGAATGAGACACAGTTGTGAACCTAGTACCTTGAGATACTTTATCAATGCACCATACATTATTGAATTTTTAAAATTATTTACTGATATGTTTTTTTAATAATTATAATTGAGATGTTGATTAAATATTGTGATTTAAAGGATCAATTTATTGATTTATAAAATGTTTTCCTAGTTTTTTTTCTTATACTCTTATATAAAAATGATAGAGTAGGATTAATATTAACATATGGTAAAAATTGATTTCATTTTTTGGAACTAGGAAATATAATGATGCCTTGAATATTTTAACAGACTATATAAATTTATATGTGGGATCAAATATTTTTAATGTAAATTATTTAGATTAATTGGTTGAATGATATTTTTTGATTTATTTCTATGATTTATTCAAGGGATATATACTCTTGTAAGTTATTCCAAGTTGTTCATGAGTTTGTATATATAGATATATTTTAATGGATTTTGTAAATGAAAATTTTGATTCTATAATTACAATGTGATAATTAAATAAAATTCAGATTTAAATTATTCTTTTGATGATGTAATTAAAATGAATAATGAAAAATATAATTTAATTTCCTCATTGACACATTTCAAAATGACATTCCGGGGAAGTGATCTATACCCTCATGAATTCTTCCATATGATTATGACTTATAGGAGATTTAAATAGAGATATATTTTAGGTTATTTTTGGTATACTAGAAGGGGACTTCATATTTGGTGGTGTATGGACATTGGGTGAGAAGATAATAATTGTTTTTTTGTTATTGATTATTGAAAAAGGATTCCTAACATCTTATCACTATCATTATCGGAATCATTAGAATATTAGTGAGAGGGTGAGTATTTATATATATATATATATATATATATATTGGGATTGAATAAATACTTATGGGTAATGGAACACATCATTAGGAAGTTCCCTCACTGAGGATATGTTAGAGAAGCGTTGTTGTTATATATTGGGAATGCATCAATAAGCCTATAGATGGGTCCACCTGAGTATTTCTAGAATCAGGTCAGTAGATATTTAAGACTTTCCAATGATAATGTAGTAATTATTTTTCTCACATGGTATTCTTCCTTTTGTTTTCTTTTTCATTTTTATTAAAGATTAATTCATTCATTGATAATAATATCATTTTCTTCCTTTGTTTTAATTTTTAATAAATACTTTTTGTTTTATATTAGTTTTTTTTCTTTTTTAATATTCAATTATTTTTTTATTATCTTGATATTTTTCATGTTTTTTAAGGTAATATTTTAATATAATCCTTATAAATGGGATTACAATTGTAATTTTTCAAATATATTGTATTGAGAAATTTAGAACTCTTATGAAATAATTTTTTAGATTTACAATAGAATTTATTTAATTTCAACAGTTATTTTTCATAAAATGATAAAAAATTAATTTTAAATAATTTATTTCAAAATAGTTGTTATGGTCTATTTTTTTAATATAAATGATTTGATTATTTAGTGATTAGTTATACGGTTGGTATGATCACACCATACCAATTCCACTTTACATCGGTATACCCGAGTACGTTTTGTTGTTCAAGTTTCAGTTTGGGGATTACTTATAGAGAATGTTGGTATTGTGGATAGATGTTTAACATAAATCTAATATTGATTTTATTTAATTAATTTTTTATTCCCTTTTTAATACACATTTATCATATATGTTTTCCTTAGGTACGAGTTATGTTTTTTAATTAAGCTATAGTTTTTACATTTATTTTGATTTTTATGGGAATGCCTTTTAGTTACATTTCATTTGGGTAGATTTGATTTAATATATAGTTATTATTACTATTAATGGATCTTTATTTAATGAATTTTTCAGCCTGAACATTCTCAAAGAATTTTAAATTTAATTCTTATTTATTGGGTGAAATCATTTCCACTTTAGTTCTTGGATTCCATTATCACTTATCCCCAGCCAAAGAGAATCAAGAATGTGCTTCTGTCCTATCAATGGGTTGACTCAGGTGCCTAATTTAAGGGTTGACTAGACTGATTCACCCAAATTTCCTATAAAATATATTGATTCAAAAAAAATCAATGTAAATTATTATAGGTAACAATTATTATTAGTGAAAAATACTCATCTCTATCGAAAATTTAATGCCTTTTTATTCTATTTTCAGATTATATCAATTCTAATTTCACTGTAATGAAAGTTTTAATAAACATATCCAATAACTAGTCATTTATGAAAATATATTCTAAACAAATATCTCTTTTTTTATACCCAATATCTACTAAATTTAAATCCTACTTTTATATTTTTGGTTCTAGAATATTGACAAAAATGTTAATCAATATTGAAATATCTGATGAATTGCCACAATAAATTAGAAACTCTTTCAAATAATAGTCTATATTATATAATATTTTATTATTATATTGATATTGAGAGAAAGAAAAATTATCACATATTTAATCTAGTTTAGAAATTGAAAAAGAATCCAATAATTTTCTTCATTAATTACATTATATAAAAATATTATCCAAAATATAACACATACAATAAGTAATATTTTTTCAAATATGTAACCTTAAAAACATGAATTAAAATAACCAATTAAATCAAAAGATGATTTAAAAGTATAATAAAACCGTTTTTCATATTTCCTTTAACATAAATAATACTTATTTTAGTTTCAATTATATTATTTTCATTAGGTTTAGATTTAAATATTTCTCACCAGCATTCATTAGGAAATAAATCTATCTTAGTATAAATTGAATATATTATACTACAATTAAAACCTCTTAAATTTTAATAACTCAAGATTTTGAAGAATTATAAAAATCAATTTTATATGTACTGATCATTGGGGTTCTCATGAATTTACTAGAATCAAGTCTAAATATTTTATCTAATTCATCATCAAACATATATTATTTTAAAAATATGCATAAATTTATTTTTAATAATTGAATTCCAAAAATAATAATTTTAAATATATAGTAATTATCATATAAAAATAATAAGTAATTAAATCAAAAAATCCTTTACATACTGTTCACTATATGATCCAAATATAATACCATCAATATAAAATTTAAGAATTAAAATATCTTTATAAAATTTCTAAATATGAAAATTATGGGCCACATTACCTTTTACGAAAACAATTTTAAACCTGTATTAATAATATCATTTGTACTAATCATGAGAAGAATTTTATAATTCCATATGAAGATTTAGAATGTTTTTTTAATAGGGGTATGAAATTTTTAATATTAAAAAATGTGTATTTTGATGAAAAATTATTTAAAAATCAGTCCATTTAAAAATGAAAAATTTTAATTACTTTGGTATAGTTTACAATATTAAAAAGTTTCATTTTATTGTAAAATTATAATATATCCTAACATTACAAATATTGAAAATGATACATCCTTGTGAATTTATTTTTTCTAAAATAAATTGAGCAACCAATCTATCTTAATTTGTTTTAATTTATACTAATCTGACAAATTTATTTTGAAAGACGCATTTAGTTCAAAAAAAATAGTGAATAAATAGTTGGTTTATATCCTTTTTTGGAAACATGATTAATTAATTATTTAATATCTATAGTTGAATTATAATATTACAAATCATTTAAATAATCCATAAGTAAAAAATAATAAATAAAATTTTAATTTTAAAAAATGTAATAAAGTATTTTTGGCATTCACTATGGAATTAACATCTCCAATTACCCATTCAATGGGATGATCATTATGAGTTTTTAAATATGATTCATTACTGTGATCTTCAATATTAACATTACCATATTTATATGGATTGATATCTTTACCAAAGTCATTTTCTCAAAAGTCGTAAAAAAATATTTTATAATTCTGAATAATTCTTATTTAATTATTTTAATTAACATTAATTTGAAGATATTATATAGTGACCATTTATTTATTTATTTTTTTTATATAATTTTATGAATTTATAACTAACTATAAACATACCTTCATTTTATTTAGAAACAAATGTATCCACTGAATAATTGGTATTTTGAATAAAAATATTATATAAATTAGTATTAAATATATAATAATTGATATTTCTACATTGAAAAAATTATAACTATATTTCATAAAAATGTTTTTATATAAATTTTATTAAGAAATTTAATAATGTGTATTTACTAATTCACCCAGAATATATTTTAAGTAGATTAAATTTTTTAGTGATATATATAATCATTTTAAAATAGATTTATTTTTTATTTTACCAACACCATATTTATTTGGAGGTCAAGGTGTTGTAAAGTTATGAGAATAACCATTATTTTCATATAATATTTAAAATTATATAAATATGAATTCTTATACTCTATTAATACTAATATAAATTATTAAATAAACATATTTAATTGTATATCACTTATTGAAAGTGGAATGTTTTTACAATCTTTCATCATTATTTGATAGAAAATTAATCCAAGTATATATATGTATATTATAATCATTAAGAAATAAAAATTTAAATATTTTAGTCAATAAAATTTTAGTTTGTACATGATGAAATAAATGTAAATGAATAAGTTTAAGAGGTTTTAAATATTTTAATTCTTATATATATCTTCATATTTATTTTTTTCATTCTTTTCACTCATGAATAAAAATTTTATACTTATCTCCTCTAGTTTAGGATACTGTAGTACCTTTTGATTTTTGGATATCTTGTCAAGAAATATGAACTTAAACCATAAAATCCTCATTTTTCATAAAACATTGTATGTATTTATGACCTTAATAGACTTAACCTTTTCACTTTTTATCATTGTAAACTTGATAGAATTAATATTATCATTTATATTTGACTAAAAAAGAAAACAATAATTTTTTATAAATAAGAACTTAGAATTTTCAAATTTTATAAACATATATTCATCACAGAATTGTGAAATAATAATAATCATATGTTATAAAACATTAACATATAATAGATAGGGAATAATTTTAGAATTTGAATTACTGACTTTACTAAATACATTAATTATTTCTTTTCAATTACCGTTAAATTTAACATAATTTTCTTCATAAATATTTTTTCAATATAAATTTCTTGTTCTCCAATCAAATGCTTGGAAGACCAATTTTACATGTACCAAGTGCCCTTATTGACACATAAAATGAATTTTCCTTGGTAAATTATTTTGAAAATAATATGTTTACCCATTAGACATTAAGCCTAATGAAATTAATAAATAAATTATTATATACCCAAACTAATTATAAAAATTAAATATTGGGTAATCCAGAAGAAAATTTCTTAAGAAAAAAATATTTTTCATTTTCTAAATGTTATGGAAATATTAAGGAATATTTAATTTTATAATGCACTTTTATTATGTATAAAAAAATTAAAAATTGATATTCTTCCTTGATAAATTTAAATATAGGATTTTTTCTTTATTTTAAGAAATTTTTTGTAAAATATAATTCCCATTTGTCTTTTATCAGAATTATTAACTGAAATAATCATTTAATTATTTTATCTATCTTTAAAAGTGTAGTTTATTCCCTATTAATATACCTTTATAATTTTTTGGGTTTTTATTCATTTTTTGAGAAATTTAAAAATCCATATAAAAATTAGGATTTGATATAGATTAATTAATTTTATACATCTCATTTTCATGAATTAGATTCTTATTTTCCTTAATAATAAACTTATTTCATATATATAATTCATTTTATCTCTATCGATTTATTAGTATAATTTTTTTTAATTTTTAATTTTCTATTTTGAGTTATGAAATACTAGGAATTTCAAAAAAAGTATCATTGTGAGATTGAAAACTAGAGACCTTACAGAATTTATTTGTGGCATGCATTAAAAAATGATTAGAATAATATTTTCTTGATATATTTTGATCACATAAATTTTATACCTCAATAAATATGAATCTACCAAAAATTACCTACTGAAATTATTCTATTAAGTTTTTACTTTTCCATATTTATTTTATTTTGGGATTTCAATCTTAATATGTCCTTTCATTTTTTCTTATTTATTAAGTAAATTTTAACAAATAGATTTAAGGATTTGAAGTGTTGTTCTAATTTTTTTCAATCATCCTTATTAGAATACCTTTTTAGTTTCTTTTTAAATTAGTTAATTATTTTTTCAATATTTCTTTTATCTCCACGTATTGGATGTTCTAATTCATTTTAATTTCTCTAAGTATCAGAAGTGGAATTGCCCGATGTAATGTTGGGAAAATATTTAAATTGAATACCGAAATTTTTTATAGTATCTTTATCATCAATTTTTTTCAATTCAAATCCATATAATTTTTGTGATCTGATAAAATTATCATATATATTCTCTTTAAAATTATTAAATTCATGTAAAATAATTTCATTGAATGAAACTTCATGGATAGGGATCTCAGTACTCCTTCAACCATCCCTACATTTTCCATGACTTCCACATGTGTTTTCATTCCAATAGTAATAATTGTAAATAATTGAATAATTTTTTATGATTATCTTATTCTCCAATTTTCAAAACTTGATATTTTTCTCAAAGAATTACTATCTTGGTTCCTTTATACCTCTCTATTTCATAGTTTTTAACATGTATAATACTCCATCTATTTATAGAACCTTGTTAGGATTAATCTTGACTAAAATAATTCTACATAAAAAATATTAATTTTTTATTAATATTATAATTTAAAAAAATATATCAATAAATAAAAAGATTGAGAATCATGGTATGAATTAAAATGTCTGTACATTTTTACCATTAAAGTCTAGTATTCAATACTTTAAAAATGGTGGTATGATTATTTCTTATCTATCTAGTACTCATATTCGTTGATATAAAAATATTTTAGTCTTTGATGATTCAAACCACCCCGAATTTAAATATTAATTCTCAAAAAATATCATTTCCAAAACATTTATATTCTATAGGAAGGATTAGATAAATATATATATCAATGTAGAATCAACCTTTGCTACAATGGTAGTGTTATGATACAAATTGTTTAATATAAGGAACAAGTAAAAAAATTATCTCATTCTTTTCGAGAGAGTATCTAACACTCTTCATTGGAATAGTGTGAGTTTTCAAGAACATAAAGTGGGGGAATTCTTGAATTTACTAGAATGAAATTTTAAATAATTATTAAGTAACATAAAAATACCATTAATGTTATGGTGAAATTCTCAAAAGAATATGCAGTGGAAATAAAATAATTATATAAAAATATTTTTTGTTGAAGCATTTTAAATGTCATCTGATATAAACTATCCACTTACCTCTACTAAATATAAATTTTATCCTATATGACCTCATTTTTATAATGGTGGAAAAAAATATAACCTATATTTCTTTGGATCGTGTCATTACAAAAATCCAAAATTTAAAGAATCCAATACATAACCAATAATGATACCATTTTTTACCTAGATGTAAAAAACAATAATTGAACATTTTTTTGTTGGATTCATAACCTAAACATGTGCCTTTTTCTCTAGAGGTATATCCAATACACATAAATTTTTATTGGATGTATAACAAGAGAATACCAATTTATAATATTCAAAACCATAATATAAAATTATGAAGGGAAAGTAAACATATATAAGAAATATAACTCTATAACCATAAAATGAACTAAAAGGGATTAATGTTAATGTATCCCAACCATATTAAAATAGTGTTTTTCAAGATTAATCAGTGTCATTGATAGAAATATTATTAATGTAGTCATATTTTTTGTAGTAGATATTTACCACATGGACATTGCAATATAGTTCATTCTTCCATCATCTAGTTCCATTAATATCTATTTACATAAAAATATATGATTTTTAGTTAATATAAGTTTCTTAAATTATGATCAAAATTTTTATTTTTCAACATTTATATACTTTAAAGTATTCATATGTGTTTTGAAAATAGTTTTAAAAATTAATAGAATCTATTTTAATGGTTTGTGTGAAACTTTAACTACAACATGAAACTTATATTTACAATTAAAATAAAAATAAAAATAACCATTGGTGAAAATTATCACTTCAAGCTGAAAATAAAATATTATAAAAATAAATTTAGTTCAATCATAGACAAATATTTTAATAAATTCAATGATACTCAAGTTAAATATTTAGATATTTTAAAAATTATTTAAACAGTAAAAAATAATCACAAAAATTTATATGAGTTAATAGATTCATTAATAAAAGATTGAAATTAGTTTTAAAATTATAAATATATTGGAGTTTGTAAGGATCAGTTTACACTTTGTATGAGTAAATTTACAATTTTTAGGGGTAATATTCAAGTTTATAAGGATAAAAACCTCATAAGGATGAATAAAACATCATAAGGATATATTTATTTTGAAAAAAATCATGTAAAACCAAAGTTATAAGGATACTAGTATACTTTGGAAGAATAATTTACATTGTTAACAATTCAAAAACAAAAAATTAAAAAAAATTGAATGTTTTTTAATCTAATTTTAATATTAATAAAGTTTCCAAATGTTTTGGAAATAAATGCTAATATTTCAAAATATTAATTCAAATATACTGAAAATGTATTCGTAATAATTTATAGGAGTATTAAATAGTTCATAAGAGTAATTCGAATCATAGAAAAAATCTGTAAACCTAAAAGTAGATATAATTTTGAATTATAATGAATTAAACTAAAATAGTATAATTCACTATTTCTCTATTCTAATCTATGAGTAAGAAAAAATCTTCACTATGAGAAGTTTTTTTAAGAATACAAAAACTAAAATCTATAAAAACATTATCGAACTTCATAATACTGTAAAAAACTCTCTAATGCTCCAGCATTCCACATGACATAAATAATAATTACTTAAGGATTTTTAATGTTCTTATAAAACATTAAAAATGTAAAAATACTTTTTCTCTAAAAAAATGATAAAAATAAAAAACCATAAAAAGATTTATTTTTAAACATATATTTTGATATTTGATGTTTTTTGTAACATGTTTTAAATGAAGTAAAATCAATATGAAATAATTTTGTCTAAGTGAAGTGATGATTATGATGTATGAATTGACTAGTAATTAGAAGGTTCAAAAATATGATACAACATTCTTATATTTGTTGATTCTGGTGATCTAGTACTTAGTAAAATCATCATTTCAAAATATGTAAAAAATAAAAAAAAAATTCCTTGAAAATAAATTAGATTCAAAATAATTCGTAATGTAAATAAAATAAAAAATACAAAAGATAGATCCCTGAAAAAATGATTTTTTTTTTGAATTTTGTAGTACTCAATAAAATATTTCATTCAATAATGTTTTATAATAATAGAGATCTTAATTTATTATAATGATAATAACATGAATATAATTGAGTATATACAGATACAAAACTCTAATTCTATGAATATGAATCTCTACATTCTCTTAAATTTCAAACACTAACAAAAGAATGATATACTTTTTATTTATTTTTGTCAAGATAATTGAGCCTTTATAAATATATATTCATACATTTTTAATATTTGAATTTGAGGAGAGGGTTCTACTAGACATTTTTGAATAAAAATAATGAATTTATTACCATTTTATAAATCATTTATACCTTTAAAACCTATAATGAATTTTTCTTGTGCAAAATTAACTACTTTTCAATCATAGACATAGTAGGTTTTATGTGCACATGAGTAATGTATTAAATTTTTAATGATCATTATGGGAAGAGGGTCAGTGTTATTTTATGTATAAATAATGATAAATATATCATAAATAATAAATGAGTTATTTAAATAAACTTATATAGACTACCAGTGTGATTTGGTGGTGAACAATGGATTATATCATTTTATGGAGGTGGTAGTATACATAGATTCATAAATAACACTATAATTTCTTAGTGAATGGAATGGTAAGAAATTAAATGATAAAATATATTTTAGTAAAGTTAAATATTTATTGAATATCATATACTTACATTAAATAATTCATTAAAACCAACAATGAGAGGTGGTGATGGGAAACAAATTATGTCATTTTATGACGTGGTGGTCCTATAAATAGACAAATGATTGTTTAGTTTCCCATATAATAGCAGGGTATATAGATATAAGTTAATGAATTAATGTAATAATATCTCAGTATATTGGATATAATTATTTTATTATATTACCATTGTTGAAGAATATTTGAAGGAGATGAAATAAGAAATAAAACCAAAACCCTTGATTAAGAACAACACTTCTAGTTTAGACATACTATTATGTTTTACACCAAAATGTTCCCATGGTTGGTTTTATAATAATATAAGGCCACTAGTTTGTATGGAGGGAATTTAGAAAGGGATTTTCTAAGGGATTTTCTGGACCAAATGGTTCATCTTGATTGGAGTGGAGAGGATAGTGAGTGTCCATTTATAACTAACAGGAAGGGAAATTTTGAATTTTATAATCTAATGAGTTATTATATGATCATATTCAGTTAAAATAATTCCATATAGCCATGTTTAATTATAAATTTTACCATTATATTTCTGTTTAACCCCTTAGAAATTTTTTTAACCCTTACCTTCCAAAAAACTTTTTGAAACTGAACGTGTTATAATTTTACTTACAAGAAAAAAATTGGATAATCTATGGATAAGAGATGAATTTTAAATATATTTGAAATAATAATCTTTCTCCTATTTTGTTTTTATTCTTTATAAGAGAAATTAATAAAATATTTTTTAACATAAAATATCATTAAATTCATTTTTGACAATAATCATTTAATTTGACTCTAATGAAAAAATAATAATTTTTCATTATATTATCTTTATCCATTATAAATAAATTATTACAAATTATAAAATTATATTAAACTATAAATTAACTAAAATATATTACTTATAATTTTTTTAAACTATATTCCTTCATTTTTCCATTATATGTAAAAACACACTATTAACATTATATAAGAATTTATAGATAAAATATAATGACTAAAAACAAAAAATAATTTAACATCATGAAAATAATATCACTTTACTCAAAATAACATTTTATATTAAAATAGAAATTTTTTATACCAATTTTAACATATATGACGTTTTGAATGGGAAGAGAGTAACATTTTGTCTTTGTTTCCTTACTGAAATTATTATATAGGAATGATTCATAAAATATTTTTCCATAAATATTTGAGTCTCAAGAACAAAGAGCTAAATTCCTAAATAAACTCATATATAAATTTTTAAGTTGATAAATTGTGGCATTATAATTTTTTTTAAAATAGGAAAACCTGCTTTACCCTTTTATCATGGTGATAATTTTTTTACTATTTTTACTATTCATAGAGACTTAATTTAAGTCAGACTTGTTGAATAATAAAATGTATGTTCATTTCAAATATGGAATCCATTTTAGAATATTTAATCCCTATATTATAATAATCATACAAAAAATATGGAAATAGGGTTTTTTTAGAAAATTAATCTTCTATGGAAACTAGTATTTTACATTATCTTAATGACTAGTATTTAAAATTATATGAAATTAAATTCACATAGATAAATATATTTTATATAAATTTAATTTTAAATTATTCTCCATTAGGGGTTATTTTAATTAATCTAAATGGAGAAACATTATGCACTTAACAACCGTTTAAAAAATTGTTCTAATCCTAAAAATAAACTTATACCAAAATCCAATATATTGATTTTTAAAACATTATTGACTATATTGACAATAAATAAATAGTAAACATGTTACCTTTAAATAAAATAAAATGAATAATGGGACTTGTTAACTACTTATATCATTAAATAGAAATGAAAACTTTTGCAGAAAGTAGTATGTCTCATTATTTCCGGAAATATCACACATTTAAGAAAAATCCAAATATAATACCCAATGTTATGATTAATAGAAATGGTTCAAAATTTATTTTCTTTTAAAAAAATAATTTCTAAATTTCGAATATATTGTTTATATTATTTTCTCAAAAAAAATAAATAAAAACATTTTGAACAAAAAATATATTTAGGAAATATACAAAAATATTACATAAAATTTGGTCCTAATTTATAAATATTTTTTCTTCATATAAAATATTAAGACATAGTTTTTTAAAAAATTCTTATACATATTCATATATCTAATTTTAATTCCTATGTTATAATGTTTATTCTTAAATAGAATATTGTGGTTTATTTATACTTGGTGTTTTGTATCATATGCGTTATTAAACCAAATGTTCTTACGTTAAAATCGAATTGTGTTATATGTGATGATTTTAAGGAGGATAACTATTACTTGGAATGAAAAAAAAAATATTTTTAGGACATTCCAGGTCCCTTGTATTGTTTTAAAAATTAACCTAATTACCATTAACCTTTTTATTGTATTTTAACACCTTCCCCCATTCTAAGACTCTTCAAGATCCTCCCACATTAACCTATTTCCCTTACCATCATGTATCAATTACATGGGATATTTTTATATGATTTCTCAAGGCAACATGAAAAAAGGGATTTATTTAATCTTTCTTGACTCCAACCTTCCTTATTAAAATATATTATTTCATCCATATAGACTAGAAGACATAGAGATTGTTTTTCTATTGAATTTGTTTCTAATTTTTTAGGGTTCATCTATGTCATTTAATAGAAATTAATATCTTTTAATAATTTTTTTACACTGGACATAGTGTAAGTGATGAAATTTTTATAGGTGTTTCCAAGGAGTTTAGTTTTTTAGAAACACAATTATTTCTTTAGGTTCCTAAATTCTTTTTCTATAAATTTTATATGTGTTATATGAATTATAGAGGATTTTTATATATAAATATAATGTTTAATGAATTAATAAATTTATTTTTAAAAGGTTTAACATGTTTTTTAATCCTATATGTTTATATAATAGCGATATTACATACTTAAGTTTAATAAATGGTTTTTGGGGGTTTATTAGGGGAATTTGGAAGCATATAGACGTATTAAATCATTGAAAACACAATATAAATTGATATATAAATTGAGATATTTATTATCAAAAATTCAATTGTTTAAGGTATTTTAAATATATTTCTATATTTATTCATATTATTTATACTTATGATATAGGTTATGATATCCATAATATCTTACATGATGTTTATGAGAGTGATATATATATATATATATATATGTATGTATTAAATGATGTTTTAAATGGAAACATGGCTATAATTTCAATATAATTTTTAAATGAATTATAAAAAAAATACTTTAAATGACACTTTTGGAGATCTCATTATGATATTATTGAAATGTGAGATACACCCCCATGGATTCCCAATATGATTATCAGTTATGTGGTATTGAAATACTAATTCATTTTATCTCAATTTTTATATTATAAGGGGCTTCTCATTAGGGGGTGTAATGAGGTGTGATGTGGATATGTTATTCTTATTCATGATTGATGATTGATAAAGATTAACTCACCTATTATTACTATCATTATGAGGATACTATGTTTATTACTGGGAGGTTGAGATTAGATTTCTATTTAGTATTTATGTGATTGAGTAGATCCCCTAGGCATAGGATTGAACCATCAGGGAGTGACCCCAGTAAAGTTAGACTAGAGAATTTTGGAATCCTATGAACATTGAATTCATCAATAGGCAAGAGATGGTTCCACATATGTATATCTATTGTAGCCTCGTTTTATATTTATGATATTCCCATGACACTACTGAAAATAAGGCCATTAGCGACCACCATTGGCGGTCGCTAAAGGCCTTTAGCGGCCGCTCAGCGACCGCCACTGGCGGTCGCTGTTGCCTCGTCGCTAGAGGCTTTTAGCGACCGCCAATGGCGGTCGCTATAGAAGGCCGGCAGATCGGCCTGCAGCGACCGCTTGGCGGTCGCTGAAGCCCCCTGTCGGGCACCCTATAGCGACCGCCTATGGCGGTCGCTATTCTAAAAAAAAAATTGTAAATTTTTTTTATTGAATTGAATATATAAATATATATATATATATATTCATATATATACTATTAAATACAATATTTTAAATATATATATATATATAATATATTTTAAATGTTTTAATATATATTTAATATATATATAATATCAAATAATTGTGCTATAATAATTTAAAAACTTTGATTCAAGAAATAATCTCATTTCAGGTCTTTCGGAGCACGTTTGCTCTGAATGGGACCGCCGCACGCCGTTTTGGTGTTTTATGGCGCCGGAAACGCGTTTACGGCCGCCGCGGTCACACGGAACCTCCGAATGAGGTGCCGTCTGGCCGTCCATTTCACAATCCACGCCCCGGATGTTTTCGTAGGGTTTCGTGGCATTCGGAGGTCGTTCGGGTGGTTTTGACCCCCCAACACGCCATTTCAGCGCGCGCCACGCTGCTGAAAACGACACAATCAGACGTGCCGCGCGCACCGCACGTCCGATGGACGTGCGGCCTCCTTCTGCATCTCAGGATTAATATTTCTATTATTCTCATGCGGTTTCAGGTCGTTCGGAGCACGTTTGCTCTGAATTGGACCGCCGCACGCCGTTTTGGTGTTTTAGGGCGCCGGAACACGTTTCCGGCCGCCGCGGTCAAACGGCACCTCCGAATGAGGTGTCGTCTAGACTACCATTTCACAATTCACGCCCCGGATGTTTTCGTACGGTTTCGTGGCATTCAGAGGTCGTTCGGGTGGTTTTGACCCCCCAACGCGCCATTTCAGCGCGCGCCACGCTGCTGAAAAGGACACAATCGGACGTGCCGTGTGCACCGCACGTCTGATGGACGTGTGGCCTCCTCCTACATCTCAGGAATAATATTTATATCGTTCTCGTGCGGTTTCAGGTCATTCGGAGAACGTTTGCTCCGAATTGGACCGCCGCACGCCGTTTTGGTGTTTAATGGCGCCAGAAACGCGTTTTCGGCCGCCGCGGTCACACGGCACCTCCGAATAAGGTGTCGTCTAGCCGAACATTTCACAATTCACGCCCCGGATGTTTTCGTACGGTTTCGTGGCATTCGGAGGTCGTTCGGGTGGTTTTGACCCCCCAACGCGCCATTTCAGCGCGCGCCGCGCTGCTGAAAACGACACAATCAGACGTGCCACGCGCACCGCACGTCCGATGGATGTGCGGCCTCCTCCTGCATCTCAGGAATAATATTTCTATCATTCCCGTGCGGTTTCAGGTCATTCGGAGCACGTTTGCTCCGAATTGGACCGCAGCACACCGTTTTGGTGTTTTAGGGCGCCGGAAAACGCGTTTCCGGCCACCGCGGTCAAACGGCACCTCCGAATGAGGTGCCGTCTGGCCGACCATTTCACAATTCACGCCCCGGATGTTGTCGTACGGTTTCGTTGCATTCGGAGGTCATTCGGGTGGTTTTGACCCCCCAACGCGCCATTTCAGCGCGCGCTGCGCTGCTGAAAAGCACACAATCGGACGTGTCGCGCGCACCGACCAATAATGCGATGAAAGATCTCATCCCGTCGCATGGGAAGCTGTCTTTGGTCCTCTGGCAGATGTTCTAACTCAGCTTCAAATTGATCCTGTGAAATATTTAAATATATATAAATATATATATGTTAATATATACATTTAGGTAATTATTGGTAAGTACAGACACTTACTATCAATGCTGCAACCTCTGGATGGACGTGCTACCTCCTCCTGCATCTCAGGAATAATATTCCTATCGTTCCCGTGCAGTTTCAGGTCGTTCAGAACACGTTTGCTCCGAATCGGACCGTCGCACGCCGTTTTGGTGTGTAACGGCGCCGGAAACGCGTTTCCGGCCGCCGCGGTCACACGGCACCTCCGAATGAGGTGCCGTCTGGCCGGCCATTTCACAATTGACGCCCCGGATGTTGTCGTACGGTTTCGTGGCATTCGGAGGTCGTTCGGGTGGTTTTGACCACCCAACGCGCCATTTCAGCGCGCGCCGCGCTGCTGAAAATGACACAATCGGACGTGCCGTGTGCACCGCACGTCCGATGGACGTACGGCCTCCTCCTACATCTCAGGAATAATATTTCTATTGTTCCCATGCGGTTTCAGGTCGTTCGGAGCACGTTTTCTCCGAATTGGACCGCCGCACGCCGTTTTGGTGTTTAATGGTGCCGGAAACGCGTTTCCGGCCGCCGCGGTCACACGACACATCCGAATGAGGTGCCTTCTGGCCAACCATTTCACAATTCACGCCCCGGATGTTGTCGTACGGTTTAATGGCATTCGGAGGACGTTCGGGTGGTTTTGACCCCCCAACGCGACATTTCATCGCGCGCCGCGCTGCTGAAAAGGACACAATCGGACGTGTCGTGCGCACCGCACGTCCGATGGATGTGGGGCCTCCTCCTGCATCTCAGGAATAATAATTCTATCGTTCTCGTGCGGTTTCAGGTCGTTCGGAGCACGTTTGCTCCGAATGGGACCGTTGCACGCCGTTTTGGTGTTTTATGGCGCCAGAAACGCATTTCTGGCCGCCACGGTCACACGGAACCTCCGAATGAGGTACCGTCTGGCCGACCATTTCACAATTCACACCCCGGATGTTGTCGTACGGTTTCATGGCATTCGGAGGTCGTTCGGGTAGTTTTGACCCCCCAATGCGTCATTTCAGCGCGCGCCGCGCTGCTGAAAAGGACACAATCGGACGTGCCGCGCGCACCGCACGTCCGATAGACGTGCGGCCTCCTCCTGCATCTCAGGAATAATATTTCTATCGTTCCCGTGTGTTTACAGGTCGTTCGGAGGACGTTTGCTCTGAATTGGACCGCCGCACGCCGTTTTGGTGTTTTATGGCGCCGGAAACGCGTTTCCGGCCGCCGCGGTCACACGGCACCTCCGAATGAGGTGCCGTCTGGCCGACCATTTCACAATTCACGCCCCGGATGTTTTCGTACGGTTTCGTGGCATTCGGAGGTTGTTCGGGTGGTTTTGACCCCCCAACGCGTCATTTCTGCGCGCGCCGCGCTGCTGAAAAGCACACAATCGGACGTGTCGCGCGCACCGCATGTCCGATGGACGTGCAGCCTCCTCCTGCATCTCAGGAATAATATTTCTATCGTTCCCGTGCGGTTTCAGGTCGTTCGGAGCACGTTTGCTCCGAATTGGACCGCCGCACGCCGTTTTGGTGTTTAATGGCGCCGGAAACGCGTTTCCGGCCGCCGCGGTCACACGGCACCTCCGAATGAGGTGCCGTCTGGCCGACCATTTCACAATTCATGCCCCGGATGTTGTCGTACGGTTTCGTTGCATTCGGAGGTCGTTCGGGTGGTTTTGACCTCCCAACGCGCCATTTCAGCGCGCGCCGCGCTGCTGAAAAGCACACAATCGGACGTGCCGCGCGCACCGACCAATAATGCGATGAAAGATCTCATCCCGTCGCATGGAAAGCTGTCGCTGGTCCTCTGGCAGATGTTCTAACTCAGCTTCAAATTGATCCTGTGAAATATTTAAATATATATAAATATATATATGTTAATATATAGATTTATGTAATTATTGGTAAGTACAGACACTTACTATCAATGCTGCAACCTCTGGATCATTGCGATCACGAGTCCTTATCCACACCGACATTTTATCAGTTGCTGCACCTTGCCCTCGCAACTTTATATTAAAAGAATATAAACACAAAACCATATTAATTAATAAATTAAAAAATGAATAATATATACCTCATGTCGGATCTGAGACACGTGACGAGTCCCGAGCCTGTGAGCTGGTCCCTGCAACACTCGATTCTCCGAATGGCGTGTTGACACCTCCTACATTCAATTCATTCAAATTTCAAACAAATCACATATTCTTGAAAATATATATACAACAAAATAATTAATATACAAACCGCAACACCCTCAGTAGACCAATATGCAACCAAGTCACGCCACTGAGCCGGGAGGACACCTCTCGGGACTTTTTCCAAAATGTCAAGGGCACCCACATTTGGTACCCAGTGGTCCCTCTTCACTTTGCCTTTATAATCTTTCCACAGCTTACGGCATTTGCTCATACACACGGGCCGAAACTCTTCAGGGATACTTTCAAATTTTGCTATAAAGAAAATAATCAAACATATTAGTATTCTTTATAAATAGAAAATAAAGTAAAATTATTTTCTTACCTGAACCTCCCTCCATAGACGATCTAATGTGTCCTGAGGGATAGAAGCCCAATCACACGTGGTCAATGGAAATCAATGTGGGTCACGTATGATATGACCCAGCTGACGAATAAATGCCGGGGCATTCAGTCCCACAGGATGAAATACCTCATCAAATGAAACATCTATCGTCGTGTCGGAATTCCATGATAATATGCCACGACCAGGGCCTCTCCTGCGAGAGGAAGAAGCAGCCGAGTCTGATCCTGTTGAAAACAATTTTATATATAAATTGACAAATGTTATATATATATATATATATATATATGTCAATTACATAAAAAATATAGACAATGACATTCAAACATACCTCGACCCTGAGACGTAGATGCCTCAGATGGATGATGTGGATTTTCTGCCTCTTCCCCTGACATGTCTGCAGTCATACAAAATATCAGTAATGAGTCCAAAGTGTTTAAAAGATAAATTGTATTGTTCTTAATAAATCAAACTTGTACAACTGTAAATCAAACAAAAAATGGATTGAATAATTAGTTGTGAATGAATTTTAAAAAATCAGAAAGTTAATCAACCTAAATATTTATGACTGAATTAACTTACAAAAGTGAGGATGAAAACTTATAAGGATTTATAAAATGATTAGATAATTTATGATATCCTAGGACATTCTACTGAATAGCGGGAAAACAATTATACCTTTCATTAAGCATGCAAATCGACCGTTTCTCCTTCAACAGCCGCTCTGACCCAATAAATATCTTCTTCACGTTGAACTACGGTATGTTGATCAAGTTGTTGGTAAACAAACGGAACAGTCTCGGGTTCATCTTCTTCAAATAAAAACACTCCTTGCCGAGACATTTTGACAACAACTTGCCAACTTGGATCCGAAGGCAAAGTAACGAAGAATACTTGTTCCGCTTGTGATGTCAAAATGAAAGGTTCATTCTCAACTCGTTCATTATTTTTGTATAACATATAGTTAAAATTCACCAATGAAAACTGATATTGATCGACTTTACATCCACGCACTGGATCAACCCAATTACACTTTAACAATATGTACTTCAAACCGTGTGTGTATACAACTTCAATGATGTCTATCAATTGACCATAGTAATAACCAGAATCGACAAAGGGACAACCGATTCCACTTTTTTGTGTTGCTCGTTTGTCTTCAACATCTTTAATGTGAAATCGAAAACCATTAGCATCAATAGCTTTATAACGACGAGCCGTTATAGATGGACCCTTAGCCAGTTGGATAAATACTTCAGGTAGCGTGGGGTCCCCTAACTCCCTCAGCTTACGAACCTACATAATTTATAAAAATCAATACTGATATATGCAGAAATAATTAGTTTAATACTTCACTCATAATGAAAATCAATTTATACATACATAATCCTTGAACCAATCATGAAATGCCGCATAATGAGATTGTTGAATTTGCAACTCAGTCGAACGATGCATCTCTTCTTTTATCTCATTAATGTGTTTCCTGCAAATGATTACGCGATGTTTAAAAGACCAACTTATGAAAACAAAACATGTAAAAGTTATACAAGCACATTGATAAGATACTTACTGCATTAATGGTGCAACTGATGGAGTATTGAACAAGATATATCGATGTGCTTGTATCCACTCGATGTTGTCTATATCAAATGTGGTTCCTTCTCCAACTAGACCATCATGAATCCGAGAGGGCTTATCTAATTTTGTTTCAACATCCGTAAAATATTCTGCACAAAAGGTAGTACACTCATCCATCAAATAACCATTGGCTATTGATGCCTCTGGACGAGCTCTGTTGCGTACAAATCTTTTCAATGTACTCAAATACCGTTCAATAGGATACATCCGCCTGAATTGCACTGGACCAGCAGCCATTACTTCATCAGTTAGGTGCACTGTCAAGTGGACCATAACATCGAAAAATGAGGGGGGGGGGAAGTTTCTCAAAGTGACAAAGCGTAAGTACAATTCGGTCCTGCAAACTTTTTAAATCACTCATTCGTTGATTTATTAAACAAAGCTGTCTAAAAAAATTACTCATCTCAATCAAGGGTTGAACAACATTGGGGGATAAACAATCACAAATTGCGATTGGAATCAACTGCTGAAGTAATATGTGATTTTTATGACTTTTCAACCCTTGCAATGTCTTGCTCGTCAGATTCACACACTTTGAAATATTAGAAGAGTAACCATCAGGCACCTTTACCATCTTCAAAATGGAAAGAAATGTCTCTTTCTCCTCTGTAGTCATCGAATACTGTGCAGCAGGCATATATGCCTTGTTTCCCTCAGCTAACTGTAAATGCAACTGTTTCCTTAAACCCATTTCTTCCAAATCACGGTGTGCATTAACATGGTCCTTTGACTTTCCACTGACACCTAAAATGGTCCACAATATGTTATCACAAACATTTTTTTCAATGTGCATGACATCCAAGTTATGCCTCCACATGTTAGTTTTCCAATACGGAAGACTATAAAAAATACTTTTCTTTTTCCAATTGTGACTGCGCTGCCTACCCGCAGCACGAATATTACGTACTGGAGGAGCCACCAAATCCTGAATTTCATATACCATGCCGATGTTTTCTTCCTCAATCTGCGATAAAATTTCGACTCCTGTCATGATCTTTGGTGCTGGGCTGAACTCTCTAGAACCATCAAATGCCACTCTGTCCTTTCTGAACCTGTGCTGGGGAGGGAGAAAACGCCTGTGACCCATGTATGCCCATTTTTTGGAATGTTTAAGCCATACAGATTTTTTACTTTTATTGCAACAAGGGCAAGAAAATTCCCCTTTCGTACTCCAGCCTGATAAATTTGCATAAGCTGGGAAGTCATTGATTGTCCACAATAAAGCAGCATGCAGTTTGAACATTTCATTCGTTTCGCAGTCATAAGTCATCACACCATCGCCCCAAAATTCATTCAACTCATCAATCAATGGCTGAAGGTAAACATCAATCTTATCCCCCGGACTTTTAGGTCCATCAATAAGAGTGGAAAGTAATATAAATTGTTGCTTCATACAAAGCCACGGAGGAAGATTATATGGAACCAACACCACGGGCCATGTGCTATGAGTTGCACCAACCATAGACTTGAATGGATTGAAACCATCTGCTGCCAATCCCAATCGGACATTACGAACATCTTTAGAAAATTCGGGATGTCTCTTATCAAAATCCTTCCATGCATGAGAGTCTTCCTGGTGGGTTAACATGTCACTTTCATGAACTCTTTCTGCATGCCATCTCATTAAATTAGAAACTTTAGATGACATAAAAAATCTTTTCAACCTCGGTTTAAGGGGAAAGTAACGCATTTGCTTTATGGCAATCGGTTTCCCCTGTATCGCAATCTGACTTTGATGAGTCTTATTTCTCCTGTTCTCTTTCTACCTGGAAGCGCCACAAACCGTACAAATATCCAAATGAGCAGTTTCATTTCTAAACAACATACAATTGTTTGCACATGCATCTATAGTCTCATATGTAAAACCTAAGTTCTCTGTCAACTTACGAGCATAGTAATACGAATCAGGAATCTTAGCGTCGACAGGAAGAACTTTTTTCAATAAAACCAAAAGCATGTCGAATGATGTGTCTGACCAATTATTCAAAGTCTTCAAATGCAACAACTCCACGATAAACGACAGTTTATTGTAATAAGTACATCCATGATATAATTCTGTTTTCGCATCATCAAGTACTTCATAAAACCTCCTCGAATCACGATCTGCACCAGAGTGAAGATTTATCTCACCGGTATCAAGATTCTGGATGTCAATGCCTTTAGGATCAAACCCACGTACCATTTCAGTAAGCATTTCATGCATTGGATCAGTCATCCTTGCATCAACATCCATCTGAGCTGCATCTGTATTTTGACAACGAACATATTCTTCTCCATGACGAGTCCAACTCTTATAATTTTTCAGAAATCCATTAAAGAAAAGGTGCTCCCTCACAGTATCTCGTGTGAATTGATATCTGTTAGCACATTTTCTACATGGACAACTAATATAGTCACTTTCAAATCCTCTCGCGAAGTCAATAAACTACATAATGCCATTGAAATATTCTCTAGACGTTCGATTTGGAAGATCAATCCAACTCTTATCCATAATAATATCTGTATAACAAACATTTACACAATACTTATTACATTTACATTTTTCAAATCAACTATATTCAAATTAAATATTAACAATTTGTTTATGAACCATTGATAAAATAATAATGTAACTGAAAGCTCATGTTACCTGATTGAGCTACAAACCTGAAAGGGAGGGGAGCTGAAGGCGGTGCTGCGAGGGAGAGTTGGCAGCGAAGGGGAGCCGGAGCCAAAGGTGGTGCGGCAAGGGAGGGGACGGGCGGCGGCGGCGGCGGGGAGCTGGAGGAGAGGAGGCGGTGAGGGGACGGGGGACGGGCAGCGAGGGGGGGGGGGTCCGGGGTCGGGGGGGGGGGGCTATCCGAGGTGCGGGGAGGGGTGTCTGGGGTGTCGGGGGCCTGTCAGGGGTGCGGGAAGGGGTGTTCGGGGTGCAGGGGTGTCCGGGGTGCGGGGGAGGGGGGCTGTCTGGGGTGCAGGGGGGCTGTCTGGGGTGCGGGGTGGGGTGTCCGGGGTGCGGGGGGCCTGTCCGGGGTGTGGGGGGGCTGTCCGGGTTCGGAGGGGGGTGTCCGAGTGCGGGGGGGGGGGGGGGGGGGGGGGGGCTGTCCGGGGTGCGGGGGGGCTGTCCGGGTTCGGAGGGGGGTGTCCGAGTGCAGGGGGGGTTGTCCGGGGTGCGGGGGGCGGTCCGGAGTGCGCGGGGGGGGGGGGGGGGGGCTGTCCGGGGTGCGGGGGCAGTCCGGAGTGTGCGGGGGGGGGGGGGGGGGGGGTGCTGTCCGGGGTGTGGGGAGGCGTCTGGGGTGCGGGGGGCGGTCCGAAGTGCGCGGCGGGGGCTGTCCGGGGTGCGGGTGCCGTCCGGGGTCGGGGGGGAGGGCCGAAAGGCCGGAGGGCGGAGGGCAGGCGGCGAGGGAGGGCGGGCGGCGGGGGAGGGCGGGCGGCGGGGGAGGGCGGGCGGCGGGGGAGGGCGGGCGGCGGGGGAGGGCGGGCGGCGGGGGAGGGCGGGCGGCGGGGGAGGGCGGGCGGCGGGGGCGGGGGGGGGGGGGCGGCGGGGGAGGCGGGCGGCGGGGGAGGCCGGGCGGCGGGGGAGGCCGGGCGGCGGGGGAGGCCGGGAGGCGGGGGAGGCCGGGCGGTGGGGGAGGCCGGGCGGCGGGGGAGGGGAGGGCGGCGAGGGAGGGCGGCGAGGGAGGGAGGGGGTTAGGGCACCGATGGAGGGGGCGCGGGGGGGGGGGGGGGGGGGGGCGCAGAAGCCCCCCGTTTTTTTATGTAGGTTAGAGACCGCCATTGGCGGTCTCTATTGGTTAGCTTTAGCGACCGCCAATGGCGGTCGCCCGAGTCTGGGGGGCTCCAATGCCCCCTTTTCTAGTAGTGTGATTTTGTGTTCTCTATTTTTAACCTTTTTCTACAAATTAGTTTTTATTTATATTAAAATTAATTATTACTTTTATCCTATAGAAATCATACATTATTTTTCTTTTATATTTTGATTATACTATTCCTGTATCCTTGAACCTAAAATTATTTTCTTCCCTTATTGTACTATTACATTAATACATTCTCCTGATTTATTTTAGTATTTTGCTTCTTTATCATATTTAATTAGTATATACCTATCTTGGTAATTTCTATGTTATTTTATTCATAATATCATAAATTATTTTTTACTAAGGGGATTTAAATGGTAATTTTTAATGTCTTTTTGTCTTGTAAAATTTTAAAGGCCACTAAAATAATTTAGGTTTTACAAAATAATTTTTTAAATGAAAAATTATTTTTTATTAAAATGGTAAAATACATATTTTTATAGAGTGTATTTGAAACTTATAGTTTTGTTTTATTTATTTATAAAATATTCATGAAATATCTAGGGATTAATTTTTATCTTATTATATTCATACTAAACCACTTCTGATTGGCATTGGTAGGGTCGATTTGTTTTATAGGTCATGGTTCTGCTTTGGTATTTTTTATGGTGTGAGTTAGTATTATGGATGGATAATGATATTGAGGTCCTAATAAGATTATATCATGTATTTTGGTTTCTATTTTTAACTACATTTGTTTCCTCTAAGATAGCTTCTAATATTTTGGTTTTTTTCTATTTTACTATTTTTTCATATTTATTTAGTGTTTGTGTATGAGTATATCTTGTTCAAAAATAATCTGCCTAGTTTTATTTTTTTATCACAAAAATTTACTACTCATGAATCTTTGATCTATGGAGTAGTCATGTCTGAATTATATGTGGGTTTAATAAATTCTTTCTCATTTATTGTGCTAGATCAATGCCACTAATGTAGTCGAATTCTTATGACTCTTGTTGCATGTTTGTGGTGATTGAGAATACCCATTAGGATTTCTCAAGGGAAACTTGATTTTGAGATTCATTGATGGAATGGATTGGTTAAGGAAAAATAATATCATGGTGTGGAATATGATCTTGGTTCTTTAGGATGATTGGAGTTATGACTCTCATAACTCAAGAGGTTCGTTAATGGGAAGTCTAAATATTACATACTTGTTCCCAGAATTGAGTATCAATGGGGTTTGAGGTTATAAGCCATGAAATTTAAGATTTCTTTAATTATGTATGTTTTTTTATTTAAATAATTTTATTATAAGATAATATCAATGTTAATTTTTTATTTGGGTGTTTTTAGTGTTTGGTGCTAGAAATAGTGGTAAAAACAAAGGTGAATGGTTGTAAAATATGTTCTGGAAAACCATGTAGTGTCAATGTTAATGGTTCTATTTTTCTTATTGTAGTAGTTTCATCACTACTGAAGCACCTACCTAACAATGTGGCCAAACCATTCACAATCACTATCCTCCGATGTATTTTTTTTATTATAACTCTTTGGTCTAAATTCCCATGGGATTTTCATAGATTTTATTTTGAATTATTTAAAATATATTTTCATAGTAAATTGATAGAATTTTAATTGATTTTGATGATAATTTGTGATTGATACAAGGTTTATAAAATATTAGTGTTAGTTTTAGAACATATAATTTAATTTTATAAATTTAAATGGGAATATATTTCGAATTATTACTTGCAAGATTTAAATGAAGATAATGTGTTGTTATAATATTGATGTCAAATGATGTTTTCAAATATCTTGATAATGTTAGGTATTTATGAAATTTATTTGGTACAGTATTATTGTATCCCTATTTTGTGTTTATGTTTAACTGAATAATAATTATTATTTATTATTTTATCTAACACCTTTGATAAGAGATATATTTGTTGGCTGGATATGATCTGTGATTGATTTTTTATTATTTTAGAATTATTTTTTGTTCGAGGTTCATATTTTATTGACTCTTGAGAGTGTTACTCACATAATGTCTATAATTAATTTCAAGAGAAATATAACTCATATTCTATATATATCTATCTTATTTTATGACAATACCCAATCTCACAAAGAGTTGTGGATCTAGACTTTCCTCATCATATAGACATCTCTCATTGGGATCATGGTCCTCTTGATGGTATAAAGTTATATATAATGGTTGAGGTGATCATTTAATATCTAGGATAATATGATTAATTGATGTTGAGACCTATGTGGATTTTATTAATGGGCCATAGAATAAAATACTTGATTTCTGTTGTTCTATCTTTGATAGAACTTATATATCTTGGGAACTGAAAATTATTTTTTTATTAAAAGTCACTTTTAAGGTAAAAGTGAGAAACCGAACGTTACAACACTTACCAAATAGCAACAAACATAAAATCATAAAAAACCTCTTCCAAGCATAAGCAGCTACCGTTCACCCCAAAGAAGGCCACTCGACAATCCCATGCAAGCATGGTCCCTCCCAATGGCAAGCCACCCCTCTGTATCCACCACATCCCAAATGACCTGCAGAGGGGAAAACAGCATGCTCTAGCCCAACTGGTCAAGCTGACCCTCCAACAGTTCCTCACACAACCAAGACAGTGACTCAACAAAGCAAAGCTATGAAATAAGTAAAAAAGAGTCATTGGAAATCAGTTTAACTCTACCAGAAACGGTGTCTCTAAATAACTTTGAGGATATCTTAGATACCTGCAACAGGGGATCCCCCCTTTCCGAGTCTTCAAGGGAAGAGGACAGTTTATTCCATACCTGAAAATACTCCTCGAGACTAATCAACCCCTTATTGAAACCTCTGACCAAAATTGCAGCCTTCTTGTCGACCCAACTATATTGTTCTTCATTAAGAACCACTTCAAGACTTTGTCCCATCAACATGGTTGCCTCCTCTTCCGAGGCGTTGAGAAATAACACCTGCTCGGTCACCACATCGCCCTAACTTAAAACCCAATTCTAGGAGAGATCATGCTATCTAGGTGACTTTGGGCTACACCTGCTCTCCTTGTCCAGCTTCTCTAACATTAGCTTCTTTGATGACTGTGTCTTCATAGGAGGAGGTAAAGAGGAAAAATCCTTCCTACCCCTTCTCCTTCTATTACTCCTGTTACTCCTAGAATCGGTTTCTGCTTCTGATAAGCTTCTGGTGGTCACAGCAGGTTCAGCTTCCCCTCCACCCTCCTCACACTCTGGATAAGCCTTCCCTAAGATCCGGCCATCCAAAAGTAAAACATCAGGGTTTCTCCCGTTTTCCTCATCCTCCTCATCTAAGGCAGGTGATTAAACTTTGGATTCCTCCTCAGCCATCATTCCAAACCTGTTTCTCAAGACAACTAGGGTCTTGACTGGAGAGGTAGCCCCTGACAAACATGCAGAACCCGAACCCCTTGGATCACCCCGGTTGGTCTGGGCCTTCCCCAAGACACAAGTTTCCCCCTCCCCTGAACCCTCATGAATAGAAAGTTGCTAGAAACCCCTACCCATAAATTGAGGCTAGGGATTCTGGTCCACCCAGCCTCTGCATGTACCACCGGTGGCCTCAAGACTAGCAGCTACCCCTATGGGAAGAGAAGACCTCACCAAAGCTCCAGCCGCAAGACCCTGACCCTCTTTCCCCAAGTTGTTAGACACTTGGAAGACACCCAAATCCTTCTTGAGACCTGAAAACACATCCCTTACCTGAGGCTCCAAACCCATTGAAGCCTCCTTCAGACCTGTATCTAAAGACCCCACCTTCCCCGAGCCTGAAGGATCCCCTGCCAAAGAAATGGGCGGACTGATAACCTCCACCCCAGGTTCGTCAGGAGACCCCTACACCTGAACACCCCGAGTAGCCTCCACAAGACCACGGGTATCCTGAGTTCCCTCCTTTGACTTTAGCTTACCCGCCACAGTCTCAGAGCCAATTCCAAGACCAGTTCCCCTGACCTCAACTTGAACTGGGTCACTTTTGCTCAGCAAAGGTGTTTCAACCACAGTCGTCGAAGCCTTTTTGCAACACTCCTTAACCTGGTGTCCCTGTCTATGACAGAACGAACAGAACATGGACTAGGATTCATAAAATACATTTTGCACGTACTTGTATTGCTCCTCAATCACAATCCAGACCTTATCCGGTGGGGGACGAGAGATCTCCATTTCAACGCAAATACGCGCAACAATTGGATGTACCATTGTATCGGTCTTCCAATCCAGTTGGTATGTGCCTTCTCCATTGATTATGTGAAATAGTTATATTAACACAATATGTCACATTGATGATTCCTTGAAAAACATATTCTTGAGGATGACCTCCATCCATGTCTAAGTTATATATATCTATTTACTATGATGTGGCCTATTTTATGAACTGATTAACATTTTCCTGGTTTTTAACTGGGGTTCAGTGATGGGTGGTAGCTTTTTCAATATGGATATTATAACTTTTCTTTATCTTTTGTGATTTTGTAACAGAGAAACCTATGATTGAGAATCAAGAGGAATTATGGAAGTCTTTACATTATTTTTCTTCCCCTGATGAAGGGAAACTTTCACTGAAATTATAATTTTATATTTTAATGAAAATTGTGGATCATTTTGAGACATATATTATTTCTCCCTATTTCTCTTGTTCATATATCTATTTAGTTGCTTCTAATTTAAATCTTTATCATTTTTGTAGTAATGACCAAATATTTTATTAATGAAAATAATTCTTGATCTAATTAAATGTATTATTATGAAAAATGGATATATAAAACATATTCACTAACATGGTTTTATGTTTTTGGATTTTAAAATACATTTATGAATTGTTCCCATTTTTAATATTGCCATTGAACAGTTATCACATGATTAGTTTAAATATAGGGCTTTAACAAATCCAATTTAGTCAGACAAAGGAACTGGTGGCCTCATCCAGTAGAATGGCTCCATATGAAGCCCATTCTTCGGATCTAAGAAAGGAGGTAGCATCAGTGGGATTAGATCTTGGCCAATCCCAAGCCGAGCTTCAACATGTTTTTTTTTGAACGGAACCACCTATATGAGAACGGAAACTTAATAGAGATTACCACCCGAACAATGTTGTCTAAGCCGCCCCAAGAGCCTATCCCCATCGTACACCTTACCCTTAATTCATATACAGGTTTTATAAGTTTTAATGTAAAAAGACCCTAGAACTATGATTATGTGCATTAATTTTGTATATAATAAAGAATATACATTCATTTTATTGTTGTTACATTGTAAATGAGTTTTTAATGCACAAATAGTTTTTTAGTTAATATTTAATTTAGAAATATTTTTTAAGAATTAATTTATTTTTGAATTAAATAATATTTTAATAAAACATTATTATTAAATTACTTTTTATTAAATATAAATTATTTTATTATGTTTTTATGAATACAATTGAAATTTTTATAAATGTTTAAAAGTTTTTTTTTCAAAACCCATGATTTTTTAATAAATGCCATATTTTAATTTAAAAGTAAAAATTCACATATATAGAAAACTATTTAGATAAAATGAATATTATTTTTTGATTAAGTACATTGAAATTATATAACGGTTAATTTTTCATAATTTTCTGAGATAGTTGAATTTTTGGGTAAAATTAAATATCGTTTAAATATATAATGTGTTTTATATCATCATAATGACCCAATAGGGATGTAATAAAATAAAATAAAACGTATTTTCGTCCAATATATGTTTTAAATTTAAAATAATTATATTTTATAGTTCTTTGATTAATTTCATTATTCCTTAGTGGACCCTCCAAGACTTATAAAATATTTTAACTTTTTAAAATTATTTCCTTGAGAGTGTGACACACCTACACATAATCGAGAATAATATTTTAATAAGTTCATACATTGGCCATATAAAATAATTTTTTCAATCCCCTTTGGAAAAAACCATTGAAAAAACCATGGGATAGTTTGTGGTTTAAATTAGTTTAATGTGTAGTGTCCAAAACCTAAATAATTATGAATTCCATATCCTTTCATATATAAACCCACTCAATCTACCATTCTAATTTACACAAACCATTTAGAGATCAAAAAACCTATGGCCTCCCCTCTCTAGAATCCTCCCAAGGCGCTAGAAGTTCCCAAGAAGACCCTCTCTAGCATCTCTCAAGCCTTTGGGATTACACTACCACGTAAGGGATCGTCACTTTCATCTCCTCCTTTTAAATTCTGGAATCTTTTTTTATAGTTGTTCATGTAATTTAGAATTTTTATAATGGGATTAATTTATAATAATTGTGTTACTTTCCATTTGATTTTATTTTAATGGTCTATAATTTAACCTCCCTATTTTGACACTTACATATGTCATTACTATGGCAATATTTCTTAAGGGATCCTCATTTTCCTTACTTCCTTATTAATTTCCAAAATTTATTATATTTTTATACCCATTTATTTTGAATTAAAAATACTTGTGTTTGATTTCTCACATCCCCTATACTTAATTCCTTATGTTTTAATTATGAGATACCCCTTTCTCCTTCATTAATTCTTCCCATGTACACCTGTTACCTTGCCGAAATTTCGTAAGGGATTTCCCTCACCTCATTTACATTCAAGAAATTGTTTTATATTTTTAATGTAAATTCCATTACATATATGGGGAAATGTATTTATATGACCCACATATTATCCATTTCATGTATAAATGATGATATATCGTTTCTTCTTGAAAATGGGGATGACCTTGTTTGTTTAAGGTACAAAATTT
Organism: Viscum album; assembly: GCA_963277665.1. Classification (NCBI taxonomy): domain Eukaryota; kingdom Viridiplantae; phylum Streptophyta; class Magnoliopsida; order Santalales; family Viscaceae; genus Viscum; species Viscum album. The sequence continues at coordinate 221,409,311 of OY728163.1, forward strand.
CCAATCGGTTTCTAAAGGGTTTATTCGTAGAACCAGAAACATCCAATGACTCTATATCTATTTGGACCTACATTCCAAAGGTAGGTTCTCATTATTCGTGTACTGATGAGGTTAAATAATTTGCATTGGTTGGGAGGATGGGAGGTTAGGCTCATCACACCTTTTTGTGGGGAGTTATTAACTACTCTGGGACTCTCTAATATATTTAAGTTATGTTCATGAATCTTTTTAATTCACCAAGTATAAAATTGAGTTTTCCTTTAGATTTAAAAATAAATGGTTGATATGTATGACATTTAGAGAATTTTTATATGTATTTGAGGTTCTTCATCGATGCAGAATCATCTGTATGTATTAGATATTCTTATTCAATGGTATCCTTAAATACATTATATAGAAATCTCTAGGTCATTATGATTACCATACTGGTTTTAAATCCACTCAGTGGGGCACTTGAACTTTATTTTCCTTCAAAAAGACCGGGATTATTTCAGACTTTCGATCATACCCACAGATGGGCTACCGTCGTATCCTTATTAAAAAGGAATCATAACCCACATAGTTTGATAAAAGATATATGGGGTTTATGCATGGTTAATGGCCCAGAAAGAAATCTAGTGATTACTTTAACACTCTAAGATCACATGAGTCATGCTCGGTGTGAGAAACAAGAGGTATCAGATGAAACATAAAGTTATGAGAAATTATGTGGGGCTTACGTATGTATGACTGCCCAGGTAAATGAAGACTATGACTTAGGAAAGAAGCCCAAGAAGCAAGGTCCATAAAGGTATTTGTATTTTTATAGAGATTTTGGAATTTTAACCTGGGACTTACTCCTGAAAAAGAATCCCAAATTAAGAGGGACTTATTATTGGGTTTCATTCTTGACAAGGAATCCCAAATCAAAAGAATTATGATTGGGGCTTACTCCTGAGAAGGAGGCCCAGGTTAAAGGAACTTATGACTGGGGCTTACTCCTGAGAAGGAGGCCCAGGTTAAAGGAACTTATGACTGGGGTTTACTCCTGATAAGGAGGCCCAGGTTGAAGGAACTTATGACTGGGGCTTACTCCTAAGAAGGAGGCCTAGGTTAAAGGAACTTATGATTGGGGATTACTCTTGAGCTGGAGGCCAAGGTTAAAATATCTTCTCATCTTAAAGTATGAGGTTATATAGGAAACCCCTAACCATGGTGACATAAATTTTGTAAGTCACGGGGTTTTGGGAGAGTTTCTCCCATAATTCCTTTCATATAAGGAACCCTACAATGGAACCATGCCATAAATGGCTTTGAAGAGGGTTTTGAAGGCTATATCTTGAATAGGAAAGGTGAATTTGAAGAGAGGAAATGACTAGGAAGTAGGCGCACAAGTATTGTTCTGGTGCACATGTCATGTTCGTGCAAGTATACATGCGTGACATGAGTCACCTTGGGCGAAGAATAATCTATAGGGTAATACTTGGGAGACTTTGAACTCAAGCCCTTAGTATAATCCCTATAGCCTTCCAGAAGTGTGGCGTGAAAGTTCACTTGAGAGGGAAAGGTGGCGCACAAGTGTATTTATTTCCTTTAAGGGATGGACACTTAGGCGTGCAAGTATTAATGAGTTATAATACATAGGCCTTATTCTTCCTCTTTAGAACGTCCATTATAGGTAAATAATTACCTTAGAAGTGTTCGGAAGATGTTAGAAAAAAGACTTGGGTGACCGGAGCTTGAATCTGTGTTTTGGAAAATTCATCCTTTCAATGGGGGGCCCACAGGGGGTATTTATAGGCCACTGGGAACCTTGGGTGAAAAAAGTAATAGGGTGTGCAAGTGACTTGTGCGACCCATATGTGGCATGCAAGTAAATTGCGCAACGTGAAGGATACTTGCGCGAAGCCCTCCAAATGAGTTCCCGGTTCATCCCTTTGTCAATTTTTTTGATGTTCTTCAAAGGGTGACCCTTGTTGGGCTTAAGGTATTATCCTTTTCCATTCATTGCACTCTGTGATGGAAAGGATTGTCAAAAAAAGTCCCCCCTTAGAGTTGGATCCGAAAAAGGAAAGAGGATTTGACTCTGAGGAAAATGAGAAACATGGGTTCAGTGGCATGCAAGTGTTGGTACGCAGGTTCCGGCGCGGAGGTTCTGGAGTGAAAGGTTGCGGGATCGCCTATATATATGGCTATCACTTCGCGCAAACCATCCTGCCTTCCAAGATTTTGAGCTCTCATCGTGAAAGTGTCTTCATCTTCTCATTCAATCTCTCTTTTTTTGTGTTGTGCTTCTCTAGTAAGGATTTTGACTTGCGCAACATTACATGTGTGGAAATACTTGCGCGGCCAAACATGCGTGAACAAACATGGTGCCTCAATGCCTTGGACTTTTTTTTATTTTCTCCACAATTATTTTATAAAAACATATTTACTTAAAAAAGTTAACTCTTAGATATTTATGCAGATTCAATGGCTCCAAAAAGAATTGGATCGGCTGGTGAGTTGGCCAGCAAGAGAAAAGATGATATGATGCAAATTGTTGGCCATGACAATTATGATATCTGCGATAGCACTCTCCTAGATATGGATAAGTACTTGAAGAAATATCATGTCAACTTCCCGCAGATAATTTACTTTCCTTTATATGGCCATGGTCATCAGCAAGGAGTAAATGTTCCCGAGGAAAAGAATTATATTCCTCATTCCTAGTTTCAGACTTACACCAATTTTGCTTCTGCAAATTTCTCAGTTTCAGGATCATTTTTCAATGTTGGGATAGTGGAGAAGCCATTCATAATGCATCATAGCCCATGTGCTCCAGATTTTAATCCTCACAAGCCTGAGCTGCAGCCGCATTGCTATCCCTCTATTTTCTGATATTCTCAGATGGATCAATCTAAGGGATGGAAGAAGGGTTTGTATTTCCATCCCAGAGGAGGTGTGAAGCTGACTTGGATGTGGGCATATTGGGTGCCAGAAACCTATGCAGATTTTGTCGAGGATTTGAAGGGATCTGCAATATATGAAGTTGTCTGGACTGGGAAGACATATGTCTACAGGAATGATAATTTTGTGTCGGAGCTAATTAGTCGCTGGAGCCCAGAAACCAATTATTTCCATCTGACTAATGGATAATTACACATCAACTTTTGGGATTTCTACAAGATTTAAGGGGCTCCAATTTTTGGGAGATATGTATGATGAATTCATCCCCCCTATGGTGACCTGTAATGATTCGGAGAAGAATTCAGCTTTGGATCGATAATTATTGAAAAGTTTACATAGGCTAAAGAATTAAAAGTCCACCAATACTCATTATAGAAAGGATATTCATCCAGAGGAGTGGATGGATATGTTTTTCATCAAGAAGAAGGAGAAGGGTCCCACCTGTACTCCTCCTACCTGCTGCCTCAGAATAGAGAAAAGGGGTGATCTTGGAACATTCTGGCCAACTCTGGAATGAGGAGAGTTTGAAAAGTGGGGGTATGATGTGGATCATAGAATCCCATAGAAGACCTTTCTAGAAGACTTTTTAGATTTGTGGATCAGCTTTTATCTTCTTCCAATTAGGGATTCGAAGGGAGGAATCAGGACAGGGATGTTCGTTGTTGCATCCAAGATTGCTGAGAGAAAAATGGTTTGGTTGGCCACCCCGATTTTGGCGAAGATTCACAGGATCTTACACCATGTCTATATGGGTAAGTATCCTTTGAGAATAGTGTGACCATTCCAAGTTTTTTGGGGATGGATCACCACTCACATCAGGACATATGCTGTACAGAGCAGAGTACAGGTTCCTGGAAGTTCTTTTAGGCCATCGGTGCAGGAATTTTCCGTAATTTTTCCATTTTCCCTCAATTCCTATGATTTGAAGGTGTGGGTGAGCATGTTCATGGAATTTCATTTCTTTCCTTATGGAAATCCGTCAACCAGGAGGTTTGTTGATGATGGAAGAGCTAGCCTGGAATTGAGGTCATATATGTTGTCTCGCAGAGATGGTGTATTGGCCATTAGAATTGATGGAGAGATTATATGTGAGGCCTATGATCCATATATATTTTCATGCCAATTCAAGTGTCTGCAGTAGATTTTTTTATCCCCTCCAATTCACGTCAGGTCAGATCATCATCCAATGGTTTCCCGACAACTACGGTTGCTGAAATCTATGGAGAAAACTATTGCAGTGTTTGATCTACCAGTTGCTTGAGCGGCGAGTCAATTGACTACATGGTATGCTGAGAACTGGGTAGCATCATACACTAAAGGCGTACTGAATCATCTGGTCCCTTGGGGGGGAAGAGAACCGTCAGGAAAGAAACCATTCATATGGAAGGTAGTTCTTCCTCACCCGGAGCTGATTCACCGGGTTCCTCACCCAGGGATGATTCACCGGATTCCCAGGATGGGGATGATGAGGCATGACATGCGTCAAAGCGGCCTCGTTCCAGATAGAATCCACCTTCTAGAGTGAAGATACCTTCTTCATCGACTCCTGCTGAGTTATATCATTGAGGCAATTTAGTCTCTATTCTCTTATAGCGCAACAAGTTTCATTTTCTTATCCTTTATCTGTGATTGCAGAAGCTGGGAAGAAGTTGAAGTCCCAGATTGTAGGACCCTCCTCGCGGCCTTCTAGTGCACATGCTGAATATTTATGACCATAGGTTGTCCATACATGGTGGAGTTTATATTGTGATGTGGAAACCGCATGGATGGACTTATGTGAAGGGCTACATATCCCTAGAGTGGGGATTCTCTGGGCTTCTGCTGATATCCGCTTCGACGATAACCCCGATGAAGTATGGGATTGCATCAGAGAGCTGTAAATGCTCATATATACCACAGATGATTCCATTCCTATTACCAAGAGGGTGAATGAATTGATGAATCGTGGCACCACTGAGGGGATTGGTTCTTCATTAGATGAGGAGTGTCATGATTACGTGGCTCCTGAAGATATAAATTTCTTTCCTTATTTTCTTTTCAACTTAATTTAAGTCCAAGCTTTGTTACTCAAGGAAATTACTTTCTTCATCCTGTAGATTATTAAGAAATGAACTGGTGAGGTCTCTTCACTGCAGTATAGCCTTGGTGGCACCGTTCTTGTAGGGACTGAATCTCTTCGCGAGCCGGGCAAGGTATCTCCAGGCTGGTAAGCCATGGACGAGAAGTTAGAAATGGATTTTCACTCTCTAATACCTGTATTTAGAGGTGACGATGTCATCACACCTAAAAAGTCAAAGAAGCAAAGGCATTGAAGGAATAATTCCACTGCTAGATTCTTCCCCAGTAGTGGTAAGTCCTTCGGATAGTCATGAATCCAAACTCATGACAAGATTACTCATACTTCTTGGGATTGCAAGGGCTTCGTCGATTTCCCATTTAAGGGAGAGGATTGACCCTCCTCTAAGGATGAAGGAGGGTACTGGTGAACAGTCGCAAATTCATGTTGACCTGGCTGCTCCTGAAGAAACGAGGAGAGAAGAAGAGCCATCTTCTATTCCCAGTATTTCTCCTGTTGCTACTGCAAGGCGATAAGATCCTGCTTCTGGTAAATTAACCATACTTCATAGAACATTGAATGAAGACATCAACTGACTTCCATTTTTTAATGATTTAGGTTCAACACCGGCACCAGAACATTTTGCGACCACTGCAAATGACTCTTCAATTTTCTCTAAGGAAGTTGTTCAATGTTGGAGGTCGCAGGAGGAGGGTCACCAAGAGGACATGTCAGATTCTCCCACTGGTGAGAATAACCAAGAATATAAGATATCACTGGATGAAATGATGAAACTTGGCACGTCTTTTGAAAATTTTTTAGATCATGTTAAATTACCATGTGATTTAGAAGATTTTGGACGTGAGTGTTATCATTTGTCCTATTAGAAAATTTTATTACATGTCTGACCATGATTGGTTGAAATGTGCAGTTCCATCTGAGCAAGCTGCTGATCTGCTGATTCTTGAAGGGGGTAGACACAACCCTATCATTGTAGAGATGTTATCTCATGTGTAGCTTAACCCAGCATAGCTTCCTGAAACTCCTCCTAAAAATCTTGTAGAAGCTAGGAAAGAGGGGGAGGATCCTTCTCATGCTATAGATCTACCATTGGGTAAAAGATGATAATATTTATGGTTGTACTTAATTTTCAAGGCAACTAATCAACTTTTTTTATCCTTGGGAACTAACCAATTCATTCAATTGACTATGTAGGCCATCAATTTCAGTGGCTAGATCTAGAGGTGAAACCTCAGCCTCATCCCCAACAGGAGTAGAAAGTGAAGTACCACGGGTCAAAGGGGAAGGAGAAGAACAGTGCACTTCCTTAAGTGCATGAATCCCGTACTATATTCCCCCATGTGATAGCAATGTTGAATCAGACCGATAATTGAAAAAGGTTCTTAAATTCACATGTTGCAAGGCATGGAAAAATATATAGAAGATCATATCCGAAGTGCCTCTTGAAGAGCTGTCTTCAAAGATCCCGCAATTGTCATCCTTGTTCGTCATGCAGGGACTTGGAGGTTTTGGATATCAAGATATCTATACCGCAGTGAAACAAGTCATCTTAAGAAGGGTGGAGGAGAAAAATTTCCATCAAGATCTGATTAGAGTGAGGCTACTGACCAATATTGACAAATTTGAGGCAGCGGTGTCCCGAGCTGAGGCTGATCATGCTGCAAATATGAAGGAGTTGAAGCATAAAATCACGGAGAAAGTTGTCCAGCAGATGCACCTTCAGCAACAACTAGATTCTATTACTGGGGAACTTGACCAGCTTAACAATTCAATGGAAGGAGTCCAAAAAAATGGTGTGAAATCCATCACAAATGCCAAGAAGTCACTTCATCAAGCTGAAAAGAGTGAAGCTGGTTGATTGAATGAACTTCAAGTGGCTGCTGATGAAGCTCAGGATGCCGTAAATTAACTAAAAAGTTATGTTGAAAGCCTCTTTTAATTCTTGAAAAAGAGAATACACTCCAATCAATTGATGTTCTTCAAATCTTGTGCATCAATGAAAAATACATTTCATCTTCAATCATTTATACCTACATTTTCTTGATAATTACTTATATCTTTTTTTACCTAAGCCAATGGGCCTAGTAAGCATAGTTTGATTTTTTCTAGGATTATACAAACAACCCAAAAAACTTTGTGTCTTTTGTTGCTCAATATTTCATAAATCATCCCTTATGTATGTTTATCGAGCTGGGACACGACTTTTGTTCAGAGTTCCTTTTACAAGTTTCCAATTTAATGATTACCCTATCTTTTGTTGGCAGTTTAAAGTCATGCATGTTGGATATAAAAAGGCTAATGTTTAAGGTCGAATAGCTTTGAATGAATGGATTAAAATTGACTCAATTCCTTGATAATTTTCTTAAAAACATATTACCACATTCAAGTATGGGGGGAAACATGTAAACTATGACTTAAGAAATTCTGAATCTGAGTGATGATATGAAAAAAGGGCTAAAAGGCATTAGAGGAAGAATTTCTTAAGAGTGAAGTTACCACTATTTGACAAACCCATTAGGGGGTTGAATTATGCAGGGCCTCTTAAGGGAATTGGCTGCATAGTCAAATCACAACATCTTTTGGTTGTTATGTCCGTTTTGTAGATTACTTATGCAAGGCCTCCTAGGGGCATGTGTTTCATAGTCAAGTAAATGAACTCCCAGAAATTTTACTTTTCTATTGCTAAAATCTAGTGGAAGTTTATAGAGATTCAAATTTTCCAAAGCACAGAGTTTGCAACATGGAAAGAGGTACTCGAATATGAAGAGGATATTCCCAATCAAGATTGTCAAAGAATTGGGTGAATGTCACTCCTGCGAAGGTCTGACCCAAACGTAGGGAAGGGAAATATTAACCATAAACTTGAATACTTTCATATCATGAAAAAGAGTATGGGACAAATATGTTAAGGATGGCTGTTTTTTTATTTTTGTATCCCTACATATCGTTGTTAAGACCAATAATGACAAAATAGGTTTTACCTCTAAGAATTAAGTTACCATTATTTGAAAAACCAGTTAGGGGGTTTGAATTATGCAGGGCCACTTAAGGGCATTGTCTGCATAGTCAAATAATAGCATTTTGTGGCTGATAGGTCAGTTATGAAGAATGATTATGCAAGGCCGCCTAAGGGCACATGTTTCATGGTCCGGAAAAAGAATTCCTAGGTATCAGACATTTTGTGACCAAATGTTAAGAAAAGGGTCATGGAGATCTGGAGGTATTTAAGGTAATGAGTATGACACATAAAAATGGGTATTTTTCAATGCATGGAAGAGATATATAGAACAATTCTGACCATTATCATGGTGTGTTTGGCTCCTAAATTGAGATGCTGGACTTCACCACATATCTCATTAGGATGAGAATCAAGCCATACGTAGTTCTTGAAATATAGTTTAACGTCGTATGAGACGAGAGTGTAGGATATATTAGTTTAGGGACATAGAGCTCGGACTATAATGAGGGATACATATTGTTTTTTTATTATAAACCTGATGTGAATAAAGACCAGGGTTTTCATACCACATTCATGTGTTCACAGGGGTATTTTTTTCAGCCAAGGGACTGACAGTGGAGTTTGGGGTTGGGCCCAAATACTTAGGGATGGGTTTGAGGGATGCTCGAACGTTCCTACTTATCCCATAAGGATGGGAATAAAGCCATACGTAGTTCTTGAAATACCTTCTTTACATATTTGGTTCGTACATGTGAAGGGTGAAAGTGGACTTTAGTGAAATGATGGTTGGATCCAAGATTAAAGGTTCGGGTATTGACATGTATTCACATAGTCCTTGGAATATAACATGATTGGAGACCAATGTCAATAATGATTCCCTCTCAGGTGAGGTTGTAAGAGACTATTGTAGTTTATTGTCATACAGGACAAAAGTGTGAATATTTTAAGGTCATTTGAATGGACCAATGCTGCATAGTTTAGCATCATGTAGCTAGAACGTATTTTTATACAGTTTAATGTCTTGCAGCGAGGACAATGGGGGATTGTATAGTTTAACGTCATATAGCAAGGATGATGATGAACTAATGTGAATATATTTGTTTCGGAGGGAGCTTCACGGATCAACATCGTATGAGATGGAGGTGAACTGATGGGAAGATATTGGTTTTGGGATTGAACCTCAGGAGGTTTCCTATGTACCCAGCCTAGAAGGAAAAGATCAAATTCTGCATAGTTCGATTGAGAATGAATTGGTGATCGAGTTGTACTTGAGTACAACCCGAAGATGGTATTGGGGATTACGCGTGGTTAGTGTCCCAGAGAGGGTGTTATGGTTTAATCTTACTCTAATCTCACATGAGTCATGATCAATGTGAGAAACAAAAGGTAACAACAACCCTAATGATGCACAGTTTAACATCATGTAGGATGTATAAGGGACTATTTCACAGTTTAAATGTCACGTGTCACAGACATGGGGTTCTTGGCAATTTAAAATCTTGCAGCTTTGATGAATAGTTTAACGTCATGTTGGACAAAAAAGGGGACACATTTTAATGTCATGTAGGATGATAGAGGGGCTATGAAGCTTAATTTCCTCTAGCAAGGACAAAAGGGACCGTGCAGTTTAAAGTCTTGCAGTGAGGACTAAAGGGACCATGCAGTTTAAAGTCTTATAGTGAGGACTAAAGGGACCGTGTAGTTTAAAGTCTTTCAGTGAGGACTATAGGAACCATGCAGTTTAAAGTTCTGCAGTGAGGACTAAAGGTTGTATTTGTGTTACACAAAATACTTCTTCAAGAATCATGCATTGGTTGGAGTTTTAATGAGTTCTCTATCCATTGACATTAAAGAATAACCTCCATTGGAGTAGACCCTGCGTATTGAGTAATGTCCTTCCCACTTTGGATAAAGATTTCAAGGCTACTTTCCTGGTATCATTGGAGTTCTGATGACCAATACCAATTCTCCTTGAATGAATGAACTAAGATGAACTTTTTTATTGAAAGCTCGTGATATTAGATTCCGATAGACTTCCATGTGGTGCTGGGTGCACAATCTTTTTTCTTCTAATTGTTTTGATTCATTAAATCGCTTCTTAGATTTTTCATATGTGGATGATTGTTCACAAATTGATACTCTAAGAAAAGGTAATTGAACCTCAATGGGCAAGACTTCTTCCGTTACATATACCAATGAATATGGAGTTGACCGCGTAGCAGTGCGAGTGGTGGTCTGATAAGCCCATAAAGCATGAAAAAGTTTATCAGGCCATAATTTCTTATCTTTATCCACCATATTTTGTAGTATGTTTGAAAGAGTATTATTGAAGGATTCTATTTCACCATTGGCCACTGCATGATAAAAATATGAATGGTTGTATTTGATGTTGTATTCTTGATACAACTTTCTCACCTCGGATGAAAAAAAGTTGGTACCATTTTCCATCAATATGGTATGATGGAAACCAAATATGGTAATGATGTTAGACTTGACAAAGCTAACAATTCTTTTATAACTAACTTCTTTTAGAGGTATTTCCTCTTCCCATTTGGAAAAGAAGTTAGTAGTAGTAAGAATATACTTGAACTGCTTGGATGTAGTCAGAGGACAAGGTACTACTACATCCATTCCCCATGTGGAAAATGGCCATGAGTATTTAGTTGTATGAAGAAACTCTGGGGGTTGATGAATGAGATGGCACATACTTGGAAAGAATGATACTTTTTAGTGAAATCAACCCAATCTTGCATCATTGAAGGCCAGATGTATCCAAGCCTTCGGATTTTTCTAGAAAGTCTATGTCCAGACTGGTGGGCACCACAAACTCTTACATGTAATTCATTCATGACAGCCATTGTCTCTTCACCATCAATACAACTGAAGAGAATTCCATCAAAACCTCTCTTATAGATAATTTTTTGGTGATCTGGGCTATCATAAAGAGTAAAATTGACCACACATCACCGGACTTGTTCTTTCCCGACTCTATCATGTGGGAGTGTTCCATTTTGAAGTTATTTGCTGATAGGTGGAATTCATCCTATAGTTTGACCATATGGTTCAGAAATGGGACTGGTCTCATTGATTTCCTCTGTTGTGATTTGAACAAAAGGTGAAACTACACGACAGTGGGAAATATTGATGATTTTTTCTTCTTGGTTTGGATCTTCTAGGGTTGTGGCTAAATTATCCAATGCATTAGCTTGGGGATTTTGTGATCGTGGGACATAAGAAAATGTCAGTTTTGTGGAAAATTCTGCCATTAACTCTTTGACATAATCACACAATGGGATTGACTCTTCTTTTCTAATGGAATAATCCTCATTGATTTATTTTATTACCAAATATGAATCACCTTTTACCCTCAAGTGATTCACCTATGCCTGAAGCACCAATTCCAAGCTTGCGATGAGAGCTTGATATTCTACTTCATTATTTTTACCGCCTTCCAACAATAAGAAGGAGTATGGTAGTACTTCCTTTTCTGGGGAAATAAGCATGATTCCTAACCCAACCTTTTTAAATTTAAGATCTTCCATTTTCTTCCCTGTTGGACTTCTGGAGGCACCATCAAAGTACATTTCCCATGTTTGAGGATTATCTTGAATAGAGAAGAATTCCTCCTTAGGAAGTTCAATATTTAAAGATGTATCTTCTACAGATGGGTGTTCAAAAAGGAAATCGGCCAGATCTTGGCCCTTTATTTCCTTTTGAGACACATACTGGATATCAAACTGTGGCAAAATAACTTCCCACCATACCAGACATCCTTTAAGCATTGGATGACTAAGAATAAATTTGAGCGGGTTATTGTGAGATACCAATTGGACCTCATGATGTTGCAGGTAGTGTCTCAATTTCTGAACTGCAAAGATTAATGCTAGGAAACACTTTTCAAAACTTGAATATCGAGTTTATGCCTCAAGCATAGTCCGAATGAGAGAGTAAAGATTTTTTTCATTTCCAACATCATTTTTTTGAGCAAGGAAGGCACTCAATGACCGCTCTAAAGCTGTTACATAGAGAATAAGTGGTCTTCTTTCAACAGGTGGCATTAATACCGGTGGACTCAAGAGATGTTTCTTGAGGGTATCGAATGAGTTTTGACATTATTCAGTCCACTGATAGGTGACTCCCTTATTCATTAATCTGGTGAAGGGTAACCACTTTCCTACCAAATTGGAAATGAAACGCCAAATATAGGCCATGTTTCCTTGAAGTTATCTTAATTATTTCAAATTTAGAGGAGGTGACATACCAAGGATTTATTTTTTCTTCTCTAAATCAACTTTGATACCATGATGGAGTACAACAAAGATGAGAAATTTTCCTGAGGTTACCCTGAAAGCGCATTTCAAGGGGCTCATCTTCAAATTGTGTTGTTGAATTTTGTTGAATATGATTTCCAGATCAGCCAAGTGATCAGAACATTGTCTGGATTTAACCTCCAAATCATGCACATAATATTCAAAAAAAATCCTTAAAGGGGGTTTGAAGATATAGTGCATGGAACATTAATACGTTGCACCTGCATTTTTTCAGGCTAAAGGGCATTACCCGATAGCAAAACACACCTTGAGGAGCTCTGAAAGTTGTAGACTTCTCATCCTCTGGGGACATTCGTATTTGATTCTACCCAGAATAAACATCCATGAAGGAAAGAGCTTCGTAGCCAGCTGTTGCATCAATTTAAAGTTATGTGATCGGAACTGGAAAATCATCCTTGGGACAATGCTGATTAATATATCTAAAGTAAATGAAAACTCTAATTTTTCCATTCTTTTTTTCACAGGGACAATATTAGCCAGCAATTTGAGATATTGAACTTTTCTAACAAATTTAGACTTGATAATCTTATCAACTTCAGCTTCAATTTTGGAGCCATAAGTTGGGGGTGTTCTTCTTGTGGATTGCTTGAATCCTCAATATTCTTATGGAAAACTCAAATGATGAGTGGAAACATAGGGATCAGGACATGGAATTTCTTTATAATTCCAAGAAAATACATCTCTATTTTTATTTAGAAATGAATTATACATTTTTTGTTCTTCAAGAGTCATGGCCGCACTAATTAAAGTGGGGTGTGGATCTTATTTTGTACCTGGATTTATTTCTCGGTTTCATCTACAGTTGTAGAGACACCCTCTTCAAATACTGGAGGAGCATCTCTGGGATGTTTCTCTTCTTCTTCAATATGTGTTACTTCTTCTATTTCTACTTGCATAGTAGATGACGAAGCATAATTTCCATGGTCAGGGGAGAAGTTAAATCTTGAACATCTTGAAGAAGAGGGTGCCATTTCTGACCCTATTGATAATGAAGGGTCTTCCTGGGGTAATAGAGAGGAGATGATGGATTGAAAATCGACATCATTGTTTTCCTCTAGTATTGTTATAACTTCTTTTGACCTGGTTGGTGAAGTATATAATTGCTAGATTTCTACGGATGAAATGAAGACATCTCCATCTATGATTTTATCATTGCTTGGTGAATCAATAATATATCCCATGATGTCTGGCTTGATTGCCGTAATTGAAATTATGGAATTTTCCATAACAGTGTTTGGATTTAGGTATATCCTATCAATTTGACTGATAGGAAACACATAATATGTACTCAAATGTATTAATGGGTTTATTGGAATCTTTTCCAAACCATATAGAGCATTAATTTTGGTAACCGCCTTTGCCGTGGATTTTTTCTTTCCCTCCATGTGATAAAATTCTACTTCAATGTAGTGAGATTGACATGTTTTGAATGGGGCCTTATCACCATAAAATGTACCAATTTGACCATTGAAACAATATTTTAGACATTGATGGTACAACGAAGGTACGTCCAGATGTTGATGTAGCCATGGACTTCCAAGAAAAATGTTAAAAGCTATGTCCAAACGAACAACCATGAAATCTGAATTAGACACAAGATCTCCAAACTGAATTCTGAGTATAATTTCACCTAGAGGGTGTTTTTCATTATTATCATATCCTTTCAACATCAAAGTAGAAGAAGATAAATTAGATTCAGCGAGGCCTAATCGATGAAGTGTGCGAATAGGAATGAGATTGACTATTGAGCCATTATCAAGGAAAGCTCACCGGATGTCTATATCATTGACTTTTCCAGATAGATACAATGGTCTGATATGCCCATGTACAAAATTATCTTCATCATTATCTATAAAAGATATCACTGCATGGCATTCTGCAGAATCATTCTCTATATGGTAGACCTCAGCTGCGGCAATTACAGTTTCGAATTCTTGAGGACTTCACAAATCCTCAATAAGCACCTCTCGAAGGTATTTTGATAGATTCAAGGCATCCAAGATTGATAACTTGGCCGGTAATTGGGATAAATGTTTCAATACATCATACTTTTTGTCCAAAGGTCTGTGTTTCCCATCATTAAAATGTGTTTTTGTAGGTGCCTTGGAAGTTGATGCTTTGGCAGTAGATGCATCTCGTATTGGGGTTGGAGTTGGAAACACTCCTAGATTCTATAAATTAGACCAACTAGGTCTATCTATTTTCTGAGAGGAAGAAGGTGTGAACTCTAACCGTTATTCCAAAATAACTGCATTAGGACCAAATCTACCATGTGTGGAAGAACATTATTATTTCTGTTGATCTTGCTGATGGGATTTTCCACGAGTTTCTGCAGCATATACAGTTCTAGAAGCGGTAGGATTGAAATAGTGCCTTTTGGAATATCCATATCTTCCAATGTATCCTAGACCTCTGTCTATTCCTCCAATTCCTCTGTTAGATATAGGGAAATTAGGCTCATCATAATCAAAACTGTAATTGGTATAAGGATCGGTTAAATGAATCATGTTAACAGAACCAAAGATCAATTCATTATCTGATTTAGATTCTCCCTGATTGACCAGTTCAGGTTGTGTCATTTGGTGGGGCGGTGCCCATGATTTTGAAATAGATGGCATAAAATCTGCCAGAGTCAAAGACAACTTAGGCTTTGACACGATTTAGTCTTCTTCCGACTGCTCTTCTTTCTTCAAATTATGCTGCTTCTTTGAGGATTTTCCTTCTGATGAAGGGGGCTTTTTGTGGCATTCATATCATAAGACAAAATTGGTTGATTCAACTATTTTCGTAAAATAGCATGATTTCAGTTGATCATTTTCCTGACCATCCAATAATCATACTTCTATGCATTTTTACTTTTGACATTGTGCCATTCGCCTTCTTCCTTTGGATCAGTAGCAGTAACACATGCTACCTAGGCTGAACAGCCTTTTGATTTTACTTGTCTAGAGTCCACCATCTTTTTTAAGAGATATTTGAAGACAAAACACTCCTGAATGGGATGCCCCAACATCTGATGAAATGGGTAATAGTTGGGGAGGTCTTCATCTCATTCCTAGTTTGGACTTTTGGGCTTTGGCAACTGAACTAGATTGTTTGCCCGAGCCAAGATGAAGTAGCCAGGAAATTTTTCATTCTGTAAAGAATAAACTTTTTTCTTAAAATCATCAAACTGTTTCAACCTTTGATCTCTTTGATCATCTTGATGAGGTGGCCTTTGTTGTTGATGCTCAGGAGGTGGATCCCTTTGATATAATGAAGGTTTTGAACTGGAAGCAGGTACAGATGCCTGTTTATGTGTAACAGTAGTAGTCTCTAATTTCCCTATTCTCCTTCCTGGAACTGATGGAATTACATGAGTTTTATCCTTATCCTTTGTAAGAGAATTTTCTATCTACTGAGCGATTGAAGTAAGGTCTTGAAACCCTCCTCTTTATTTCACAGGGATCAGTGGTGTGTGTAATTCATCACGCAGATTTGCCACACATATTGGCAGCAACTCTTCTTAAGGGAGTGGTAAACTTAAGGAATATGTTAATCCCTTCTAGAAAGAAATGAAATCTGAAACACTTTCATTATCCCTTGGCTTACAATTGTTATGATAAAAAACTATCGTCTTTGGAAATGTTGAGATAAATTGTAGAAGGAATTTTTGACGGAGATCCTCCCACCCGGTAATTGACTGAGATTGCAAGATTGTGTACCAGACGAAAGAACGTCCTTGTAATTACTGCTCAAAACACCTGATCTTAACTGCTTCCTGTTATTGAGGAGTTCCTCTAATAGGATCACAAAGAGAAAAAAAATGTGTTAATTGTTGTTCTGGATCTCCTGAACCATTAATAATTGGGAATGTGGTACTTGCAAAATTTGATGGGGGAGGAATTGCATCCACCCATTCAGGGTAAGATCTATTCTCTAGTTGAACTGGTACATTATTTTCTTCCATAGATTCCAACTGATCTATTAATGACTCAAGGGTAGTCATTAAATTTTGAGAAACATCTGGTTGAGCTTGGACCTATGTAGGTGCAAGAACTGGAGTTTGGATGGGTGTGGCGACCGGTACTATCACTGATGGTAGTATTATCGGTTGTTGTCATGTACAACCCATAGGATTAGAGCTGTGAGGGTGTACTTGTAAAGGGGGATATTCTTGATCCATCTCAGTAGCTGGAAACAATTCCCTTTAGTGATTAACTACTGTATGCTTAGGAGGAAGACTACCTTGAAGTAGTTCTGCATTTAACCTCCTTAACTCTATCATTTCTTCCCCTTGCTGTGCGAACCATTCCTCTAATGAGAGTGATTGACCTTCTCCAGAGGTAGGGTGGAATGTAACCTGACTTTTTTCCTTTCCCCTTGTTGGACACCTTTTGGAGTGGGGGGATTTTTTTATTTGAAGGAATACCTAAATTCTGGGTAAACCTTTGATTTTGGGTATGCACACCTTATTCATTTGCCTATGGGTATACAACCTCTTGAGCAATAACGGCTTAATCTAATTCATCTGAGTGAGCCACATGTTCTGAAGGATCAGTCACAACGACATTGATGAAATTTATCGATGCATAACGCATTGCAGCCCTTCAATCAGTGCTTCTGTGATACTGTCTTCTTCCATGTCCTCTATGAGACATTGCCTTTTGTTTGGTTGATCCCTCAGGAACTTGTTGATGAACCATAATTTGGAGGGAATCTCTTGATAATTCGGATCTAAGTTCCTCTTGTGGATTCTTCCCTAATCGAGAGAAGACTGACTTTTGATTAAGAAAAGATTGAGAATTTGAAAAGGTCCCCAGTCTAGTGGACTGGGGCTGTTCCTATTTTTTCTGCTCAACTCCTCGAATCCTGTCTGTTGATCCCAATGTTTGGATTAAAAGATTCCCTAACCTAGCAAGCTGAGGTGGCTCTTGAACTGCTATATCTGAAACTTTCATAAAAGCTCTCCTGATTTTGTGGACTTTAGTCCGGAAATTAGCCGGATGGATCATCCAACATCCAATCAAATCACCTGGCTCAAATGACCGTTGGATTATTTCTGACACCTCTGTCACCTGATGACGCGCATGCTCTAAACGAGAAGCATTTTTGATATTCTCATTTTCTTGATGCAATATTAATTCAACAACTTTTTCTTTATATGCTGGACTTTGGGAAGAACTAGTTGAGGCCTTTTCTTGAGAAAGCATTTTATTAAACAAAAAAACCAGTTATATGTGGCCAGCCATGGGCAATAACATTACATGAGACCACTTTTGGTGAGCTTTGTTGGCTAGAGAGCGCAGTAAAATGAAATGATCCATGAACACCTCTATCCCCTGATATGAATACCAGATGGGGAATTGTTAATTAACTGGTGAAATATTTTTAATAATCCAAGGCATGAACGCTGAAGTGTTCTCTACTTCTTTTCAACCTTTGGATGTTGGGAAACTGATTGAGATTCAAAGTCAATTTTGTGTTTCAACCCTTCTATTATCCTGACATGATTTTTATATTCATCATAAGATAATATTTTATCTTTTAAGTGACAATGATTTTTCTATATGTTGAGAAGAATATCATGAATACAATCTTCTGTCCATGTTTCTGGAATATCATACTGAGAGTCAGCCAAAGGACAAAACATGACTGGTATTTCACCTTTTGCTGGGTTTTTTCTCATATTCAGCACTTCCTGTTTGTCATTTGATGAAGATTATTATACCTAATTGTACCAAAGTCGGGGTTTCTTTTTTGCTTCATCAGATTCAACAAGATTGGTAGAGAATTAATTTGTAAAATTAGAAGATGAATGACCCAGGGGTGGTTTGGAGAATGACATATACCCCGGGGTATCTTCTAGTTGAGAAATTATTTCACCTTCTAATGGTAAGGAATCAGACATGAATGGCCTCGCATTTTCAAATGCATCAAGATAAGAGGGCTTTCCCATTACTTCATTGTCCATTAAAGAATTTTCCAGGCAATCCAAATTACTACTGCGGAGAGAACTTTCACAGCTAAATTCATCATCATGGGGAGGATCACCATGGTGGGTTACAAAAAAAGATTAAACATTTTTCTCCTCCGTCTTTTGTCCACGCAGAGGGTTATCGTGGCTCTCATCTGATGATGAAACTTCGAGATTGACCGAATTGTCATGAAGAAAGCCTTCATGAGGACGTGTCTGATGAAGACCTTCGGAATTATTGTTGCTACTTCCGGAATTTGGAAATGAGAGAGTATAATCTTGAGCTGTAATGGATAATTATCTGAGGGCTTCAAGAACTCCAGCATTGAGTAATGCCTTATTATAGTTTGGCTCTTGATTTTTCAACTGTGCTAGATGGGTCTTTTTCTTAGACGCCTTCTTACTCACTTTGGAAACCACTTGTTTATGAAAGGGGTTATTATAGGTAGGTGTATGTGCCTACTCATGAGAAATGGTCAGGTTAGGCTGATTATATCCATTTAAATCAGGTGCATGTGCCCGACTTGATTGTCCATATGACATGGGGGAGTATGCCCCATGACCCTCCTGGACAGGAAAAAGGTGTGTATCTGCTCCGGAGTGACATGTTCATGAGTCACTTCAATTATATGGATATATTTATGTTTTTTCCCAGTGATGTCGCTGAAGTTGTTAAAATATTCTGACAGGTATCTGGAATATGGGCTGGGATTTGCTTCTTCTCTTTCACCATTTTCAAATATGCTTGATGAATTCAGCTGCCGGAACGAGAATATACATCTATTCCATGTCTGGAGTAGGTGTATGTGCCTTCTCTTGTCCTCATTTTCCTATCAATGGATATTTTGAGTACTTATGCATAGGGGCAGAGAGTTGAGTCTTCTCCAAATTTGTCGTCAGAACTTTCCGACTGACTTCTCCGGGTGATACCAAACGAGACTATTGGAAGAATTGATGAAAATTGGTAGGTGTATGTGCCAGCTGGATATTCCCTGTCAAGTATGGTTGATGGGTTTCATTCAATACTGGCAGACGAGTCTTCTGACAGAATTGGTGATTGTAAGCAGGTGTATGTGCATGCTTATAGGTGGTCACCATATTTGGTTAGAGAGCTTCTTTGGATACAGTCAAATGAGCCTGCAGACTAGATGATGAATTATAAACAGCTATATATGCCTGCCTATAGTACTCGCTTGGAATTTCCCGGCGGGATTGGCGGGTTGCTGCCAGATGAATCTGCTGGACAGCGGGATTAGAATGGACAGGTGTGTGCCCGCTCATTTCTTGCCATCAAGTTAGGTTTATGGACTTCTCTGGAGGGGGGAAAGGTAAGGACCAGCTCCCTATTGGCCGAATTTATCCTTTGACGATTCGTCTTGCATGTTCGAGTCTGAGGAACCTGAGCCAAATGCCTAGAGGTGATACCCTCATCGTGTTGAGGGTATACTACCATACGAGTCTGGCGGTGATTGTTGATGGGAGTCCTCAAGAAGGACTCCATTATTCTTGAACTAAGTCCTTGAGTGAACTCTTCATTCACCTCTCTATAATATGGGAGGAACTGGTTGTTTCGATCTGAGGATAACGACCCAAAACAGTTGGAGACAGTGGTTAGAACCACCTGCTTCTTGACCATTGGTCATCGCTGTCCGGACAACCAGGTTGAATTGTTAACTTTGAGGGCTTTTCGAGTGGCCTCCAGAGTCGGGATGGTACTGTGTTGACGGTATTCCCTCACCAGCACATTTGTGACCCAGCGTTGAAGACGCTGAGTAGGTGATGTCGTCCTCAGAACAGACGAGGATCTAGCAGGAGTAATATCCAAAGCATTCCTAGGTGTGAACTTTAAAGAAGCCATTCTTTGTTGTAGATAGATCTTGGAAAAGATTTCATGTTTGATATAGCGGACGTAATCAAGATAAGTCTGGCTAGACTACATCTTTTGGATGAGCGCTCATGTTATTGACTGCTTTGTTGGCCTTCATATTGAGTTTAATTTGGGCCTAACAAATAATTGAAACATCATTTTAACTTGGTTAAATAATCACATTGGGTTCACCATTTTTTGTTTCTTCTTGAAAATGGGGATGACCTTGTTTGTTTAAGGTTCAAACATTCCAATCAGTTTCTAACGGGTTTATTCGTAGAACTTGAAACATCCAATGACTCTATATCCATTTGGACCTACCTTCCAAATTTAGGTGCTCATTAGTCATGGATCGACGAGGTTTAAGAATTTTCATTGGTCGAGAGGATGGGAGGTCAGGCCCAACAAACCTTTTTGGGGGGAATTATTACCTACTCTAGAAATCTCTTATAGATTTAAGTTATGTTCATGAATCCTTATTAATTTTCCAAGAATAAAAATGAGTTTTCCTTTAGATTTAGCAATCAATGGTTGATATGTATGAGATTTAGAGAATCTTTTATATGTATTTGAGGTTCTTCATTGATGTAGAATCATCTGTATGTATTAGAGATTCTTAGAAAATGGTATCTTTCAATACATTATATAGAAATCTCTTGGTCATTATAATGACCATACTAGTTTTAAAGCCACTCAGTAGGGCACTTGAAGTTTATTGTCCTTCATAAAGACAGGTATTATTTCAGAGTGGGGATCGTACCCACAGATGGGATATATACGTATCCTTGTTTAAAATAAATCAAAACCCACATAGTTCGATAAAAGAAATATGGGGTTTATGCATGGTTAATAGCCCAGAAAGAAATTTCATGATTACTTTCACAGTCTAAGATCACGTGAGTCATTCTCGGTGTGAGAAACAAGAGGAATCAGTAAATTTGAAGATGGTGCCATGAAAGATGCAGTTATGATAAATGATGTAGGGATTACATATGTATGAATTCCGAGGTAAATAAAGACCATGAATTAGGAAAGAAGCCCAAGAAGCAGGATCCATAAAGGTATTTGTATTTTTGTGGAGATTTTTGAATTTTAACCCAGGACTTACTCCTGAAAATGAATCCCAAATTAAGAGGGACTTATGATTAGGTTTAATTCCTAAGAAGGAATCCCAAATCAAAAGAATTAAGATTGGGGCTTACTCCTGAGAAGGAGGCACGGGTTAAAGGAACTTATGAATGGGGATTACTCTTAAGAAGGAGGCCTAGGTTAAAGGAACTTATGATTGGAAATTACTCTTGAGAAGGAGGCCTATGTTAAAGGAACTTATGACTGGGGCTAACTCCCGAGAAGAAGGCCTAGGTTAAAAGAACTTATGACTAGGGATTACTCCTGAGAAGGAGGTCAGGTTAAAAGATCTTCTTATCTAAAAGGATGAGGTTATATAGGAAACCCCTAACCATGGTGACATAAAGTTTGTAAGTAATGAGTTTTTGGGAGAGGTTCTCCCATAATTACTTTCAAATAAGTAAGCGAACAAAGGAACCACTCCATAAATGGATTTAAAGAGGGTTTTGAAGGCTATATCATGAAGAGGAGAGGTGAATTTGAAGAGAGTAAGTGTCTAGGAAGGAGGTGTGCAAGTATTGTTCTGGAATGCATGTATTGGTCGTGCAAGTATACTTGCGTAACATGATTCACCTTGGGAAACGAATAATCTATTGGGTAATACTTGGCCGAATTTGAACTCAAGCCCTTAGTATCATCCATAGAGGCTTCCAGAAGTGTGGCATGCAAGTTACCTTAAGGGGGAAAGGTGTTGCGCAAGTGTCTTCATTTCCCATAAGGGTTAGACACTTAGGCATGCAAGTATTAATTAGTTCTAATGTTTAGGCCTTATTCATCCTCTTTAGACCTTCAATTATATGTAAATAATTACCTTATAAGTGTTTGGAAGACGTCAGAAAAATACTTGGGTGACAAGAGCTTGAATTTGAGTTTTGGAAAATCCATCCTTTAAATGGGGGGGCCACAGGGGGTATTTATAGGCCACTAGGCACCTTGGAAGAAAAAATGAATAGTAAATGCAAGTGACTTGTGCGACCCATATGTGGCGCGCAAGTGACATGCACGGACAAACTTGCACGACCAAACTTGTGTGCCTTAATGCCTTGGCCTTTTTTTTCCTCACAATTTTTTTATAAAAACATACTTACTAAAAAAGTGAATTGTTAGATCATTGTGCAGATTCAATGGCTCCAAAAATAATTGGATCTACTGATGAGTTGGCTAGCAAGAGAATAGATTATATGATAAACATCGTTGGCCCTGACTATTATGATATTTGTGATAGCACTCTCCCAGATTTTCCTAATTACTTGAAGAAATATCATGTTGACATCCCACAGAGAATTTAGTTTCCTTTATATGGCCATGGTCATCTACAAGGAGTCAACGTTCCAGAGGAAAAGAATTATATTCATCATTCCTGGTTTCAGACTTACACCAATTTTTCTTCTGCAAATTTCTCAGTTGCATGATCATTTTTCAATGTTGGGACAGTGGATAAGGCATTGATAATGCATCATAGCCCATGTTCTCTAGATTTGAAGCCTCACAAGACTAAGCTGCAGCCACATTTCTATCCCTCTATTTTTTGAAGTTCTCAGATGGATCAATCTAAGGGATGGAAGAATAGTTAGTATTTCCATCCTGGAGGAGGTGTGAAGTCGTCTTAGATGTGGGCATATTGGGTGCGATAAACATGTGCAGAGTTTGTCAAGAATCTGAAGGGAGCTGCAATATATGAATTCATCTGGGCTAGGAAGACATATGTCTAGAGGAATGATAATTTTGTGCCGGAGCTAATCAGGAACTGGAGCCCGGAAACCAATTCTTTCAATTTGACTCATGGAGAAGTAGGAATCATCATGTGGGATGTCTACAAGATCTTGGGGGCTCCACGTTTGGGAGATATGTATGTTGAATTCATCCCCCCCAAGGTGACCTGGAAGGATTCAGAGAAGACTCCGGATTTGGATCGAGAGTTATTGAAAATTTTCCACAAGATAAAGAATTAAAATTCCACAAAAAATCATTTTAGAAAGGATATTCATCCAGAGGAGTTGATGGGTATGTTTCTTATCAAGAATAAAGAGAAGGGGACCACCTATACTCATCATACCAGCTGACCCAGAACAGAGAAAAGGGGTTCTCTTGGCACATTCTGGCCAACTCTGGAAGCAGGAGAGTTTGAAAATTGGGGGTATGAAGTGGGTCCAAGATTCCCTGAGAAGACCCTCTGGTAGGTTTTTTAGATTTTTGGCTCAGTGTTTATCTTCTTCCAGTTAGGGAATCAAAGGGAGGCATCAGGCCAGGGACCTTCGTTGATGCAGCCAAGTTGCCTGGGAGAAAAATGGTTTGGTTGGCCACCCTGATTTTGGTGGATATTCACTGGAGATTACTCCGTGTCTATATGGGTATGTCTTCTTTGAGAATAGTGGGACCATTCCAAGTTTTTTGTGGATGGATCACCACTAACTTTAGGACATATGTTGTAAAGATCGGAGTACAGGTTCCTCGATGTTCTTTTGGGCCATCGGTGTAGGCATTTTTTGGAATTTCTATGTTTTCCCTCAATTCCTATGATTTGAAGGTGAGGCTAAGCATGTTCAAGGAATTTCATTTCTTTCCTTATATAAATCTACCAATCGGGTGGTTTGTTGATGATGGAGCAGCTAGCCTGGAATTGAGGTCATATATGCAGGCTTGTAGAGATGGTGTATTGGCCACCAGAAATGATGGAGAGATTATATGCAAGGCCTATGCTCTATATAGATTTGTATGCCAATTAAAGTGTCTGTAGAAGAGTTTTTTATCCCCTCTAGTGCACGTAAGGTCAGAGTAGAATCCAATGGTTTCCTGACAACTATGGTGCAGACAAATATGGAGAAAACTGGGGCAGTTTTTGATCTACCAGTTGCTGGAGGAGCGAGTCAATTGACTACATGGTATGCCGAGAACTGGGTAGCATCATACCCTGAAGGGGTACTGAATCATCTGGTCCCTCTGGTGGGAAGAAAAAAGAGAATCCTTAGGAAAGAAACCCTTCAACTGGAAGGTGATTCTTCCTCACCCGTAGATGATTTACCAGGTTCCTCACACGGGGCTGATTCACCGGATTCCCAGGATGGGGATGTTGAGGCACGACATGCATCAAAGTGGCCTAGTTCCAGATATAATCCTCCTGCCAGAGTTAATAGACCTACTCCATTGACTCCTGGTGAGTTATATCATTGAGGAAATTTAGTGGCCATTATATTATAGAGCAACAAATTTCATTTTATTATCCTTTATCTCTGATTCTAGGAGCTGGGAAGAAGTTGAAGTACTAGATTGTAGGACCCTCCTCGCAACCTTCTAGTTCACATGCTGAATATTTACGACCAGAGGCTATCCAGACTTAGTGGAGTTTATATTGTGATGTTGAAACCGCATGTGTGGACTTATGTGAAGGGCTACATATCCTTGGAGTGGGGAATCTCTAGGATTTTGCTGATATCTGCTTTGAGGATAACCCCGATGATGTGAGGGCTTGCATCAGAGAGATGGAAATGATCATATATTCCACTGAATATTCCATTCCTATTACCAAGTGGGTAAAGGAAATGATGAATCTTGGCACCACTGAGGGGATTTGTGCTTCAGTAGACAAGGAGTGGCCTGATTACGTGTCTCTTGAAGATGTAAATTTATTTCCTTATTTGCTTTGAAACTTAATTTCAGTCAAATCTTTGTTACTCAAGGAAATTACTTTCTTCATCTTATAACTTGTTAAGAAAGGAACTACTGAGGTCCCTTCACAGCAGTAGTGCCCTGGTGGCACCACTCTTGGAGCCTCTGATTCTCCTCGCGAGCCGGAAGAGGTATCTTCAGGTCGCCAAGCCATGGATGAGGACTTAGAAACGGATTTTCACCCTCTAATACCTGTATTTGGAGGTGACAATGTCAACACACCCAAAAATTCAAAGAAGCAAAGGCACCGAAAGAATAATTCCACAACTAGACGCTTCATCAGTAGTGGTAAGTCATTCGGATAGTCATGAATCCTAACACATGAAAAGATTACTCTTACTTCTTGGGATTGCTGGGAATTTTTTGATTTCCCCATTGAGGGAGAGGACTGACCCTCCTCTGAGAAAGACAGTGCATGCTGGTGAACAGTATCAAATTCATGCTGACCTAGCTGCTCTTGTAGAAATAAGGAGAGAAGAAGAGCCAGCTTATGTTCCTAGTACTACTCCTGTTCCAAAGGTAGGTGCTCATTAGTCATGTACCAATGAGGTTTAAGAATTTTTATTGGTCGAGAGGATGGGAGGTCAGGCTCATCACACCTTTTGGGGGGAATTATTACCTAATATGGGATCTCTTATAGATTTAAGTTATGTTCATGAATCTTTATTAATTCACCAAGTATAAAATGATTTTTTCTTTAGATTTAGTAATCAATGGTTGATATGTATGAGATTTAGACAATATTTTATATGTATTTTAGGTTCTTAATCGATGGAGAATTATCCGTATGTATTAGAGATTCTTAGTCAATGGTGTCCTTCAATACATTATATAGAAATCTCTTGGTCATTATGATGACCAGACTAGTTTTTAAGCCACTTAGTGGGGCACTTGAAGTTTATTGTCCTTCAGAAAGACATGGATTATTTCAGAGTTGGGATCGTACCCACAGATGGGCTACCTACATATCCTTGTTGAAAAGGAATCAGAACCCACATAGTTCGATAAAAGAAATATGGGGTTTATGCATGGTCAATTGCCCAGAAAGAAATGCCATGATTACTCTCATACTCTAATCTCACGTGAGTCATGCTCAGTTTGAGAAACAAGAGGTATCAGTAAATTAGACAATGGTTCCATGAAAGATGCAGTTATGAGAAATTATGTGGGGATTATGTATATATGACTTCCTAGGTAAATGAATACCAGGACTGAGGAAATAATCTCAAGAAGCAGGGTCCATAATGGTATTTGTATTTCTATAGAGACTTTGGAATTTTAACCTGGGACATAATCCGAAAAGGAAACCCAAATTAAGAGGGACTTATGATTGGGTCTCATTCCTGAGAAGGAAGCCCAAATCAAAAGAATTAATATTGGGGATTACTCCTAAGAAGGAGGCTCAGGTTAAATGAACTTATCACTGGGACTTACTCCTAAGAAGGAGGCCCATGTTAAAGGAACTTATGACTGGGTATTACTCCTGAGAAGGAGGCTGAGGTTAAAGGAAGTTATGACTAGGGCTTACTCTTGAGTAGGAGGCCTAGGTTAAAGGAACTTATTATTGGGGCTTACTCTTGAGAAGGAGGCCCATGTTAAAAGATGTTCTTATCTTAAAGGGTGAGGTTATATAGGAAACCCCTAACCATTGTGACATAATGTTTTTAAGTCATTAGGTTTTAGGAGAGTTTCTCCCAGAATTATTTTCAAATAAGGAATCCAACAAAGGAACCATGCCATAAATGGCTTTGAAGTGGGTTTTGAAGGATATCTCTTGAAGAGGAGAGGTGAATTTGAAGAAAGGAAGTGACTAGGAAGGAGGTGTGAAAGTATTGTTCTGGCATGCAAGTCCTAGTCACGCAACTATACTAGCGCGACATTCATCACCTTGGGAGACGTATAATCTATTGGGTAATACTTGGGAGACTTTGAACTCAATCCCTTAGTATCATCCCTATAGGCTTCCAAAAGTGTGGCATGCAAGTTCCCTTGAGGGGGCAAGGCGGCACACAAGTGTCTTCATTTCCCTTAAGGGTTTGACATTTAGGCACTCAAGTATTAATGAGTTCTAATACTTAGTCCTTATTCTTCCTCTTTAGACCTTCCATTCTAGGAAAATAATAACCTTATAAGTGTTCGAAAGATGTCAGAAAAAGACTTGGGCGACCAGAGCTTGAATCTGAGTTTTGGAAAATTCGTCCTTTCAATGGGGGGGCCACAGGGGGTATTTATAGGCCACTGGTCACCTTGAGAGAAAAAAGGAATAGGGTGCACAAGTGACTTGCATGACCCATATGGGGTGTGCCAGTGACTTGCACGGTGCGAAGGATAATTGCACGATGCCCTCCAAATGAGTTCATGGTTCATCCCTTTGTCATTTATTTATATTCTTAAAAGGGTGACCCTCATTGGGCTTAAGTTATTCCACTTTTCCATTCGTTGGACTCTGTGACGAAAAGTAGAATCAAGAAAACTCCCCCCTTAGAGTTGGATTTGAAAAAAGGAAAGAGGATTTGACTTTGAGGGAAATGAGAAACAAGGGTTCGGTGGCGCGCAAGTGTTGGCACACAGGTTCTGACATGTAGGTTCCAGTGTGTCGGGTTGAGGAATTGCCTATATATGTGGGTGTCACTTCGCGCAAACCATACTGCCTTCAATTATTTTTATCTCTCATCGTGCAAGTGTCTTCATCTCCTCGGTCGATCACTCTTTTTTTTGTGTTTCGCTTCTCCAGTAAAGATTTTGACTTGCGTGGCAATAATTGGGCATCCAAACTTGCACGAACAAACTTGCATGAATTAATTCCTTGGACATTTTGTTTTTGTTTTCTTTACAAGTATTTCATAAAAACAGACTTACTTAAAAAGTTAACTGTTAGATCTTGGTGCAGATTCAATGGATCCCAAAAGAATTGGATCGGATGATGAGTTTTCCATCAAGAGAATATATGATATGATGAACATTGTTGGCCATTATTATTATGATATTTGTGATAGCACTCTCCTATATTTTTCTATGTACTTGAAGAAATATCATGTCAACTTTCCACAGAGCATTTACTTGCCTTTATATGTCCATGTTCATCTGCAAGGAGTCAACATTCCGGAGGCAGAGAATTATATTCCTCATTCCTGGTTTCAGACTTACACCAATTTCTCTTTAGAAAATATCTCAGTTACAGGATCATTTATCAATACTGGTATAGTGGAGAAGGAATTCATAATGCATCATAACCCATGTGATCCATATTTGAAGCCTCACAAGCCTGAGCTAAAGCTGCATTGTTATCCCTATATTTTCTAAAATTCTCAAATGGATCAATATAAGGGATAGAAGAAGAGCTGGGATTTCCGTCCCATAGGAGGTCTGAAGCCGAATTGGATATGGTAATATTGGGTGCGACAAACCTGTGTAGAGTTTGTCGAGAATCTTAATGGAGTTGCAATATATGAAGTCATATGGGTTGGACATACATATGTCTACAGGAATGATAATTTTGTGCCAGAGCTAATCAGTCGTTGGAGCCCGGAAACCAATTCTTTCCATCTGACTCGTGGATTAGTGGGCATCAGCTTGTTTGATGTCTACAAGATCTCAGGGTGCTCCAATTTAGGGAGATATGTATGATGAATTCATCCCCCCAAGGTGACCTGGAATTATTCCTTGAAGACTCCGACTTTGGCTCGAGAGTTATTGAAAATTTTCCATAATCTGAAGAATTCAAAGTCCACCAAAACTCATTCTAGAAATAATATTCATACAGAGTAGTGGATGGATATGTTTCTCATCCAGAAGAAGGAGAAGGGGCCCACCTGTACTCATCTTACCAGCTTCCCCAGAACAGAGAAGAGGGGTTCTCTTGGCACATTCTGGCCAACTCTGGAATCATGAGAGTATGAAAATTGGGGGTATGAAGTGGATTGAAGAATCCCAGAGAAGACCTTTCTGGTGGGATTTTTAGCTTTGTGGCTCAGTGTTTATCTTCTTCCAGTTAGGTATTCGAAGGTAGGTGTTAGTCTAGGGACCTTTGTTGTTGCAGCCAAGTTGGCTGAGAGAAAAATGGTTGGGTTGGCCACCCTGATTTTGGTGAAGATTCACGGGATCATACTTCATGTTTATATGGGTATGTCTCCTTTGAGAATAGTGGGACCATTCCATGTTTTTTGGGGATGGATCACCACTTACTTCAGGACATACTTTGTATAGAGCGCAGTACAGGTTCCTAGAAGTTTTTTTGGCCATCGGTGCAGGAATTTTCCAGAATTTCTCCATTGTCTCTCAATTCCTATGATTTGAAGGTGAGGATGAGCATGTTCAAGGAATTTCATTTCTTTCCTTATGTAAATCCACCAACCGGGCGGTTTGTTTTTTATGGAACAACTATCCTAGAATTGAGGTCATATATGCTATCTTGTAGAGATAGTGTATTGGCCACCAGAATTGACGGAGAGATTATATGTGAGGCCTATTATCCTTATTGATTTTCACACCAATTTAAGTGTCTATAGTAGATTGTTGTGTCCCCTCCAGTTCATGTCAGGTTAGAGCAGCATCCAATGGTTTCCCAACAACTATGGTTGCTGATAGCTATAGAAAAAACCGGGGTAGTGTATGATCTACCAGTTGCTGTAGGGGCGAGTTAATTGACTACATGGTATTCTGAGAACTGTGTAGAATCATACCCTGAAGGGGTACTGAATCATCTGGTACCTCAGGTGGGGAAAAAAGAGAACCGCTAGGAAATAAACCCTTCTTCTAGAAGTTGATTCTTCCTCACTCAGAGCTGATTCACCGGGTTCCTCACCCGGGTCTGATTCATCGGATTCCCAAGATGGGGATGATGAGGCATGACATGCGTCAAAGAGGCCTCGTGCCAGATATAATCCTCATGCCAGAGTCAAGAGACCTACTCTATTGACTTATGGTGAGTTATATCATTGAGGCAATTTAGTCTCCATTATTTTATAAGCAATAAGTTTCATTTTCCTATCCTTTATCTATGATTGCAGGATCTGGGAAGAAGTTGAAGTCCGAGATTATAGGACCCTCCTCACGGACTTCTTCTGCACATTCTGAATATTTACGACCATAGGCTATCCAGACATGGAGGATTTTATATTGTGACATTGAAACCTCCTAGATGGACTTATGCGAAGGGATACATATCCCTGGAGTGGGGAATCTCTGAGATTCTACTGATATCTGCTTCGAGGATAACTCCGATGAAGTGTGGCCTTGCATCAGAGAGCTGGAAATGCTTATATATGTCACTGATGATTCCATTCCTATTACCAAGCAGGTGAAGTAAATGATGAATCCTGGCACCACTGAGGGGATTGGTGATTCAGTAGATGAGGAGTGGTATGTTTACGTGGCTCCTGAAGATGTAAATTTCTTTCTTTATTTGATTTGCAACGTAATTTCAGTCAATGATTTTTTACTCAAGGAAATTATTTTCTTCATCCAGCAGCTTGTTAATAAAGGAACTACTGAGGTCCCTTCACTGCAGTACAACCCTAGTGGCACTGCTCTTAGAGCTGTTTATTCTCCTCATAAGCCAAGTGAGGTATCTCTAGCCTGTAAATCCATGGATGAGGAGTTAGAAAGGGATTTTCACTCTCCAATACCTGTATTTGGAGGTTACGATGTTAACACACCCAAAAAGTCAAAGAAGCAAAGGCATCTGAGGAAGAAGTCAATAGCTAGACGCTTCATTAGTAGTGGTAAGTCCTTCGGATAATCATGAATCCTAAATCATGAAACGATTACTCATACTTCTTGGGATTGTAGGGGCTTCTTCGATTTCCAATTTGAGGGAGAGGACTGACCCTCCTTTGAGGACGACAGAGGGTACTAGTGAATAGTCACAAATTCATGTTGACTTGGCTTCTCTTGAAGAAACGAGAATAGAAGAAGAGCCAAGTTCTATTCTCATTACTTCTCATGTTCCAAAGGTAGGTTCTCATTAGTCATAGATGGATTTGGTTTAAGAATTTTCATTGGTTGAGAGGATGGGAGGTCAGGCTCATCACACCTTTTTGGGGGGATTTATTACCTACTACGAGACTATCTTATAGATTTAAGTTATTTTCGTGAATCTTTATTAATTCACCAAGTTTAAAAATGAGTTTTCCTTTAGAATTAGCAATAAATGGATGATATGTATGAGATTTTGAGAATCTTTTATATCTATTTGAGGTTCATCATCGAGGGAGAATCATCTGTATGTATTAAATATTCATAGTAAATGGTATCCTTCAATAAATTATATAGAAATATCTTAGTCATTATGATGACCATATTTGTTTTAAATCCACTCAGTGGGGCACTTGAAGTTTATTGTCCTTTAGAAGGACATGGGTTATTTCAGAGTTGGGATTGTACCCACAGATGGGTTACCTATTATCCTTGTTAAAAAAGAATTAGAACCCACATAGTTCGATAAAATAAATATGGGGTTTATGCATGGTTAATGGACCATAAAGAAATTTTGTGATTACTTTCACACTCTAAGCTCACGTGAGTTATGCTCGGTGTGAGAAATAAGAGGTATCAATAAATTTGATGATGGTTCCATGAAAGATGTAGTTATGATAAATGATGTGGGGATTACGTATGTATTACTGCCCAGGTAAATGAAGACCATGACTTAGGAAATAAGCCCAAGAATCAGGGTCCGTAAAGGTATTTGTATTTTTATAGAGATTTTGTAATTTTAACCAGGGACTTACTCCTAAAATTGAAGCCCAAATTAAGAGGGACTTATGATTGGGATTCATTCCTCAGAAGGAATCCCAAATCAAAATAATTAAGATTGGGGCTTACTCCTGAGAAGGAGGCCCAGGTTAATGGAACTTATGACTAGGGCTTACTCCTGAGAAGGATTCCCAGGTTAAAGGAACTTATGACTCAGGCTTACTCCTGAGAAGAAGGCCTATGTTAAAGGGACTTATGACTGGGGCTTACTCCTGAGAAGGAGTCCCAGGTTAAAAGATCTTCTCATATTAAAGGATGATGTTATATACAGAACCCCTAACCAAGGTGACATAAAGTTTTTAAGTCACAAGGTTTTGGGAGAGGTTCTCCCAGAATTCCATTCAGATAAGGAAACCAACAATGGAACCATGTCATAAATGGATTTGAAGAGGGGTTTTAATGCTATATCTTGAAGAGGATAGGTGAATTTGAAGAAAGGAAGTGACTAAGAAGTAGGTGTGCAAGTATTTTTCTGGCGCACAAGTCATGGTCACACAAGTATACTTGCACGACAAGAGTCACCTTGGGAGAAAAATAATATATAGGGTAATACTTGTGCGACTTTGAACTCAAGCACTTAGTATCATCCCTAGAGGATTCCATAAGTGTGGCACGCAAGTTCCCTTAAGAGGGAAAGACATCACACAAGTGTCTTCATTTCCATTAAGGGTTGGACACTTAGGCATGCAAGTATTAATGAGTTATAATACTTAGTCCTTATTATTCCTCTTTATACCTTCCATTCTAGGTAAAGAATTAACTTAGAAGTGTTTGGAAGACGTCAGAAAAAGACTTGGGTGACCAGAGCTTGAATCTGAGTTTTGGAAAATTCATCCTTTCAATGGGGGCCCACAAGGGGTATTTATAGAACTTTGGGAACCTTGGGGGAAAAATGAATAGGTCATGAAAGTGACTTGCATGTCCCATATGTGGCATGAAAGTGACTTGCACAGTGTGAATGATACTTGCACGACACCCTCCAAATGAGTTCCTGGTTCATCCCTTTGTTAATTGTTTTGATGTTCTTCAAAGGGTGACCTTCATTGGGCTTAAGGTATTCCCCTTTTCTATTCGTTGGACTCTGTTATGGAAAGGAGCATCAACATATACCCATTTCTCTCTCATCAACACAGTTGAATATTTCTATTTGACGTCATTATGTTGCTGAAGTTACACCAAAATTTCCCTTGCAAAAATCATTATGTAAGTGAATACCATACCAATTTCTCTATCAAAGGTATTCACCATTATAAACATGTACCTATTTATTGAAGAATTACATTTATGTATTCCACATATCTTATTCGTGGAATAAATTATGATGTTTAATGAATCCATGTTGTGTGATGTATGTGGCACACTTATGCATGAATTGAAAGATAAATAAAGGGTTCACCTTGATAGCACTCCAATGCATTGGGTAAAGAATAGTACCATGATACTGCATGTTAAATGATTTATTAATCATCCTAATTCATGTGCAATGATGGTTTTCCCAGGCTAATTCAAGTGCAATCAGGGTTTACTTATGCTCTATTTTCAACGAGCCTTGGCGCATGCTAAAAACAAGTTAAATGTTGTTGCCACATATCAACATTATTTTAATCATGATATATCATGAATTTATGTCCATGTATATATTTTTCTCCATTTATATTTATATTTCATAACATGTACTATATTCTTCATGTTATTCCTTGTTTACTCCCTTACTAGTTTTTATAGCTCAGATTTTTCTTATGCATGTCCTCAGGTCATCCCATGCAATGCAAATTATGGAGGAATTATGTGGTCATGTAAAATATGTTTTTTATAAAGATGTTGTGTTTTATATCATAAGGTGTCATGTAATGTTCCTAATTTCTCAAGACACTAGACCGCTCGATCCTTGGAGTTGTCTTAAGTGCATGTTTACGTAATAAATCATATTTATGTACGTAATAAAGAGTAGGGTTGTTATAGATGGTATTAAAGGATAAGATTAGTTATTTATGGGATTATGATTAGAAATAACTATTGAAAGCCTTAGGGATAAGATTACGTATAAGAAAAAAATCCCTAAATTTTTGTGATTATGGGGTAAGTGGTTTATCAAGAAAAAGAATACCTCTCTAGATACGAACAAGTAGTGTTTTCTAGGACAGAGGTATCTAGGGGTAAAACTCAAAAACAACACTTTGATCTAGACTTGAAAAAGAAATGGTGCACGACAATGGGTCTTAATAAACTCTTGGTTCGACACTCCCTAGGGATATGCTTTGGTAAATTCATAAGTTTAGTATGAATGATTATTAATGGAATAAAAAAATGCATTTAAAAATTTATGTTGGGTAGTTGGCCATGGATAACATAGATTAAAGCCTATAAATCCTCAATTTAAGGAAATAAATGTAATTTTTTTGTTATACCTTATTGAATTTTGATTCCCCTTTATGTGTTACCCCTGAATATCCTTATATTCCAGCCAATTTCCTATAATAGGACTCGGGATAACATCTGATATGAAGATCAATGTGACGACTGTTCTAATGAGATGCTCAATTCGATGGGAGTGGAAATTCAAAACATTGTCACAATAATCTATAAGTTAACTTGTGTTTTGAATAGAAACATGGGTCAAGTAGAACGTCCCCCCCCCCAAGAAATAACAAGCCACAATCACGAGATTCATAAGACAAAGTCCTACTACATTCAAAGGATCATATGATCCCTCAATCTCCAAACAATGGATCAAATCCATTTAGAATATCTTCTATATCATTCAATGTTCCAAAAAGAGTAGGTACTTCTGGATGCTTATCATATGTATGGTGAAATTTATCCATGGTGGACATTGATAAAAAATATGAAGCCTGAGGAAGAGTTTGAGGTGGTGGAAGGGAAGGATTTCCGGAAAATGTTATTTGATAAATATTTTTCACACCCCCTATAACATAAGATCTTAATGGTCTTCCTTGACCTCATCTAAAAAGATGATGAATCCATTGGATCATATGAAGAAAACTTCACAAGGCATGCACAATACTCCTCCATCTTTGTCGTTACTCCCAAATTCATGGTTGACCACTTCTTTGGTGGGATAAAACCAAGCCTACAGAAAGACCTAGTGATCTGTGACTTTGATAACTATGAGAAAATTGTCTAATTTTCCCACAAATTCGAATTTGAGATTGGATAATCTCAAGGATATCATGGGGATAAGATGTAGAAACTCGAATTTAATTCTAGTGGTCTGATGGATAAATCCAACGGTGATAAGAAAATCAAGAACCCCACATGCTAAAGGTGAGGAAATAAGCACCCCATTAATTTCTAGAAGGGGGTGTGGAAATTCTTTAGGTGTGTAAGAAAAGGGCACCTAGCCATTAATTTTTTAAAAGAAAACCCCACTACTACAATAAATAAGTGTAATGTTTTATTCAACCCTCAATGCATGTATCATTGCTTCAACTAAAAAGAACTAGTGAACTTTTCAAACCAGTGACCTAAGACAATGTACATCGATGGAAACCAATAAACTACAAGGTAGAAAGGGTAAGATTTATCCATCACTACTACATAAGTGAACCCTGAAAATAATGTGGTGATAGGTATGCTAGTTATTAATTCAACAATAGTGAATATACTTTTTTATTCAATTTATACACATTCTTTTATATCCTGAAAGTTTAGTAGACCAATCCCAACACCACCACAAATCCTGCAAGTAGAAATGTTGTTGAGAATGGAAAATGGGGCAATCATTTCATTTCCTTAATATGACTCCTCCCCTGTCATAATTTATGGAATGAACTTCCCGAAGAACTTTTTTATACTCCCTCTAGTGTAATTGGATGAAATTATTGGCATGTATTGTATTTCCCAATATAGATCCAACATAAATTTCTGTGAGAGGGAAATCACTCTTTATATAGAGAATTGACCCCAGATTCTGTTCATGTGCAAGGAGGAGGATGAATCTTCTTTAAAACCATCATCTTAAGCATGGATATAAATTCCCTATGAGCATGCATATCATGCTCAGATTATTGGGTCTATGGAAGAAACCATCCATGAAGACGTGCCTATTGTGATAGAATTCTCTAAAGTGATTCTCGAGGACTTTCCTAGTCTTCCTCCTAAAAGAGATGTTGAATTAATGATTGATCTTATACCCGGGGCATTTCTAATATCCAATACTCCATATATAATGGATTTTGTGGATCTTGACGAGATAAAGAAACAACTATAGGAGAATGTGGATAAAGGATTTATATTCCCAAGTGCTTCACCAGGGGGTGCACTAGTCCTCTTTGTCAAGAAGAAGGATGGGTAAATGGGAATTTTATTGGTTTAATGTGTCAAAAAATCATGATAAAGAACAAGAATCCTATACTATGAATTGATGACATGTTAAATCATCTACGTGAATCAAAATACTTCCCCAAGGTGGATCTACGATCAGGATGTTACCATGTATGGGTGAATAAGGAGGATATCCCAAAGATTGAATTTTGTACAAGGTACAAGCAATATAAATTCATAGTAATGACTTTTAGATTCAATAATGCTCTAGAAATTTTCATGGAATTGATGAATTGTGTCTTCAGAGATAACCTTGTAAAAATTGTGGTAGTTTTTATAGAATATATTATAATATACTCCAAAACCAAGGAGGACCATGAGGAGCATCTATGTACTGTACTAGAGAACTTGAAAAAGTAGAATCTCTATGAAAATTATAGAAAGTGTGTTTTATGGCTGGAAGAAGTCTCATTTTGGGGTCATATCATCACAAGCAATGGGATATCTATGGTTACCTCCAAAAAATAGCAATTTATATATGGATGAGGAAAACATCTGTGGCAGATAACTGTAGCTTCCTGGGGTTAGATTTATATTATCGCCGATTTTTGAGAAATTTATCACGAGTTTCAATCCTTCTTACCATGCTAACTTGGAAGGGAGTCAAGTTTTCTTAGAGTAATGAATGATAAGATAGCTGCAAGGAGTTTAAAATGAGATTTATCATTGTTCTCTTTCTCACACTACCCACAAGTGGATAACATTTTGTGGTATTTAGTTATGCTTCAAGAAAGGTTATGGGATGTGTGTTGAGGAAAAATGAAAAATTCATTGCCTATAATTCAAGGGAATTCAAATTTCATGAGAAAAACTATCTAAAACATGATCTGGAATTGTTCTTAGTAATCTTCACTTTAAAAATTAGGTAAAATTACTTCTTTGGGGACAAGTGTGAAATATACATGAATCACAAAAGCCTCAAGTATATATTCACATATATAGAGTTGAACATGCACCAATAAATATGGTTAGAGCTAATTAATTACTATGAATGTTCAATCCATTACCACCCTAGGTAAGTGAACAAGGTGGAAGATCTCTAAGTAGAAAGGACCAAGTGATTCTATCATTTATGAGAATTAAAAATGATCCAATCTTCTTATATTTGATTAATATGGACATGGGAATCATAAAGAAGGAAAAAACATAAACCCTTTCACAAATTATTTCTCAAACATATCTTTTGAAAAGGTTAAAGGATGCTCAAAAGTATAATGTGGGAATTCAGAAGAATGTTGAAACTATCACAAAAGGGAAATCCTCAGCGGTCAATGTTAATGAAGAAGGAATTTTGAGATTTGTGACAAGACTATGTGTTCCATAAAATTCAGAGTTAAAGAATGAACTTTTGGATGATGAACGTAGTTAGAATATCTCAATTAACCTAGGAAACACAAAGATGTTTTGAGATCTATGAGATCATTATTGATGGGATAACATGAAGAAGGATATCACTGAGTATACATCAAAGTGCCTGGTGTTTCAGAATGTGAAGGATAAGAGTTAGAAGTCTAAGGGGATGATTCAACCATTACCCATATGAACATGGAAATGGGAGATAATCATCATATACTTTTTCACCGTACTTTTAAAGACATACAAAGGAAACAATGCTATCTAGGTTGTTGTGGATCATCTTAAAAATACTGCACACATCATTGCAATTTGAGAGGATTTATCATTAGATCAACTGGCATGGATGTACATCAGAGAGGTCATGAGGCTTCATGGGAGAACCACTATAGATTGTATCTTATCAATATCCAAGATTCATCTCTATGTTCTAGAAGAGTCTCCAACACACTATGAATACTGAGCTGAACATCAGTATGAATTGCCATCCTTAAAATGATGGCCAATATAAGAAGACTATCCAAACAATTAAGGACATGTTGAGAGCATGGCCAATGGACTTAAAAGGAGGATAAGATCAACATATTCCTGTATTTGAGTTCTCTTACAATAATAGTTTCAACTCAATCATCAAAATGGATCCTTATGAATCCCTATATGGGAAGATGTGCAAAATTCCAGTATGTTGGGAGGAAGTTGGCCAGTGAAAACTCCTAGGTCCAGAAATGGTCAAAGAAATTGTGGAGAATGTTATGACCATCCGATAACACATTAAATCTTCTCAGAGTCAACAAAAGAGTTACGTTGATAATCATTGACAAGACCTATTGTTTTATGTAGGAGACATGGTATTCCTCTATATATCACCATGGAAGAGAGTAATGAGATTTGGTAAGAAGGGAAAGCTTAGTCCAAGGTACATACTCTCTTTTGATATCCTTGATCGTATTAGATAAGTGGCCTATTGATTAACACTCCAACCAAACCTATCTCATTTACACGATGTATTCCATGCATCACTCTTGATGAAGTGCATTTCTAAACCATCACATATACACAATCTAGAGGTGGTACCATTAGATAATGACATAGCCTATGAATAGATGCCTATGAAGATCTTAGATCGTAGGAAAAATGTTATATGAAATAAGACAATGCCCTTCGTCAAGGTGTTATGGCGAAACAACAAGTTTGAAGAGGAAATGTGGTAATTAGAGGAAGTGATGAAGCAGAGATTCCCTCGCTAGTTTTAGTGGAGCAAAAAGAAATTTTTAGGGTGAAATTTCTTAAGGGGGAAGATTGTAATGACCCAGTCTCTTATTAATGAAGATTTATCTTTATCTAATTAAATCTCTTATAATGAAAAATTATTCAATAAAACATATGCACATACTAGGTTTTACGGTTTTGTATTTTAAAATACTATTAAGAATTGTTACTATTTATAATATATTCATTGAACGGTGATCACATGATAGAATAACTATACGGATTTAACAAATCCAATTTACTCAGAAAAAGGAAGTAATGGCCTCATTTAGTAAAATTACCCCATACAAAGCCCATTTTTCAGAGCTCGGAAAGGAGGTAGAATCACTGGGCTTCTCTCTTGACCAAGGACAAGCCAAGCTTGAACACATTAAGCTTGAACAAAACCGCCTACGGGATATGTTGAAGATAATAAATATTACCACCCGAGCGATGTTATCGGTGCCACCCCGAGAGTCTTTAAACTTAAAACGCCTTACCCTTAGGTCTTATGTGGGTGTTATACGTGGTTATGTGACAAGACACTAACTCTATTATTATGTGAATTAGTTTTGTATAGAAAAAATAATATACATTCATGTTATTATTGTTGCTCGGTAAATAGTTTTTTAAACCACAAATAGTATTTTTTGTTAATAGGTAATTAAGAAATATTTTTTGATGAATTAATGGATTTTTTAATTAAATAATATTTTAATAAAATATTATTATTAAATTAAATTTTATTAAATATAAATTATCACATGATATTTTTTTAATACAACTTTAATTTTTAGTAATGTTGGAAAGAAATTATTCGCAAAACCCATGAATTTTCAATAAATGTTAGTTTTTATTTCAAAAATAAAAATTCATATATTAAGAAAATTATTAAGATAAAATGAATATTACATTTGGATTCCAGATGTTGAAATTTTATAATGGTGAATTATCCATAATTTTCTAAGAGAGTTAAATTTTTGGAAAAAAATTAAAATACCATTTAAATAAATAATGTGTTTTATGACATCATAATGACCCAATAGTGATGTTATAAAATACTATAAAACATAATTTCAGCCAATATATGTTTTAAATTAAAAATAATGTGATTTTAGATTTGTTTGATTAAATTTATGGTGCCTTAGTGGACCCTCAAAGACTTATAAAATATTTTAACTATTTAAAATGATTTCCTTGAGAGTGTGACTCACCTCCACATAAGCAAGCCTAATATTTTAATAAGTTCGTCTATTGGCCATATAAAATAATTTTTTACACTCCCATTTTGCGAAGACCATTGTAAAAAAACATGTGATGGTTTTTGGTTTTTATTATTTTAATGTGTAGTGTTCAGAACCTAAATAATAATAAAAATCCCTCTCAATTCATATATAAACCCACTAAATCTCCCATTCCTCTTCACTCAAATAATTTTCAGCTTGACCAACCACAAACTCCCAAGAATACTCTCCCTAGCCTCTCCCAAGACTTTAGGATAACACTTCTAGTAATGGATCCTCACTTTCCTCTCCTTCTTTCAAATTCAAGCATCTTATTTGAAAGTATTTCTTATAATTTAGAATTGTAATAATGTGATTAATTAATAATCATTATATAAATTTCTATTTGATGTTATTTTAATTAATTATTATTTATCCTCCCTATTTCTCACCCTTACCTATGTCGTTACTATGCCAAACTTTAGTAAGGGATCCTCACTTTCCTTCCTTCTATATTTATGTCCAAGTTTCCTTATATTTTTATTCCCTTTTATTTTTAATTAAAAATTGTGGGGTATGATTTCACACCTCCCCTATACTTCAATAATTTTTTTGAATGATGAGAGACCCCTTTAACCATCATTAATGTCTTCTATGTACACATGTTACCTTGCTGAAATTTTGTAAGGGATATC
Organism: Viscum album; assembly: GCA_963277665.1. Classification (NCBI taxonomy): domain Eukaryota; kingdom Viridiplantae; phylum Streptophyta; class Magnoliopsida; order Santalales; family Viscaceae; genus Viscum; species Viscum album. The sequence goes on from OY728163.1 coordinate 221,449,842, forward strand.
TCTCTCCTCATTTACATTCAAGAAATTATTTTATATTATGCATTTAAATTTCTTTAAATCTGTTGGGAAATGTATCTATATGACCATATTACTGTCCATTTCATGTATAAATTATGATATACCAATTTCTCTCTCATCAACCCATTTTAATATTTCTATTTCATGTTGTTATGCTGCTAAAGTTACAACAAAATTTCCCTATCCAAAATCATCATATAATTGTATACCATACCCATTTCTCTATCACGGGTATTAACCTTAATGTTCATATACAAGTCTATTTAGGACTTAAATTTATGAATTTCTCATATTTTATTCAAAGAATAAATTATTGTTTTTATTAATTCCATGTTGTGTGATCTATGTGGCACACTTATGAATGAAATGAAATGTTTATAAATGGTGCACCCCGATAGCACTCTAATGCATTGGGTAAAGAATGGTATCATGATACGCCATGTGAAATGATGATTTTATCAGGATAATTAAAGTGTAATAAAGGTTTAATCATTCTATTTGAAGTGAAATGAGGGTTCTCTCATGCTCCATGTGCAATGATCCTTGACTCATGCTAATATCATGTTAAATGTTGTTACCATATCTCCACATTATGATAATCATGCTATATCATGACATTATTTTCATGTTTCCCTTGTCCTGCATTGATATGAATACTTCCTAACATTTACTATATGCTTTATGTTATTCCTTGTTTACTCCCTTACCAGGATTTATATCTCTCCCTTTTCTTATGCATGTCCTCAAATTTTTCCATCCAATGCTAAGTATGACAGAATGTAGTGGTCATTTAAAAGGCATTTTTATCAAAGATGTTTTATTTTATTTATTAATTTGTCATGTAATGTTCCTAATTTTACAATACACTAGACCTACCAATCCTTGGAGTTTTCTTAAGTTCATGTCTACTTAATAAATCATCTTTAAGTGTGTAATAAAGAGCAGGGTTGTTTTATATGTTGATATTTTTGGTGTCATGTGATCATTTAGATTGAATGATTTATCATTTGGGTTTTTATGGAGGTGACTTAGGATTTATTTGATGGATAATAGCTCTTATTTATAACATAAGGTATTTCCCTATAATGTTTCATTGATGATTTATTAATCCATTATTCGTGTGCGGTATTAATTGGTGAGAAGATGAACCATGGATTTTTGTTTCAAAAAAATTATAAGGGAATTCATATGTGGGGTTTGAATGAGAAATTTATTTTTATGTATTGGTTTTAGTTGATTTAGTGGAGTTCATATATGAGGAAATATCTTTCCTTTCCAAGATAACAGTTTGCCTCTTGATTTCCTAGAAGTGTTGTTACTTTATACCATGATAACAGTTTGCCTCTTGATTTCCAAGATAGTGTGATATCTAATCCTTTCTTGTTTTATCATGTTATTCTTATATAAAATTATTAATGAACTTAAATATGGAATTAATTGATAATTGGTTGGCTAAATGGTTGAAGATGCGTTTTTAATTAATCTTGTTTTTGTTGTTGTAATTTTATGTTAATCAAACTGGTTCATGTATTCATGTTAATTAAATTGGGAAATGAACCTTAAGCATAACGATTCATGATCATAAAATAATTAAATACATGTTAAATTAATTTTTAATTAATTTATGACAGCTTGTGATAGTTTTTTTGTTAGGTTTTTTATAGTTGGAAACTATGAATAATGAATCAGTTAACTCATGATTTAGTAAGAATCTGTTTTGTGATATAGATAATTCCTTTATAGGGCCTGAGTTTCCGTTATTCTTGTAAAGTCCATGTGCTTTATGCTTTGGACCCATGAGAACTTGTAATTTTTAATTGAGGAATGCATTGCATTAGGGTCAAGATCCTAGTTTCTATGTTTTCTCCCAGCTTCTTGTGATATGGATGAGATTGGAGGTATGTTGTGGTTATAGGGAAGGGAGGCTTGGATGTGATGTGAGCATGGGATGGCTAAGCCTCGAGGGATGTTGGGGTGTGTGGGGTAGGGAGGCCCAATTTTTATGGTTGGAGTTTACTCATGGAGTGGTGAGATTCGCCAGTTTATGCTTGTCTTGTCAGGGAATAAACCATATATGTCACAACAGGATGAAGATATAAAACCCATTTTTATGAAAGATATGTTCTTATCTAAATATTTTATTTGGATAGTGTCACGGTTTTTGTATATCTGCTTTCTTTTTCCCATTACATGAGGTAGACAAATTAATTTGGTTACTCTATTTCCATGTGAGGAAAAGACACGTAGGGAATTCCACATGCTTTCTATGTCTATATCCTCATATATGGACAAGTTTACTCTCCTAATATATGCATAAAAGACTCTACAAGTAGTTAGTGTAATCAATTTATTGATACCCTTAAGTTTGGTGAGGTTAGAACGTTTTCCTATAGAACCTGATGATATGGAATGTTATGTTTTACAATTAATGAATAAATGTTTTAACCCTAGGGTTGGACCTTACTAGGGTGCAACGATGAGGTTGAAATTATGAGAATCCATGAAACTCAGTTTTCTTATTCCAGGAGGAAATTGATCTTTGTTGAAATGGTAATGTGATGAAAAGTGGAAATGATAATGTTTAATTAATAGTTGAAGAATTATTTAATGTAAAGTTAAACTATTATAAAGGGATAATATAATTTAATGTAGCTCTTTAAATGGTTTTGTGCTTATAGGATATCTATTTTTTGCAGTGGAAGTTAGGAGTCCATGAGACATTAGCATCAGTTGAGTTTGAGAGTAGGTTATTTCCATAGTGTGGTTGTGAGCTATATTATATCTTGTAATTTTTTTTTCTATATGCTGCTCTACCATGTCAGTTATGGAAAGTGACACCCCTAGAATTCTGATCCATGGGGGTGTTTTTCCCAGGATCTTAGCGGGAGCATGGATGGATGGATACCCCCTTTGTCCCCCACTATCTTCAATTCATAGTTACTTTTGTTTGTATGAACAGAGGTGATTTTTTAACAGAAATATGTGTAGAGGTCTGTAATGTCTTGTGTTTATTTTAAACACGTGTTTTCTAGATATAGTTTCCTAAGGACTACTATAGGTATAACGTGTATTGGCTATGATGGATTGAGGAACCATTCTCTATGTATGGGATTTGATGGCTTGAGGTATAATACATGATGTATGATACATGTTAGGTGAGCTATGGTTGCTCCTAGAAACTACCTGATTACTTTTGTTCATGTGGATGTGAGGGTGTGTTACATGAGTTGAATATTGTGGTGCTTTGACCAGGTGTCTGCGAGCTGGCCTCTTTAGAGAGAGATGCTCTGGATGTGCGACATTAGGGTAGAGTAGAATACCCATGTGAAAGTATTAGTGGGGTAACCTTGATATTCTATATTATATTATATGATATAATATGTGATACTTGATATGAGTATCCATGGTGAGGTGGGGAAATTAGTATACCTATTTAGGTGATGGGTTAGTATCAGTTGTTGTTCACTGTGCTTTAGCAAGATTTATATAATATTTACCAAGAGGCTTTGGGGAGGATCCTACTGAGTGTGATGTTATAATCACCCTACATATATATAGACTATTTTTTCAGTAAGTTGTAGTATGTTGGAGATTAGTCTAGTTACTAATAGCTCGTGGGTGGATACAACTGTTTGGATTTGTGGTCTCTCCCACCCTTACATTTTATTGGTACTTGCAGTACCACATTTCTGTTGTAGTGTTTTGTGCATGACATTACATTTTTGTTCATGATTTTTATTCTATATTTTATTCTATCTAGGATTTGTCTAGTGTATGTCTTATCTCTCACTTCCTCACGTGTTTCTATTAGAGTGTAATTCCTCCCATCTTTGTGTTTATTATACCCTTTGTGCTAGTATACTACCCAGGTCCTACTAGAGGTGGGCCTAAGAGGTCACTACCTATTTTATCCCATTTTTTTCCTAGGAGGAGTATTAATTTCTCAGAGGGAGTTGGGATAGAGTTCTATCAAAGGTCTGGTTGAGGGACATGATGGAGTTTAGAGTTCGGCACAGGTGAGGTTGCATAACTAGGTCGGGAAACAATATTAGCTAATTAGAAAGTTCTATAAACATGGGAGGCTGGTATAGACATGGGTATTTAGGACACCATGTGATTTGATTCACAAAACTTTAATCTTACAGTGGCTACTAAATAATGTGATGGTGGTTGTATGGTAGAGAACTAGGAAAGGATCATGCATCATTATTCATTGAGTCTATGTTCGAATTGGGTAGACCATGGTATAGGTTAATTTACAAGGAATTATAGAAACAATTTAATGTTAAATTCATTCATATTATAGGTTTAGGATCTATAACTATTTAGTATTTCACAGTTATGGCTCCAGTTCGACATCCTAATTACTTTCGCATAGAATAAGTTCAACATGCTATGCAAGTAGATAGCTGCATAGTAGAGATTGATGGTGATGACACAAGGAGGATGACATACAACAGTTTTAGCGATAGAGTCTATAGAGGTATGAGGGTTTTGTTTCCGATACAATCACAGAAGACTGGTTGGAGGAGGTTGAGATATATTTTAGTTCGATCTGTGCATGGAATGAGCACTGGGTATCCTTGTCTTTGACAACGCTCAGTGGGGCTATGAGGTAGTGGTGGTTCTTGTTCCTCTGAGATTGATAGAGTCTAAATTCTTGTGGGAGGAGTTCTTAGAAAAGTTCAGATATGATTATCATTCTTTGACTAGGATAGAGGCTAGTCCCCAATATTTTCTTACTCTTCAACAAGGAGCTCTGGTGTGTAATATTTTTAAATCTATTTTAGAAACCTTTGTTGATATGCTTTGGCACTATTTTTTGGATGAGGAGGCTAGGGAAAAGCATTTCAGGGAGTATTTGTGTCTAGAGATCTAGCTACATGTCATCCCATTTATTTAGAATATGTATCTCTAGAATCTAGAAAGAGAAAAAGTCATTGAGAGGATATTATCCATAACTATATCATCAGGAGAGGGGAGTTTTCAGGACTCCTAATGAAGTAGATCCATGGTCTAGGGTTCCCTTTTTTTAGGACAATAGAACTTCTGATTAGACTGAGGTTGGTCCCAACACTCACTACCTTTTTTTCAAGTGTGGTGGATATAAGACCTATTCTATGTGATCAAATATGTGTTTTTATTAGGGAGGATAAGGTCATCAGTGGCGAGAGTGAATGACCTTTGCGAGAAGTTAGTCTGTTCTGGTTGTTCCACTAGAGGTTCTTCTATTGAGACAGTTTTAGCCAAGGTAGCTAAAGGAGGTTGCTCTAGTGTGGGATCAACAGAGAGCATATGGGATAGGGATTGGATAGCCCTGGGATGCTCCACATCCTTAGAGATAATATCTAAATCTTAGAGGCAGTCATCTGCATGGTTAGAGAGGTCGAGTTTAGCTTCATGCCTTAGCATTTCTAGAGTCAGGCGAGATGGGAATCGTTTGAGATACCCTTTTCTTGATTTATACTTTGGGCATTTTTCTTTTGATCCAGGAGAGACACACTTATTCATGTAACATAACCTTTTCCATGATTTGATACATGAGGTAAAGTTGCTTCTGGTGACCTTGGTTTTTTCTACACTAGTTGGACATTGAGCTGAATTATTTGAATTATGTATAAATTATGAGCTAGTTCTAAGGCATAACCACTCTTGGGGAGATTTTATATTTTTATAGATACAACTATATGAAATCATCCTCAACATGTATTAGTTGTATTTAGTGTAATATATCATGGATTTATTTAGGAGGATTGTTTTGTTCTTTGATGTTGATGGAGTGTCAATAGTGTTTATTGGTGAGATTAACCCTCAGATGGGTTAGAGTCGTGGTCCATACTTATCATCTACGATGGCTAAGATGATGTTGAGATTATTTAAGGTTCATTTTCCAGTGTTTACTTAGGTTATAGAATAATACCTTGATCTCTTTCTAGATGAGAATGTAGCGTTACCCCCTCAATGAGAGATGATGTTCTGGATCGAGCTATAGTCAAGTGTGTCTCATATCTCGATGTCTCAATCTAGGATGGAACCTTCGTAGTTTCAAGATTTGCATATAAAGTGAAATAGTCTATTACAGTGTGGTTTTGTTTGGCCAAGTGAGTCATCATGGGGTGAAAAAGTTTTTTTCACAAAGAAGGCTAACAATAGTTAGTGGTTGTGTATCGATTATCATTGCTTGAACCAAGAGAAAGGGATGAGCCTCTATCCTCTTCCATGGACTCATGATTTATTTGATCAAATAAAGGGTTAATGTAGGTTACTAAAGATCTATTTGTAGTCAGGATATCATCAAATGTTTGAAAAGGTTGAAGATATCATGAACACTTCTTTCAATTTTCTTCATGGGCATTATGAGTTTGTTGTGATGTCGTTCGGTGTGATGAATACTCCGACAATGTTCATGTGGTAAATGAATGTTGTGTTCTATGATTTTTTGGATATGTTCATGTTGGTTTTCATTGAAAACATCCCTGTGTACTCTATATCCATGGGGGAGAATTCAGAGAATATATGTGCCATCATGGGAGATATTCACTATGACAAGCTATTTCGGAAGTTACCAAAGTGTAAATTCTTTGCTTGAGAAGTCTTTTTCATGGGGCATGTGGTGTCCCATAAGGGATTAGTTGGGGATCAATAAACTATAGAATAAGTTGTTTCTTGTGAATCACCCAATACAATAGTATAGGTTTGATGTTTCCTTGGCCACTCAGTTTATTAGAGGAGGTTCATAACAGATTGTTTCTTAGGTTAAAACTCCTCTAAAAACATTGAACATAAAGAATCAGGAATTTTTGTGGGATGAAAATTTTCAGGAATCTTTTGAATATCTGAAGGAGAAGGTGTTCCATATCCAATTCATTCTTTTTCTACAAAACAATTTCAGTGTGAAGTTTTCTGTGATGCACCATATCTTGGGTTCAGTTGTGTTCTGATGTAGAAGAGATTGGTTGTTTCTTATAGATCTTGGAATTTATATCCCCAGGAGTGTAAATATTCCACCCATTATATTGAGTTAGCAGTAGTGGTGTTTTCCCTGAAGATTTGTAGAAATTACCTCATCAATTAGTTCTTTGTTTTCTTCATTGATCATAAGATCCTAAGGTATTTTTTCTCACAATGTGACATGACCTTGCTCCATTGTCGGTTTATGGAGTTATTATAGTATTAAGACTTTGAGAATTTGTATACAACTAAAAAGTGAAATGTTGTAGCCTATCCATTGAGCATGAATTCGTAGAGTGATGCAGTGTGACAATAATGAAATTCATGGAGAGTGATGGAATAACATTCATAATTGCATCTAGATATGGGAGAAATTAGTGGCAGAGGTTGTCTTTTACAGATGATGGTGTATTCATCTCTAGTGAATAAGGTGGAAAAATAATAGTAGGGTGATCTTGAGGTGTATTTTTGGAGAGACTGAGTTGTTTGTGGTGATGCCCCTAATGGTTGGTTTGAGGATGAACAACACCATGTGTTGTCTCAGCATAGGCTTTTCTTTCCCCAGGAAACACATGAGATCGTTGTCATAGATATCCATAGTTACCCCTTAACGATACATCCTAGCATGACCCAGATGTACCAAACCTTGAGAGTTCAATTTTACTGACCTCATTTGAAGTGTTCATTTTCATTTTTTGTGTCTTGATGTTTGGCCTTCTAGAAGGTGAAGGTTGAGCACCATGTTCCTGGTGTTTTGCTTCAGCCTTTATATGTTCCTTAGTGGATGTGGGAGGAAATCTATAAGGACTTTTTCCCTAGTTTACCTTGATATTGGTGAGGATATTACTCTATATGGGTGGTAGTGGATCATTTGAGTAAATCAATCCACTTTATAGTTACCATGGAGTTGAGCTCAGTGGAGGTTCTATCGAGGAAGTATCTGGAGGAGGCGATGAGACTCTACAGGTTCCTAAAGATGATCATTTTGGATTGACATCCTTGTTTTACCTCCAGAGTGTGGAGAGGTCTCCATCATGATTTTTGTTATTAGCTATTCTATTGCACTACCTTTCTTCTATATAAGGATTAGTAGATAGATTGTGCCGTCCAAACTCTTGAAGACATGTTGCGCTCCTATGTCCTAGATTTTTGAGGTTCGTGGATGAGGCACTTTCACTTGGGAGGGTCATTTACAATAATAGTTTTCACTCCACCATTGGTATGGCTCTGTTTGAATCATTTTATGGACTACATTTCCCTTATCTATTGTGCTATACTAGGTTCTAAGAGTCAATAATTCACAGACTGAAACTGGTATAGAATATGATAGATATGGTTCAAGTGATTCTTGAGAGGATGAAATTAGAACAATATCATTATAAATACTATTCCAATCATAAGAGGAGACCTCTAGAGTTTGATTATGGGGATCATGTGTTACTGGTGGAGGATCCCCATTGTGGGAAGAAAAGGTTTTGTCATGGCAGTAAGGTTTTTGGCCATTTTTTTGGCCTTTCAAGGTGTTGTATCATGTTAGATTTGTGACGTAAATGATAGAACTTCCCTTGTATATGAACTAGATTCATGATGTTTTTCATAATTTTTAGCTCTGTTGTTATCTTCAAGAAGACTCTCACATCATCTATAACTTCTTGGATTTTGATACTAATCAAGGTGCCCCACATCCGGTTGGCCACATGGCCTCAAGAGCATCTCCCCAATCACCAGAGGCTGCTGACTAGAAGCGAGGTCCAAGGGATGATAGTGGAGAGACTATTACCTCATTTTCATAGTGTAACACAGATTAAAATACATAAAATCCATAGTCAAAGCAGTATTACTATGCAATTGAAGTAAACAATGTAAGAATGATAATATAAATAAAAAGATTTCATATCATACAAAATATGATGTTGATTGTCACATGTTCTAGTAAAATATCCAAAATAGGTTACACTGTAGTAATACATGATATAAGTACCAAAAGTTCAAAAATGAAAAAAGAAACTGAAAAACATCACAATCCTCAACCTGGTCCCATGCTCTCATACTCCAAAATAGGATATCAAGTACCTATAGAAAGGAACTTTCCCCTATCAACACCTGCAACCATGAAATCTTTTTGGGACCACAAACATGTCCCAAACCGGTTGTGACAAAAAATATTAGTAAGAAACCACCCAAGGTATGTGCCAACATACCAGTGAATATATATAATAGGTAGTGTACAATAATAAAATCCTTAAGCTATGATGTACTCAAAAGAAAATATTCCTACAAGAAATGGTTTCCATTTACATTCATTCCATGTTCATTAACAATTCAATTACACTAAAATATATAAAACTCAACATATGACCTAAGACCGACATCTCTAATATAAAATTCAGAACAACAGACATATCATAAGTCCATATAAACAAATAGAAGTGAAGATAATGTAACGACCCAAAATTTCATTAATGGAAATCCCTCTGGATCTAGTTAAATGTCTCTTTATGTAAAATGTTTATATAAAATATCAACTTCTTTAGTTTTATGTTAAGAGTTGTGATTGTTACTTTTATAGCTGTTGAACAGTGATCACATGATTAGTATAAATATAAGGCTTTAACAAACCCAATTTACTCAGACAAAAGAAGTGATAGCCTCATCCAGTAGAATTTCTCCGTACGAAGACAATTTGTCGGAGCTCGGAAAAGAGGTGGTGTCCATGGGCTTCTCTCTTGACCAAGCCCAAGCTGAGCTTTACCATGTCAAGCTCGAATAGGACCGTCTATGGGAAAAGTGGAAGTTGATAGATATTACCACTCGAGCAATGTTATCCGAGCCACCCCAAGAGTCTGTGACCATCACACATCTTACCCTTAGGTCTTATGCGGTTGTTTTAAAGGGTTATGTAAGAAATCTCTAGTACTATGTTCATGTATATTATTTTTTTATATAATAATGAATATACCTCCTTGTCATTTTTGATACATTGTAAATAGTTTTTAAAGAACAAATAGTGTTTTCAGTTATTATTTAATTAAGAATTATATTTTATTAAATTAAGGTATTTTTGAATTAAATAATATTTAAATAAATTATTATTATTATTATTAAATTAATTCTTATTAAATATTAATGATATTATAATTTTATGAATGCAATTATAATTTTTATTAAGGTTTGAAAACCATTTTTGTCAAAACCTGTGAATTTTCAATAAATGTCGGTTTTTATTTTAAAAGTGAAAATTAACATATTTAGAAAAGTATTTAGGTAAAATAAATGTTATTTCTGGAATCAGGACGTCGAAATTATCCAACGGTGAATTTTTCATAATTTTCTAAGACAGTCAAATTTTTGTGTAAAAATTAAATACTGTTTAAATATATAATGTGTTTTATGACATCATAATGACCCAATAGTGATGTAATAAAATAATATAATCATTATGTTCGGACAATATATTTTTTCCATTAAAATAATGTGATTTTGGGTTTGTTTGACTTACTTTTCAAAGCATTAATGGACCCCTCAAGATTTTTTAAACACCTTGTCTTTTTAAATTGTTTTCCATGGGAGTGTGACTCACCTCCACATAATCAACCTTATTATTTTAAGAATTTTGTACTTTGGCCTTATAAAATATTGTTTTACTCTTCCTTTTTCCAAAAACCATGGGCAAAAACCATGGGATGGACTGTGGTTTGGATTAATTTAATATAACGGGTCCCAAACCTAAATAATAAACAATTCCCTCACCTTTACAATATAAACCCACCCAATCTCCAACTTCCTCCTCACTCAAAGCCTTTGGAGTTCATCCAACCTCTTCCCTACTCTATCTAGAATCCTCCCAAGGTTCCCCAAGCTCCCAATAATCCTCTCACAATCATCTCTCTAGCCTTTGGAAGCACACTTCCATGTAAGTGTTTTTTCTTCCTTTCTCATTTTTGTCCAATTTTATTTAAGTTTTTTTGCCTTTTAATTTCAATTATTAATGTTGGGGTATTGTTTCTAACCTCCTTCATACTTCCCTATTTATATTTGAATGATGGGAGACTCCTTTCTGTATAATTAAATTCCTCCCATGTACACCTGTTACTATGCCGAAATTTCGAAAGGAACTTCTCTCTACTCTTTTACATTCAAGCAATAATTTTGTATCATGAAACCAAATTCCATTAAAATTGTTGGGACATGTATATATATGACCTCCTTACTTTCCATTACATGTAAATATGATGAGAAACCTCTTTATCTCTCATCAACAATTTTTATGAATTCTTATGTCACGCCGTTACGCTGCCGAAATCGCACCAATTTTCTAAGTCAATGTCATTGTGTAGTGAATACCATACACATTTCTCCATCAAGGGTATTAACCTTTATGCACATTTACTTATTTATTATAAAGTTTCATGTATTAATTCCATATTCCTTTATCGTGGAATAAATTATTATGTTTTAAGAATCCATGTTTTATGATCCATGTGTCACACTTATGCATGAAATGAAATGATTAAGAAGGGTGCCACCTTATAGCGCTCCAATGCATTGGGTAAATTATAGTATCATGATACTTCATGTGAAATGAGTGTTCACTCATGCTAATTCAAGTGCAACTAGGGTTTACTCATGCTTCATGTACAATGAGGGTTTACTCATGCTCCATGTGCAATGATCCTTGGCTCATGTTAATTCCATGTTAAGTGTTGTTTCCAGATTTCCATGTTATGATTATCATGATTTATCATGCCTTTATGTTCATGTTTCTCTTGTGATATATTGATATGCTTAATGTCTAACATTTATTGTACTCATCATGTTATTCCATTTGTATTCCCTTATTGGGCTTTATAGCTCACCCTTTTCTTATGTGTGTCCTCAGGTTATCCCATGAAATGCTAAGTATGAAGGAATGTAGTGGTCATGTAAAAAATGTTTTCAATAAAGATGTTGTATTTCATGTTTTAAGTTTTTTGTAATGATCCTAAGCTCCAAAGGCACTAAACCTCTTGATATTATTTGTTGTATCAAGTGAAGTTTTATGTAATAAATCATATTTAAGTTTGTAATAAAAGCAGGGTTGTCATAGTTGGTATCAGAGGATAGGTTTAGTTATTTTTGGGTTTAGGATTAGGATTAGAAAAACCTAGTAAAGCCTTAGATACAAGACTAAGTAAAATAAAGACATCCCTAAGTTTTGGTGAGTATTGAGTAAGTGGGTTATCAAGCAAATACATCCCTATCTAGATTCGAGCAGCTAGAGGTGGATCTGGCACAGATGTATCCTAGGGGTAAAACCCAAAAACACCGCTTTGAGCTAAACATTAATGGGAACTGGTGCATGAAAACGGGCCTTGCTGCACTCTTGGTTATGAAACTCCTGGGGGATATGATTTGGTAAATTTACAAGCTTAATATGAACCCTTATTAAGGGAATAAAAAAACACTAAAAATATATGTTAGAAAGTAGATCATGAAAATCCAAGCCTATAGACTCATGAGTTAAGGAAATAAAAGTTTTTTTATAAGTCATCAACTTTTGTCTTTGGATTACCCTTTATGTGTTACCCCTAACTTTCCTTTTATTCCAGCCAATGGCCAGTAATAGGAGGACTCGGGCTAACAATCGATGTGAAGATCAGTGTGATGACTTTACTAATGAGATGTCCAATCCAATGGGAGCGGGAATCGCGGACTTTGTCACACTTCTCTCTTAGCTAACTCAAGATTTGAATAGAAACATGGGTAAAGAGGAACGGTCAACCCCCCCTAAGAAATAAAAAGTTGTTATCAAGAGCTTGATGAGACAAAGGCCTCATAATTTTAGTGGATCATCTGATCCAACGACCGTTGAACAATGGATCAACTCCATTAAAAAGATCTTCTCAATCATTCAATGTTCTGAACAAGAGAAGGTTATCCTGGAGGCTTATCATACGTAGGGTGAAGCTAATCAATGGTGGACGTCGATCAAAAATACGTAGTCTGAGGAAGAGATCGAGGCGTTGTAATGGAAGGATTTTCGGAAGATGTTTTTCGATAAATATTTTCCGCACACCCACCGGCTTAATATGGAAAGGGTCTTCCTTTCCCTCAAGAAAAAAGACGAAGAATCTGTTAGAGCGTACGAGGAAAAGATCACAATTCTTGTATGATACACTTTCGGCTTTGTCGTTACCCCCAAATTCAAGGTTGACCGCTTATTTGGTGGGCTAAAGCCTATCCTGCAGAAAGAATTAGTGATCCGTGACTTCGACAGAAATGAGGAAATTATCTGATGTGCCCTCAAGGTCGAAATAATGATCGGGGAATCATAGGGGTATCATGGGGACAAGAAGAATAAGGTGGACTTCACTGCTGGTAGTCCGATGGATAAATCCAATGGTTCTAAGAAAATCCAGCACCCCACTTGCCCAAAGTGTGGAAATAAGCACCCTGGAAATTGTCTCAAGGGGATGAGGAAATGATTTTGGTGTGGAAGAGAAGGGCACCTAGCTGTTAACTGTAGGCAAGAAAGACTTGCGGATGCGACAGAGGAGAGGAACGCTCCATTCAAACTTCAACACATTGTTAAATGCTACAAATTCAAATAACTGGGGAATTTTTCAAATCAGTGCCCTAATCTAAGGGTTTTCGGAGGCAACCAACAACCTCCAAGGCAGCAAGGAAGAGATTTTTCCATCACTTCTGCCGAAGTGAACCCCGAAAATGAAGTGGTGACAGGTACGCTAGTTATTCATTCAAGAGTATCGACCGTACTTTTTGATTCAGTTTCTATGCATTATTTTATATCTCGAAAGTTTACTAGAACAATACTATCACCACCACAAATCATGGAAGTGAAGATGTCGGTGAGTACGGAAAATGGGGAAATCATTGCATCCCATGAATATAAGTCCTCCCCTATTATAATCTGTGGATTGAATTTCCCTGCGAACCTCATCATACTCCCTCTGGTGGAATTTGATGCAATTCTTGGCATGGATTGTCTTTCCCTATATAGAGCCAACATAAATTGCCGAGAGAGGGAAATCACTCTCCATATGGAGAATCGACCCCCAATTATTTACAAGTGTAAGGAGGAAGATGAATCTCCTTTAGCTCCATCATCTCAAGCATGGATATTACTGCCCTATGAGCACGTGTATCTGGCTCAGATGATTGAGTCTATGGAAGAAACCATCCTTGAGGAAATGCCTATTGTGAGGGAATTTGCTGAAGTGTTTCCCAAGGAACTGCCTGGTCTTCCTCCTAGAAGAGATGTTGAATTCTCAATTGAACTTATACCTGTGGTGCTACCAATATCGCAGACTCCATATAGAATGGTTGTCGTTGATCTTGAATAGATGAAGAAACAACTACAGGAGAATCTGGATAAAGGGTTTATACGCCCAAGTGCTTCACCATGGGTGCACCAGTCCTCTTTTTCAAGAAGAAGGATGGTTCAATGCAGCTTTGCATCGATTATCGCGATCTTAACAGAATCACAATAAAGAACAAGTTTCCTCTCCACGGATCGATGACTTGTTCGATCAGCTGCGCAGAGCACAATACTTCTCCAAGGTAGATTTGTGTTCAGGATATTATCAAGTAAGGGTGAAGAAGGAATATGTCCCCAAGACTGCTTTTCATATAAGATATGGGCACTATGAATTCATAGTAATGCCTTTCGTACTCACCAAAGCTCTACAAATATTCATGGACTTGATGAATAGAGCCTTTAGAGATTACCTAGAGAAATTTTTTCTAGTATTTATAGATGACATTCTAATATACTCCTAAACCAAGGAGGATTATGAGGAGCATTTAAGGACTATACTAAAGAATTTGTGCAAGGAAAAGCTCTATGAAAAGTATAGAAAGTGTGAATTCTGGTTGAAGGAGGTCTCATACTAGGGCCATATCATAACAAGCAATGGGATAACTGTGGATCCCTCCAAAAAAGATGCAATTGAGGGATGGTCGACGCCATCATCGGTAACCGATATCCATAGCTTCTTGGGGTTAGCTGGATATTATCGATGATTTGTGAGAAATTTCTCATGATTGTATATCCCTCTTACCAAGATAACTTGAAAGGGAGTAAAGTTTTCTTGGAGTGAAGAATGTGAAGAAAGCTTCAAGGAGTTGAAAAAGAGGCTTATTGTTGCGCCTGTGCTCACTTTACCCACAAGTGGGGAACCTTTTGTGGTTTTCAGCGATGATACGAAGAAGGGATTAGGTTGTGTGCTGATGTAGAATGGTAAAGTGATATCCTATGCCTCTAGGAAGCTGAAAATCCATGACTGAAACTATCCAATGCATGATCTAGAGTTGGCAGCTGTGATCTTTGCCTTGAAAATCTGGCAGCATTATCTCTATGGAGAGAAATGTGAGATATATACTGACCACAAGATTCTTAAATATATATTCACACAGAAAGAGATTAATATACACCAGAGAAGATGGATAGATCCCATCAAGTATTATGACTGTTCAATACATTACCACCCTGGGAAAGCGAGAAAGGTGGCAGATGCCCTAATTAGAAAGGACCCAGCGATTCTATCAACGATGAGAATTGAGAAGGATCCAATCTTCTTAGACTTGATGAAGATGGAAATGGGAATCATAAGGAAGGTAATATCATCAATCCTTTCACAAATTATTTCTCAACCTTATCTTTTGTAAAGGTTAAAGGATGCTCAAAAGGATGATGTAGGAATTTAGGAAAAAGTGGAAGCTATCAAAAAAGGGAAATCCTCGGAGTTTAATGTTAATGAAGAAGTAATTGTGCAATTTGGGAAAAGAATATGTGTTCCATTGAGTCCGGAGGTGCAGAAAGAACTTTTGGATGATTCACATAGTTCAAAATTCTCTATTCACCCAGGGAGCACAAAGATGTATCGAGATCTCTGAGAGAACTTTTGGTGGGATAATATGAAAAATGAGATCACTGAATATACATCAAATTTCCTGGTGTGCCGGCAAGTGAAGGCAGAGAGGCAGAAGTCTAAGGGGATGATGCAACCATTGCCCATACCAGAATTAAAATGGGATAACATCACCATAGACTTTGTCATCGGACTTCCGAGGATATCCAAAGGAAAAAATGCAATCTGGGATGTTGTGGATCATCTTACAAAGACTTCACACTTCATTGCTATTAGGGGGGATTTCTCATTGGATCAACTGGAA
This sequence comes from Viscum album, assembly GCA_963277665.1. Taxonomy (NCBI): domain Eukaryota; kingdom Viridiplantae; phylum Streptophyta; class Magnoliopsida; order Santalales; family Viscaceae; genus Viscum; species Viscum album. The sequence continues at coordinate 221,465,985 of OY728163.1, forward strand.
CAGATATATATCTGGGAAGTGGTAAGGCTTCATGGAGTACCACTATCTGTTGTGTCTAACCGAGATCCAAGATTCACCTCTAAGTTTTGGAAAAGTCTTCAACATGCTCTTAATACTGAACTGAACTTCAGTACGGACTATCATCCTCAAACTAATGGACAATCCGAGCGTACTATCCAAACACTTGAGGAAATGTTGAGAGCATGCTCAATGGACTTTAAAGGAGGATGAGATCAACATCTTTCTCTGGTTGAGTTCTCTTATAATAACAGTTTTCACTCAATCATCCAAATGGCACCTTATGAAGCCCTGTATGGGAAAAGGTTCCGAACACCAGCATGTTGGTATGAAGTCAGTGAACGTAAGCTTCTTGGACTAGAAATGGTCGAGGAAATGGTGGAGAAGGTGAAAACCATTCAGCAGCATATCAAGGCAGCCTAGAGTCGACAGAAGAGTTATGCAGATAATCGTCGATGAGACGTTGAGTTTAAAGTTGGAGACATGGTTTTTCTACGCATATCTCTGTGGAAGAAGGTCATCAGGTTTGGAAAGAAAGGGAATTTAAGTCCAAGGTACATCGTCCCCTTTGAGATTCTTGATCGTCTCGGGGTTGTGGCCTATCGACTAGCACTTCCACCTACAATGGACAAAGTACATGATGTCTTTCATGTATCCCTCTTAAGGAAGTACATACCGGACCCCTCACATGTACTCTGTTTTGAGGTGGTACAGTTAGAGGATGATCTTTCTTATGAGGAGCAACCCGTGAAGATCTTAGATCGTAGAAAAAAAGTTCTATGAAATTAGACAATTCCCCTCATCAAGGTGTTGTGGAGAAACGACAAGTATGAAGAAGCGACTTGGGAATTGGAGGAAATGATAAAGCTGAGTTACCCACTTCTATTTTAGTGTGGGAAAAGTAAATTTCGAGGGAGAAATTTCTTAAGGGGGGAATATTGTAAAGACCCAAAGTTTCATTAATGGAAATCCCTCTTGATCTATTTAAATGTCTCTTTATGTAAAATTTTTATATAAAATGTCAACTTCTTTAGTTTTATGTTAAGAGTTGTGGCCATTACTTTTATAGTCATTGAACAATGATCACATGATTAGTATAAATATAAGGCTTTAACAAACCCAATTTACTCAGACAAAAGAAGTGATGACCTCATCCAATATAATTGCTCCGTACGAAGCCAATTTTTCGGAGCTCGAAAAAGAGGTGGCGTCCTTGGTCTTCACTCTTGACCAAGCCCAAGCTGAGATTCACCATGTCAATCTCGAAAAGGACCAACTACGGGAAAAGTGTAAGTTGATAGAGATTACCACTCGAGCAATGTTATCCGAGCCACCCCAAGAGTCTGTCACCATTGCACACCTTACCCTTAGGTCTTATGTGGCTGTTTTAAAGGGTTATGTAACAAATCAGTAGTAATATGTTCATGTATATAATTTTTTTATATAATAATGAATATACCTCTTTGTCATTTTTGATACATTGTAAATAGTTTTTAAAGAACAAATAGTGTTTTTAGTTATTATTTAATTAAGAATTCTATTTTATTAAATTAAGGGATTTTTGAATTAAATAATATTTTAATAAATTATTATTATTATTAAATTAATTTTTATTAAATATAAATGATCTTATAATTTTATGAATGCAATTATAATTTTTATTAAGGTTTGAAAGCCATTTTTGTCAAAACCCATGAATTTTTTATAAATGTCGGTTTTTATTTTAAAAGTAAAAAATAACATATTTAGAAAATTATTTAGGTAAAATAAATGTTATTTCTGGAATCAGGATGTTGAAATTATCCAACGGTGAATTTTTCATAATTTTCTGAGATAGTCAAATTTTTGGGTAAAAATTAAATACTGTTTAAATATATAATGTGTTTTATAACATCATAATGACCCAATAGTGTTGTAATAAACTAATATAATCTTTATGTTCGGCCAATATATGTTTTACCATTAAAATAATGTGATTTTGGGTTTGTTTTAATTACTTTTCAAAGCATTAATGGACCCCTCAAGACTTTTTAAACTCCTTGTCTTTTTAAATTGTTTTCCATGGGAGTGTGACTCACCTCCACATAAGCAACCCTATTATTTTAAGAAGTTCGGACTTTGGGCTTATAAAATATTGTCTTCCTCTTACATTTTCCAAAAACCATAGGCAAAAACCATGGGATGGTTTGTGGTTTTGATTAATTTAATATAAGGGGTCCCAAAACTAAATAATAAAGAATTCCCTCACCTTTCTTATATAAACCCACACAAGATCCCACTTCTTCCTCACTAAAATCCTTTGGAGTTCATCCAACCTCTTTCATACTCTCTCTATCATCCTCCCAAGTTTCCCCAAGCTCCCAAGAAGCCTCTCACAAGCCTCTATCTAGCCTTTGGAAGCACACTTCCTAGTAAGGGTTTTTTCTTCCTTTCTCATTTTTGTCCAATTTTCTTTAAGTTGTTTTGCCTTTTAATTTCAATTATGAATGTTGGGGTATAGTTTGGTACCTCACTCATACTTCCCTATTTAAGTTTGAATTATGGTATACCCCTTTCTCCCTCATTAAATGCCTCTCATGTACACCCGTTACTATGCTAAAATTCCGAAAAGAACTTCTCTCTCCTCTTTTACATTCAAGAAATACATTTGTATCATGAATCTAAATTCCATTAAAATTGTTGGGACATGTATCTATATAACCTCCTTCCTGTAAATTACATGTAAATATTATGAGCAATCCATTTCTCTCTCATCAACCATTTTTATAAATTCTTATGTCATGTCGTTACGCTGCCAAAATCGCATCGATTTTCTAAGCCAATGTCATTGTGTAGTGAATACCATGCCCATTTATCCATCAAGGGTATTCACCTTTATGCACATTTACATATTTAGTATAAATTTTCATGTATGAATTCCACATTCCTTTGTTGTTTAATAAATGATTATGTTTTAAGAATCCATGTTTTATGATCCATGTGGCACACTTATGCATGAAATGAAATGATTAAGAAGGGTGCGCCCTTATAGTGCTTAAATGAATTGGGTAAAGTATAGTATCATGATAAATCATTTTCAATGAGTGTTGAATAATTCTAATTCAAGTGCAGTGAGGGTTTACTCGTGCTTCATGTGCAATGAGGGTTTAGTCATGCTCCATGTGCAATGAGCCTTGGCTAATGCTAATTCCATGTTAAGTGTTATTTCCACATTTCCATGTTATGATTATCATGATTTATCATGCCTTTATGTTCATGTTTATCTTGTGCTCTATTGATATGCCTAATGTCTAACATGTATTTTACTCCTCATGTTATTCCATGTGCATTCCCTTACTGAGCTTTATAGCTCACCCTTTTCTTATGCATGTCCTCAGGTTATCCCATGCAATGCTAACTATGAAGGAATGTAGTGGTCATGTAAAGGAAGTTTTCAATAAAGATGTTGTATTTCATGTTTTTAGTTTTTATGTAATGATCCTAATCCCTAAATACACTAAAACTATCGATCTTATTTGTTGTATCATATGAAGTTTTATGTAATAAATTATGTTTATGTTTGTAATAAAAGCAGGGGTGTCATATATAAAATCCAAGATTTTGATTTTCTATGAAAAACATGTCATAAAACATTACATTTAAATATTAAATTTATAACTTGATGTCTCCCCTGACCGTTTTAATTTGGAATTCAAGTATCACACCAACTGAAATTCCACCAATACCATATGAACTCGTTCCGATGAACCTCTCATAAACCTGGATTCACTCTAGGTTTGGTATAAGTAATAGTCAACTTATGGAATATAAAAATTTCCAATATATCCCATCCATGGAATCCCTCATTTCATCCATGGTTCTCTCTACGTTTAAATAAATCCTCCATGAGCCCAACCACTTCATCCATGGCTTGCTCATGGCATAACAAAATAGTACCCTCTTTGAGTCCATCCATAGAATTCTAATCTGAATCCATGGTTCACCCAAGGTATATTGTGTAATATCCATATGATCCCATCCCCAGCCTTTTAACATGAGACCATGGTTCTCCCATCACTATTTATCCCTTAAATGTTAATTATTTTCTAAAACATTTCATATAATGAGCAATACAGGTAAATTAAAATTTTAAACGTCTTTAACATTAAACAACTCATGTGGGAACATATTATTATAATAATAAAGTCATGTAAACTAATCTATTATAAGGATATAACATTAAATAACTCACATGATATGGTTTATAGTTGGATAAAAACATTCCAAACGTGATTAAACAAGAAAAGGAAAATAATGGTCAAGGATAAATCCAATCATCCCATACCATAACCAAATAAATTACAATTCAATAACCTTGTAATTTATTTACCAACTCAAATCGTTTTTAACAACCCAATATGGGAAACAATGGAATACCTCAAAGGCATCATAGGCCAAATTGCCATTAATGGTCATTTGAGGAAAACTCACCCATGGGTTGGCCCTTAATAAAGGTAACCAACCTAATATATAAATTAAAATAGATAATAAATTACCTAAACAACAATAATCCATATAAAGGGTCAATTATAAATCAAGGAGACACCCCAAAAATGGGTGTTCAACACTCTTTCACATATAAATAGTTTGAAAATTAGTGAAAGGCATGAGACTAGATACCTCATACTCATATGAATCTCTACGTCCAGTTTTATCCCCCAAATTCATCCTCTATAGAATTAGACCTGAAAAATGAGCATAAACACCCAAACATCAATAATTAGTTCAAGATAAGAAGATATGAATAATTTATCAAGAGTAATCATGGACTCACCAAAGGGGTTCCAACAGAACTGATGTCGTTTGAAATGGATTTCAGATGACGAATTAGGAGGAAACCTTACCTCATGTCGACTTGGCACTACATTTCGTCAAATGGGGGAGGGTTTTGTCCATCTATTTAACTAGAATCCACTTCCCATTTTAGAAAAATAGAAAATAAATGACATGTATTAGAAAATTCACACAGTGTATATGCTTGTTTCCCCATTTTCTGCTCATATCTTTTACATGTCATGCACAAGTCTTGACTATACCATTATATGGTGTGTACTATGATTACACAATTTGTATCCCCCATTAATGTCATGTAATAGGTGTATATTCATCCCTCGATCAATTTTTCTTAAACTTTCTTAAGAATAACCCGAAATAAAAGATTCATTCCTTAAAGGACGAACCAAGTTCCTACAGACTTTTCCCCTTAATGCAATTCATCACTGGATTTCACATCTAATGGTGTTAAAGAAACATATGAGAATAATTCTAGCCACATCGATCATACATCATCTTCTATCTCCCAGGTCTCATCCTACATTTGAAATTGCTACCATAGCACCTATACTAAAAGAGAAAAATGGCCACAGAGAACCATCGTGCTCTGATCCAAAATTCATATAAGATTCTCCTACAAGGAGGCATCAACCTATAACTCATCCTTCTTGGGATAAAACGCATGAGATGGGTATGAAAAGTAAGGTCCAAATAGAGTAACATGGAAGATGTTGTGTATATCTCTATACCTCTAAGGAAACTGCATTTTATAACAAACCAGACCGACCCTCTCTAGAATCTCAAATGGGATAACATATCTCGGTGAAATATTTCCATGTATCGTGATCCTCCTCTTTCCCAACCTTGGTGAAACACGTAAGAAAATCCCATCCCCAGCCAAAAACTCCAAAAATCATCTTTGGTGATCAACTTATTATTTCTAACACGACTCCATAGTATCTATCCACTTTTTAATCACTTGTACATGTTCAGGGGAATCCTTGATAACACAAGGTCCTAGCATAGCTGCATTTCCTACCTCCATCCAACATAAGGGTGATGAACATGCCAATAATATAAATTTGCATATGGTGCCATCAGAATAGTATCTTGAAATGTATTGTTATAGGTGAACTCAAATAGCGGTATGTGTCTCTCCCAAGAACCCTTGAAATCCATGATGCATGCATGTAGCATGTCCTCCAACACCTAAATCGTGTGCTCGGACAGGCCATCTATCTATGGGTGGTATGTTATACTCAGTATCACCTATGTACTCATCTCCCTCTATATCCCTTTCCAAAAACAAGAAGTACATTGGGTATCCCTATCTGAAATGATTGAATGCAGGACCTCGTGTAGTTATACAATCCCAGAGACATACAACCTCCTATGATCATCATCACTTATGGTTTCCTTGATTGATTATAATAGTGAAGCCTTTGTGATTCTATCAACAAAAACTCATAGGACATAATTACCATCAGGAGACCTAAGTCAACCAATCAAAAAATCCACTGTGACATCTTTACATTTCCACTTAAGAATGGATATGTTTTATAAAATCCCAACTAGTCATTGGTGTTCAACCTTCACCTACTAACAGGTGGAAAATCTTTTGAAACAACTAGATACATCCCTTTTCATACCTGGACACCAATACTAATGATGTAAATCCTGATAAATCTTGGGGACACCATGATGCACAGCCCATTCATAGGCATGCATGTCCCACATAATCTCCCCATGTGGGTTCACCGAAACCCCTATGTATCCATGTAATTACAAAACCTAATCATCACCTACTATCCAAAAAGGAAGAGGGTCCCCACCTGACATACTCTCTCATAGATCTAGGCCTTATAAATCCAAAAGCTACCTCATCTTCAATATGTCCGGTAGGATGGAGGCAATAGCTAAGGATGAAATAAACATTTTTCCCGGACTTTGAATCACCTATAAATGCATTTTTGAAAAAAAGATATGAGCTACCACTTTTTAATGGCCTATTTCACTACCTATATTTGAGTTTTAAAACTTAAGAAATTATCCACAACATTTCCATTACAAAGCATGTAATAATGCTCAAAGTAAAAAAGACTGAAGGTATTACACCTACTTTAACTGCCTCAATTTTAGATCATGCTTTGTAAATATGTAAGTGATAATTTTTTGGTCTATGTACACCATAAAATTCTCTCCCAATAAGTAATGTCTCAAACAACATAATGTGTGAACAGTTGCAGCTAACTCAAGATCGTGCATCGAGTAATTCCTCTCATGTGGCCTCAACTTCCAAGACTCATACAACACAGATCAGTCCCCATACAAAAGTAACTATCCATGACTGATACATGATGAATCGTAGTATGCAATGTGAATCCTTCTTGTCTCTAAAAATCAGTATTATTGTTGAATCCAATCTTCTTTTCAGCTCATGAAAGGCCATCTCATAGGAATCTTCCCATACATATTTCTCATCCTTTTTAGTCTATCCTGTCAACAACACTTCTAAATGTGAGAAGTCCTGTATGAATAACTTGTAGTAACTAAAAATCCATAGAAAACTTCACACCACAAATACTTTCTTTGGATGAACCTTGGAAACTACTTCTGTCACCTTCTCTAGGTCCACTAATTCTCTTATCTCTAAGATGATGTGACCAAGGAAGTGAATCTGATCCCTTCAAAAGTGTCACTTGGTTAGCTTATCATATAACTACTGTTATCTCAGGGTATTAAAAATGATCTCAATATTATTTTCATGGTCATGTTGATTTTTAGAATACACTAAGATGTCATCCACGAAAAGAACAACAAACGAATCAAGATAAGGATGGAACACTCATTTCATTAGTGAATTGAAGAATGTCAACATGTTTGTGAGACAAACATTTATCCTCATAAGATGATACACATTCTTAACTATCAATTTGTTCAGTTTTTGATAATCCATGCATAGCCTTATGGTACTATCAACCTTTTTCACAAAAGGACTGGTGAACCCTAAGGATAAGTAGTCAAGAAGATGAAACCCTTTTTCTATAAATCCTATACGTACCTCTTGTGCTCTTAAAACTCCATCATATCCATAATTTAAGGGGGAATGGATACTTTTGTAGCTCTAAGTACTACATTGATAGAGAACTATACCTCTTTTACTGGAGGTAATCCTAAAATGTCATCTGGGAAGATGTCCCTGAAATGATCAACCACTAGAGGGAAGTACATCTCGTGTGATCCCTTGTCATCCCAATAAAAAATCGCAATCAGGGCTATCATCCCTTCCAACCCAAAATTCTCAGGTCTAGCTTGTCTCCCACAGACATCCCAGTCACCTTATATAAAATCTATCTACCATATGGTGATGTGAAATCACCCTGTGGTTATAGGAATCATAAATGTCTTAGAATGGGACCAACCAATTCATTCCAAGTATGACATCAAAGACTGTAATATCTAAGCCATATAGGTCACATACAAAGTGACACCCATAAATATCAAGGGTCACTCCTTGAACTGATGCACACATACCATTCTAATCCTCAATAGAGTGTCTAGAATCATAACATCATCATAAGTAAAAACCCAGTGCCCAAGTATCCTTGCAATATGAAGAGATATGAATCTATGTGAATCCCCTATATCAAAATGTGTAGAATCTAAAATAGAGATAATTAGAAATGTACCTCAGATAGTAGAGAGTCTGGGATCCTTCTCCTGCTATGTTTGTGGCACTGCATAAGTCTGATCTATACCACAACTATGTGACATTGTCTGGCTACCCTAGGTTGATCCACATTGTGGTCGCTGAGAACTTGGGGTCTAGCTACCATGGACATGAACACCACAACAGTCTGAGCATCCTGACATATCCCAGTGCCCTATATGATGAGAATCCGCTAACCCTTCTCTAGAACATGGAGTCTGTGCAGACCCTCTCCCATTAACTGCTGGTGGAAACACCTTTCAGAACCATTATAGATGGCCCATATTCTTGCAAGATCGGTACTTGACTGGGTCCATCGGACACTGTGGTCTTATATGTGCAATCCTACCATACTAGTATCACTTCACTAGGTAACCCATGGATATGTTCTGACAACTAGTATCATCGTGAGAATGCTTCATACTACCCTTCTTACAACAAGTCAATACAGAACCAGATCTCGGTGCTGAACCTCCCTATCTCATACCTCTATATTCCCTAATATTATGCTTGGTAATCAGGGCTTGATTCACTATAGAAGATACAATAGTCAACCTAAAGAAATTTACCTGTGATCGTTCATCATATCTGAGACCATCCTCAAATCTCCAAGCCTTTGATATATCGTCACCCATCAGAATATGTGTGAAATGAGGAGGCTCAGTAAAATGGGTAGAATAGTCCATAAATAAAAGTTTCCCCTACTAAAAATTCATAAATTCCCAGGATATATTGTCCCTCAGGGTATCGGGAAAATAATAATCATTAAAAACTATCTGAAAATATTCCCATGTCATATCCCAATGACCCTCCACCTGAGCAATAACATCCCACTATCTCTTGGTGGAATCATGTATCATATATGTCATGATCTTTACCATCCTCATAGAAGGTGTCTCTAAATTCTCTAAGATCAAAATCATGAAAACCATCCATGACTTCGTAGCCTATGGTCCTCAATTCCCTGAAACTGTGGGCAGTTGCTGCAGCTGGAACACTAGCATCAGCTCTTCCATAGATGTGGTAGGGTGTGGTGCTCTTGGAAAGGATTGCATGAACCTCATAAAGCCTTCACAAAATTTTGCATCAGCAATTGTGTCTGGTATAATAGATGGTGACATAGCTGGGACAATTAGAGTATCCACTGGTATCCCATGTCCAACCACCTCTAGGGTATGATTATACCTACCCTCCGACTATACAATTGGAGTTCTTAATGGTGGCATGACTCTACTTGTTCAAGCACACACATCAGTTCAATATCATTATAATGGTTCATTATTCAATAGTGAAAAATCAAAATAGGAAAAGACCCTAAAAGGGTACTAGAAGAGGATTACACAACTTGTAGACACCATACGCGACATGTACCTTCAAACTCCTACATGGGTGGGTACTTCTTCTAGTTTGGGCATGTAAAAACCCCAGGTACATGGTGTGTAAGACAGGCATGCAGTGTGCACCAAACATTGGGTATAAACAGTGTCCCTCTACCAGCTTGTAAATTTACCTAGTCAATCTGTGTACTTATAGAAGTCATGCTACCTATATGGGGTCTGGACATGTAATATACGCGGGTATGTACCCCTACATAGGTAGAATTTCCCAAGTACTCAGTTACATGTCCATGTACCAGTACATGGAGTGTGTACCCCATACACGGTGTGTACCCCCTTAAACATCATCCTCCCTGAATGGAAACAACACATGGCATGTTCCCATATACCACAAGCTGTGTAATCTTGGTTTATAGAAAATAAAACCCTAATATTTCTGAAAACCCCATGAATCAAAATAAGTTTGCATTATTATCCTGAATGGTATGTCAAATTCTGATCCATGGGGGCACATAATCCCCATGATTCAAAGATTCTAAACCACATTAATCACATCAAAACATGTTTCAAAAATAGTCACCAACATGATCCACTGATTTCTGATCCAAGAGGCCCCATACGCCATAGAGATCAAATCATGGTGTCCATCCAATTTGTACCATAGCGCATACCAATACAACTATCAAAATATCAGGTATATCTATCACGGTACCTATCACAATATCGTGAAATTTGTAATGATCCTAAATGGAATGGAAGGAATATATGGCATGTGATTTCTAGAAATTATAAATAAGATTCATGAGATAGAATACCCATGTCTCATCAGGTTGCAACAAAATAGAAACACAATTGCATCAATAGTAACAGTATAAAAAAAGTGTGTCACCCAATGGTGATATTAATCAACAATAATTGTTAAAATCCAAAGAAAAAAAGTCACTTGAGGCAGTTTGGATTTTCCATATACGTGGGGTACCTTATTCTAGGAATAGTTTATTACCAAACTCTATTTCTTTCTTATCTTTGTATAATGTCAACAAACCTTATGGACAGCTAGAAAAGACCCCTCTAATACCACTTTGTATTGTCCTAGATTCAGATACTACTCAAGGTTCCCCAAACCCAGTTGGTAACATATCCTCATGTGAATATCTCCAAATTCCAAAGGCTTCCAAGTTGATGTGAGGGACTAGGGGTGATAGTGGGGTGATAATGCCTTCACTAGTAGATTTTAACATAGTGGAAATGATATTAAATCGATAGTAGAAGTAGTAATACCATGTAACAAAAGTAAACAGTGGAAGACTGATAATATAAATAAAAAAATATCATATCATACAACAGATGATTCTACATGTAACATTTTCTATGAAAATAGCCAAAACATGTTACATTACATTAATATATGTTATAAGTACAAAAATTAAAAAAAAAGGAAAACAGAAACTCAGAAGCAACACCAACCTCAGCTCGGTCCCATTCTCTCCTTCTCCTAAATAGCAAATTGAGTACCTTTAGAATGGATATAACCCTTATCAAAACATGAAACCATATAATCTATTTGGGTCTAAAAACATGACCCAAATAGGGTGTTAGACTATATCCTAGTAGGGAACCACCCATGGTCTGTGCCAATCTCTTAGTGAATATATATAAAAAGCAGTGTACAATAAAGAAAGTAGTAAGCTAGGAAGTACTCAAAATTTAATAGTCTTACAAGCACTAGTTTCCATTTACATTCATTTCATGTTCATTAATAATTTAGTTACATTGAATTATATAAGTCTCACTATTCAACATGAAATCATCATCCCCTATATAAAAGTAAGCACAACTGATGTCACAAAAGACCATCTAAAAAATATTGAAGACCGAATCCAAGCTTGTGCTTTGTCCTGGAAAACATGTCATAAGACATTCTATTTAAATATTAAATGTATACATTGAGCCTATCCTTGACCTTCCTAAGTTAGAATTCAAGTATCACTCTAGGCACAATTCCACCAATATCTTACGATCCCATTTCAGAGAACCTCTCATTAACTTTGCATCACTCTAGGTGTGATATAATTAAAAAGTCAACTTTTGACATATAAACAATTCCAATAGATCATGTACAAGGAATCCCTCATTGGATCCATGTTTCACTCGACATTTAAATAAATCCTCTATGAGTTTTACCGTTAAATCCAAAGATCTCCCATGGATTAACATAATAATACCCTCTTTGAGTAAGTCCATGGAATTATAATTTGAATCCATGGTTCACCCATTGTATAAGGTGAAACATTCATATGATCCCATCAATGGCCTTTTTACCTTAGACCATGGTTCTCCCATCACTATTTACCCCTTCAATATTTACAATTTAATTTATCATTTCATATAAGAATCAATATATATAAATTAAAATATTATGTGGATTTAAAATTAATCAACTCATGCGGGAACATTTCATATAAAATTCAACACTTGTAAATTAAACTATTACATGGATATAACATTAACTAACTTGTGTGGGGAAGTATATAGTCAGAGACAAATATTACAAACGTGCTTAATCAAGAAAATGAAAACCAAGTCCAATGTGAGAACTAATAATCATATAACCTAAAAAATTAAATTACAATTCTAGAAATATTGTAATTTATTAACCAACACAAATCATTTTTAACAACCCGAGAATGGAAACAAAGGAATTCTTCGTAGGCATCCCAGGCCAAACAACCATAAATGTACATTCAATGAAAACTCACTCAAGGGGTAGGCCATAATCAAGGAAAACAAACTAATATATGATTTAAAACTCTTAATCAATTACCTAATAAATAATATAAAACATAAAGGGTCAATTACAAATAAAGGTGACATCCCAAAAATTGGTGCGTCGCACTCTAGCATATATACACAGCCAATAAATTAGCGAAATGCATGAGACCACCTACCTCATACTCATATGACTCTCCTCATCCAGCATCATCCTCTAATTTAACCTAGAATATAGTAGATCTAAAAAATTATTATAAATGACCAATGTTCGATAATTAGGTCTAGATAAGAAGAGAAAAATAACGGATCAATAGAAATCAAGAACTCGTCAAAGGGTTTCCAATGAAAATGATGGCATTCGAAACAAAGTTCGAAAAAAGAATCCTGAGGAAACCCATACCTTATGTTGACATGAAATTGTAGTTAATCGAATAAGGGAGGAGGTTTTTGTCCATGTAATGAAATATAATCCACTACCTACTTTATAAATAATAAAAAATAAAAATACACACCATGTACTGGAAAATACACGCCATGTATATGCATGTTTCCCCCTTTTTTCCAAATTCCATTACATGTTATAAACTGGACCAGTCCAGACCATTACATAGAGTGTACTAGGATTACATGGTGTCTAAGCACATGAAATGTTGTGTAACCAACCTACAGCTCTTCCTAAACCTTTATTTCATCCTCTTTATTATTCACAACCTGAAAGAAAAATGTCATTCCTCAAAAAAAAATTGGTTCTTACATCATCGATTAGGGTGAGGTTGATGTTGATGATGATGAAACCTTTGAGGAGAGGCATTGAGAAGTACAAGAACTTAAGGATAATGTGTTTCACATGAATTCTATCCTCTTGGTTGTGTCTTGTGGAGGCACTGTGGCATAGAGGAGGGTACCTGTGAATATGATTTATAAATATGTGTTAAGTACCCCTAGCTGTTTGATATTTAGATCTTGTCTTGTAACGTTATTATTTTAATGGTTATCGACCTTTCACGATTATTAAAATTATTTAACTTTTTTTCTCTCTTTTCAGATGTGTCTCCCTCGAGAGATTTTTTAGGATATTTTTGTGGCTGTTTCATGCTATCAACTTGTTCCTATTGTGAGGTGGTGATTTCCTATGGTGATGAAAACCATGAGAGGTATAAAATAGGGGTGGATATTCACATGAAACCTTTCTTCTTTCTCTATGAGTTGGTTTTGGATTCTCAAGTATGATATTATTTTGGGAGTTATCTAATGTAATGGCCTGGATCTATGTGGATCTACCATTTTCATTTTCCTGAGGCTTGTGGAGCTCGGAGGAGGATCAGAGGAAGTTCTGAGGGACTCGAGTGTTATGAATGGGGAGTAGGGAACTTTCACAATGTTAAAGTGGGTTTCATTCCATGTAAAATAATTTCACAATGTGATAATGGGATTTACGTTATGTGATATTTTGGGGTTTGAAAAATAAATTAAATGGGAAAGGTGATGATTTTTTCTTTAGAAACTATCTTCGAGGAATTACAAGACATAAAAGGGGATTCCATATTTTAAAACATTCTAGCCTCTTGGGTTGTCCAACCCTATGGCTTCAGCTTCCCCCTCTCTCATCCTAGGGGACCTGGCAGTCCCCTCTTCAGCATTTTAGAGATCACCTTGATGGTAGTTGATCTTCAGCTTCCATCTTTGATACATGGTGACCCAACATGATCCAAGGTGTGTTTTTTCTACTTTTTTTATAGGTATCTCCCAGTTTGTTTCTCATATATTCTCTTTGTGTTATAGAGTATGCTTACCCATGGTTCTAATAGGGGTTCTCTCTATTTTTGTTGGTACGATGGTACCGTTACATCCTCAGTTGGATGCAGTTCTTCATAGAGAGGTGATAGGATATCCATTTGATGGTGTTTTATCATGTGAAGAATGTTGATTAACTTTTATGGTATGGGATTCATATCATGTCTATATAATTGCATTAAATCATTGTGCTATCATGGTTTACTCCCTTGGAACACAATGAAATTGGCCTATTTAAGTTATTGAACTGGATAAAATAATTGGTATCAATCGCATAGCGATGTTGTTGCTTTATACCGTGATAATAATCTTCTAATTGATATTCTATATAGTGTGATATCTATGAATTTCATGGTTTAGAATTCTATTTATGATATAAATTTATAAATAACATAGATCCATTATTAATTTATAATTAATTATCTAAAAGGTTAAAGATTCGTGTTTAATGAATTGGGTTATTGTTATGGAAATTTGATGTCAATCTATTTGATGAATGTATGCATGTTTAACTGAATTGGTTAATGAACATGAAGTATGATGATGCTTGTTGACATTATAAATAAAGTAATGTTAAATTAATTTTTTAACTACTTTGTGATACATTTTGATATCATGTTGATTATGTTGCCTGGATATGGAACCTATGAATAATTAATCTCTTAATTTATGATGGAATAAGAACCTATTATTTGATTATGATAATGCCATTGAAGGGCATGATCTTCCTGCATGCATGTAAATCCCATGTTCCTTTTGATTTGGAGTCGTGATATCTCATTGGATATAAAGTTTGAATGCCTTAAATTAAGACCAAGATCGAAGTTGAAATGTTTATTACCTCCAACTTGTGGTATGGATGATCTAGGAGGGATATTGTGGTTATGGGGGAAGGAAGGACCAGATGTGATGTGAGCCTGGGATGGCTGATCTTGGAGGCCTATAATGGTATGTGGGGCAGGGAGGCCTAGATTTAGTGGTATCTGTTGATGCCTAGAGTTGCAAGATGCATTTGTTTATATATGTGGTGTCTATAAGGACACAATATATGATAGAATGGGTTGAAGCTGGGCTTACCCATTGTTATGAATGTTGGATTCTTGTCAAAATATATTATTCGGCTGGTGGTTAGGTTATTTTTTTAATCTTATTTATTTTTTCCACTACTTTAGGCGGACAGACGAGTTTGGTTACTCTCTTTCTTTGGGAAATGAAGATGTGCAGGGTATTCCACGTTCTATCCATGTTTGGCTCCTCGTTGTTGGATGATTTTCCTATCCTCATATAGGTAGAAAAGAATTGACTGGTAGTTCATCTACTCATCGTGTTGATCCCCTTATGTTTGGGTATCTTAGAAATTTTTCCTAGTTCATATGGTGATATAGAAATTAATGATGTTAAATAAATGAATAAATGTTTAAACCATGGTTTGGAGCTTTCTAGGATGAAATACTGAGGTTGCAATTATGAGAAGAAATGGACTCGGTTTTCTTATGTCTGGTGGGCATGGATCTTTGTTTAAATGGTAATGTGGAGTAATGTAGATATGTCAAGGGATAAATATTGGTTAAATAATTAATTGACATAAAGTTAAAGTGATAAAATGGATAAATTTATTTAATGTATCTCTTTAAATGGTTGTGTGATTATAGGATATATAGTCTTGGTAGTTGATGTTGGGAGTCTGAGAGATATTAGTTGTAGTTGATGTTGAGAAGTGGTTATTCCCCCAATGTGGTAGTGAGATATATTGTATCTTTTACTTACTATGTTTCTATATTCTTCTCCACCCTGTTGGTTAGGGGAACTGAAACCCTATGGATTCTGATCCCTCTGTAGTGTTTTCCTCAACATCTTTGTGGGAGGATGGGTGGTTGACTACCACCTTTGTCCCATCACTCTTCTATTGGTAGTTAATTTTTGTAGTATGCCTGGAAGTTAGTTTTCCAAATATATGTGTGTAAAGGGTTGTAATGGCTTGTGGTATTTCAATAACATGTATTGTAGATATAGTTTCCTAAGGAATACTATAGGTATACCGTTTATTGGTTGTGATGGCTTAAGGATCCTTAATTTTTGTATTGGATGTGATGGATTGAGGAATAATTCCAGATGTATGATACACATTATGAAAGTTGTGGTAGCTCTAATAAACTATGTGTTTACTTTTGGTTATGTGGACCTGGTGGTGTGTTGCACAAGATTCATGTTGTGGTTCTTCACCCAGGTGTCTACATATAGCCTTTTTAGAGAGTGGTGCTCATCATGTACAATGTTGCGGAAGAGCGGAAAACCAGTTGAAAAGTATTAGTAGGGTACACTTGATATTCATTTCAATATTATATACTCTTTTATGTGATATGTGGTGTGAGTATCCATAGTGAGGTTCAGAACATGGTATACAAGTTTATGTGTTGAGTTATTTTCATTTGTTGTTCACTATGTTTTAGAAGGAGTTCTTTACTTTGTAACTAGAGGTTATGGGGAGGATCCAACTAAGTATACTATTATACTCACCCTACATATAGATACACTATTTTTAAGTTATTTGGATCTGGATGGAGATCATGATAGTTTCTATGAGCTTGTGGGTTGATAGAGTTTTGTGGGCATCATGGTTGGTTTCATTCTTACTTTTTTTTGGTACTTATAGTTTACCCTTTTAGTTGTATGCATTTTTGCATGAAATTAAATTTGTGTACTTGGGTTTTCTTATATATTTTAGTCTTATCATGAGTTGATTGGTGTTTGTCTTATCTCTATCTTATGCATGTGTTTCTCTTGGAGGTTATTTCTTCCCATATATGTGTTTACTATATACTTGGTGCTATTTTCCAACCTGGGGCCTACTATAGTGGGGACTCATGGGTCACTATATCTCTTTTCCAATTACTATCCTAGGAGGTCTACACTTTTTGGGGAGGGGTCATGATAGACTGGGTTATGGTTTAATGAAGATGTTAATATTATTGGAATAAATATTAAATTATTTATTCAGTAAAAAAATTAGTATTTTAATAGTTAATTTATATTTTAAGTAAATAATATTATTAATTAAAATTTATATGTTAGGTTTAATGTTCATGGATTCTTTGAAATCATTTTTATCCTGTACTGATGATAAATATTAAGAATTTCATGAAAATATTTTATTGTCACGAACTGATACTCTTCTTATATGCCCCAAAACATACAAGTTCTTTTAGAGTGGTCACATGTTTAATTTGTTTTTATTTATACATTCATTTTCTATACATAATTTATTGTTAGATTATTATCTATTTTATCCATTATTATTATTAATTTATATATTGTAATCTTTAATAGATTACAACCAATAACATGTTAAATATCAATAAATAACATGTCCATGAAATCCCCCGGGTTGTTTAATAGTTTTGGGAGGTTGACATCGACTACACATCATATAGTCATGTTCAAAAAATATAGATGAGTTGTGGGGTACATGAATGACCACATGGAGTTAATATATAATGTATTTATGACATAACGTGTGGTGACTGATAAAACTGGAATATGACTTATAGAATTACATGGTTTGTTGATAGTGAATATACCATGTAGTCTAAACATTTTATCCCCAAAAATTACAGAATCTTCATGGTAAATGGAATGTCATATATTTATTACAGGATGAATGGGGATGAAAATTTGGAAACATAGTAATTAGTTCACAAAATGTAGTGGTGGTGTTATTGTTATATAAAAATTTTCTTTATTTCATATGATGTAATTGTCTTGAAATTAAGAAATGGAGTGCGTATTTAATAAAAAATGCATGGTGGTCATTTAATTAATTTACAAGTTGTGTAATACACATAACATTAAATTTTTTCACATTTCATGTAAAAATTGATTAACATGTACTGTATTTAATTTCTTCATGATGTCACTAATTACTTAGGACATGGTTTAATTAATTTACATGTGTTTCCATTAAATCTCATGCAATGTATTTTTAAAAACACACATGGGGTGTTTAACACATGTAGTGTAATTAATTAATTTTTTGGAAATAAAACTAATTGAATATTTTAATTAGCCTTTAAGAAATCCATAAATGGTTTGAACAATATTATATTGTAAATTAATTCCATGTTAAATTATGAAATATATTTTTTCTATCTATTTTACCTTAATAATAGAAGTATGACTTCCATAATGGATGAGATGGATTTCAATCCTAACATAATAAAGAAATTAATATAAAAAATAATTAAATTAATTCATATAATTTAATTTCAATAAATATGAATAAATTGAAATGATTACTAACTGGTATTCAAATGTTTACATGTTGTTTGTTTTTTTATCATAATCTAAAACCATCCAAGGGATGTTTAGATTATTTTAAAAAAATTATTCCATGTTTTTTGATAATTTAATTAATATTAAATAAAAATTATGAAAATTTCATCATCTCCTCCTCCATATAATGTGTGGACCTATGTATCATAAATTTAGTAATTTTATGCCTTTAACCCATCATTGGAATTCCCTAACCTAAAGGTGAGAAAATAAATATGTAAGCTAGGAGCTCCCATGTAAGTGGAGTTAGTATAAATTAAACCCTGAAGAGAAAATATTAAATAATATACCTATTAGGACATGTGTAACTTTGTATCATGGTCCACAAATTATCCCATGGTTGAATTTATTTTCTGGTCTACAATCCGTTTTTTCATTCTCTAGATAATCCAACTGTTAGATAAATCACATGATCATAGCACAATATTTATATATCTCAGTTAGTTTTGATGGTAATTATACATTTTGATTATATTGTGATCACATTAAATATATTAATTAATAATAAAAAAATATGAAACTAAATAAACTAGATAATCCCTAAAATTTTTATCCAGATATGGTTAATCACTTATGTGAATTCCAGTTAATGTTTTTGAGAAGGGGGTTTGATAAAATTTTATTATTATATTAATTACATAAAAAATAAAAATCCATCAATAAAAATATATATTAGGTATAACCAATAATTTATTAATCTATAATAGCAGAAGTAGTTTCAATATTTTTGATCAGCCCTCATTGAGGAGATTTAATCGAATGTGGAGTTTTAAAGAAATGATTGGGGTTGACATAGACATATTTCAATCATTTTTAATATCCCTATCTATGATTGGTATAAATATATAGTCAAGTGATGAGGAAATCAGGGACTAGGATTTTTGGATTTGGGAGTACAATCAATGGATCATGGAGATGTGATTCAGTAATTAGAATGATTTTGCCTACATAAATACAATGATGTACCTTTACCAAGACTCTTTCAGATTATGTGGAGGAAAATATAGATTATTCTTTTAGATTAAACATTATACATGAAAATGAATCTTCTATGTTTAGTGTTATTTAGAATTGATAAAAAAAATTGGGATACTAACAATTATAATTTATTATATCAAACTCTTTAGTTATTGAATAAATTAATAAATCTTTTATATATATTATAAAAATGGAAAATTAGTAGTCCTTGACTTTTAAATTAATATTAATCATGTACAAGGAAAAACATGTCACTAAAACCAATTTCTAGGAATGTGATTGACGGTTTTTTAATGTGATATACTAATATTGAATGTTATATGTGCTGCAATCCTTAGTTTAAAAGAATCGTAATAATATGGTTCGAAAGGATGAATTATCCATATATTAAAAACACATAGATTTTGTATTATATATTAAATATGTTATGATATTATCTTTTTCTATTGAGGTTCAAAATATTTATTAATTCATGGATAATGTTTTCTTGTTATCGTATTATGAATATCATTGACGTGACAGTGATGTTTTGAGGTGTTTTTGAAGGTGTTAGAAGTTGTTATTTAGGTTGTAAATAATTTTCCCCTTTATTTTTCATGTTTAAATCATTTCAATTTATTATGATTCCAAAAAATATAGAACATACAAGGATGTCCAAGTAGTTTTTTCTCGACCTATTCCATCTGACTGACTATTCTATATAGAGATATCTCAGTACATGAAATTTGCTGATTGTATTATCATATGTTTCTTATATGCTCCACCAGATGAATCTTTCCCTGAAGAGATAAATATGTTGATGCATTGATGTAGATATTGTTACCAATATCTTGAGGTATAAAATATCTCATGATCCAATTGTCTAATTAATGGAAGTAGAAATTTATTTATACGTAAAAAATTCGTATTAATATGTTCAGTAAATATTATCTAATAGTTTTTTAACTGTGAAGTATTTTTTGATGGATGATTGTGATGTCTAGAAATATAATAATTTTACTTTTCAATAGTATATGTTGAGAATTTTTAATGTAAAAAGTCTACATGGATTCTATCTAAATAGATAGATCCAAAATAGATGACGTCTAAAATTATATAATTGAAAAGTATGAAGTCTATTCAAACAATTCCATATAAAATTAATTTAAATAGGATGAATTATTATTCATTATCTCTCACAATTACATTAGTATAATTCATATGGACAAACATATTAGACCTATGATGACATATGAGAAAATATTATTGAGTCCATTGGACAGAGGATAGCATATTAAGGAAATAGATAGACAGTTATAATATAATTCATTGGATGTTGTAATTGTATGAATTATTTTTATAATTAATTATACAATAGTTAATATATATAATTTTTTTGGATTAAAAATATCTTTATGTAGTTTTCATAAGTATACTAAAGTTTTTTCTGTTGCAATGTACTTTCAATTTTCCTAATATGAAGGGATTATATTATGTTATTATCACCAATTTTAATTTATTTCTAGATAATTTTGTAGATTCTTAAATTTTATTAAAGAATCATTAATTCTATAGAATATTTTAGAAACATCTTAGTGTATTTTTTTTAGGGATAGTATTTTAAAATATGAGTTTTTATTATGCCTAAAATTGATATGTAATTCCCACATTTTCTCTTTTAACAACATCTATAAATATGTTGAAAGTAGATAATTGAGTTTTGGACTCTTTGTACATGTATGAGAAAAAGTGTATGTTAATATGTTTTGGACTGGGATACTAGAAAAATAAATAAAATCAAAAATTGGAGCCAGATGTCTCCAAATAAAGAATATTTTGGGTAATGAGATGTTGGGAATAAAAAAAGGAGTTGTGGTTAGATGAAATAAACATATAAAACTAGACAAATTTTTATATCTAGATTAATCCAATAGAATATGTAATAGTGTAATGTATTTATTTTTTTAAAGTGAATAACAGATAAAAAACATATGAAAATATGACTTGGTTTTCAAAAGGAACCATATGGTGTATTTTGGATGGATGAATAGACCTAGATATTTAAAAAATATTGATCATGGGGATGCTTTATATATAATTACAAAGTAGACATTCATTCATTCTCATATGATAGAAAGTGAAGAAGAATTTTTTTCAGGAATTAAAAGAAGTGAAGAATGTATATGAAACGCAATGAGAACATACACAACCTATTGGTGAAGGTTTATAACTATTTTTACTAAATAGTTTTTATATACTTATCTATGTGGAAAGAACATGAATTTTTTAATTAATCTTTGTGAAATGCACGTTTAAATATAATCTCTATTTGTTGTAAACACATAATTTTATTTCTAGTTGATAGTGTGTTATTTGATTATTTAAAAATCATGGCGAGGGCCTGGTACCATTTTTGAGTATAGAACCATGTAAATACTTATTTTCACATGGATTATGCTGATATTATTTTTTATATAAATTCTATAATACTGTTACTAGAAGATATAGTTGTTTAAAAAAATAAAATATAAAAAATAAATAATAAAAATTCATCCCGTTCTACTCTCAATGATCACAAAAATCTTGAATGGTATATATAGCTGGTTGTAGTGTAAAGGATTTATTCACTATCAATTTGATGATATATGAGGCTAAGATATTTTTTATGGAATTTTAATAAATATTTCAATATTAGGGGTTTTCTATTTTTCCAAAAAGATTGATTTTTTTTATCTTATATCACTATGTATGGAAGTGGTCATAATTTTTCAGATGGTATTTCACATAGTGTTGAGGTAGTTCCTTTAACTTATATCAATAATAAGAATTTAGTGATTATTGGGCCACCCAGAAATGAAATACTCCTACAACTCTATGAATGAAATTTTCATAGAGTAAAATAAATGAAATTAATAAATGATTGTTTGAGTTTTTTTTTAAATATATGTGAAGAAAATACAAATGTAAAGTTGGAAATGTTACAAATATCAATTTTGAATTACAAAAGGCATTTAAATGGGTGATTTTGAATGTTTTATTGAATTCTATACAAGTGTATATATTCTTCTCAGTACTATAAAAAATCTTCGTCAGAAGTTATTGGATTCAACCATTATTGTAATGATAATAATAATTATTATTGATAACTTTGATGATAATTTTTCATCATTAGAAGATATAGATCCAAAAATTCTTTCATTGGAAGATCTATGTTGCACTCATCACATACAAAATGAGAAGATAATATGGTATTGAAAAAAATAAAAGGATAATTTTGATATTTTCTTAAAATTTGTAATGAAATGTACTTAATGAATTTTATCAAGGAAGAAGTAGTTATTTAATCTGAGAGAAAGGATTAGGTTTTGAAAAAATTTGTGTCTTTTTTTTCTAAAATTGTGAAAATAGGCACATGAAATTTTAAAGGAATGTAACCGTAGAAATTTTTTTATGCATAAGTATTTTAAAATTTTCAAAAAATTATCCTCAATGAATGGAGAATGAATAATGTAATGAAGTTCATATATATTCAAGAATATCTACATTAAAAAAGGAATACTAATCCAATTCCTTCACATTTTAAAAGGATAAAAAATTAAATAAATACAAATTGGAAAAAAATTCAATGTATTGATAATATGATGACCAAGAGGAAGAATCTGATGTATTAAGTGATGATTTTTCTAAATAAAAACTTCTTGTAAATGTAAATTATGGATTTTTTACCTGTGAGTAAAGAAATGGTTTATTAGAATGAGACACTTGTATAGGGTTTTTGATAATTATATAGTTGAAATAATTCAATGTAAAACTCACAAAACATGAATGGAGAGACAAGAATGTGAAAAACTGAAATCATTCTAAAAAAATAAAGACTGTTTTCATGAATAAAAATACATGTTTCTAAATATTATTAATAATGTTAAGAATTTGGTTAATAAAAATAAGAAATTCAATTATGATCTTAATGAAAATTTGTATGTAAATTTGGGAGATCTAGAACATGTTCAGTAAATCCTTCAAAATTTAGAGAAGTAATTATTAACATCAAAAACCCAGTTACAAAACATGGATAATGTTTTGAGAAGTAAAAAACATTGAAGAAATAATAACAGATATAATGAAACATTGATAAGAATAATTGTGATGTATAAAAATAGAGAGAATTTAATAATACCATTACTATGGTAAAGAAAATGATTTGAAAACCAATTTTTTTTATTATATAGTATAATAAAAAAATTCATATTACATGTGATTATATTGAGGATAAGAATAAATATATGCCGAAAAATAAAATACAATGAAGTATCCAAAACCATGGGGCACATATAAATGGTAAATTAGTATGTAATAAAGTCGATGAAAACAAGAAACACATCTCTGGGTAGTATATTGGTTACATAGAAGAAAATTATTTTTATATTTACTCTTAGAAGAGGGTTTGGGAAAAGAAATATATGTGTTTATTTAATCAATACCATTATAGTGAGTCCAAGATAAGTGGGAGGAAATGATTTAGGGGGAGTCAATCCACTCCAATAAAACAACCTCATAAAGTTATTATGAATATTATAAATATATTCCAACAATTAGAAACTATTTTTGAAAGATGTGATCAGTCTAGGAATCTTGAAAACGAATGTTTTTCCATGATCTCATCCCAATAATGATTTTCAAAAAATATGAAATCTTGCACGAGAGTAAATAAAAAGGAAATAAATTTTACTTAATTGATGAAATTTCTATAATAGATATAAAATGTAAATGACCATTGATTTTGGATAACATTTTTTCATGACATGTGAAAAGAGATGTGATGTTTTTGAAAAATTTCAAATACCTTAATTATAGTAAAGTGTGTTTTGGAAATAGTGAGTAACTATGATTCAATGTCATTGGAAAAGATATTATTAGGGAATAAAATTTATAATCCAAACAATCCTTTCTTGATGAATGGATGAAACATAATCTGTTTAGTGTTTTATAAAATTCGGATGAATGTTACAAAGTTGTTTTTTGAAATGGTGGTTTTGTTTTGAAAATGTATAAAATATCATAATGTTGTTAGGAATGACCAATAAACATAAGAAAGATTTTTCCAATATGGTGATTTTCAAATTTCATGTTATTTAAGAATGATGGAAGAAATATTTTATGGAATAAAAGGTTGGAAAATATCTTTCAGAGAAATATAAATAAGATAATTAAGAGTTACAATATTAAAGATGTTCTAGGAATGAATACAATAGGATATTGGTGTTGTTTAATTTTAATAAAACATAATATTACACACTAAGTACATAATAATGTAGAGATACATTTCGACCATCCTATAGAGCTAATATAATTTGGTATTTATGGGTCCATGATTAAATAGTTAACTAATGGAAAAAAATAATTTACTTATTTTAATGAATAAATTACCTGGAATATATGGATTATGTTTTTGAAAATTAAATAATATTCTCTCAACATGTTTAATAGTTTAACAGTAATTAAATAAATTCTATGTGGATATTCTGTGAAGAAAAATCAAATTAATATTACCAAAAAATATACATGTGGGGTTTTAAGATTTTCTATTCAAAAACATGGAAATTATCAAGAGTTTAGTGAACTAATCACATTATAACTAAATGGATTACAATAAATAAAAAATATATTTTTATTTGAGATGTCACAAATTTTTTTTTACTAAATATGATATGTCTCATTATTTTTTGAGGAAATCTATCAAATATGTTGTTTTTGTTATAAATCAGTGTCTCTATTTGATAAACTATGATATCACTCTATATGTTATTTTTTATAATGATTCCCCATGTTTGAAAAAAATACATTTACGTATTCTTTACATTATCAAATGAATGAATGAAAATATTGGTATGTTTGATCAGAGAGGTTTTTCCAGAATCGTTATTGGATACCCATAAAATAATATATGATATAAGAGTTAAAATAAATAGTCATGGAATATGTTTGATACTAAAATTATTAATGTTTTTTTGGTATTATGATATAAATTTTCTAAAAATGTATTTGATATTGATGAAAGGGTAGATGAGGTGGTTGTAGTAGAAAATTGTGAAAAATGTAATAATTATAATAACAATTTCGATGATTCTTGAAATATAACTCTGAATAAAATATATCATGTGATGAGGGGTATTTATATTAGTCTCATACTAAGGTGATGAAGCAAGTGGATGTTCATAACATCATTGTATATCATTGATAAAAATATCAAACTAGAATAAATTCAATGATAATTTCATATACTTCTTTATATTCACTTGTTCACAAAAAATGATCTTGTTAAATATAGGGAACATAATGATTGGATTAATTCCTTAAATGAATAGATGAATTTTATTAAAAACAATGACACTTGAAATCTTTTACCCAAACCATATAACAATAATTTAATTTTCACAACATGGGTCATAAGAAACATGTTTAATAAAAAATGTGATGTTTTAAAAAATAAGGCATGATTAGTTGGGAAAGATCAATTTGAAATTGAAGTAATTGAATTTGATGAGACATTAATTATATTGTAAGGATTATAAATAATAATAATTTATCTTTCTATTACTTCATAATAGGTATATAAAATATTTCAAATCGATTTAATGTCAACTTTTCTTAATGTAGAGATCTATAAATAATTTAATATTTAAAAAATGTGTGACCTTTCTCTTGGGAAAGATAAATTTGTTTTCCAAAATTATAAGATTATTTCACTAGGATAAATTTTTATCCAAGATTTTATACATTCATAATGAATTTTAACATAAATAAATTAATATTTGATAGTATCTTCAATATAAATGATAGTGAAAATTTTTACCTTATTTTAATTCTTTATGATTATGATGTAATATTCATTGGTAATGATAAAAAAATTCAAATTTTTTATGAAGAGAAGAAGATGTTTTTTAAAATATCAGTGATGGGATAAATGAAATACATTATTGTCATAAAAATCTTGAAAATAAAAGATAAATATATCTATCTATCTCAAGATAATATTTCTATTGAATTTCAAAGGATGTTTGGAAAGAAATTCATAAAAACATTTTTACATGAATTTTAGTTCAAAAAAAGTTTTAAAGATATGTGTAAGGAACATATTTATATTAAAATTTGTTTATAAAGTTGGTTGGGTATTTATTATATCAAATTCCTTGGAGGATAAAGATTATTGAAATAGTTAATATTTTTCCATGTACCATGGTACATGAGAAAAAAATATCTCATCGATTCAAAATGGATTCTCAGATTTGTTAAACACCAGATTTTGGTTTAAAATATGATAGTGTAGGAAATGTTGATCAATTTTTTTGACAAATTTACATCTCAAAAGAAGTGTTGATAATGTAAAATCAACATTATGTCATTTTGTTCGTGAGAGAAATATTTTTTAGTTGGAATATAATGAAACAAAATTCAATAACTATTAATATAGTTAATGTTATATATAATTATTCCCCTCAATTTATAACATAATTAATGTCAATTGAAACAATGTTGGAAAACATAGTGGTTCATATGAAGTTTCCAATTCCCATGGGATGGTACAATCATAGTCATGTAAATTTTTCTTTAAACCCATTTAAATATTATTATTTAGAAAATATTACTATAAAATATCACTTCATCAAAGATTATGTGAATATTAATGAATTGAATTTTATTTTTTTTCATTAAATATATCAAGTTGATGATATTTACACAATAACAGTTCTAAGGGAAACATTTCAAAAGTTTATATTGAAAATGGGTTTTAATCCCACAATCATTAAGGCTAATGTGTTTAATTTCCATCATATCCCAATATTATCATTGGAGAGTGTTATCAATTGTGTGAAAACTATTTTTAACAAAAATATATCCCATGTAATGTCCATACTATTTTAAGGAGAGATTATATTTATGGGTTATTTTAGTAGTGGAAAGCTATAATTTAATATGTTGGAATCATTTTAACAAGTTTTTTTATTAAATGATAGAAAACGTACATTATATGTTGATGAATTTATTGATGAATGTTTCATGTGAAAGAAGATTTTATTATAGGGTGTATAAAAATTCTATTAGGTCACTACTTATGGAAACAATGGTATTTTTTCAATTATTATTATTTCCAACACTGATTTTTATCACATAGGATTAGAATTCAAGGATATATAATTCATTTAATGTATAGAGAAGTATTATTCATTTATCATCCTTAGTAAAAAACACTACAGAAAGGTGGTTGTTATTGGGACTAGGATGTTTGTATGGTTATTTATAAGATTATGGAGGTTGTTATTGAATATGTTAATAATGATATGTCACTTATAGATTTAACATTAATCAATAACATTTTTTATAATTCATATAATTATTAAACATGTAGTGAGGAAGTGAAATTTTTTTCCAAATAGAGTCTGCTGGATTTTAATTTGAGGACTAGGATTTATTTTCATTCGTAATGTTTCAAATGTTTTATCCCATATTTATTACAAGTTCTATCTAATATATTTTTAGGTGAAGTAATATATCTATATATTCATTTTTACTATTAATTATTCCAAAATAATGAGTTATATAATATTTCATGATACTAGTGCAAGAAAAAAGGTGGGACAGATTCATTTTTATTTTATAAATTATGACTATGTTGTTCATGTGGCGATTCTCAGATAAATTTTTAGTAAATAAAGAGTTTTGGTTGTATTTTTAATATGTTCGATGATACAGTAATGTTTTTTTCATAGAGAGATACTAAGGAATGTCAACATAAAAAGTCCAAATGGGGAAATTCCATTCATTTGAATTCAAATATGACATATTCCAATCTGGATATATCAAAACATGATTAAATACAATCCAAAGAATATTTTAGGATGATATCCCATAGTAATAGTGGACATTGTCCAATGGATGAACCTATCTAACCAAGGGTATAATTTGAATAAATAATATAGATTCCATTAGATAGATCATTTGTAATATCATCAAAAAATATTTCTATATAATATTTTATAGATAATTTTTTTGGTTTTTAAATATGTATTTGTTTAAATATGATTACATAGATGTTTGTTATGAAAATCATCAGGTATTGGTCTCCATATGAAGGAAATTGAGAGCGAGTTTTGAAAAAAATCATTGGGTACTGAAAATGTATTAATGATTATTAAAAAAATTACAAAAAAAATAATCGGTATATTTTTTATCTATTATAGTGTTCATTATGAATTTTTCATAAAGATATTAAATTTTATGATTCTACAATGGTCTTTCAATGATCCTAAAACTTGGAAGAAAAATTAATATTTCTCAATGAGTTTGAAAGAAAACTATTAAAGGTTATAGATTCTTGAGATTTAAATAAGATTCAAAAATTATCTAGTAACCTTGAGAAGCATCAAAGGGAATTATTTTGATATGGGTTTTTTAATTAATAGTTTTCATTGACCAATAAATTATATTGGAATTACTACCTTTTATCATTGAAGCATATATATAAATTGCAAGAAGGTGTAGTACAATATTGTTAAATTTTTATACGTGTAAATGATTAAGTGGTATAGAAATAGTTTTTGACAAAGTTACCATATCAACATATGATTGTCAATTTTTTATTAGAAATATTGAAACTATAAAATATCATATTTGAATAAAAATTTTAAAACTAGTAGAGGATTTATGATCAGTGGAAATATAGAGATTTCAATTTATACTATTTGATATTATGTGGAATCAGAAATACACTATACATAGTAGAATATAAAAAAAAATATTTACATAGGAGAATATATGAATGGAAAATAAGAGAAGTGTGTTCATTTTTTAGTAGGCACCAAACAATGATTTCCAAATGGGTAAATAGATAGAGAACTGAAGAAAACAATTAACAAACTGATGTTTTATACACAAGAAAATAGAGGAATTTCTTTCTTAATTATACAAAAGGAAAAGAATATGTTTTTAAATAAAGAAAAATAATAAATATATTACCCAAGGAATAATTAAGAAATAATTTACCCTTTGGTGAAGGTTTCTTATAGCTTCTACAAAATAATTTTTATGTAATTAATTTTATGAAAATAAGATGAACAATTTTATTGATAATATTATAATAAAAGTGTTAGTATATTCCTTAATTATTGTAACTAAATATAAGAATTATTATCTAGTGTACTTTTTTGTATTATGATATTTTCAAAAAAATCCAAGGACTGGATACCATGTTTGAGTAGTGAACCTTCTAAATATTTATATTCCTATAGATTGTGAATATATATTTGTTTTTATAAATTTTCTAATTCTTGAATTGGAGAAGAATTTTGTTTAAAAAGTATGAAAATATTAAAACAAATTATCATTGATTCACCCCCTCCCCCACTCATTTAGAATATAGATCATAATTGGTCCTTATAAACATTACTAAAAGAAAGTGTGAAATGTGTTATCTTAGATATCAAATGAACTATTAATATTCATCATAGAGAGATTCAGTTCTAAAAAGGCCTCATTTGGTCAAATTGTTAGACAATATGGATCGCTTTGTCATCTTATGCATTAATCTAAAAGATGAGTTGGGCGCATATCCCATTTTGGCCTCAATTTCCCAAATCATTTACAT
Source organism: Viscum album (assembly GCA_963277665.1). NCBI lineage: Eukaryota > Viridiplantae > Streptophyta > Magnoliopsida > Santalales > Viscaceae > Viscum > Viscum album. The sequence continues at coordinate 221,496,355 of OY728163.1, forward strand.
TTCCACATTAATTTAATATACATGAAAGTTTTACCAATATCTTATATAACATTTCATTTTTATTACCCATATCAATAAATAACTAGGAAATAATAATCTAATGAAAATTATATACAATATAAGGAATAAAAAGTAAAAGGTCTCAATGAACCCCTCAATGGTTAAGGTTTTTGAGCATAATAATTCTAGAAAGAGGAAGATACAAATACAAGAAAATAATCAGAACACAATCAGTTTTAGATGTGGAAAGGTCAACTAATGGAAGAGGAACTATTTATATAAGAATAAAGGGAAGCTTTTGGTTTATTTTTTATCAGGTGAAATTTATCCTTATCTACCAATGGGGTATTAAACACTATTTTTTATTCTAGCGTATGTATCCAAATATATGAACATAGATGATTAAGAAGGTTTTCGATATGGGAGGTGGATCTTCACAGCAGCAATGAATACCATATGGTTTTCATTGATATTAAATTCTAACACCTCACATTTCCATGAGCACATGTCATTGAATTAATGAATTTTAATTATGTTCATAGTTTTTACATGAACATCATTCATTTTTTACACTTGTTATGGATGGTTATGATTTCATTTTTAGATAAAATAAATGCTATTTTTTGTAATGTTATCGTTTTTTATGATATTTAACGAAAAATAATGTTCCTTATGTATTATATTAGGAAAATAATTTTTTGGTAGTTGATAATGACTTATGTTCACATTGATCCTAGAAACATAGATTTGGAATTTCCATCTAGGTAATGTAAACTAAAACCATATGAAAAAAAATCTATTAAGAAGTTTATTTAGACACTTTTGAGTTAAAACTATATGATAGATGTCACAATTGGTTAAATAAATAAAAAAATAATCTAAATTTTATTATTATATTTTAATGGGATACATGGATTCTGGAATTGGAACAAAATGAAACGTGTAGACTAATTCCAAATGAATCTAGTATTATATTATCTTACATTAATACTTTTATTAATGACATGACTAGATTTGGATTTCTCTACATAATGAGGTATAATTTCTTATCCTAGGATAAAATCAAATAAATAATTATTTAAGTAAAGTATAATATTTATATGATGATAAATAATCTTCAATCAGTTTGAGGTGAAGAATATAATGTTTAATACATTATCTTCTTGTTAATAGAGTTTGGGATTGAATCCCCACACACTCTTCTTTCTTCAACATAGTGGAATGATGAAATGAAATGGATGAACCACACCATGTAGGACATAGTGAGGTCTACAATGAGTCACAAATAACAACCATTATCTATTTGGGAGAATTCATTAAACAATTAGCAACAAACACTGAAATAGTTGTAGTGTAAAGACAGATGGCATATCATTTGATTAAATATATTAAAAAAGGTAATAGTTTTAAACCATACATGTTTCGGGTTGTGAGGATATATTAATGTATTCTCTATGAAAAAATTGGGCACCCCGTATAATAATGTGTATCCTTATAGGTTTCCTATGGAAATGAAGGTATATTACATAAACAACCCCTTTAAAAAGGTTAGAGTTTCATGAAAGGGAAAACATCTAGAGAGTAAGAACATACTCAAAAAGTATTATCAGGTAATTATTATATATGATTGTGTTGAGGCTCAATATAAACACAAGTTGGTAGAGGAAGGTCTTATAGTATTCCATACATAATAATTTAATTTGAGTAACATATAATATGTAGTGGTTCCCAAGATTTAAATAATAACTTCATTATGGTATTCATGTCATCAAGGATGATGAGTTATTGACATTGGAAGATGATTGTTCTATATTATACAACAAATAAATTGATACCTAAGATGATTTTATATGTCATGAAGCTATAAAATATGGGATGTATTTCATCGACCAAAACTATATATAAGTTTTCATGGATCATACCATTGATATAAATTTCTTTGGATGCAAATAGGTATTCAAGAGAAAACTATACATGAAAAGAAAATTTAGTACTGATAAAATATGGCAAGATGATAAAGGGTTTAAGGGATATAATGGAATAAATTATGAAAAACATTTCCCTAGTTTCATTGGATTAAATCCATCATAATTTTACATTATATAGTATTATTCAATGAATATGAAATTTTTATGTTAAATGTCAAAAATAATTCCTAATTGTGAACCTTTAGGAATATATATATATGTGTGTGTGTGTGTGTGTGTGTGAAATAAGTAGAAGGGTTTATGACTCCATAAAAATACAAAAATGAATAAAAGTTACAAAAACCCACTTATAGGTTAAATAAATAATCTAGTCTAAGGAATATTCATTTGCATTAAGTGATATGAGAGTTATGATTCATAAAGAATAAATGTGTGTCATGTGACTATATAAAATTTTGTTGTATTTGTTGTAATTTTTTGTTACTGTATATCAATGAAATAATAATGTTTAGAAATAAGTTACAATAATTGTAGTATATTGTGAAATATTTGAATATGGTTTTATCTATAAATTATTTACATGAAGATTCCAACATTGTTGGGATGATGATTATAGAATATATCTCATATGGTAATTTAACTAAGTTATATTAGATACATTGGCTCGATATAGAAGGTTTTCGTATAGATCAAGCTAAGAGGGAATTGGTTCTATTGTAAGATGTTATTTATCTCTATAATAAAATGAATCCTAATACACAACAACAAAGATAGTAGATTAATAGAATACCCAATTCATCTGCGACAAGATTAATTAATTATGACATCCTATGTACTAGTATTAATACTGCTTATTTTATAACCATGGAAAGAAGGTATTAAGAATACCTAAGAGAATAACATTGAGAGTCTATTAAAACTCTACATATGTTTTTAAATTGTACTAAGAATATATTTCTAGTATATATATGACATGAGATATAGGAATATATCAAAATAATTATCTTAGCTTCTAGATTGATCAGGGTGATTTGAAATCATCATTAATATATGAAATCATACTCAACATAGAATCTGAGTCACAAGATCTCAGAAAATCATGTTGGGGGTAGATTCTAAAATGGAGTTAAAATATCTTTTGATGCAACTAAGAAACTAGTTTGGATTCACAACATCCTCAAATATCATTGAATGTTAATAGTAGTAAGAACACTATCATAGTGTACTTTGATAATAATGAAAAAGTGTCTCTTTTAATGGATATAAGGTGTTTATAATTGATGATGTACATACTCCATATGTTAAATATCTTTGGATATTTCTCTTAATGATGTTATTTATAAAAACATAGAGGTTAATTTGCTTGATCCCCTGACTAAATACGTATGTTAGTAGAAATATGAATAAAATGTCAAATATAATAGGATTAAAAATTTTCACAGTTGTATATAATATAAGTGGGAATATGTGGGATTAGTGGTTTCCCTAAATGAAACTACATATATACTTTTGAATACATTTTATATTCTTTTTAATTTAATTTAATACAATATAAATTCTAATCACATTCTAATTTTTCATTAGTTTGATAGTATATGTTATAATGTAACAAGTATACGTTATACATTGAAAGTATATTCTAGTTCCCCACTAGTATGAGATGTTTTAAATTCGATGAAAGTACTCTTAAAATCGATGATCTTTGACATAATTATATATTCTGAAGGGACTATGAGTATATAGTTTAATTGGATCAGGAGGATTGTAAGTTATTAAGTGACCCTCTCATTGTGTTCTTCGATTGTAAAATCCAGTAAGGGAGGACATAAGTTAAAAACCACTAATTTTAATTCCATATGATTTATATGTCACTATATATTCATATTTGTTAACAAGGTTCACGATCTATTGACTTAAAGATGATTATTAGTGTATTTCATGAATTTCATGTTTAGATTTATTTCATAAAAAATGATGATGAACATTCAAATAGAAGTTAAATATGTTGGAAATATAATGAATATCATTAAATTAATGATGAATTGGAGATTAGATCTCTCCATTCTATTGGAATTAAATATCTCATGTCCTTTTATGTGACTGTATATCCAGATTAATTATATTACCTAAGACGTGATCCTTTATATTCTATGATTATAATAAATTGGTTTTATGAATTTAATTATTATATATATTTGATAACCCATTATTATGTTCATTAAAGAATAATTTGAATATATTTGATGCATAATGAGTATCATGAAATTAATTAATAATGAGTTAGAGGACTTATCCCTTATTTTGGAATTGAATATCTTTTTCCCTTTAATGGAATTGAGAAGAAAATTATATTCCATGGTTAGGGTTTTGATTCATTTTTCTTAGTCCCTAAAATTTAAATAAAGGGTTTTAAGAATATATGATGATTATATAGTCTATGGAATATGTTTTATGTGATATATCAAGACAAATGGACCACATTAAATAGTAAGTGTTCGTAGTAGGATAAATTCCATTATGAAATTAGATATTTTATTTTTAGGATTCAAATATTATTTATAGATTAAAACCATGGGGTTTGGGTGGTTTAGTTCTATTCCACTAAGAATGGGTCCTTGAGGGGCATAGATAATGTGAATCCAAGAACCATAGTAACATTATATATGTATTTAACAAGTAAATTTGAAAACTATTCTTAGGTCTGAGAAAAAATGTTTACGATGTTTTATTGGATAAAAACAAGTATATATTTTTTAATGTATAACTTAGTGAAACTAATTAAATTTAAATTAGTTTTACATGATTCAGTAATTAATTTAACGGATGAAAAAATTGGGTTTTTGTTTTGTGATAATGGAAATGTTATTTGAATAAATATTAATTTATTTTTTTGAAGAAATAATTTTTAATTAGTCTACATGTTATGTACTTTTTATGTAAATAATATTAATAATACTATTATTCTGACTTGGTTAATGTTATAGATTAATATAATATTAAAGGACCTTTTTCAAGATAATATCATTTCCCAAACCATATAAATTTCTTATTGTGACATTCCCTATTAAAATTGTTGTGTAAAATATTTTCCTCTCCCAAGATTCCACTCACCCCAAATATATCATCAAGATGCTTCATGTCCTAGTAGTTTTGGTGATCCTCCTCTACTTTCTCAAGATATGAGAAAACATAAAGAATCAAAAAATCATTTTTGGGATTCTAATGGCTTGACCAAAAATGAATGATACAGTGCATAGTGATATCCACGCTTGAATCCAGAGAAACGTACCATGACATTCAATATTTTTTGGTTCACCTATGGATCACTATTTGATGGAGTTTACCCTTTATTCCACCCATATAATGGAAATTATACATGAATGTTCAACCAAATATGATGAAAAATAAATAAATAAAGGATGGGAAAATCAATATTTATATAAGCTAATTATAAAATTACATGTCATACCATTTCTTCATGGTTTCCAAAAATGAATTTCTATCCAGATTTGAGGGGATGTTTTTATAAAATTATGAAAAACTTATGTAGGGAACTAATTGAAACACTTCCTCTATGCCAAACAATTATCGATGGAATTAGATTGGACATATTATTAATTTAAAAATATTTATTATTTAATTAGATATATTGTTTTGATTTTGATTTTCATTTCTTACTTATTCATTCCTAGAATGAATACATATATTGTGATTTTCAACTTCCTGTAACAAATACGATGTTAATGATTAATGAATAATGCATCAATTGAATCAATAATGAGGCTACATAGTATGGGACCATTTACATCGATTACACATCAAGTTTTCATGTTCGTAAAATCTGGAAGGCTTTCGGGGTACACATGTTACCACATGGATTCAACATGATGTGTATATATTTCATGGAGTTTGTTGACCAACCAAACTAGAATACAACTTGTAAGATTTCATGGTTTTTAGTAGGTGTACATACTATATCATCTACGCATTTTCACAACAGAAATCATATAATCTACATAATCAAAGAAATTTCTTATTTTTATAGTACGATGAGTGAGACTAACAACCAAGTAATACATTAATTAGTAAACATTACACAATTTTCATTTAATTAAAAAAATACATAGTTGGTTAATACTAATAATTTAGTGGTCATGTAATTAATACACAGTAGTTGTATTTATTAAATTTAAAAATATGGTAATTTGTCTAATTTACATGTGGTGTGATGTATATAGAGTGAAATTATATAACCTGAAATGTAAAAATTAATTTACAAACATTTTATATAGTTCATGATAAATTTAATTAATTAATTATAAAATTGTGTAACAAATTATCACAAAGTGAAATTTATTCACACATGGTGTATTTTTAATAATGAATTGGTTTTTAACACATGTGATGTAATTATTTAATTTACATAGAAATAAAATTAACTGCATCATTAAACCGGTCAACATAATATGTGGAAATTTTATAAAGAATATAAAATTCCTAGTTAATTTTATTTTAAATTAAGTATTACATTTTACATTACCTCCAAAAACATATTAGTAAAATATTTTGGAGATCCATGGTATTTCTAATAGATTATTAAAATAAAATAATAGATATAATAATAATATGATTAGTCAAATTTATTTGGTTAATTTTATCCTAATAAATAGGAATATATTGAAATGATGACTAGAAGGTATTCAAATATATATGTGTTTCATGGTTTTGAAGATCATGATTCATGAATGACCAGTATATGTTTGGTTTATTTGAATTTAATTTATTTTTGGATCATTTATTTATGGTTATTAAATTAAAATGATGGGTTGTGTGACACCGGCTAAACTTTTTAGTTATTAACATAAATTTCCATGGTTTATTAAATGCACCACCCTTAACCCATCCTTGTGTCCTCCCCATAAATGTGTTATTAAATATAAGTGTGTGTGTGTGTGTGTGTGTTTGGAGCTACAAGGTGAGTAGTGGTTGTTCAAATTCAGAACCAAGGTGAAAGCATTCAGTAAGATACATAGGCGGATATGTGGAATAAAATATATTCAACCAAGAACTACCTCAAGTTGTATTTTCCCCAAGGATCTATATTTGGTTAATCCTCCTCTTTATAAACCAACATTTATATAGAGATTAAAATACCATAACAATTTTTTATTAGTAATAAGTATAATTATTTATATGAAATGTATTTAGGTATTATTAAATAAATGAATTAATAATAATTCAAGAAGAAATTAATGAAACCGGATTATGTGAACATTTTTATAAGGACATCGTGAATCACTGAAGTGAAAATTGATTAATATTAACAATCATATGGTTTTTCAAATTAGGTTTCTCCTATATATAAGATGTAAGATAAAAATATATAAAATAAAGTATCAAGTTGGTGTATCCATACATTACATGATTTAGAATAGAAAAGGTAGTTTCATTGTTCATGGCCAACCGTTATTGTGGTTTTGTAGAGTAAAGGGTGTTATAAATAATGTTTTCAATTAACTTAACCCAATTTATATATGGTTAACTATCCCATATAATGGCTTCTAATCTAGTGGAATGTTGTTTTATAATCCATGTCTAGGATTTCAGGATTATGGAGTCCCCTGAATAGATCATAGATGTATGTGCCTTTAGTATTTTAGACCATTCAAAATAAATACCATCATGTATCCTGACTAACCCTCACTGGGGTCAGGAGAAATAAAATATGGATAATTTACATGAAATATTACTTGTAACAAGACAATACAAATTCAATAGTGAATGTTATTAAGTGTTCATAATGTTTTTGGAGAATAATAATTAATTTTTATTATTTCACACTCTTTTATAATAAGCTAAAGTATTATATTTTTTCCCATTTATTATAGAAATGAAAAATTACTTATCAAAAACTATATCATTATTATCTCTCCTATAGAAGGATAATTTTATCCTTGGCACAAATTTCCTGGAATGGTTTAGTTTCTTTCTAATTGTATTACTCCAAGAGAAGAATCTGTATGTGTCTATATCCCCAATATGAAAAAAAACCTAGTAATTAATCTAGTGAGGATGAATTATTACTCAATGAAGAAAAAATTTATTATGTTATATATTTCCATAGATTGATGATATCAAATATATTTAGTGAGTATAATATTCTTCATGAATGCATGAATTGGATAAAAATATTTTCTTATCTCCAAGATCATTACCACAAGAAAGCGAGATAAGATATATTTTCGATCATATATTTAATATTTATATGAAATATTTTATATTTAGTGGATGCCAGGTCTCATTTTTTATATTTTATTTACTATATAGGGCACATGGACATATTAGGGTTTAAAGGAGTTACAAAATAGGTTGATTTCATAATCTATGAAACATGTTTGATGAGAGATATCATCAAAAAGGGAGTATATTACTCTTTATGTGTTCATAGAATGTTAAATTTCATTGCGACATTGATTATTTTCTCTATTGGATCCTTGGGGTGTTACTAAATGCTTAAATTGAAAAGTAGTTTATTCTACCTAATTCCATTAAAAGAGGTGCTAAGAGGTTATGCACTCTTTATATAAAAAACCAAGGTTAATGTCACTATGAGATTCCCAAGTATATTATATTATTTATCTTAAGGTAAATGAATAAAATTAAATAGATTTTATTGGTTGAATGAATTTATTTCGTTATAATTTTATAATTAAGTGAAATTTATTTAATTAAATTTCATTATACCTAGTCTGGTAAATAATAAAGAGGAAAAGAAGACTATGTTATAGTTCAGTGAAAATTTAAATATTACTAGAATAAAATTTTATTTATTTATTCTAATGAAATATTTTTAAATTATTCCTTAGGATATGTGCATGTAAGTTAAATACTAGTAATAATATTTTTATTTAGAGATGGGGTATTCTAGGGATTAAGGTAACATTAAATTGAATTTTTGAAAATAATAACATTAAAAATTATTTGAAAATATATGACTATCGTATTATCTAATCTACAATTTCTGTGAAAAAAAATGTTTCTCTATAATGGACACTCTTTTCTGATTGATGATTTGAAGAATGATCCATGTTCAATGAGTGTTAGTGATTTTTATCCTTTTATTATTTCTTTGAGTGAACCATGAGAATTGAACAATCATCATTGGAATTATAATGGTATGATCAACAATGAATGGCACATGGTGTATGTACATCTACACCATCATCCAAAAAACCATACCACAATGTTTACTGATTCATGGTTCACATGTGGATCATTGATAGAGGGAATTTACCTATGATTCGTTCATCAGAATAATTGATTAGTAAGAATTTTATTATATATTCAACAGTGATGCAAGAATTAACAGAATAATTAAATATTTATATATCTAATGTAAGTATAAATTTCATGTGATATAATATCCTTATAGATTACAAGATTTCATTTTTTCTAGTTATAAGTATAAATTAGAATAATTATATTTAAACATGTTAGTGGGAATAAAACAACAAGATTTTTATGCACCCAACAACATAGAATGACCATATTCATTAAATGGATTATGATAAAGTCATTTATTAATATCAATAATGTTTATTTTATGAAATATTGATGAAAAAATTGGTTTTTCACATTGGTAAAATAACTCTAGTAATGTAATTTGAAGACAAAATGATATATTAAATGATAATTTATTCTAGGAAAACTAAAACATGGGGGGAAATGGGGTTGAGAGAAATGAATCAACATACTATATCTAGGATGATTTGTAATGGATTTTGAGAGGGTCTATAATTTTGTGATTTTTATGGAAGTATGGAATATCTAGAAGAATCATTGAGGCTAGAAGATGTACTGGAATGCACAAGGGATGTAAAACCACATAAAAAGTTATAGAAGGGTTTTTTTATTGAAGTTATTATTCAAAAAATATGTTGAGTTTTAGAGGATTACTAGAATCATATAAATGAGTCAAAATTTTAAATTTATTTTAATCAATTAATTCTTATAGATTTATGAAATTCTAAGATCCTAGTAGAGGTGGTTATTTTGAGTGATTCCAAAATGTTGGTATTTTATATGAATGATAAACTGAGTTTATATAATGTAAACAAATCCGTGGAAATAAAATAATTATCATTAAAGGAGAGGTAAGTTCATAATAAAAGAGACTTCTGGTCAAATATAAATATTGATGGTAGAGTGATTTATAAGGATAAGTTTGTTTTAAAAGGGTATTTTAGAAGGAACATGTGTAATTATCTGAAATTTTTCCACCGATTGTAATATAATATTCAATAATTATAGCTTTAATTCTGTTTTCACCCAAAATATTTTATTTTGAATGTATATATATATATATATATATTAATATAATGATTTTGTATGACTATATTATTGTGGAAGTATTTATAAATAAACATTATGGACACATTGACAAACAAAATTAGGGAATAGAGTATAATCTAAAAGATAGTTTTTATGTATTGAAGCAATCTAGATTGTAATGGAATTATAAATTTGATACCTTTAGTCTATATAAGCAATTAATCTAGGGAAAATCCACTCACTATTACTATTGGGTGGTGGTTTAGTATAATGGTTTCATTAACGTTCCCTAATATGACAATGAAATACTCTTTTGGGGAATGATCATTAAGCATATGAAGGGGGAAATTGTGTTTTGATGGTTCAATATGAAATATATCAGGATAGCAAATAAATTTTTTCGGATATGGATTGAGATAGAAAATAAACCAAGAATCGTGGTTTTTTAAAAAAATGAAAACATTTAGAAGGTCATTGAGAGATTAAAAATAAATATATATAAATTATTATGAACCCGAAGTGTTTTAAACATCAAACTATCTAGGGATAATGAATATAAAATAGAAGATAAGTCAATGTATATTGAAAATTTTATGTTTTATCATTAGTGGTAATATTTATGTGTACCATGATATGTACATCTATGTGAATTATATTTACATTGGTAGGTGTTGGGAAGATTTTAATGAACACATAAAAGGGGAAATGATAAACTATGTGGTGGATTCTCTGATATCCAAGAGGTTTGAATGTTATAATGTTTTATTTTAGAATGGATTGAATATTTTCTGATTATATAGATATGGAACATAAAAGAGATATATGAAGATGAAATAATAATAAAATTTATTTGGTTACCATAAAGATATAATAATTATATATATGTCAAAGTTTAAGCCACTTCCTTCACTATCTATAATTGAAGCACAGTATAGTGCTACCATAGTAGGAGGGAATGAGTTGATATATGTGAAATTTTTATTTCGTCACTATAAAAACCAGAGTGATTTCATATATTATATTAAAAAATTAATTTCTTTTTTATAACTAATCAAAAAATGAGATCAATATTGTAGATAAGAGACCAAAGAAATGAATAAAAATACAATAATATAAAACTATATTACAATGATGAATACGATCCATAATATCATTACTTGTATAGTTAAAAATTAATAAAAAGAAATAAAAGGTTCAAAAATTATGAAATAAATACACTTATGACCTATCAAGATGTTGATTCGGCCAAAGATAAATATAGAAATAGGGGAAATAGTTAAAAATATGAAATATATTTTTTAGATGAAATCGGAGAATTGAATGTGTAGTTATATATAGAGAAACAACATAAATATTGGTAGTATTTATTATAAATCTGTTATTAGGTACCATAAAAATATTTGATATGATATGATAAGGAATATTTAATAAATAAATATTATTTTTAAATGTTTTTATTATTTTATATTTATATTTATTTGAGAAATATTTAGTTAATTCCTCAAATGAAATTATATAATTAAATTATATACTCCTTAAATATTTAAAATTAATGAGTTTATTCTATAAAATAAAAAAAATTATTTAAAGTAAAATTTATTTTCATGAAATTGTTCTATATTTGGATAAATTTAAATATTAATTTAAATTTATCATCATTATAGTTTTATGAGTACTTTTATCATCTTATGTAATATGATAATGGGTTTCTATTTGAAAATTAAATATACTTTAGACAATATATTTTTTATTATATAAATTATTTAAAATATAATTGTAAAAATAACTAACTCTAATTTCATAAGATTTAATTTATTTATATAACAAAAACATCAAAACTGACATTGGGTTCATTTTAAATATTTTTCTTAAAAATATTGTTTTTTAAATAATTGCAAAAAATGTTTTCTTGAATGTCATAATTTTTATGGCATTAGTCTGATATAAATCAAATAATGTTTTTAACACATTTTCTAAACATAAAAGGATAAATATGATGAAAAATCATTGATATTGACTTATAATTTTAAATTTGAAAATTATTGAACATATTAATTATCTAAATTAGTAAGAATTTCTTGTATAAGGTAAAACAGGACAAAATGATACCTTCTTTTTCATCCTAATAATGTTGAGAATAAAAATATATTTTTTATTATTTTAGAAGATATTTTTTAATGAAAAGAATTTATATTTCTGTTATGAACTTATTAATGAATTTAGAATTTTTTTATTAATCTAAAACTCTCATGTAGTATTGGAGGAACTCTTATTCAAGTATAAGATTGGAATAAATGGTGATCTTAAGATATTTATGTGTAATGACCCATTTTTTCAGATATTGATATTGAGAAGAATTTGAATTTTTTCCTTTATATTATAGAGAATGGTAAAAATGTATTTTAGCCTTGAAGACGATCCTACATAATTTTTCTTCCCCCTCCATTGGTCATAAAATTGGGTGATACCATTAGGAATGAATTCTGTTTAATTTTGATCTATTTGAATTTTACTGAAATAATTAATATTTAAAATAATTTTAATTGAATACAAATTTATTCACATGTTTTAATTTATTAATGTCTATAAAATGAGTCATAAAATTTAAATTATGTCTTTTCCTGTCACGAACCAGCCCGGGTCGACCCTGAACCGGTCACTCGAGCCGGTCCGCGGCAAGTCCCGAGGGGCGTTCCCGATCCCCCCGGGATGGCAACAAGTGCCGGGCATTGAAACTTTAATCGTTGGGAATGATTTCAGCCCAAGCTAAAAACAGGATCGAAAGAACGAATATAAACTAAACAAACAGACAAACACTAAAGACACAAACAAAACTATACCACGACATACCTCCATGTGACCTCGCGGGTCACCACCCAACTACAACCAACGTCGCTCCCACACTGAGCGACTCAAGAAGGAGAACCTGAACAAAAGGAACCTGCAACTGGAAAGGTAAAAGATAGGCGTGAGCACAAAAGTACTCAGTAGGTGAGCCCCACAACAAATCCCAATGCACTGCCAGTAAATAAAGAATCTACCTATTCCAGGTTTGAACTACAATGTATAAAAGTATGCTTTTACAATGTTTCACTTGAAAAACTAAACACAAGCCATCACCCTTATTCCTTTTTAAAATTTGAATTTCTTTTCATTGATTCTAAATTCGTTCTGAACGATAAAGAAGTGTTACACTTTCAGTTTTACTATGCAAGAGAAAAACGCATTTTTATTTGAAAACCATTTTCGCAAAGAAACCAGTACAAGCGGTAAAGAAGAACTGAAAGTAATCAAGCAAGAAAGAAAACAAGTGCAAGTAGAAGTAAACAGGCAAGGAAAAACCAAGTGCAAGTAAGAATAAACCAGAAGTTATCAGCAATAACCATGGACACACACACACACTCACACACTCACACACACACACACATACTCACACACGCACACACTCACACCCAAGTGGTCCCCCGTATGCCGACGGAAGGCACCACGCCAGAGATGGTAGAGCACTATGGGTAAATCCCCTAAGGTTCATCTAGCTCGTGTGGGACCCTAGAACCTCGTGTCTCGGTGAAACGTGGCTTAGAAGGCCACGACCCTCAGAAAACGTGGCTTAGAAGGCCACGACCCTCAGAACACGTGGCTTAGAAGGCCACGACCCTCAGATATCATATGTTTAGTTAGTGTTGCAAACGTCAATCCAGCTAAGTGAAACAGGGACGACACCCATCCGGCTCACTAGCACACTAGTTCTAGTCCGCCCACCTAGATACCCAGGGTTTCCCCGTGTGCTTAAACAAGATTCACATTCACATAGTATATTTCTTCCTCATATCGCAGGCCAAACAAGATATCGCACACAAAAGTCACCATTTCCACACCCAACCAATATTTCAAAACTCACGCACGTCAAAATACCTTTCTGAAAATATAAATGTCATTACCAAATCATTTCGCAAAAACCCCTTTTTGGAAACACTCAAACAAGAACATAAACAACTTTCACAACCCAGAAAGAAATATTTTTAATAACACAACAAGGGAAAACATCTTTCGTCAACCAAGAACCACACGTAATGTTTCCAAAAACAATTTCAAAAGGTCACACTACGTTTTCTCTAATCAAGGTTATAAGAAAACACTATTTTCCATAAACAGTACATTTACTAATTTACACATGCCAAAAACATTTCAAAACCCAATTCAACATGTCTTTCGTTACTCAGGAAGAACCATTTAGCGACATTACAATGAAATCCCATAATTGAAACCAAGAAAACATTTTTAATGCAATGCTAGAATTAAACAGTTTGCATTATCAGCAAATCACCACACTATAAAAACTACTTAATATTATTTTCTTAAATTTACTGAAATTTAATAAAAAGACAAGGAATAGATAAATTCTTAATTTAGAGGCAAGTGCATAGGGAGACCTACCTCGAATCGGAATGACGAATGACACGGCCCAAGACTCCCGTTGTGAAAAATGGCGCATCGAATTGCGCCGTCAAACAGATCCTAAAACAGTAGACCGAAAAACGGGTGTAACGATCAGTAATAATAATAATAATAATAATAATAGTAATAATAATAATAATAATGTAATAATATTAATAATAATATTAACATAATAATAACAATAATATTGATAGTATAATAATATTAATTGTAATATAATAATAATAATTATAATAAAACGAAACAAACAAAAATAACAAATAAATAAAAAAAAGAGAACTCACGCAGGGGGGAAAGGGTCGGCGACGGGAAGAGCAGGCGGCGCTGGGCCAGGGGTGCGGCGACGGGGTATGCGGAACGGGGAGCGGGACAGGGGGAGCAGGCGGGGCATCGGGGTCCGGGGTGCTGCGCGAGGGAAGGTCGGGCAACGGGGGGGGGGGGGGATCGGACGGCGGCGCAGGGAGGAGGGTGCAGGGCTCGGGATGCCTGACTTCGGCGGCTGGACGGGAACGCGGCGAGGGAAGCCGGGGCGAGCAGGAGGTGGAGGTCGGGTGTGCGGGACGGCGGAGGAGACAGGAGGAGCGGGCGGCCGGAGATAGGAGGCAGGGCCGGGACGGGGTGAAGCGGGACGCTGGGAGGCCGTGGGCACCGTGGGAGGAGAGGGGCGGAGCGCGCAGGAGGGAAGGGTGCGGGCAGCAGTCGGGGTGTCGGAGCGAGCCGCAGATCGGCCAAACCAGAGAAAAAGGATAGAAAAGAAAAGGAGGAAGAAAAGCGGGGGAGAGAGAAAGGAGAGGGGAGAGGGTGGCGGCTGTAGGGGTAGGGTAGGGTTTGTTTAGGTTTATATATATATACATGATAAAAATAATAATAAAAATAATTGTGATAATAATAATAATAATAACACTATACTAATAATAATAAAACTTATAATATTAATAATAATAAAACTTATATAACAATAATAAAACTTATAGTAACAATAATAATAAAATGTTGTGATAATAATAATCGCTTTATAATAATAAGAACAAACCTTCATAATAATCTTAATAATACTTTATAATAATAATCATACCAATAAAATAATTAAAGTAAATAAAAGTTATTTAATTATAATAATAACGCAACTCAAATAGTAATAATAATAAAAGGTCAACGTAAAAACTTTAATATTTAAAAACGCCGGGTGGACACATCGTCCCCCGGGCCGAACGCACGACCATCGCTAGCGATGCGATGACCGCGCACCGGCGCGAAACCACCAACCACAATTAATCTTCGAAAAATTTAAACCGGGACCAAGAAAGAAGGAAAATTACGGACGTCCGCGGTCGGGGTGTGACATTTCCATTGAGTATGAAATGTGGGGTTTTTCTTAGGAGGGGTAATACATTGAGTGGGGTTCTAGGGATTGGTCATGGCCCCATTGTCGCTATTTTTTCACATTATTCATTTTTATTCAGCCCATATATTTATTCTTCTACCATTTATTCACCCATAAAATACTAGTGGTATTACTATATCTAAACTAGTGATAGAAAATTGAGAGAGTGGGGGGGATTGGAAGAGAGGTGTCACCATAAAGCTCTGGTGGTGCCAGATTGTTGTGTTGTAGTTGTATATCATGGATATGGAAAAATCATTGAAAGATTGTACCCAAAGGTTTTTTTTAATTCTATAACACCCTCTAAATTTTCCACATTTTAGTTATAAGGCCCTATTTTGTCTTCTGAGTAAGCCCAGTGGGATCAACCTATGATAAAATGGGGAAAACATGTCTTCCGGGCCACTTATAGGGGTTCTTGTATGTGAAATCTATATCACATGGTGGGCGGTTAAATGAACACCTGAAATATACTTTTTTGTTTTTTGATTGATTAATTTTTATAAAATCACACCACATAAATGGAGTATATGTCGTGTAGTTTTTCATGGATTTTGGCCAGGTACATGGCTAGACAAATCGTGCTGGGGCACTTGGCCATGTGGTGTATACAACTAGAGACCATGTGGGACACACAATGTGACACTAAATAATGAACTATAGTAATCAAAAATTTTATTTTAAAATTATTATAATAAAATTAACATTTTAATATTTTATGTAATATTATTTTTAACTTGATATGATGAATATTGATTTTGAACTTACTAGGTACAAATAAGAGATGAATTAATGTTTGAAATATTACCTTAGTAAAAAACTATTATGGATAATTTTTAATTTAGTTTATAACTCATATTACTATAATATATAATAATTTATATCATATATGTAAGGTAGCAGGTCTTAATTCCACTCAAAGGATCCCCATACATGATTCTCTACATGGCCTCAAGCGCATCTCCCCAAATGCTAGAGGCTTATGACTAGAAGCAAGGGCCTAGGGGTGATAGTAGGGAGACTATACCCTCATTAACAGAGTGTAACATAGTGGAAACAATAGTAAATCAATAGAGGAATCAGTAATACCATACAATATATGAGAATAGTGGAAGACTGTTATTATAAATAACAAGGTGTCAAATCCTACAAATATGATGGTGAATTTTACATGTTCTATGAAATAAAAAAAATAGGTTGCATAGCAATAATACATGATATATGTAAAAAAAGTAAAAAAAGGAAAAATGAAACTAAGAAGCATCGGAAGCCTCAGCTTTTTTACATTCTCTCATGCTCCTGAGTTGCATATCAAGTACTTGTTGAAGGGTGCTTTCCCTTATCGACACATGAAAACATATAAAATTTTTGGACCCAAAACAACACCCAAATTGGGTGTGAGACTAAATTCGAGTAAGAAACCACACAAGGTATGATCCAATATAATAGTGAATTTATATAATAGGTAGTGTAAAATAATTAAAGTAGTATGTTATTAGGTACCCAAAATTAAATAGCCCTACATGAACTGGTTTCCATTTACATTAATTTCATGTTCATTAACAATTGAATCACATTGAAATATATTAATCTTGAGATCCATCATATTTTCGACAACCCCCATATAAAAGTAAGCACAAAAGATGTCTCAGAAGACAATATAAAAAACAAAATTGAATACAGAATTCAATATTGTGATTGTTCTTGGAAAATCTATCATAATACATTCTATTTTTATATTCAATTAATAACCTAATCTCATCCACTACCTCTATGGTTCACTCGCATATTAAACATAATAAACTATTTGAGTCTATCCATGGAATTATATTCTAAATTCATGGTTTAGCCTAGGTATAAGTAAATTTCAACTCATCAAATATAAATAATCCTATTGAGCCCATCTATCACATCTCTCAATGGATCCGTAGGTCCCTTATTAGTTAAGTATAGCCTTCATGAGCCCATCCACTAAATTTGTGGTTCTCTCATATCTTTAACATAATACCCTCTTTGAGTCTATCCATGGAATTATAATTTGAATCAATGGTTTACTCAAGGAATAAGGTGTAAGACTCATATGATCCCATCCATGTTCTTTTAACATGATACCATGGTTCTACCATATTTACCCTTTAACCATTTAAGATTTAATTAAACATTTCATTAAGCATGCAAAGGTCAAAACCAAAAAGCATCAAATATAAATCATCACCAAAGAGTGTATCAAGTTAGGAACAACCTCAAAAGTCTTGTTAATCCATTTACTCACATGGGAACATTTCTCATAAGAATAATTTCATGGAAATAAAAATATTACATTGATTTAATATTAATTATCCCCCATGGGTAGGTTCACAGTTGGAGAAAAACGCTCCAAATGCTCTCAAACAATAATATGAATACAATGGTCAAAGGGAAAACCAACCATCACATACCATAACCAATTCAATTTCAATTTTACAACCTTGTAATTTATTAATAATCTCAAATCATTTTTAACAACCTAAGAAAGTGAAACAAAGGCATACCCCATATGCATCCAAGGGAAAATGGCCATAAATGGTCATCCAAGGAAACTCACCCATGGGGTGGCCCTAAAATAATTTATACATTGTAAAAAATTATTTTAAATACTTATTCAATTACCTATACTTTAATAGTAAATAAAAAGGGTCGATTATAAATCAAGGTGACACTTCAAAAATGTGCGCATGACACTCTTACATATATAAACATCTTGATAATTTGCGAAGGGAATGAGACCACCTACCTCATACTTTTATGATGCTCCTCATCTAGTTTCGGAGTCTAATTTGGCCTACAATAGTGTAGATCTGAAAATGAGCATAAACTCCCAAACCAAGATAACTAGGATGAGAGAAGGGGATATAAAGAAAGGATCAAGGGGAATCAAGAACTCTTTGAATGGGTTCCAATTCAACTAAATACATCTTAAATGAAGTCTAGATGAACAATTGGGAGACAAATATACCTCGTGTCATCTTGGTTCTACTGTTTGATAAATAGGGGGCGAGTGTTTTTTCTATCTAAATAAGAAGTGGCTATTTCCAATTAAAAAATACAAAGACTCTTCTAGGAAATAGACATCGTGTATATGCCTGTTCCCCCCCCCCATTTTCTTCCAACATTCCCTAAACGCCATGAATAGGGCTTTCCAGAACATTACACGCCATGTACTAGGATTTTCAAGGTCTGTAACACCAGTCATGTCGTTTAATAGGCCTGTAGCTAGCCCTCAACCTCCTTTTCCTTATATTTATTAAGTACAACCAGAAATGAAATGATCTATACCCAAAATTAAGAACTGGATTTTTACAAACACCCCCCTTAAAATAATTATTCCCTGAATTTCCCTTATAAGGGTGGTGAAGATATTTCAGAGACCAAAGTCGACCACTATGATCGTATATCTGCCTCCATATCCCAGGGCTCATCTTACACTTGGTCATGCTCAATAGCACCTGTACTAAAGGAACAGACCAACCATGCAGAACCTTCGTGTTATGTTCTATAATTCATACAGGATGCTCTTTAAAGGACACATATACCTGTAACTCGGCTTCCTTAGGCTAAAAATCATGATATGGTTAGGAAAACAAACGTCGACAAAGAAAAACGTGGAACACATCATGTGTATCCTGATACCTTTTGGGTAACTGCAATCGATAGGAAATCATCACAACTCTCTCCATAATCTTGAAATGCCTGACATATCTTGGTGAAATCCTAACCTATCTCATGATCCTCTTGTGTCCCAACCTCGGTGACACACATAAGAAAACTTGATCCCCGTTCTCTAAATCCAAATGTCATATGTGGTGATCATCGTATGATCTCAGAAGAGACTGTGTAGTATCCATCCACTTCTGAATCAACTACACCTACCCAGTAGTCTCCTAGATAATATGAGTTCCCATCATAGTTGCCTCTCCTACCTCCATCCAACACAGGGGTGATCATCATGTCCTATCATAAAAATCCTCAAATGGAGCCATCTGAATAGTATCTTGAAAGATATTGTTATATGATAATTTAACCATGTCTATGTGTCTCTCCCATGAAACCTAGAAATCTAGAACACATACCTATAGCATGACCTCTAGAACCTAAATTATGCTCTCTGACTGGGCATCTTTTTTGGGGTGGTAAGATGTTCTCAGAAGAAACTTTGTACCCATCTCCCTATGTAGACCATTCCAGAAACTAGAATTAAACCATACATCCATATTTGAAATGATATAATGTGGGACCCCATGCTGTAATAAAATATCACGGATTTATAACCTCCCAAGAACATCAACACTGAAGGTTTTCTTGATCGGGAAAAAATGTTAAACCTTCATGAGCCTGTCAAAAACAACCCATATGACATCATTAACTCAGGGATACATCGGTAAACCCATCAAAAAATCCATCGCTACATTATTCCATTTCCACTCAGGAATGGGTATCTGCTGAAAATTTCCAGGTAGTCACCAGTGTTCCACCTTTACCTACTGACAAATGGAACACCTCATGAAAAAATCAGCTACATCCCTTTTCATTCTTAGCCACAAATACTGGTGATATAACTCCTAATACATCTTTTTGCCAGCAAAATGTACTTCCCATACAAAGGCATGAAAATTCTCTATTATCTCCTCATGAATGTCTACAGAAACCCATATGTGACTATGTAAATTTTGGATCTCTTTATCACCTATGTCCCAACTAGTATAAGGGTACTCACATGAAACACTATTTCGTAGAACTAGGCTTCTAGAATCTGATATATGCATCATCATCACCTTATCTAGTAGCGTGGAGGTAACAACTAAGGATGAAAGAAACATCTGTCCCAGGCTGTCAACCACCTCCAAATTCATCTTAGAGAACAAATACATATGTTACCACTTTCTAGTGTCCTAAAAAACTTCTTGTATATGTGTCCTCTAGATCGGTGCATCTTCTACTACACTTCAATTACCAAGCGTGTAGGCATGCTTGAAGTCAAAAGACTAAAAGTATTCCACCTACCTTCATTGCCTCATGTTCAGATCATGTGGTGTAAATATGTACTTGAGGCTTTTTTGGTCCATGTACACCACAAAATTCCATCCCAATAAGTAATGTCTCCAAAAACGTAATGCATGAACAACCATCGCTAACTCGAGATCATGCATCAGGCAATTCCTCTCATGTGGCCTTGACTACTGAGACTCATAAGAAATGACTCGATCCCCTTAAAAAATAAATTATCCAAAACTGATACTTGATGTCTCACATTATAGAATATAACTATTACTTAACTCTAGGAAAATCAGTATTAGTTCTAAAGTCAATCTCCCTTTTATCTCTTGAATGGACCATCTCGTAGGAATATGTCCCTACATACTTCAAACCTTTTTTAGTTAAGGTTGTCAATAGTGCTATTAAATGTGAGAAGTACTTTATGCATCTCATGTAGTAACCATCCATCCCTAAAATAATCCAAAATTCAAAGACATTATTGGATTGATCCATGGAAACTGTAGATCTCACCTTCTTTGGGTCCTTTTCCACTCCTGTATCTGAGATGATGTGACCTAGGAAAGAGAATATGATCCATATAAATGTGGCACTTTGTTAGCATATCATATAAATTATTCTCTCCCAGTGTACTCAGAATGATCTCAATATATGTGGAATGGTAATGTTGATTATGAGAATACACAAATACATCTTCCACCAAATCCAAAAAAAACAAATCCATAAAGGAATAGAACACTAGGTTCATCAGTCCATGAAGACTGTCCGCGTATTCGTGAGACCGTACGACATTACTAACTACTCATAATGTCCATACCTGCTCTGAAAGGTTATTCAAGGTATATATGATGATCTAACATACACCTACTGATAACTGAATCTCAAATCCATCTTTGAGAAAATCCTAGATCATTGAAGCTGGTCGAAGAGATCATATATCCTGGGTAGATGATACCAATTCTTAACTGTCAAGTAGTTCAATTTCTGATAATACATGCATAGTCTAAGGGTACCATCTGCCTATTTTGAAAAAAGGACCGGAAAACCCCATTGATATGTACTAGGTTTTATAAACCCATTCCCCTCTATATCCTCTAGTTGACTCTTGATCTCCTGGAATTCCAACATAGATATCCTATAAGGAGGAATGGATATTGGTGTAACTCCTAGAACTATGTTGATAGATAACACTACCTTTATCATCATAGGTAAAACTATAAATTCATCCAATAATATGTCCTTGAAATGATCAACTACTAGAGGGAAATCTATCTACCATGTTCCCAATTCTTCTAGATATAAGCTCTCAATCTTGACTATCATCCCGCCCAACCCATGGTTCTCGATCCTAGATCGGCTCGCCTGGACATCCCATTCACATTTATTTAAAAATTATCTACCCTCTGGTGAAGTAGAACTCACCCAACCACAATTTCACTAAATAAAGACTCAAAAGGTATCCAAACAAATCATTTTGAGAATGAAATCGAAGCATGTCATCTCTAGACATAGAGGACCCGTACAAAGTGAGACCCACTGAACTCAAGGGGGAACTCCTTGCCCTAACACCCACCTTATTATCAAACACCGAACGGAGTGTCTAGAATCATAAAACTATCATATGTAAATGTACAAAGCCCCAGGCTCTCCACAATAGGAAAATATATGAAATTATATAAAGAACATGTATCTAAAGGTGAAAAAGATAAAATAGAGGAGACTAGAATAGTACCTCTAACAGTAGGAGGTTCCAGAACCTACTCATTCTGGGTCTGTTGCACTACATATATATAACCTATAAAGCAACCCAATGACACTATCTAGCTACCTTGAGCTGATCCACCCTTCTTTTTCTAAGAACATGGGTTATGGCTACCACGATCATGACCACCACCTTGGCCAGAATGGCTTGACGAACCCCAAATCCCTATCTAATGAGAAAGTACTAACACTTTTCTTAGACATGGAGTTAGTGAACATAATATATCACTAGATACTAGTGGAAAATTCCTACAGAAGCACTTTTGATGTTCTGTCTTTCCAAAAGATCAGGAATCAACTAGTTCCATCAAATATGGTGGTCTTGTATTCCCAATACTAACACACTAGTATCACCACACATGACTACTTAAAGATATGTTTTGACTACTAGTTTCACATCTAGAAATATTCAAAAGATGCTTCTTACTATAGGTCAATACATAACATGATCTCGATGACGAACCACCCTAGCATGCACCACCATATTCCCTCTGGTTACAAGTAGTAATTAGTGCCTAACTCACAATAGAAGATACAACAGTCAACCAGAACACATTTACCTATGATCGGATGGAATATCTAAGACCATACTCAAATCATATTTCCATAGATATATTGTCACCCATAAGAGTAGATGTAGAATGCCGAATCTCATTCAACATTCATAATATTCCATTACTAACAGTTTCTTCACTCTAGATGCATAAACTCTCCTGCTTTATCGGCCCTCATCATCTCAGGAAAATAATAATCATATAAGATAGTATGAAAATATCCCCATTCCATATCACGATGACACTCTGTCTAAGTTATAAAATCCCACCATCTCTTGATGGAATCATGCAACACATATTTCATGAGATTTATCATCCTCTCAGGATGCATATCTAAATAGTCAATGATCAAAAACATAGACTCGCTCCATGACTATGAATCCTATAGTCCTCCATCCCCTAAAACTGTGGGAGTTTTATACTGCTGGAACACTCACATAACTTTTTTCCATAGTTGTGGTAGGGTGTAGTGTTCCATGAATGATTTACATGAAACTCATAAAGACTTCACAGAACTATGAATCATCACATGTGTCTGGTATAACAGATGGTGCCACAACTAGAATGACTGGAGGATCAACTGGTATCCCATGTCCTACCACCTCTGAGGTATGGTCCTTGACAGCCTCCTAGGATAGATCTTGAGGCATTCATGGTGTCTTAACTCTAAAAGGTCAGGCACAAACCTCAGTTCATATTAATTATCAAGATTTATAGTTCAAAATCACAAAAATATAGAAGGGGAAGAACCTAAAAGTGTACCATAAGAGGAGGACATGGTGTGTAGACACCATACATGGCATTTATCTTCATGCCCCCCATGGGAATTTACTTCCACTAGCTTAGGAATGTTAACACCCAAGGTACACTGCATGAACGGAGGGTACATACCATGTACCACGTGTCCCTCAACCATCTTGATCATTTCCCCGGTCAAGTTCTCTACCAAAATAAACTATCAAACCACTTGATATTTTTATTCATTTAAGTTTCAAACACTGAGTTAAAAATTGTATCCTAAATGAAATTCTGAATTCTAATCCATGGGGGCCATACTCCCCAAAAATAAAAAATTAGCATCCACATATAGAACATCATAACATGTTTCTATACAAGGTCGAAACATGATCCACCAATTTCCAATATAAGAGGGTCCATGAACCTCAGGGACCAAATCTTGGTGTCCATCCACTTCAACCCATATCACATATCAATACAACTATCAAAATAGCAAGCGTATATATCATAGTACCTATCATAACACCATACAATTCGTAAAGCTCCAAAATAAAAAAGAATGCATGGCATGTGATTTATAGAAAGTGTATAGATGATGCATGAAATGACAGACCCTCATTTCATTGGTTGAAAATAGAAATAGAACCCCCATTTTCATAAACAGTAATATCATAAACCATGTGTGTCACCCAATGGTGAAATCAATCAACTATATGAGTTAAAATCCAAAGTTATCAATTCATTCGAGGCAGTTTGTTTTATCCCTATATACAGGGTAAAAATCCCAAGAATATTTTATTACCAAACTCTATTGACTTCCTATCTTTGTATAATTTCACCAAACAATATGGAAATCCAGAAAATACCACTGTGATACCACATTATAACATCTTGGATGAGTATTCCACTCAAAGTTTCCCCATACACGGTTGACCATGTGTCCTCAAGAACATCTCCCCAAATTTTAGAGGCTTCCGACTAGCAGTGATGGCCTAGGGGTGATAGTGGGGAAAATATTACCTCCTTAGAAGAGTGTAACATAATATAAACAATAGTAAATCAATAGAGGAACCAATAATAGAATACAATAGTACTAAATAGTGGGAGACTGATAAAATAAACAAACAAGTGTAAAATACTTCAATAGATGATGCTACATGTTAAATGTTATAGGAAAATAGCCAAGTTTCACTACATTAATACATGATAAAAGTACCAAAGTACCAAAATAAAAAAACCTAATAAGTATTGCAACCCTCATCTTGGTCACATGCTCTCCTCTTATGCCTCATATCAACCACCTGTAGAAGGGATATTTCCCTTATCAACACATGCAGCCATATAATCCGTTTGGGACCAAAACCATGATCCAAATAGGGTGTGAGACTAAATCCCAATAGGTATCCACCCATGGTCTATGGAAATATGGCATTGAATATATATAATAGGACTTTTACAATAATCAAAGTAATAAGATAAAAAGTTCTCACAATTAAATAGTAATAAAAGCAGTGGTTTCCATTTACATTTATTTCATGTTCGTTAACAATTAAATTACATTGAATTATATTAGTCTCGAGATCGAGTATAAGCCTGACATCCCCTGTATAAAATTAATCATAACCTATGTATTATAAGACCATATAAACAAAAAAAAATCAAAGACCTAATCCAAGATTGTGATTTGGTGTTGAAAACATATCATAAGAAATTCTATTTCAATATTCAATTTATAACATGAGCCCATCCCCCACATTTTTAGTTCATTCATGGATTAAACATAATAATATCATTGAGTACATCTTTAGAATTCTAATATGAATCCATGGTTTACCCATGGTATAAGTGAATGTTAACTCATGACATATAAAAAAAATATAATAGTGACTGTCCACGGAATCCCTCAATGGATCCATGGTTTGCCAAGAAGTTAATTATAGCCTACATGATCCCATCCACTACATTTTTTATTCACTCATGACTTTAACATAATACCCACTTTGAGTATTTCCATTGAATTATAATATGAATTCATGGTTCATCCAAGGTATAAGGGTAAATATTCATTTGGGCCCATCTATGGCCTTTTAAGACAATACCATGGTTCGCCCATTATTATTTAACCTTTAATCATTTAATATTTAATTAAACATTTCATTAGGCACAGAAATAACAAAACCCAAAGGCATCAAAGGGTGTCTCGAGCAAGGACCAACCTCATAAGGCTTTTCCTTCTAGTTACTCACATGGCTACATTTCTCATAAGAATATTCACATGTTTATTTAACTATTACATGGATTTAAAATTAACTAAATCACGTGGGTAGGTTCATAGTTGGAGAAAAACACTCCAAAGGTGATTAAACAAGTATAGTTATACAAAGGTCAAGGGAAAAACCATCTCTTACCCTGACCAATTCAATTACAATTTAATAACCTTGTAACTTATTAATAATCTCAAATTATTTTTAACAACCCATGAAAGTTAAAGAAAGGAATGCCTCATAGGAATCCTAGGCCAAATGACCATAAACAATCATTTAATGAAACTCACCAATGGGGTATCCCTCAAAAAAATTAAAAAACCTAAAACATGTTGTGAAACACTTATTCAATTACCTAATCATAAATAGGTAACAACAAGGGTCAATTATAAATTAAGGTGACACCCCAAAAAGGGGTTTGTGACACTCCTTCATATATAAATATCTTGACAAATAGCAAAAGTCATGAGACCACCTACCTTATACTCATATAACTTTCCTCATCAAGAGTCAGACTCTAATTCATCTTAGAAAGGATTATATCTGAAAAATGAGTATAAATTCCCTAAAACATTTTATGAAATTTAGGTTCTTCTACAAGTTCTATATTATTTTAAAAATTCATTTATGTAGAATTATTTCAATATTTCAATTAAATTTTATTTATTTTTACAAAGTATATAATCTTTTTACAAACACAATATTTTTTATTTACTAAAGGTCACCTCATATACCTTATCGATTTATGGTAGTTAATATTATTTTTAAACATTAAATTACATGGTATCATTATAAATTATATTTATATTAAATATTCATATTATTTTTATCATGGATAATGTTATTTCCTAAACCATATACCATATATACAGACAGTGAATTATTGTGAATTTTATTTGACGAAATTGTAAAAATCTGGATAAATATGAATTCTTCACCAAATACAGGTATTTATTGGTAAGGAATATTGCTTATGAATTTAATTGGCCTCTCAAAATATGTTGAATTTATGGGACATGTAGTGACTGAATAGGATCTGTTATAGATAGTCTCTCTATACATTGGAAGGGGCCTTGAGGAAAATTTGTTATCCAAATTAAATGGGGTTTTTTCTATAACAAAACATGATTTTAAACTATATTATTAAAGGTATTGAAGGTATTTATATCAAGATTTATAAGTTCATGAATTATAATATACTTCATATCCTTAAATTACAATTCAGTTATTATTATTCGTGAGACCACAACATTGATATTATCGACAAATGATTTTTATTCCCACTTATTAATTAATATTCTTATGTTTTCAATTATTTATTTTCTGATATTGATTATCCCTTATTTAATATTGATACCTTATGCCTTATATAACCTAAAATTGGAATTTGAGATCAATTATACTATGTTTTATTTTTCATAGGACCTGAAGAATAATATTTTTAATGAGTTCAAGGATGATGAATTTATCCTATTACTATGATTTTTTTATTCCTACTGTAAATTGGTATCATTTATACATATATTGGTCTAGGATTAAATAATTGATTAGTACTTAGGCATCAGACCTAGTAATTATAAGAATAATTAGAAATATAACCACTAGCTTGAGGTTATTGGAATCTGTGTGGTTATAATTTGTATTAGAGGAAGTTTAGTGGAAACCTTGGGAACTAGATTTTAGAAAATACATATGAGGAAACCAAACCCACTAATCAACTTTGTCTATATTTCATATTGTGGAATTAAGTCCTATATTTATATTAATGTATAGACTATTTGGTTTATACATGCAATATATTGCTTTTAGATTCTACAAGTGGGTATGGTTTTCATAAAAATGAATCTAGCGGTAATAAACCCAACATGATTTTGTTAGAGTATAATTAATAACATTGAAAATATCTAATAACATTATTATCCTCAACATTATTATCCTATTTTGGATAGTTTCAACAATATAATCCCCCATTATTTGTTAAAATTACTAATACAGTGGTAGTCGGCCAATATATTATGTCCCATGAAGATATATTTCAAGCATCATGATGAGATGAAATGGAAAATGATGTAATCATAGTATATTTTCTCAAGGGAGATTTTTTTCAATGGTGGTTATTAATATAAAATACTATAGAGTAAGAATAAATAGAACACATTGAATAGAGGGATTTTAAAGTAACATAATATGAATAATATTTTCTTCATGGGAAACAAACTAAAATAGAGAGAAAGTTACTAAACATAAATAAAAAATAAGAAGAATGGGTTACATAGTAATAGAAAAACAAGATAATAATACTATTATATTCTATATATTACATATTCAATGAGTAATTCAAGATTAGATATTTCATTGAAGGGATTATCTAAAGTAACCAAATGGAACATTATTTCTCAAACATTTTCATCATATGATGAAATAGTTTTGTGAACCCTCAAAAAATGTAGTAAAGTAATAGATCTTATTTATTCATGGTAAATAAATTGGATGATAGATCATTTGAATATAAATAAAATATAAAAGTGTTAATGGTGAAAACAAAATGAATAAATTTCTATCATGTGAAATTTGTTAGAATAACCATCATTGAATATACCTGAAGGGCATGGGAGTGTATGAAAAGTGCATTGAAAAGTGTAATCTAGCTCATAAATGAGAGGGAGAGGAAAAGTAACACTAATATATAGTGATTTAATAATAAATAAATAGGTAGTTTTTTAAACTAACATCATAATATTTAAAATATTCTACCAAAGATGTGGCCAATAGTTGAAGGCTAATCATTTGTGATCACTATAACTATGATAGAAGTTCACAAAGATGTGGTGGAAGATAAATTATTCATAGCCTAAAATGTAGATAATTATTTATTTTATTATGGATCCTCGCAGTCATTTACAAATTCAATATTTGGTAAGAAAACTATATATTTTCCTAGAACCTTACAAAGGGACTTTTCATTCAATACTCTTAGAGGAAATATCACTACAACAAGCATGTTTCAGTTATTTCATGTTATGTAACAAAAAGATCCCTATTTGAAAACACTATCATTATACCTATGTTCGGATTTTATATTATCCATGTTTTGGACTTTATTTCAAAATATTATTTAATATTATAGTGTAAGGAGATCATAATTATGAATTTTGATGATAATATTGAATTAATTATCTTTAGAGTAGAGAATTTTTCATCTGATTCATGTCTAAATTAAGACCTAGTGGCACTTTTGAATAGAATTCTTATGGAATAAGTGAAACAAAATCTAAAAAAATAAAATGTAATATTAATAATGAATATGTACATATATTATAGGTAAAAAACAATTTATTTATATAGGTTTTACATGAAAATCCACCAAAGCTTGATGTCAAGTATTCGATTGATTTAATCTATTTTGTAAGACCTATATCAAGGATTCCCTTTATAATAGAAGCTATGGATTTATTGGAGTTTAAGAGACAACTAGATTAGTTGTGTGAAAAGAAATTTATTCTCTATAGTGTTTTTAGAAACCCTCTATTAACATAAATTATAATTACATAATTTTTACGAAATACTTGATACATTACACAAATAGACACACAAAGACTATATTATTTCAGTGCCTTTGGAATCATGGAGACATAAATATTGGTTCATAAGTGATATAATTTATCTCCCACTACTATATTCATGACTCAAACCATTCATATAAACATAACACATAATACATATTTTAATAAATTGGGGAAAGGTAATAGAAAAAGGTGTGACCTTAGAAGCTCATTAAGTGTAAAAAAGTGAGATATATGAGCATAAACATGATAATAGGTGTATGAGAGCATGATCGTAATATTATAAGATCATAAAAAACATAATTTATATCAGAAACATAAACCATGGCATAAATATTAATAGTTAATAACACATTAATCATAAGGGAATCAAGAGGATAAACCATGAAATCATCACATAAGAATAAGACATGGAATTATGGAAGACACATATGTATATAAAATTATTCCAGTGTAGTTAAGGAATCACTTCCAAGTCCATCTTAGTGGAATGTCTTCACTCACTAAACCATACAAAAGGTCAAGGTCCACTCCCAATATCATATTAGAATACATAGTCCTTTACTGAAATTTTTTCACTCCCTATTCCAACCATGTTATCTCATGAGATATAAATCTTTACCCAATGCATTAGAGAGAGATATTGGTTCCACCCATCTCATAATAAAATCATTTGTATATTTGACACAAGATCATTAACATTCATATCATAACCCATGAAATTAAATCAGTTTAAAAAAATCATCATATCATGACCTATGGAAAACGCATAGGATTCACAATCATTTCATTAAATCATAACCTATGAAGATAATGGGTTTTATAGGCATATAAAATAGGAAAGAAAATTGCAGTCCATAAAAATCATGACATCGAAACATAAAATATTCAACAAAATAATATGTATAAATCTATTAGATAATTTTCCCAAAAATTAATGAGTAACATAAATAGATTTCATCTTATATGTAAAATATTTTGGGACACTCTTCGAAAAACATTTTTCTAGGAAAATATACTTTTTTGATTTGAAAAGATGTTTTTCAAACATAAAATATTTTTGAAAACCATTTTCATTGAAAATATAATTGAAATCATAAAAATAAATATTTGAAAACCATAAAAATTTTTCAAATATTATTCCTCTAAAAATAATTCTAAGATAACATTTTAATTGTTTTTAAACTTGATTTTCTAATTAAAACAGATTTCCGACTGAAGTGATAAATAAGGTTAGTTTTTATTGAAAAAAATTTCTTAATTATCTTATGTAACTCACTGACCCCAGTTACCCAGAATTAGTACATTATTACATGACGTTGGCATGATCACAAAAGATCAAGTCTTGAAAGTCCGATTAGTTTAGTAGCCTTGGAATCACAAGATACATTCATAAAGTTAACATTACATCATAAAGTGAAAAATAAAAAACATCTTGTCTTTATAGACCAAAATCATATACCCTCATACTATCCATGCAGGTCATTCATAAAATAATTCTTCACATCCTGGGAAAAATAAAACATAGAAAGGACCATGTTTGGAAAACGACGGGAAGATTCCTTTATAAACATCTTATAAAAGTCAAAAAAGGTTATAAATGACTTTAACACATAGTTTGTAAAATAGTAAGAATGATTTTAAATACATTTTTAAGAAACATGGATGTGGATGATAAAGAGGTCCCAGTAGATAATTATGTATAAACAATCTCGGATAATGAGGAGATTGTGAAATAAACCCTTAACTTATAATTTTCCTTCGTCGAGGATAGGTTAACCTCCTTTAAAATAGTTAAATAATTTTTATTAAATTATACAAGAATCATATACATAAATATGATATCATATATGATCTTTAAATATTTCATTGTTAATAATATTTTAGTATTATCGTTGTTTCGGGTGTTCACTTACTCGTTTTCCTTTATATGTTTTGTTACATAAGACATGTTTTTTATCCATAGGTTGTAACTTATTCATATCCAGAATGATATCAAGTCCTAACATTATTTTTAATCATCAAATGAAAATTATTCTTGAATGAATATGATGGGGAATGAATCTCATCGCGTTCGTGGAGACTATAGTCCGTACGTACACATGAGTGACAATATCATTCTTTTGATATTATAATAATATATAACTAGATGGTGTATCACACATAAATAATAATTATCATTTTATATTTATTATATACATGAATTACACATCATTATTATACCCATCTAAATAATAATGTATTGAATAACAATTACACCACGATGTGGAGACGGTAAGTCGTACGTACGCATGTATGGTGACATATCATCTAAGGGATGGATAGAATGATGAATATGGTTGTACCATATTTATAATAACATAATAGTATATAGAAGATAATCGACTTATTATTTTAGAATGGAAATAACAAATAAATAAGAAGTGGAAGAAGAAAGGAACTTGAAAGAGGGTGGTGAAAACATTACCTCTTCTTCGGGTTATTCCATTTGATTTGATCAAAAGGGCTCCTTAGGTTGGCTTTATTATAAAACTAAGGCCTCTAGGTTGAAATGATGGAAGCTGAGAGGATATTTGGGAAGGGTTTGGCTGATCCAAAAGGATTTTAAGTTGTGAATTATAGATAAGGGGGTGCCCTTTTATAAGAGGGGTGAGGGGCACCTTAGGAAAAGCTATAAATATTATTTTATAATAAATTCATATTCGGATTCTAATGGCTAAAAAGTGTATTATTTAAATTTTATGGTCGGTATGGGTTTAAAAACACCCAACCAATAGGTTTTAGACTGGTTTGGGTCACAATATTAACCTTATCTTTTAGTTTTAACTCTTAGTTAATTAGTTTCTCATTTACCGTGTCTCTTTGTATTTATATATTATATGGTTAATAAACTTACTATAAACTTAAAAACGAACCCCAAGTGGTTCATTAATGACACACCAATAATTATATAAGTCTCTTGGATGAGCCTTATATTTTTAGGAATTGATTATCAATTATTAATATAATATTTGTTTTAAAAACTCTTTTATTCCAATTTTGACCTTATTTGGTATTTTTTTTACTAAATTCATAAAAGCATTATTAATTTAAAACTAATTCATTTAATCAACCCTAACATGTCATATTAACCTATAAAATTCGTGTAATTCATTAAAAGTCTAAAATTATATTTATTTGGGTGTTTATAATATCAATTATTTTAATATTTCACTAATAAGGTAATTTTTTTTAAAAGGTTGGGGTCGAAGCCTCATTTTTATTATTAAATCAAAGCAAAGACCTCTTTTAACTGGGTAGAGGGAAAGACATTACATAGCCCGAAGGCCCAGTGGGCTTGTATCCCATTACATAGCCCGTAGGCCCAAATTCTAAGGCCAATTCACATTCTGCGAATAGTAACCTGCTGCTACAGTACCGCACAGTATCGTCGACGCTACAGTGCCCTGCCGCCGCTACAGTACCCACTGATGAACAGTGCTGCCACTGCTACAGTACCACTACTGTAATTCTATAGTACCTTCGCCCCATGGGTTTTGAAACCCCATTTTCCATGTAGTATTACGGGGTTCTTACCACTAAGCCAAACCCCAACTACTCACTAATAAGGTAATTACTGCATCATAATTGTGTCAAAAATAAATTAAATTATTTAATGTCTAAAAATTATGAATAAAATAACATTATGTAGGAACTCTTTCTATATTTATAGTTAATATTTATAATCTAATTTATCTTATGTATAACCCTATATTAAAAATGTTTTAGTTATTTAACTTTGATTTTATCTCTTTTAACTCTTCTTTTAATTAAATAATAATAAATGTCCTAATCTAATCCAAGTGGACCAAAGAGGTTTATATTTTGTTCCTAAGGTTGTTTTATGTCGAATTATACTTAGCCAATAGAATTAAGACATGTGTTAGGGTAATAATAAAATGATTTTTACCCTTAATTACCCTATTTACTTTTAACCGTGGTAAATAAAAGTAAAAAGTTACAATTCACCAAAAATTATTTTTATCTTATTGAACCACATTTTACTCCTTGGTATTAACCATGTCTCTCGGATTTTCAAAATTTCACTCACAGAAGCGGTAAAATTAAGTTTTATATGAATTTGAAAATTCTCCTAGGATGTGGGTAAAAGACGGTGAAAAGTTTAATAAAATTTGTATATATCTAAAATTATTATAAACTAAATCCAATGAATTTCATTGAACTTATATAGGTATTATGTACCTATTTTGACCTAAAATAAATTTAAATAAAATAAATAATTATTTAAATAAAAATTCGGTTTTAAACTATAACTCAGTGTTTTTCAGTATTCATAAAAAATTGAATGTTTTCAGAAAAATACCAAAAATTCACCCAAATAAAATTTCGATATTATGAATCCTAAAATGAAGTCTATTTTGAAAGATAAAATTTATAAAATTTCAAAAAGTGGGTATTACTATTCATAACGGCTAGTTTGATTTGTTGTGGTGTGTGTTAGAACTCGAAGTTGCGTACAACACACGCTACTGTATTATTCAAAGAGAGGCGTACTGTGGAAGCTTGGGGTGTTACATTCTCTCCTCCTTCAAATAATTTCATCCTCGAAATTTCTAGAATATTACTGCATAAAAAGACTTGAGTGGTTCTTCATCATAAGGTCCTCGGGTTCCCACGTTGCCTCTTCCATCTTATGGTTTCTCCATAGAGATTTTACCAGACGAGTCGTCCTGTTTCTCAACACTTGTTCTCTGGTATCAATAATCCAGATGGGCTCTTCATAATAATATAGATTGGGTTCTAGTTCTACTTCCTCATATGTGAGTATATGCGTTGGGTCAGGCATGTATTTTCCCAACAGTGAAACATAGAACACATCATGAACTTTGGAGAGATTTGGTGTCATTTCCAAATGATAATCTACAACACCAATTCGTTCTATAATTTCGAATGGTCCGTTGTACCTGGGACTAAATTTACCATTATTACTAAAACGTATAACTCCCTTACATGGATATACCTTCAAGAAAACATGACCTCCTACCTGAAATTCCAAATCCTTCCTTCAGTTGTCTGCATATCTCTTCTGCATACTTTGAGCTTCTTTGATGTGGTTTTGGATTACCTTCACTGTTTCCATCATTTCCTCCACCAGTTCTGGGCCTACAAGTTTTCTTTCACCAACACCATCCCAACAGGTTGGTGTGCGACGTCTCTTTCTGTATAAGTCTCCATATGGTGTCATCCGAATACTTGAATGGAATCTATTGTTATAGGAAAATTCTACCAGAGGTAAATATTGATCCCGCATACCTTGAAAGTCAAGTGAACAGGATCTCAACATGTCTTCTAAAGTTTGAATAGTCTGTTCTGATTGTCCATCTGTTTGAGGGTGGTAGGCAGTGCTCAAAGGAAGTTCAGTATCCTAGTCCTTCTGAAGAGTATTCCAAAATCTTGAAGTAAAATTGGGATCACGATCAGAAATAATCAATAGGGGTACTCCATTAAGTCTCACGACTTCGTTAATATATAGTCTTCTTAGACGTTCAAGTGGTAGATCTTCTCTTATTTCAAAAAAATTTACTGACTTGGTAAGATGATCAATAATGACCCATATTGCATCGTTCCTTCTAGGAGTCTTTGGTTGTCCCATGACAAAGTCCATCGTCATATTATCCCATTTACACTCAGGTATGAGAAGTGGTTGCATGAATCCTCCAGGTAGTTGTCTTCCGGCTTTCACATGTTGACAAAACATACATCTTGACACAAAATCAGAAATATCCCTCTTAATGTTTTCCAAAAAAAAATTCCTTCAAATCTCTATACATTTAGGTTCTCCCAGGGTGTATAGAGAAATTGGATCTATGAGCATCATCCAAAAAATCCCTTTTTATATCAGGTTTATCGGGAACACAAAGTCTCTCTCCAAATTTCAAAATTCCTCCTTCATACACAAAGTCACTCAATCTCCCATCATTCACAACTTTAATCTTCTTTTGAAATTCTTCATCATCGGTCTAAGAACTCTTTATCCTTTCTAGTAAATATGGTTTGGAAACCATTTGAAAAAGTATTGATATTTCACCTTCCTTGGTTATTCCCATATCTATCTTTACTAGATCCATGAAAATAGGATCCCTTTCAATTCTCATCTTGTTCAAAACTCCATGATATTTTCTGCTCAAAGCATCTACAACCTTATATTCCTTCCCTAGGTGGTAGCATATCGTCCAATCATAATCCTTGAGTAGTTCAAGCCATCTCCATTGCCTCATGTTGAGTTATTTCAGTGAGAAAATATATTTCAAACTCTTGGGATCAGTATAAATATCACATTTTTCACCATAGAGATAGTGTCTCCAAATCATCAAAAAAAATATTACAGCATCTAACTCAAGAACATGAGTAGGATATTTTTTTCTCATGAATTTTCAGCTGTTGTGATGCATAGGCAATAACCCTATCATTCTGCATAAGGACACAACCAAGTCCTTTCTTTGAAGCATCACTATAAATAACATACCATCATTCCCCGATGGTAGAGTCAATATAGGAGCATTAACTAATCTTCTATTTAATTCTTTGAAACATTCTCCACACTCTTTTGTCCAAAAAAAATTTAACCCCTTTACGTGTGAGCTTCATTAATTGGTTAGCCAATCAGGAAAAATTCTGGACGAAACGTCGATAATAACCTGCTAAACCAATAAAACTGCGTACCTCAGTTATACTTGTTGGTGCTGGAAATTCTTGGATTGCTCCGGTATTAGAAGGATCAACAGATATTCCATCCTTAGAGACAATATGGCCATGAAAATAAATCTCATGAAGCCAAAAAAGGTTAAGAAGGGCCATGTTTGTAAAATGACGGAAAGATTCCTTTATAAACATCTTATAAAAGTCAAAAAAGGTTATAAATGACTTTAAACCATAGTTTGTAAAATAGTAAGAATGATTTGAAATACATTTTTAAGAAACATGGATGTGGATGATAAAGAGGTCCAAGTAGATAATTACGTATAAACAATCTCGGATAATGAGGAGATTGTGAAATAAACCCTTACCTTATACTTTTCCTTCGTCGAGGATAGGTTAACCTCCTTTAAAGTAGATAAATCATTTTTATTAAATTATACAAGAATCATATACATAAATATGATATCATATATGATCTTTTAATATTGATTTGTTAATAATATTTTAGTATTATCCTCCTTTCGGGTGTTCACTTACTCGTTTTCCTTTATATGTTTTGTTACATAAGACATGTTTTTTATCCATAGGTTGTAACTTATTCATATCCAGAATGATATCAAGTCCTTAAACATTATTTTTAATCATCAAATGAAAATTATTCTTGAATGAATACGATGGGGAATGAATCTCATCGCGTTCGTGGAGACTATAGTCCGTACGTACACATGAGTGACAATATCATTATTTTGATATTATAATAATATATAAATAGATGGTTTATCACACATAAATAATAATTATCATTTTATATTTATTATTTACATGAATTACACATCATTATTATACCCATCTAAATAATAATGTATTGAATAAAAATTACACCACGATGTGGAGACGGTAAGTCGTACGTACGCATGTATGGTGACATGTCATATAAGGGATGGATAGAATGCTGAATATGGTTGTACCATATTTATAATAACATCATAGTATATATAAGATAATCGAATTATAATTTTAGAATGGAAATAACAAATAAATAAGAAGTGGAAGAAGAAAGGAACTTGAAAGAGGGTGGTGAAAACATTACCTCTTCTTCGGGTTATTCCTTTTGATTTGATCAAAAGGGCTCCTTAGGTTGGATTTATGCTACAACTAAGGCCTCTAGGTTGAAATGATGGAAGCTGAGAGGATATTTGGGAAGGTTTTGGCTCATCCAAAAGGCTTTTAAGTTGTGAATTAGAGATAAGGGGGTGCCCTTTTATAAGAGGGGTGAGGGGCACCTTAGGAAAAGATAGAAATATTATTTTATAATAAATTCATATTCGGATTCTAATGGCTAAAAAGTGTATTATTTAATGGTTATGGTCGGTATGGGTTTGAAACCACCCAACCAATATGTTTTAGACTGGTTTGGGTCACTATATTAACCTTATATTTTAGTTTTAACTCTTAGTTAATTAGTTTCTCATTTACCATGTCTCTTTGTATTTATATATTATATGGTTAATAAACTTAATATAAACATAAAAACGAACCCCAAGTGGTTCATTAATGACACACCTATAATTATATAAGTCTCTTGGCTGAGCCTTATATTTTTAGGAATTGATTATCAATTAATAATATAATATTTGTTTTAAAAACTATTTTTTTCCAATTTTGACTTTATTTGGTATTTTGTTTTTACTAAATTCATAACAGCATTATTACTTCAAAAATAATTCATTTAATCAACCCAAACATGTCATATTAACCTATAAAATTCGTGTAAATCATTAAAAGTATAAAATTATATTTATTTCGGTGTTTATAATATCAATTATTGTAATATTTCACTAATAAGGTAATTTTTTTTAAAAGGTTGGGGTCGAAGCCTCATTTTTATTATTAAATCAAAGCAAAGACCTCTTTTAACTGGTAAGAGGGAAACCCATTACATAGCTCGAAGGCCCAGCGGGCTTGTAGTCCATTACATAGCCCGTAGGCCCAAATTCTAAGGCCAATTCACATTCTGGGAATAGTAACCTGCGGCTACAGTACCGCACAGTATCGTCACCGCTACAGTGCCTTTCCGCCGCTACAGTACCCACTGATGAACAGTGTCACCACTACTACAGTACCGCTACAGTAATGCTACAGTACTTGCGCCCCATGGGTTTTGAAACCCCATTTTCCATGTAGTATTACGGGGTTCTTACCACTAAGCCAAACCCCAACTACTCACTAATGAGGTAATTACAGCATCATCATTGTGTCAAAAATAAATTAAATTATTTAATGTCTAAAAAATATGAACAAAATAACATTATGTAGGAACTCTTTCTACATTTATAATTAATATTTCTGATCTAATTTATCTTATGTATAACCCAATATTAAAAATGTTTTAGTTATTTAACTTTGATTTTATCTCTTTTAACTCTTCTTTTAATTAAATAATAATAAATCTCCTAATCTAATCCAAGTGGACCAAAGAGGTTTATATTTTGTTCCTAAGGTTGTTTTAGGTCGATTATACTTAGACAATAGAATTAAGACATGTGTTAGGGTAATAATAAAATCATTTTTACCCTTAATTACCCTATTTACTTTTAACCGTGGTAAATAAAAGTAAAAAAGTTACAATTCACAAAAAATTATTTTTATCTTATTGAACCACATTTTACTCCTTGGTATTAACCGTGTCTCTCGGATTTTTAAAATTCCACTCACAGAAGCGGTAAAATTACGTTTTATGTGAATTTGCAAATTCTCCTAGGATGTGGGTAAAAGACGGTGAAAAGTTCAATAAAATTTGTATATATCTAAAATTATTATAAACTAAATCCAATGAATTGCATTGAACTTATATTGGTATTATGTACCTATTTTGACCTAAAATAAATTTAAATAAAATAAATAATTAT
Source organism: Viscum album (assembly GCA_963277665.1). Classification (NCBI taxonomy): domain Eukaryota; kingdom Viridiplantae; phylum Streptophyta; class Magnoliopsida; order Santalales; family Viscaceae; genus Viscum; species Viscum album. The sequence goes on from OY728163.1 coordinate 221,535,975, forward strand.
TTAAATAAAAATTCTGTTTTAAACTATAACTCAGTGTTTTTCAGTATTCATAAAAAATTGAATATTTTCAGAAAAATACCAAAAATTCACCCTAAGAAAATTTCGATATTCTGAATCCGAAAATGAAGTCTATTTTGAAAGATAAAATTTATAAAATTTCAAAAAGTGGGTATTACTATTCATAACGGCTAGTTTGATTTGTTGTGGTGTGTGTTAGAACTCGAAGTTGCTTACAACACACGTTACTGTATTATTCAAAGAGAGGCGTACCGTGGAAGCTTGGGGTGTTACATTCTCTCCTCCTTCAAATAATTTCAACCTCGAAATTTCTAGAATATTACTGCATAAAAAGACTCGGGTGGTTCTTCATCATAAGTTCCTCGGGTTCCCACATTGCCTCTTCCATCTTATGGTTTCTCCATAGAGCTTTTACCAGACGAGTCATCCTGTTTCTCAACACTTGTTCTCTGGTATCAATAATCCTGATGGGCTCTTCGTAATAATATAGATTGGGTTCCAGTTCTACTTCCTCATATGTGAGTATATGTGTTGGGTCAGGCATGTATTTTCCCAACAGTGAAACATGGAACACATCATGAACTTTGGAGAGACTTGGTGGCCTTGCCAAATGATAAGCTACAACACCAATTTGTTCTATAATTTCGAAAGGTCCGTTGTACCTGGGACTAAATTTACCATTATTACTAAAACGTATAACTCCCTTCCATGGAGATACCTTCAAGAAAACATGACCTCCTACCTGAAATTTCAAATCCTTCCTTCAGTTGTCAGCATATCTCTTCTGCATACTTTGAGAAGCTTTGATGTGGTTTTGGATTACCTTCACAGTTTCCATCGTTTCCTCCACCAGTTCTGGGCGTACAAGTTTTCTTTCACCAACATCATCCCAACAGGTTGGTGTGCGACGTCTCTTTCTGTATAAGTCTTCATATGGTGTCATCTGAATACTTGAATGGAAGCTATTGTTATAGGAAAATTCTGCCAAAGGTAAATATTGATCCCGCATACCTTGAAAGTCAAGTGAACAGGATCACAACATGTCTTCTAAGGTTTGAATAGTCCGTTCTGATTTTCCATCTGTTTGAGGGTGGTAGGCAGTGCTCAAAGGAAGTTCAGTATCCAAGTCCTTCTGAAGAGTATTCCAAAATCTTAAAGTAAAATGGGGATCACGATCAGAAATAATCCATAGGGGTACTCTATGAAGTCTCACGACTTCATTAATATATAGTCTTGTAAGACGTTCAAGTGGTAGATCTTCTCTTATTGCAAGAAAATGTACTGGCTTGGTAAGATGATCAACAATGACCCAAATTGCATTGTTCCTTCTAGGAGTCTTTGGTAGTCCCATGAAAAGTCCATCGTGATATTATCCCATTTACACTCAGGTACGAGAAGTGGTTGCATGACTCCTCCAGGTAGTTGCCTTCCGGCTTTCACATGTTGACAAACCATACATCTTGACAAAAAATCAGCAATCTCCCTCTTCATGTTGTCCCAAAAAAAATTCCTTCAAATCTCTATAAATTTAGGTTCTCCCAGGGTGTATAGAGAAATTGGAACTATGAGCATCATCCAAAAAATCCCTTTTTATTTCAGGTTTATCGGGAACACAAAGTCTCTTTCCAAATTTCAAAATTCCCCCTTCATACACAATGTCACTCAATCTCCCATCATTCACAACTTTAATCTTCTTTTGAAATTCTTCATCATCGGTCTAAGAACTCTTTATCCTTTCTAGTAAATATGGTTTGGAAACCATTTGAAAAAGTATTGATATTTCACCTTCCTTGGTTATTCCCATATCCATCTTTACTAGATCCATGAAAATAGGATCCCTTTCAATTCTCATCTTGTTCAAAACTCCATGATATTTTCTGCTCAAAGCATCTACCACCTTATCTTCCTTCCCTAGGTGGTAGCATATCATCCAATCATAATCCTTGAGTAGTTCAAGCCATCTCCTTTTCCTCATGTTGAGTTATTTCAGTGAGAAAATATATTTCAAACTCTTGTGATCAGTATAAATCTCACATTTTTCACCATAGAGATAGTGTCTCCAAATCATAAAAAAAATATTACAGCATCTAACTCAAGAACATGAGTAGGATATTTTTTCTCATGAATTTTTAGCTGTTTTGATGCATAAGCAATAACCCTATCATTCTGCATAAGGACACAACCAAGTCCTTTCTTTGAAGCATCACTATAAATAACAAACCATAATTCCCCGATGGTAGAGTCAATATAGGAGCATTAACTAATATTCTATTTAATTCTTTGAAACATTATCCACGCTCTTTTGTCCAAAAAAAATTTAACCCCTTTACGTGTGAGCTTCATTAATTGGTTAGCCAATCGGGCAAAATTCTGGATGAAACGTCGATAATAACCTGCTAAACCAATAAAACTGCGTACCTCAGTTATACTTGTTAGTTCTGGTCATTCTTGGATTGCTCCTGTCTTAGAAGGATCAACATAGATTCCATCCTTAGAGACAATATGGCCATGAAAATAAATCTCCTGAAGCCAAAATTTACACTTTCTAAACATTCCATATAATTCATGTCTTCTAAGAGTCTTCATGATAATGCGCGAGTGATTTTCATGATCTACATAGATTTTGGAGTATACCAATATATCATCAATAAATACCACTAAACAATCATCGAGATATTCCTTGAAAACTTTGTTCATTAGATCCATGAATACAGAGGGTGCATTAGTCAATCCAAAAGGCATTACCTTAAACTTGTAATGCTCGTACCTGGTTCGAAATGTTGTCTTCAGAATGTCTTCCTTATTCAAACGCAACTGATGGTATCGAGATCAAAGTTCAATCTTTGAAAACTATTGAGCTTCATGCAGTTGGTCAAATAAATCATCAATGCGAGGTAGGGGATACTTTTTCTTTATTTTTATAGCATTGATTTCCCTGTAGTCGATACATAACCTCATAGATCCATCTTTCTTCTTAACAAAAAGGACAGGGGATCCTTGGGGAGAAACACTAGGGAGAATAAATCTCTTATTACTCAATTCCCCTAGTTGTTTCTTTAGTTCAACTAATTCCACAATGGCCATTCTATAAGGGTTTTTCGATATAGGCCTTGAACTAGGAATTAAATAAATGGATAACTCAACTTCTCGTTCAATAGGATGTCCAAGTAAATCTTCCAGAAACACATCTACATATTCTTTCACAATAGGTACATCCTCTATTTGAACATTCCTTTCCTCACCGACAGTTATTTCATTCTCTTCCTCCCCAATAATTTAATTTTGTTGAGCTACTGGGGGTGGATCTAGATAAGAATTAGGTGGTGACGATTCTTCTCTAAAGATAAGGTGTTCCTTATCATCATCATCAAAAATCATAACCTCCTTATTCTTACAATAAGTCTTCACATCATGGTACAAAAGCCAATCCATACCGAGGATTATATCAAACTCAATCATAGGTATGATGATGAGATCAGTAGATAAAAACATTTATATGTTGTAATGGGAACGAATTCACAAAAATTTGTTGTAATGATACCTCCCTTAGGTGTTTTGACGGACAAATCTCTTGTTAAATCAAATTGGAAATATCTAATTTTCTTAGAAAACTGGGAAGATATGAAAAAATGCAATGATCTAGAATCAAATAAATCATTTTCTAAACTTGAGGAAACCATTAAATTACCTTCCACCACGTCTTTCGGAGCTTCTACCTCAGCTGTAGTGATAGCATAAGCTTGTCCTTGATCCCTTGGCCTTTTCTGAGGTAAGTTCCCTTGACGCTTAAGACATTCATTTGCATAATGTCCCATCTCCCTGCAATTTTAGCATTGAACATCGGTAGCTTCATTCTTCCCATTTCAATCATGAGCTTGGTGGACTTTTACATCATACTTGTAACAGTCTTCCATTCCCTTGAAGTAAGTACCAGGGTATTTCTTTCCACATTTATTGCTGGATGGATATTCATTTTTTCCCTTCTTCCCTTTATTTCCATTCCTAAAGTGATTGGCATATCACTTATTCTCTTGCTTTAATTTAAAGTCATTAGACTTAGAGAATTTCTTTTTCTGTCTTGATGGCACATGATACAATATATTCGTATGACGAGAACGATTGTGAGACTAATGCTCGATGGAGAAATGGTTTAAACCCATAAAAGAAATGATCAATCTTACTCCTTGGATTATGTATATAATTTTCTTCAAGCCTCGCTATCCTTGAAAATTTAGCCTCATACTTTTCAAAATTCTCATCCTCCATTTTCCTCAGACTCAAAAATTGTCTTTCCATATCCGCTCGATGGTCATCAGGAAAGTATTTTTTTAGGAAAATCTCTTTAAACTCCCTCTATAACATACTTGATAATTCTTCATCTTCTTTTGTATTTTTAATCAATGACCACCATTGATCAGCATATCTAGTGAGGTGGTAAATTGTCATGACAACTTTTTCCCTTTCACTACTTCCCAAAGCCTGAAGTACTTTCTCTAGGGAATTTATCCATTACTCAGCTACTAGTGGATTTGTACCCCCATTGATGGTTGGTGGTTGTTGGCTCATGAAGCGATATAACATTGATCCTCCACATAGTGGATCTGGGTTTTCCATATGGGTAAGGTTATTATTCATAACTTGAGTGAGTTATCCCAGTATGGTGATTAGTTGATCAGCGCCAGTTACATCACCAGCTCCACTATAATTATCTTGATTAGGATGGAAATCCCTACATAGAGTGTGTGCATTGATACGGTTCTCATTCCTTCCACTAGGCACCATTTCTGAACAATGGAAAAAACTATATTAGTTTATGAATCGAAATAAATAATTCCAAACATGTAAAACACTTAACATAAATTGAATAGTTTATGGATATAATCCATAATCATAAAAAATGTTTTCTTTGAGGAAGTATATACTCATAAACCCTTCAAAATTGTTTTAAAAAAATGGGAATTATCTTAAGCATACCCCTGGGAGTTTCCTAACCAAGAGTACAGTAAGGCCCGTTGTCGTGCACCAGTTCCCGATCGATTCAAGATCAAAGCGGTGTTTTTGGGTTTTACCCCTAGGTACATCTGTGTCAGAGCTGTCTATACCGGCTCGTATCTAGACAGGGATTTATTTCTCAGAAAACTGCCAAAATATCTACAATACCGAAATTCTATTTAATTCTTCTACACTAATCCTCAAATTCTATCTTAGGGCTATGTTTCCTAATCAAAGTTTATCTAAATCTAGCTTCCAAGGTTTGTACTAAACTTCCTCTGATACCAACTGTAACGCCCCAAACCCAGTTACCCAGAGTTGGTGCATTATTATATAACATTGGAATGATCACAAAAGATCATGTTTCAAAATACTGATTAGTTTAGTGGCCTTGGAATCACTAGATACATTCATAAAGTTTACATTACATCATAAAGTGAAAAACTACAACAACATATAGTCTTTATAGACCACACTCATATCCCCTCATACTATCCCGGCAGGTCATTCATAAAATAATTCTTCACGTCTTGGGAAAAATAAAACATAGAAAGGGGTGAGCTCAGATGCTCGGTAAGGATAACAATATAACAGAAACTTTCATAAATAAGAATAAACATTTAAGGCAATGTATAACTAAAACAAAATCCCTTTAAACTTGATCTTCATCATAATATGGAAAAGATAAAATGAAATAATTCCATTTACTTATTCACATGGATATTCTACTAATCTAATAATCACATTAAATATCAATAACAACTTTCATAATAAGGGAATGCATAATTCCAGACTATCATAACAACATAGTCAAGGCCTTATGCCAAGACTACAAATAAGATTTTTTCAAAGCCTTGTTCCAAAACACTAGTTTGTCTCATGAGACCTACTAATGAATCTAGGAGCTATAGCGGGCTCCACCCGTCACTTACTAAGTCCAATGCCTTCCTCATATGAAAAGGTTTAAACATAACATAAACATTCGTATTGAAACTAGTATACAAAATGTCAACAATTTATCCATAAACCAAGAATGGTATAAAAATAAAAAATCCATAGTCAAACATATCACAAAACAATCAATACAATATGGATGTTTTGTATCATAATAAATTGACTTCAAATAATCTTAAAATCCATCAAAGGATGTTGACATAGATGAAATCAAAACTATTTGAGAGAAATATCTCTTTTTTTAAATCATTTAAAAGTCACATAGTTATAAAAGGAAACATTTACATTTAGAATATTCTTATAAGATTTTAAGTAAAGCTTCGATGATTTTATAATGGCATAAAATAGCCGTACCCGTCGTATAAGTTAAAAAAAGTCATTCTTACCTTAATTTTGTCGAAAAGGTTAAAAAGGACCTTGTTTGGAAAATGATAGAAAGATTCCTCTATAAACATCTTATAAAAGTCAAAAAAGGGTATAAATGACTTTAAACCATAGTTTTTAAAGTAGTAATAATGATTTGAAATACATCTTTAAAAACATGGTTGTGGATGATAAAGAGATCCCAGTAGATAATTACGTATAAACAATCTCAGATAATGAAGAGATTGTGAAATAAACCCTTACCTTGTAATTTTCCTTGGTAGAGGGTAGTTTAACATCCTATATAATAGTTAAATAACTATTATTAAATTATACAATAATAATATACCTAAATATGATATCATATATGATCTTTTAATATTGCTTTGTTAAAAATATTTTAGTATTATCGTCGTTTCGGGTGTTCACTTACTCTTTTTCTTTTATATGTTTTGTTACATAGGCTGTGTTTGTTATCAATAGGTTGTATCTTATTCATATCCAAAATTATATCAAGTCCTTAAAAATTATTTTAAATCATAAAATGAAAATTAGTCTTGAATGGATATGATGGGGAATGAATCTCATCGCGTTCGTGGAGACGGTAGTCCGTACGTACGCACGAGTGACAATATAATTATTTTGATATCAAAATAATATATAATTGGATGGGGTATCATATATAAAGAATCATTATCATGTTATAATTATTATTTACATTAATTACACATCATTATTATACCCATACAAATAATAATGTATTGAATAACAATTACACCACGGCGTGGAGACGGTAAGCCGTACGTATGCACGTATGGTAACATGTCACCCAATGGATCGATAGAATACTGAATATTGTTGTACCATATTTATAATAACATCACGTTATATATAATATACTGGATTAGTTATTTTATAATGTAAATAACAAATAAAGAAGAAGTGGAAGAAGAAAGGAACTTGAAAGAGGGTGGTGAAAACATTACCTCTTCTTCGGGTTCTTCCTTCTGATTTGATCAAAAGGGCTCCTTAGGCTGGCTTTTTGATCAATATAAGGCCTTTAGGTTAAATTTAGGAAAGGTGAGAGGATATTTGTGCAGGTGTTTGTTGATATAATATGTTTTAGGGTGTGAATTAGAGATAAGGGGGGGTGCCCTTTTATAAGAGGTGTGAGGGGCACCTTAGGAAAAGCAAGCAATATTATTTTATAATAAATTAATATTCGGTTTCTAATGGATCCAAAGTGTATTATTTAAATTTTAAGGTGGGTATGGGTCGAAAACCACCCAACCAATAGGTTTTATATAGGTTTGGGTCACTATATTAACCTTATCTTTTATTTTTAACTCTTAGTTAATTAGTTTCACATTTACCATGTCTCTTTGTATTTTTGTATTATATGGTTAATAAACATACTATAAACTTCCAAGAGAACACCAAGTGGTTCATTAATGATAAAAATATAATTATATAAGTCTCTTGGACGAAACATATATTTTTATTAATTTATTATCAATTAATAATAAAATATTTGTTTTAAAAACACATTTATGTCAATTTTGATACTATTTGGTATTTTGTTTTTGATAAATTTATAACAGTATTATTACTTCGAACCTAATTAATTTAATCAACCCTAACATGTCATATTAACCTATAAAACTCTTTTGATTCATTAAAATTCTAAAATTATATTTATTTGGGTATTTATATTATCAATTATTTTAATATTTCACTAATAAGGTAATTACTGCATCATCATTGTGTCACAAATAAATTAAATTATTTAATGTCTAAATTTTTTTAATAAAATAAAATTATGTAGGAAATATTTTTATATTTCTAATTAATATTTATAATATAATTTATCTTATGTATAACCCTATATTAAAAATATTTTAGTTATTTAACTTTGGTTTTATCTCTTTTAACTCCTCTTTGAATTAAATAATAATAAATGTCCTAATCTAATCCAAATGAACCAAATAGGATCATATTTTATTCATAAGGGTATTTTTGGTCGAATTATACTTATCCAATAGAATTAGGACATTTTTTAGGGTAATAATAATATCATTTTTACCCTTAATTACCCTATTTACTTTTAACCGTGGTAAATAAAAGTAAAATGTTACTATTCATAAAAAATTATTTTTATCTTATTGAACCAAATTTTACTCATTTATATTAACCATGTCTCTTTTATTTTTGAAATTCCACTCATAGAAGTGATAAAATTACGTTTTATGTAAATTTTCAAATTCTCCTATGATGTGGGTAAAAGACGGTGAAAAGTTCAATAAAAGTTTTATATATCTAAAATTATTATAAACTGGCTCCAATGAATTACATTGAACTTATATAGGTATTATGTATCTATGTTGACCTAAAATAAATTTAAATAAAATAGATAATTATTTAAATAAAAATTTGGTTTTAAACTATAACTCATTGTTTTTCACTATTCATCAAAAATTGAATGTTTTCATAAATATACCAAAAAATTCACCATAAGCAAATTTCGATATTCCGAATCCAAAAATGAAGTATATTTTTAAAGATAAAATTTATAAAATTTCAAAAGTGGGTATTACTATTCATAACGGCTAGTTTGATTGGTTGTGGTGTGTGTTAGAACTCAAAGTTGCGTACAACACACGCTACTATATTATTCAAAGAGAGGCATATCGTGGAAGCTTGGGGTGTTACATATTATGTACCAAAGAGAGTAATAATAGTAATAATACATGAATATATCTTGAGTGAACAAAGGTGAAGAAATATCATGAGTATTTTTAAGTGATGTATTGTACAATTTCATTAATGGAATTATAATCATAAATACTCCCAATAAATGATGAGATTGTTCTAATAAACTCTTTGAATTTTTTTTAACATGTATTTGGATTTGTTATTTTTTTTGTTCCACAAAATTATATCCTCATTTAATCATCTTAATAATGGTAACCATGAAATAAATATAACATATGTTCAGTTTAAATTGTTTCACAATAAGTAATAAAATCTATAAATAGAAAATGAAATATAATGTCCAGGGAGAGAATTAGCCATATGTACACATGAACGATGTTTCCATTTTCTAATCATTTTTAAATAAAGAAATTAAATTATAAATATAGTATATTTTAAATATATTTTTTATTTAATATATATAATAAATTTTTATTTATCCAATCTTTAATGTATTCAATGTAAATTGTGAATGAATCACATTACTTCAAGGATGCGGTAGTCCACAAGTCCAGAAACGAAGTTATTGTATTTCAGAAAAATAAAAAGAATGAAGTTATAAGTTATTTAATAATTCAAGATGAATAAATAAGTTATAAATATCATATATATCATATAAAAACTGAATTTACATCATTATTTCGAACCATGAAAGTTAAAAATTGAAGAATGAGCAACATCAGTTATTGGGCGGTAGTCTGTAGTAAACGTGAACGATGATTTTATTTGACATTTGACGAATGTTTATGTGAGTACTGGTATAAACCATAAAAAGTAACTCTCTGTTATATCAACTATACTATTTTTATTATGTAGTCATGTGATTATAATAATTGAGGAGGTGGATGATTAAATAAAATAAAAGAGTTTGTGAAAGGTTTCTACCTCTTCTTTGGTAAACTCCATTTGGATTGCTCCAAATAGATTCCTTGGTTGGATTTATTACAAAAGGTAGGATTATATTATAATGGTAGGGATTCTAGGGGGATATTTTAGTAGAGTTTAGACAAGAAAAATGGCTTCAGCTATTGAAGAAATTAGGGGGTGAGTGTCGTTTTATTGTGTAGGAGAGTGGCAATGTTGTAAATAAAAAAAGGAAAAACAATTGAGAGGACTACCTTAAATCATGTTCATCCATTATTTATTCATTTTTTATTCAGTAGGGGGATTGGTCAAAATATCCTAATACAGTGGTTTTGATGAAGTTTCTAGGTTATTGTTTCCCTTATATCATTGATTAACTACTATGTAATATTGTTTTTATCTTAATCACTATAATTAATTTTAATTAAATTCACAAATAATTTCAGTTAAAATCTAATTTTATGTAATTAGAAAATATAAATAATGATTATTCCAATATGAAATTCTTTTTTTTAAATTCTAATAATTTAGGTGGAGGAAATTAACTTTAAATTAATCTCAGAGTTCCCTCTCAACTGTTGGGTTGTAAGCAAAAATGTCTAAATGATTGAAATGTTTTTTTATAAATTTTAAATTTGATATTCATTATGATGACCTAAATTGTATTTATTGATGTAAAATTGATCTAATTAGTTTTTAAAAACAATAAAAATTATTATTTATCAAAAAAAATTTAAGAAAAATCATTTTTGAATTAAAATTCTGTATTTTTCACTAAGCATCCAAAAATGATTTTTTTTTTCAAAAAACCCATAATATTCACCTTAATAAAATTATAAAATGATAAATTAAAAAATGAGGTACATGTTATCAAATTAAATTTCCTAAATTTCCTCAAATAAAATTTATAATTTTTCACATACGGACATAAAAATCAGTTAATTTGAGAAAATATCATTTTCAAACATATAAATAATTTACAAAACATTATATATTTAAATATAAAATAGTATTATTCATATGAAAATTTATAAATAAAATTTTCAAATTAATTATTAATATTTATATTACTATTTTTAAGGATATTATTATAACTATTTCATTTAAAAATTTATAAAAATAAAATGTTGTTTTGAAGAAACCCAGTATTGTTTGTAATATAAGAGAATTCAACGTTGTGTGTAAAGAATGATTATCGTGGTGTAGGGTTTAATGAAATATTAAAATCATGTAGTATGAAACATAAGAAATAAAATGAAATTAATTTATTCAAAAATTGTCATAAAATCATTTTTTGTTACATTATACACCTTTTAAAATGAATTTCACCCAAAAAATGTATTGTTAGTATTGAAAAAAAATGAAGACGGTTTTAACTCAACATATCTTCATGCTCCCACATAGCTTCCACTAACTAATTATTTCTCCAAAAACATTGACCATGTGAGTGGTACTATTATTTACCACAATCTATGTATGATCCCAAAGTCCAAATGGTTGATCCTCATAATAATGATCATCCTCCAGTGGTATGACTTATGAGTTCAGTACATGTGAGTTGTCAGGTTTTTACATCCACAAGAGAGTTACATGGAACACATTGTGGACATGAGGCATGTTTATATGAAGTTCCTAGTCATAGGATACCATCCTGATATGATCTATAATCTCAAAGGGACTGATAAACCTATGGTTTTTCCCCTTCTTCATGAACCTCAAGACCTTATTCTATGGAGAGATTCATGTAAATAACCTCTTACTAACTTCACATTATATACCACATTGATGATTATCAGTGTAACTTCTCTATCGACTTTGAGTTTCCATGACATGATTCTGAATGTGTATAAACATATATTCCATTTATTTAGTGATCTATGTACTAAATAGATTTATTTTTCAGCTTAAACCCAACACATTGGAGCTCTAAATTTCTTCCCATGGAGGGATTCCTAACGAATCGTTCAGAATGCATGATTGAAATTTATTATTAGAAGAAAAAAAACTAGAGCATGGTGATAATCCCAAACACAATTAAGATCCATATAACTAGATCTCAACAGGTCCTCTAGGGTATCAATTGTTCTTTCAGTCTGATCATTCATCTAAGGATGATAAGAAGTGATGAAACATGATTCTGTATCAAGGGATTGTTGAATATTTCTCTTTAACTTTTAAGTAAACCTCATATACCGATCAAATAAAACAGAATCTGGTACTCCATGAAACCTTACAACATCATTATTGTATATCATGGTAAGATTCTCTAGAGTTAAGTATTATTTAATAGTAATAAAGTGTGCTGAATTTGAAAGGCTTTGGAATACCACCCATAAATCATTAAACCCATTATAGGTTTTTGGGAATCAAGAAACAAAATCCATAGTGACGTTCTCCCATTCCCATTCCGGTATGGGTAATGGATGGAAAATCCCTTTAGACTTTTTTCTTTCAAAATTAACTTGCTGGAATACAACGCATCATGATACAAACTCTACTATGTGCCTCTTTATGCCATCCTGGCAGAAAAATTCTTTCATGTCTCAATACATATTCTTACTTCCATGATGAATAGACAATGATGAAAGATTATTTTAATATAATATATCCCTCTTCAAATATAGTACATATGAAACAAATACAAGGTTCGTTATCATTCTCATTCCATTGTGATAATGGTTAAACTTTGAAACATATTTGACATTCTTCTACAGTTTTACATCTTCCTTTTTTTCCACATTAATATTCAATTGAATTAAGGGGTGAACATTCAATTGAGAAAGATATTATTTTTCCCTTACTTCAATATTTCAGTATCTATTCATTTCAAAACTACATAGATTTGATATTTTTCAATCATAATCATTAATAATCTATCATGATATTATCGACTCAAAAAATTAGCCACATTATTCTCTTTCTAAAGGTGGTAAGGTATTGTGCAGTCAAAATCCACTATCATCTCTAACCATATTCTCTGGTTCATGTTCAAAGACATCATTATAAATATACATTTTATAATTTTCTCATCAATATATAAATTAATCTTTTCTCCATAAATATAATTCCACCAAATCTTTAACAGAAAAATTAAAATAGCTAACTCAGAAAAATGTGGTGGGTAATCATGATCATGAATCTTCAATTTTCATGAAGAATAGGAAATGACCCTATTATTTTTCATAACAAAAAAAATCCAAACCCACTCCTATACTAATCACTATATATTAAAATCCATTCTCCACTCTAGGGTAATGTAAGAACAGGTTCATTGAAAAAACATATCTTCAGTTCATTGATTTTTACCTCACATTCATCAATCTAGAGGAACCCATCACCCTTACAAGTTAAATAAGTTAGAGGACTGAATAGTCTTGAGAAATTATCCTCAAAACATTAATAATATCCCACTAAATCGTGAAAAAAATGGATCCCTTTCACTATGGTTGTTCTAGGACAACATTCAATAGAGTTCGCATTTGATGGATCAACTTCTATGCCCTCTCTTGAGATTATATGGTCCAAAAATAAATCATTTTGAATCCAAAATTTATAGATTGTAAATTTGGCATAAATTTTATCATTCCTTATGGTATTTAGTATAATTTTTAATTGGTTTTAATGCTATTCCTTGATAATTGAATAGATAATAATATCATATATAAAAACTACCAAAATATTAGCATAGTAATCTCTAAAGACTATATTATCTAATCCATGAAGATATTAGGGTAATTATTTATACTAAAAGGCGCCACTATATAATCATAGTGTCCATACATTGTATTCAATGCCTTATTGGGTGTATCATCCTTCTTGACCCTCAATTTATGATATCCACAACTAATTTTAATCTTTCAAAAGTAGTCATCTCCAGGCATTTGATAAATAAATTAATCAATATGGGGAATATGATACTTGTTATTTATAGTGATATTTTTAAACTCCCAATAACCTATACAATGTCGAATTTATACATGGTTATTTTTTAAAAAAGGATCAAGTTCACCCCAAGGTGGAACACATGACTGAAGTAATAGCTTATCATGGTTTTATTGGAGTTTATTGTTCAATTGTAGCTACTAAATTAGGTCTATTATATAGGGATTATTTGAAATTATTGTAGAACCAGGTATGAGTCCATTGAGAACTCAACTTAATGTTTTTGTGGAAGCATAAGAAAAAATTATCGAATGACATCCACAAATTCCCAAAAAAATAGGTATATCATTGATGTTTATTTTTTTGGAAACCCATGTTAGATATACATCCCTTCTAAATGGGAATTAAGATGCATACACTAGATTTAGCCTCCCTTAAAAGGTGATACCTATTCTCACATTAATATATGATCACATGTTGGTTTTAAATATCAAACATAACTAACATTCCTAAAAAATTGATGTGGTATTTATGTAGATAAATAAAATTCATGCCTAATATGACATCAAATTAAACTAATGGAATAATTAAAAGATTTACATGAAGTTCATTCCCACAATCATCAACCAAAGAGGGGTCATATATCATAGTTACAATCAACATAAAATTATAGGTTTTCAATTCTAATTCCAAATCTAATCATTTTTATAGAATCTTATAATCCTTAACAAATTATTTGGATATGAAATAGTTTGTATTTCATTAATAAAATGTTACATAAGAAGATATAGTTTTTATTCTAAGAGTTTATTTCATCATTTAATTATTACACCCCTCCTCAGAAATAAAGATCGCATATGATTTCCCCATGTACCACATCTTAAGAGGTTAATTATGTCAATCGTCATCATAAACCATCTCATTTGGGAACTGGATAACATAATCCCTAGTCTCCTGATAGTTATAGCACTAAAGCTGGGGAGGTTCATTTTGTGTGGATTTCTCTCCATTCACATTGTTAGGTAACTTTTTTCCATCACTTTATAAATAAATTGCATTACAACCTTCCCTTCCACACATAAAATATTTATTAGGCCCTATAAAGAAATTTCCACCATGATTATTCCAACACATAGAGCATAAATTAAATATCTTCTTTTTTTCATTCCATGGTTTTTGTATTTTCCTTTGAACACTGTCTTCATTTTCTTATTAGAACCAAGAGACTGATACATAACTCTAACCTCCATTTTAACCATGATTGCACAAAACATAATCTCTCCATTTTTTTTAATGTCTTGTATGGAAAAAAAACCCATTTAAGAATTGGATTTAAGCCAGTGAAGAACATATTAACTTCAGTTTTAGGAAGGATGACAATAACAAATGAATACCATGAAAGTATTATGAAATTATCCTCATAGGTACAAATATATTCATTAACCTATTTATTTAACTCAATGAACCCTTATCCTTTTTATGAATAATAATATGAACATATTTATTGAGAAATAAGTTCCTAAACTCATCCCAATACATATATTCTATTACATATTGATGCCTCATATTATTTATTATAGTACACCACTTTTCTACTTCACCTTCTGACCAATAAATAGGTATAATGACTTTCTGATGTTTTAAATACTAGAGAATATAGAATATCTTTTTAATAGTACTAATCCATTATTCAGCAACAGGTGGATTAGAGGACCCACTAAAATAAGTTGATCATTTCCTCATTAATGAAATAATAGAATCTTGTTCCACCCATTTCTCATTTGGATGTCCATATTGAATCATATCTTGAGAAAGTTGCATTATCATTAAAATTATATTTTTCATTCTATCTCCCATACCATTATGATTCTCCATATAACAATCATTGAATTTCCCATCATACTCAGCATTAACGTGGTTCATTTGGGTTCCAACCATTGACTAAAACCATAAATAATATAATAAGAAATAATAATCATTGATGGGAACCCAATAATCATGAAAACCCCTTGATAATATGCTTAATTATGATACCCTCATTAAAAAAAGGAAACCTTAGGTTTATCCTAGGTTATTCATATCCAACAACTATTTAAATACTTCATGATGTGTCATGAAAATTCTATGAGTTTCCAAAGCATTCCCCTAGGAATTTAAAACCAGTTGTGAAGGTATCCCATTTGTCATGCACTAGTTCCCGATCAAGTATAGCTCAATAAGGTGTTTTCAAGATTGTTACTCTTATGTACATATGTGTGAGATCCACATACACTTTTAATTTCTATAAAAGGATTTATTTGTTGGAAATAAGTCACTATACCCTTTACCCAAATTCTAGTACATTTTTAGACACTTTGATTCATCCTTAGTATTTTCCTTAAATAAATGTTCTCAGGGATCACAATAAGGTTTTATCATCCTAATTTTCAAAGGTTCTCTAAACTTTTTATATGATACCAAATATATAATCACTTTCTCAACATATATTATAAATACATCATTTCTATAGAACACTTAATACATTACAAAAATAGAGTCCCACAAACTGTATTAGTTTAATGAATTTGGGGACATGGACAGATATAAAGTGATTCATAAGTGAGATACATTATATCCCACATAGTCTTTCATGACTATCACAATTCTTATAAACATAACACATAATAAATATCTTGTTAATCTAGTAAACATAAACATAAAAAATTTTGATCTCAGATGCTCAGTAAGGGTAAACAAGGGAGATATATAAGAATAAACAAATGAATAAGGGTATGAAAATTTTATAATATCATTAGAAGATCATACCATTCATATCAAATATATTTAACATGAATCAAGTATTTAATATTTTAATTTCATAAGACATTATGCTTGAATTAAAAATGTACATAATCCATGAAATCATAACATACAAAAAGACAAGGAATTGGGGGAAATATAAAATTGTAAAATGAATTAAATTTTAGTCAAGGAATCGCTATAAATTCCATATTAGTGTAATGGGTTAAATACACAAACCATATTATTAGTAATGTTTCAAATCTAATACCATCTTAGTGGAAATTGTGTTTTGATGAACAAAAAAGTCAAATTGAGAAAAAACAAATACCTTATTGATTTGGGATATTTTGAACCATAAAACCCCCTGAAATGGAGATCATAAAATGGCTATGTAAATAAAAATAAATTAAAGTATAAGTATCATATGGAAAATTATTGGGTATTATATACACTACACAAAATAAAGAAGTTTTTATAAGGCATAAGTCTAACAGAAATAGAAGTGATACTATAAATCTCCTTACCTTATACTTTATTACTATTTATACTTATACAAACATCCATTATAATAAATATAATTTTATTATAAATATAATAAAATAATATATAACTATGTTTAATACCATATATGGTTCTATTTGACTTTATTAACAAATCATTGTTAAATTTACTGTTAGGGTAATAACAACTTCATTTTTCACATGTTTTATGATTTGTTCTATTTTTCATCGTCATAGTTATATAATGATATAATATTCTACATAATTATGAACATGAGATTAATATAGTATATATTCATTATAAATGTATAAATAATAATCTATAAAAATACATAAATAGAAAATGTAATACACTGTTCATGGAGATGATATGATGTATGTACACATGAACGTTGTTTCCATTTTCTTTTCGTATTGAAAGAAAGAAAGTAAAATAAATATATATTGTAATTAAATTATCATAATTATTTCATATATATATTATATGTTCAATAAACCCATCATTAATATATTCCATGTAAAGTGTTAATGAATCACATCGGTTGGAGGAGGCGATAGTCCACATGTCCACAAACAAAGTTATATTATTTTAATAAATGGAAATGATGAAAGTATATGTTATATAATAGTTACAGAAGAATAAATACATCATAATTATCATATATATCATATAAAAATATAAATTACATCATTATTTCCTACATGGAAAAGAGTCATTGGAAGAATGAACGAGATCAGTTCGCGAGGTGGTAGTCTTCCACACACATGAACGATGATTGTGTATCGCATTTGATGAAACTATTTGTTATTTTATATCTAAAACATTACATAAAAATATATAATCATATTAAGTAAATTTATTTTATTATATAAACATAAAATAATAATAATTTATGGAGTGTATAATGAAATAAAAATAAGATCTTGTGGAATGATGTTACCTCTTTTTTGGGTATCTCCATTAGTTTTTTCACCAAATGGATTACTTGGTTGGATCCCCACCCAAAGTTAGGATTATAAGATGAAGGGTGTTACTTTTGGAAGATATTTTGGAGGGTTTTTAAAGATCCAAATGTATTTTTAGTTTTGAATAAGTGTGGTGGGTGTGTTCCATTTTATAGTAGAGTATGAGTGGCATTTTTGTAAATATAAAAATGAAAACACTATCGAGTGGTCCTCATTACGTCATGTGTCTCCATTTATTTTATATTATTGATAAAATAGAGTAATTATTATGCATATTTCCTGGAAATGACTTCTGGAAAATATTCTAGGTTATTTGGACCCTTAAAATAAATTTTAACTACTGAGTAATCTTGTTTTTTAAATTAATCACTCTAATTAATTATAAATACATTCCCTAATATTTTTTGTCAGAAAATAAGTTGAGTGTGATATAAATTATAAATTTTTATTACTAAAAAATATTTATCCATTTTTTTAAATTATAATCACATAATTAGAAAAAAATAACTTAAACTTAATCTCATAGACGTGTCACATTATTGGGATTTCAAGCGAAAATGTTTGAAAGATTGAAATGTTTTTAAATCCAATTTTGATGTGAAATTGGTTACAATTAAATAAATTGTATTAATTTATTTATAATTTATATAATTAAACTTTAAAATAAAATTAAAAAGTAATTTAACAATAAAAGTAAATTTGAAGAAAAAACAATTTTGAATTAAAATTCAGTATTTCTCAATATTCATTAAAAATGATGTTTTTCAACAAAATCATAAACAATCACCCTAAAATAATTATTCGATTATGAATTCTAAAATTAATTTTATTTTATAAAATCCAATTTCAAAATTTTATAAAATTATTTTAATTATTTTTTATAGAAGGACATAAGAAATCAGTTTGTTTGAGAAAATAGTACTTTCAAACATATAAAGGCATTACCAAAAATTATACGTTTTATTATCACTATATCTTATTTAAATAAACCCATTATAAATAATATTTAAAAATCAGTTATTACTATTCATATTACTTTTTCTAATAGGTATGTTAGAACTATATCATTTAGATAGTTATAATAATAAAATGATATTTTGTAGAAACTCAATGTTGTGTGTAATGCCAAACAAGCCAGAGTCGTATGTAGTGAAATATTATCTTGGTGTAGAATATAAAAAAAATCAAAACATTGTGTTGCATGGAATTAAATACATCAAATAGAATAATTTTATTCAAAAAGGGTCATAAAAACACAGGCTTTTACATTGTTTAACATTAGGGATCCCTTTTTCTTTTTGGTATGAAGAAAGATTGATCCATGAGGCTATGAATTAATTATAAGGAAATTAGTGAAATTAATATAAATAAAAAAATCATATACCACGTGTTAATTAACTATTTGATAAAATACATGGAGGTAATTATTTTTGAATGTCCGACCTTCACTCTGGGTATCATTTATTTTGATAAAGAAATAATTAAATTTCAAACACAACTTTTCTAAGAAGGTATGGAAATTATGAGTTAACAGTAATGCCATTTGGATTTACTGATGGAAAAAATATTTTAACAGATCTATTAAACAATGTATTCATGGAAAATCATGGTTATTTACTAATGTAAAATGGGTATTGTGTATTTATATAGCTCTCTAATACTACAAATGGATCTTTCTAGTGGGATTAAAACCCTTATATCAATTCCAACATAAAAAAGTAACCAACAGATCTCGGTTTATGGATTCATGGTTGTTAAAAATGATATATAAAAGTAAACACCATAGATAAATACATGGTTAGACCATGTTAGATACATATTTAAGTTCCTTGTGTGCTATATACACAATTTATATGTTTTATAGGCTGTGTACCAAAAACAATACATGGGTAGCTCATTTCAGGTACATGTGCAGGTAGTGCATGTATGATACACACCATTTACATGTATTGCACACCATGTGCCATGGTTTTACATTCGAATCCTAATTTGAGTACATTCCCTTGTGGGGATTTTTTGGTACATACCATGTACACGGGTATACACATAGTGTAATACGCCATTGATACCCTTTTGAGGGGTTTTCATGATTTTACAACCTGGTGTTATAATTTTATGTAAGAGGATTAATTTTTTTTATTTTCCATTTATACTAAGATGGTGAATCCCTTAGAGTGATTTTGGGACTTCTAAAATGTGTTATGGGTAGGGAAACCAATAATTTAGAGGGTTTTACCCCATTAGATGGATGTTTTCTACTATAAGTAAAACATGAGATAAGACCCACCTGAGGGTCATAATTATAAGTTGTGGGTGTATAATGAGATCAAAAATTTCCTCATATTGATGTTATTATTTGGATAGTTCATACTTATTGGGGCATATATGTTTCTAAAGGAGACATATATGTTGGATTTTCTAAAAAAACATGAGTGGAACCCTGAACTAAGATGGACCATGATTTATCTTTGTTTGATGATGTTTATGTATTTCATCCCCTAAGGGAATGTCATTTTCAAGGCACTCCCTATTGGACTAGGAGCCCCTGGGATATTATAGATAGGTTTATGGGATGTGTTTACCTCAAGATCCTAGTTGTAAATTATGATCCAAAGGGAGTGAAACTTTTAATGTTTTAAACAAGATGATAACTTATTGGATTCCTATGCCTTCATATATTTTTCTAGGATCCCAAGAGGTATTCCATTTCTTATTAACTGAAAAATAGTTTCCCATGAGGGATTCCAACATAACATTTTCTACCCAGAGAATCCCATTTTAGTTTCTTATTTCTACTTACTCTTTTGGTGTTACAAAATGGGATGCCTCCTATTATAATTGACATAAAGGATCCTATGTGTGAATCCTATTATTGATTTTCGTTCCAAGGATACAAAGAGAGATTATTTATCTAATGTTTTTACCATAATGACCCCATGTAAGATGAATATATGGTGTTTTATTGGGGTGATCTAGTGTGTTCATCAGTGTCCGTCTAACCCTATGCATGTGTGTTGGGTTTGTGTACTTATGGAAGCATGTTTCACCATAAACCCCATACCAAATATGTGATCCCTATGGGATATTATAGTAGTGATGGGTTTATTTGTCCAAGAAACCTCACTCTTTATTTATAAATTCACTCAATTACTATGGATTCAACTATAGTTTCATGATGTGCTTCTGAGAAAACAATAAATTGGTCCTTTTATAATGTGATGTTTCGATGGGGATGCCCTGAGGTGTATCATGGGGTCAATATTATGAGTATATTTGAGTGTTTTTACATTATTGGGATTAAAAATATTACATTATAGGATTTATTGTTTGAGAGATTTTTTTAATCCTCATAATAATTTTCTTTGGTGGGATCATAGGTTAAATGAAATTATATTGGGTCTTGAGTTATACCTAGGTTCACAATATAGAGTACCTTGGATGGCCTCAAATGTTATATAAGATTATATATTTCAGTAGGTGATACTTGGATTATTTGATGGGATCATAGGTTCTTTGAGATTACATATTTCCATGGGTAATAGAAGGATTCTAATAAAGATTACATTGGATGGGCCCTTTGGCCATGTGAGAATATATATTTCCATGGTAAATACATGGATTATTATATAGAATTAATCATATGGGAACATAGGTCTTATGAAATTATATATTACTAAGGCTGATATATATATTCTCATAATGAAATACTTATATTTTCTCATAGGAAAAATGTAATTATATAAATCCTGATTATCATAAAACTTGGTTGCATTGGTTACGTACCTTATGTTGCATTTTTAATTTTATATTGTAAAATGGTCAATGGAATACCAATGAACGGTGAAGAATGTATTTTATATAAGGATTAATGACCCAAGGATTGACTTTATTATATTTGTATTTATTGGTATGACATCAAGTATAATTCTGTATTCACAATATGTCCAATCAATTAGGTTCAAAAACCCTAGTATCTAATATTTCACTACTTTATTTTTTTATTTCATTTTTTGGTTTAGGCTATTTATATTAAATGATCACGCACTTATGGAAGTCGGTTATAGGTATACTAGTGGGGGTGGACAACTAAAATTTATTTCTCATCCCTATTTGTTCACTATGGTGTACGTACAGATTATATGTTTTCTTCATGGTTTAGAACATTTATATGATGGATAGGGATGAGAACTTTTATTTCAGGATTACTGGCGATGCTCTTGAGGTATATTTTTCTCAGTTTAGAAAATATCTTAAAGGTCATTAGATATCAGTTATGTACTTTATCTTAGAGTTAGTAGTAAATCCTTGAAATTAATTTTAATTACTATTATTTAATCCTTCATAAGAGGTCCGGCTAGTGAAAAATCGTTATTTTATGTATGAAATAACTATTTGAGACATTACAAAATTTCATTTATTATTGCATCCTTTTATATTTATTATGTAAAAACTCAATTTATTCACCATCAAGGATTATTTTTTCTTATTTTCACCATTTTTTTAATATGGTGTAAGTAAAATTCTCCCCATAAACACGCCCTAGGTACTCACTACAAGTGGGTGTTATTTAGAATATTGGGGGTCATGTTTGAAACAATTTCCCCAACCATCCTTAACCCTATTTATAGAGTGATCTAGTTGGGACATGACAAATTGGTATTAGAGAATTTTCATTCCTATTGTATTACAATTTGGGACATATTAGAATGGATTATTATTAATGTGCCAAAAAATATGATGGATATCGAGCTGTTACATCAAGAACACTTATTCTGATAATATTTTTTGGTTTCTTGAGATATTGTATTACTATTCATGGTCTGTGATTGTATGGTTTTATATGATTTACACACTGAGTGATACCCATGTTTTGTGGAGATTATGCTTTACAATGTGTTTTTATCCCTAGACTGATTGGAGAGATTCTAGTGACTGATTTTGACTGTAGGTTGATATATGAAATAGGTAGTTTTCCATAAATCATATTTGGAACATAGGGTCCAAATTTTATAGGCCTACAAGTGTGTGTTTTATTAAGGATGTATGAGGGAGACTATATAATGTGTCATGAAGAACCTATATATTGTTTTACCATATAATTCGTTTGTGGAATTATACTCATTTATACTTATAAATATATATATATATATATTATTTTTAAGATAGGTTGTGTGGACCTCTAATGAGATGTTTGACAGTGATAATTATGACTCAATTATCATGAATACGAGGTGTGGTGACCAATGTGGGTTTATAATGAACATGGAACCTAAGTATTAGACCACTTGTATGGCATTCTTATTTAGGTTTGGTTATTTAATATTCCCATAACAATTGATACATGTTTTTAATTATATATAGGAATCAAATTTTACATAACCAATCATTGTGAGTGTCATATAGCATAAATTTTTGAGATAATTATGTGTGCAGATTTTGGACCCTTGTACGTTATTGTTGGAAATTGAATCCTTTATAATTGACCCTTTTTGAATGTATTTATTCAAGAATGAGTAACTAATGACTCAGAACAAACTACATAGGGATTTCTCATCTATATTACGATGATATTTTACTAATTTGGTTTTATTTTTTGTTTATCTAGTAAGATCATGGAGTTAAATGTAAATATATACCTAAAAGTTATAGGAATCAAGAACCACAAGGGTTTATTACCGAATATAGATTCCCAATGAGGGTCAATTATTATCTTTTTTATTGATAGATTGACCTATATAGTATTCCTTTATGAAAATACATGTAGTTTCTTAGGGCATGGTATACTGATGCTAGCCCTTACATTAATAGTTTCCAATGGGTATCACTTAAATGAGTTTCAAATTAAAAATTATTTTGTTGTTTCCTCCATCAAATTTAATTTTAAATCAATTAAATTGGAACTATGTTGTATGTTTTTTGACCCTCATAGGTCATTGATATATTTTCATCCTTTGGAGAGGGTATACAGGATAATTATATGTTTTTTTAGACATGTGCGTGGATGAACCCCATGATTATGGACCTTTTCTGAGATTTTCATCTGTAAGAATAGTTGTTATAACTAGATACACTGATAAAAGACTTGGATAGTTGGGCAATGTGGGTGACCTATAGGCCCTTTGTTTTGACTCAGACCTTAGAAATTCATCATTTAGTTTAAACTAGGCTAACATATGAAGAGGGTTAGCTTGAATTCATAAAAAAAATATTTTATGTAAATGTTCTTAATTATATGCTCATGTAGAGACTGATGTGTGATATGTGGTTAAGATTTGTGTTATCGTTATGACAATTACTTTTGTTTCTATAAAAGTACCTTGGGTGCTTGGGTATCAAGAATGGATTAGATGGGGAGGAATATTTATTTTTTAGGCCCTATTGACCATTGGATGGTATGTTTGAAGTTTGGTTAGAGTGATATTATAATAATATTACTATAATGATACCATTAGGTGGGAGGTTGTGGGAAAAAATCTTGAAGTAAGGGAGGTTCTTTATTTTGAGGACGTGCTCAATGAGAGATTATAACTTGTTATAATATAATTTCTATATATAACCACAATATTTGCCTTATTTATGGTTGAATCATGAGAGAACGAT
This sequence comes from Viscum album, assembly GCA_963277665.1. Classification (NCBI taxonomy): domain Eukaryota; kingdom Viridiplantae; phylum Streptophyta; class Magnoliopsida; order Santalales; family Viscaceae; genus Viscum; species Viscum album. The sequence goes on from OY728163.1 coordinate 221,560,646, forward strand.
ACATGGCATCAATCTAGTGGTATGGGAATTTACACATTGTGTGGTGGGAGAGATTGTTACTTGTTATTTGCATGCATAATTTTTTAAATCATTAATCACAATGTGGTCATGTACATTCCAAGGATCGATGTATTTATAGAGTGACTACCAATATGATTTCCCAAGACATGTAATTAAATGAATAATTTCCATATATGGTATATGAGACATCGAGAATATGTTGGGTGTCATGTGCCAGCTTACCCATCGGTTTACTATGAAACAAACTATTGGGAGACATGGTGTTATGGATTGCTTAAAGGGAAGTATAACCTGGTTTATATGAACATGGTTTAGGGGGAGTGATGCTCATATATTAATAGAATCTACGTTCTCACCAAGTCTAGAGATGATCACGACCAATATCTTTACATCATCCATTGTATGATGACAAAGAATCAGCTAGCAACATAGCTATTTAAATACATTTTTTGGTTTAATTAAGTGAATCGATTTTATTTTCTCATAGGAAGTGTTATAAGGTGAGACATATAGAAAAGAGTTAACCATTTTCCATTTGAGTGTGGTTACCCTCAATATGTTTTGAAATTTAGATTTTTGCATCTAAATGTTTCACATGATGTTGGTAGTGGTGATGTTTTGATGTTGCGGGTTGGGGCTCAATAATGAGTGGTTTTTTCTACACTGGTATTTTTTAATTTGGTGACGGATGTTGTTTGGTATGTTAAACATGGATTTTGTTCGAGAGGTGATGATATAGATGATGTTATAATGAAGATTTCAAGATCTTTCATGGTTGAACATCACTGGTGCTTAGAGATTTGTTGACGCTATAGGACCATTCATTTAACTATTAAGTAGGAATAGTTGTGTAGATTCTAGGGGAAAGATATTGGTTGCCTTTCACCACAATGGATTTTTGGGTATTAGATGATTTATGTTTATCAGGTTTAAAACACCCTTGTCTTTTATGGAATGTTAAATTTGGATGAATTTGAATTTTTTTCCATTAGATTCCAAAGAGGGATTAAATTGAATTTTAACATAATATATTATCTCAGATAATTTTAATTACTACTCTTTTACTCCCATAATTGGTTGTTTAACCATGGATTCAATTTTGGTAGAATTTTTTTATGTTTAATATTTTATAGAATAAAAAAATATATGATTTAATTAAATAAAAATTAATTTAATTTCACATATTCATTCAATAGTATCTTTTGAATGGTGTTTTAAATTGAATCTCTTTCTTTTATATTGAGCCTAAAAGGAAGGAGTTTTCTTAGGTGATTCATGACCTTGAGTTTGGTGTTGGGGAAGGTCCTGAACTCCTTTTTATTTTATTTTTTATTTTCTTTTTCTACATTTCTTTCCCTCATTTCATTCCTCCCCTCACTTTTATTATCACATTTAATCAAAGAAGGCATACCATTTCCCAAACAAAGAGAGAAAAAGGATTTATAGGGATACTTATAGAGAGAAAAATTAGAAGATAAGTGTAGTTGTGGAGGTTATGAGGATCCGGATCACTATGGGTCATCTTTGTACAATATATACTGGTATAGAATAAGAGGATTGTTCCAAAATGGAGGTTGTTTTTATTTTACTACATTGAATTCTTATATATTTACAAATTTCAAGATACAGGGTTATGTTATGAATACTATGTTCCTCCATGGTAGAGAGGTATATTAGAGAGGTTCCTACCATATTAAATAGTATATGATATCATAAATGAGTGAAAATTGACATGATACTCAACTTATGATTTTAATAATTATCATTGAACATGGGAAAATATTCAAAAGGAACTTTCTTAGTTAAATTTATTGGGATAGTCTCCCATTTGTGGGATAAATATGTTACTGAAGGAGGATGATTGGTTGTATGTTCATACCAAACATGAGTGGGAACATGAATTGATATGGGTTATGCGCAATAACTATTTTTTGATGATTATGTAGTTCTTCACTTGAGTAAAATTTACTTGTGGGGTATGACAATTTTTTATAGGATTTTATGATTTCTTATAGAAGTGATTATGGGATGTGTATATCCCAGGAACATAGTTATGATAGAGTATTTCAAGGAGGATACCTATGCTTTTGTTCTATCATAGAAAACCCCAATGGGATGCCACATCCATCATATGTTTTCTAGGGATCCCAAGGGGGTTATTTTTCATATACATTGATTAATAGTTTCCCATGAGAGGTATTTATACTATAATATCCACCTAGAAGATCCCATGATGGATGAATATGTTTAATTACTCTTTATTAGATCCTTATTGGGAAGTATTAACTTTTAATAGATATAGAGGATCCCCTATGAGATCCCTATTCTTGATATCATTTCCTAGGATCCCAATAAGCTTGCATTCTTTTATGTGTTGACTCCAAGGATCCCATATAAAATACATCACCAATTTTTTATTTATATGACCCTATGGATGCATTATTGTTTGACTTACCCAGATCTAATACATTAGTTTTGGGTAGATATTTTAATGGGTTTCACCTCACAACCCATAAAAAATATGTGAGTCCATAGGGATTTTGAAGTAGTGATGGGATTAGGTTTCCAAACATCCTTACCCATTATATGTACCTTCACTCAACTAATTTTAATGAACATATAGATACCAGTTGTGATTCCAAGAAACCAGCCTCTTGGTATTGATAAAGTGTGATGTTATGATGGGTTTTCCCAAAGGTACTTACTAGTATTCGGCAATTGATAAATACATGGGATCCTGATATAGAATTATTTGGATGTGATTATACATGATATTAAATTATGTTGTTCCTTGAGTGATACTTTTGTTTCATATAAGGAATTCCATGGATGGGCTCATACGTTACATGAGATTATATCATTCCATGGGTGATACTAGGATTCAAATACACATTTCCATAAATGGCCTCCAAGTCCATATGACATTATATCATTCCATGGGTGATACTTTGATTCTGATATGGTATTCCTAGGAATGGTTAATAGGACATATGATATTATATATTTCTATGGGTGATATAGTATTCTAATATGGAATGCCTTGGATGTTCTCATAAGTCATATGAGAATATATATTCCCAAAGAAGGTGCTTGGTTTCTGATATATAATACCTTGTTTGGCATCATAATAAAAATGTTGTTTTATCATGCTTGATTATTAGTATCTTTAATTTCCCTACTTAAAAACCTCATATAACTATTTTAATTACATAAAGTAAAATACTCATAGAAATTATATTTATGGCCAAAGATTTTATTGTTTCTTGGGATTACAAAACAAGGGTTTTACTTTATTATAATTGTTTGAGTGGTACAACAAAAAGCACAATGAATTATTCAAAGGATGTTCAAGCGATTTTTTTCAAAAACTGTTGGGTCGTTTATGGTTTCACTTAATCTATTTTATTCTAATTTATTCTCATATAGGATGAGAATACTATAAGTGAATGTACATATGGAATAAAGTTATAGGTTCATCATTAGGTATGGGAAACATAGATTTATTTCTCACCCACTATACATGCACTTTGGTGTATGTTCAGACCATATTTCAAACATTTAGTTGAGGGTAGATACATGATGGATAGAGAAGAGGCCCATGGTTACATGAACTAGTAGTGTCAATCAAGTAGATTCTTAAAATAATGTTGGAGCGTCTTAAAATGGAGTTTAGAGATTGATAATGTTGTTCAGTTTGGTGAGGGTAGTACACGATTGTAGTTTTATTTATGTTTCTTTTATTTAAACCTGTATATGAGGTTAGGAAAGTGGCGATCATTTTGTTTGTAATTAACATGCCCATTTCCACTTTTAATACTTTTTTATTAACTATTACATAATAATTATACGTATTAGACCCACACTCTATTTTTTTACTCCTATAGATGTTTTTTGGTTATTTTCATCGGTTTCTACTCTAATAAAAGGGAATAGTATCACCATAAAAGGTCAAAAGGTCCTCTATACTAGTCGGTAACCTCTATAGTATGGGTGGTCATACTTCAGAACATATAACCAATTAGTTCAAGTTTTTTATTAAGTTATATGGATATGGTCATGGCATAAATGTTATAATATTTGAATGAATAATGGTGTTTCATGATGTTTTTTGAATAATTATTATTGTCAATAAATGATTAAAATGATTAAAAATGAAATAAATATATACATATATATATTTGTATTGAATTACAATAATGACCAAAAAATAATATTAAAATGGTGTTTAATGATAGAAATTATAAGAACCAGTTTATTATATGATTTATGGAACCATCTTTTTAATTCATTAATTTTATTCTAATGTGAATGTATAGTGGGGTCAAAGAGGAAATAAGGGTTCCTTGGGGTGGTTTGGATCCCATAACATTAAAATTTAGAGGTGGTAGTTAGGCCTCACTATTAGTAGAAACCATGTCTCCCAGGATGCATGGTTTGGCTTAACCATGGGAGGTGGTTCAGTCCACTATTTATGGCTACACCATTATATAAAACCTTTCAAACCAAGATACACACCTATGATTTTTCGATAGTGTATTGAAAATAGGTAAAATTCATGGTTGGCTCATAGTTTTTCTATACATGGACCATGACCATGTGAGGAGGTTATTGAGGAAGTGATACGTGAATAGTTGGTTCACCATTTGGCCAAATATGTGACCCAATTTTTAATGGGGAAATTACTATTTTTCCCATTTTTTATGTTATACCTCCTCTTAATTTTTTATTTTTAATTTATAGGAGGATTTTCATCCTCTATTAAGCTATCCTCCAAATATTTTATAGGAATTAGATGAATTCATCCATATAACGTCTCATTCTAGAGTCATTCTTCTTATTGGATATCCATTGGTAATTTATTCATTGAATTTTACTCATTCACTATTTTTCTTGTTATAAGATATGCTATTGTGGTGTAGGACCTTATTCTATATTCCCAAGGAGTTCATCCATTCTTTCACTTTCATCTACTCTGGACTAAATTTAAGGATGGGACTAGAGGAGTACTCCACAACATGCATAATGTATGTGGTATCATTATTTTTATTCAATGTATTATTGTTTATATGTATGTCCTTTTTCCTGGAGATGGAATCTCCAATAGATGAATATTAAATGGATTTATTTTTGAAATTTAATTAATGGGCTAGACCTATATGGCTATCATTCCCATTGAGGTTTATTTAATGGTTAAGGTCTTCAAATTTGAACTACCCTTTGGGTATGTTGTCAAATCAGATTAGAACACAATTGGTGGCCATTGTTTTTTATTATCATTTTGAGTTTCAGACATTTCCCCAAAAATTATGAATTCCAGGTCAATTTATTAATTTTTAAATTAGATAAATAGATAACGGTATATAATTCCATGTCCTCAAGCCTTTGTCCATATTCTTTCTATCTTATGGTTGGGACAAACATCCAAAATTTAAATGGAGATTTAAAATGAATGTATGAATTAACGTGACTCTAGACCTTCAATGACTGTTATATTATTCAAACCACCTCTAAATGTGAGATAATTGATTACAAATTTCTTGGAAATTTTGATTAAAATGACAGATTATATGGTATGGGTAGAATGTTGGCCCATGATAATTTTCTATGGTATACCAAGAGTGAGAGGTAAATTCCAATTTTTGATCTCCATAGATAGAATATTTTATATTAAATAATCAAATTATTTTATTTAATGATGAATTTTCAATCTAGGTGGTGTATGGGTTCATTTCCAAATTCCATGTATAGGATCATTTGGTATCCAACTTGTATATGGCTATGTGATATGTGGACTATTTATGGATTTCTAAAGTCATACTCAAAGAGTAAAGGTTATTTATATTACATGAGTGATACATTGACTGCCTATCTGAACTACCATGGATGGAATCAGTGGGAAGGTGTTTATATATTCCATGGGGGACACTTAGTCACCCATAGAGGACCACCGAGGATGGACTTAGTGACTAGTGATGTTATAACACAACTATAGAGATACATAAGTCTCTAGGTGGATCACTATAGATGAGATATTAAGGTGATGGGTTCATATATTCCTAGAGTGATACATGGGTTCCAGATTAGGAATTCCAAGGATGTGATTAGGTTCATTTTAAAAATTAAATAATTTAATGATTAGATGATGTGTGTGCTAAGACAAAGCACAATCATGTATTTTTTCAGATCCTTGCATTTTACAGATGGAATTATTATAAACATTGTGATGGATATGAAATAAAGAGGATTCATGGGATATGAGATAGGTCCCTAAGACTTCATTATAAAATAAAACTTTATTTCAGTGATTAATCAGATATTGTTCAGTTAAGGCTGAAGAAGGTAGAAGATGATGTGTGTAACTTGGGAAGAAAGACCTATTTCTATTATTAATACACAACACATAATTTATAGTTTTAATTATACCAACATATGGTTTATTATATATTCATTGAATGGATGTAATTAGACATCGTTGGTGGTGGCCTATTGAGTTTATCTCACACCTTGCTTAAGACAACATTATGGTAACTCGACAGACTTCATGGATGCAAGTAGGGACAAGATACAGTTCCTGATAGCTGATGCTTAATTCATTGTTTCCTAGGGAATGGGATAACATGACCTGTCTATATCTCATGATACAGTATTGGGAGATTTTGTTTTGTTATTTTTATAAAGTTTTATACAGTTGTTGTACTTGATGCATGTTTCCATGTATTACATGTGTTTTGTTCAGCTTGACATGGGCATAACGTATTTGAAAATATTGGATGATATTTATTGGTTATATGTATGATGGATTCATGTTCATACACTATTTCATTATCTTTAATTATTATGGTATTTCTTTATATTCTGGTACCACTAATCTATAATGTGATTATGAAGGTATATCCTCCTTACCGTTCCACAATAAACCCTTTCCTCTAGTTAGCAGCCTCTAGCATATGGGGAGGAACTCTTTATGAAATGTGGCCTAGAAGGCTTGGTTAATATTGGTTATATTGGGCCCGGGACGTCACAAATATATATCAGAGAAGTTATTTTCTTTAATTTCCTTTCCATTCTATTTTAGGATGGTAGAAAGGAGAAATAAAACTTGTTGGGATTTCGTCATGAGCATGTTCCTGGGAGTAGCGATATGATCTATAGTGAAAATCCAAATCACCAGGGATGATAAATGTAGTTATAGATTGTTCTTATTGTAGTTTACTCTATTTCACTATTCCGGGATGCATTTTATATTTTATTATTCATATGATTATGGATATTTAACCCTGGATGACATTTAATTGAATTTTCTTCATCATGTTTCAACATAGTAACATCAGGATATATAGTTCATGAATTATTCCATTCCATATTTATATACAATGTCAATTTATTGTAGAATGTATTGGTTCCATTATTGATATGTCCATGTATTTATTTTAACATATCATAGAGGGACAAGATAAAAAAATTGAGATTTAATGGACCCCAGACGTCAATTTATATAGTCTATGGGACCTTTTATATTAGAAAATATGCTTTATATAATTCAAATATTTTAGATTATTTATATATAAATGTGAATGAGTTTAAATAAAATTGAATTATAAAATGAAATTTTCACCATTAAATAGGGAATATGATTTCAATTTAAAGGGTGTTTTCCTTTATAAATTACAATTGAAGCCATTTATTCTGGGAACTTTGACATATAATATAAAAATTAACCGTGACCAGACCTCAATAGTGTGAAGTAGGAATTGTCTCTTTTTTCATATGATTTTTACATAATCCATACCTATAATTAGAGTTATGGTGAGTTATGTGACCTTTATATAGAATGTCTTATAGTATCATATTCTCATATCATCTCTTTTAACAATTGTTAAATTTTTCTCTATAGTGTGTGTTTGGAATTTATAGAGATATGGAACCATGATTTCATATAGTATTTCACCAAGAAATTGGTGATAGAAATGATCTAGAGGTGGTGGGACATGGGGCACAAATATAACGTGCCATATTACCTCTCCAAAACCACCAAATATACTTGATATTGGCAACAATCACAAGTTTTGAGACATGTTACTATGATTTATAATGAATTTTTAGGAAGCCCTGTGACCTATGCTATCTATAAAAGAGTTGACTTATGTGTTCTATAATCACTTTCTATACACATTTTCATGGGAGGTGGACCACATGTTTTGGGGTCATATCTAGAGGGAATTCAATGGATTTGGGAGAATCTTGAGACACTTCTTGAAAGGATAATGAATCTTTATACTTATATTATTTCTGATTCTTCCATGATATAGTGGAATGTTATTACGCAAACAGATTAGCATCAAAATATGATTTGGTGGTATTTTCAAATATAATTCTATGATTTTTTATATCCCTGTTAACTGAGGTCCAATCAAGACTGATAAATTATCCACTTAGAGAAGGGATTATTGTCACTCATCAACTCTTCTGCACATTTCATGGAGATCTAGTGTATGGCACCTATTCTGTTAGGTGAATATTTTTCTAAATATATGTGATTCAAGGATGGTCTAAGGCATGTAATCCTATCACATGTGAATTTATTTTGGCCCACTACCTTATTTGAAATAGTTAGTTAGGTGCTTATCATGAAGAATAATCAGATAGATTATAGAGGTGTGAGCTAGGGTGGTTTGACACATATATCTAGGAATACTTTGACAAATAGTAGGAAGTTTCATATAGATCTTCCACTTGGTTATATAAGCCACTAGGGTACATACCTAGGTATCCGGGTTAGGTTCCAACAGTGAGGTATATTTGGACATACGCGAACTAATTTTATGAGGACATATCCGAGTGTGGATCTTGTGAAAATATGCGTCATCTACAATGATTTTTAGAGGGTTTACAATAGTATCTAGTGAGATTGGTTCTGAACTGATCCATGTATAGGATAATGATTATTATCTTATCGTTATGTAGGGAGAATGAGTACAACCTGCTGATTAGGATGAGGATGTGGACATAGTTGATGTATCTAAACACCATACATAAATATCCATCAGTGCTAACCTGATTAGTGTAGAAAATCTATATCTCAAGGTCATGGAGAAGGCTAGATATGTTAAGTGAAACTGGTACTTTAGGAGAAGAGTGTCGATAGTTTTACAATCATAGGTATTATCCATGTCACGTTTACTATAGTATCTACTCATTTTGATATAGGTGTTTCTCATTCCTTCATATATGTTCTTGTTGAAAAGAGCATTGGGCTTGATGTTTGTTTTTCCTATGGTGTGATTACACTTGATACTCTGTTGAGGATATGATTAGTTAATGTACACCAATTTTGAGAGTGCCCCTCTAAGATAGGTGGATGTTGATTCATGTGGGAAATTTGTTTTTTTAAGATAAAGGGTTTGATATCACTATAGGGGTGGATTGAATGGTTCAATATCATGATTACATCCACTTCCATCACTAAAGCGTGACATTCACATCAATAGATGGTGGGGATTTTATTCACAAGGGTGAATGGAATGACCATGAGAGACGAGATGGACCATAACATCATGGGTAGGGAAGGATTACAACCTATATTTATAGATTATGTCAAGATGATCAAATAATTTTTGAGGTGGATTTACATGCAATGGTTGATTATTTCAGGGATGCTTTCCAGATGAATTTTCATAATAAGTTCCCTAGAGATAGGTAGATTATTTCATTGATATTCTTCCTGGTGTTGTACCAGTATCCATTCTCCTTATAGGATGAATACCACAAATTTTCAGGGGCTCAATAGGTAGTTATAGGTTTTGTAAGATAAGGGTTTATATGAACCTGTGCTTTCCCATTGTGTTTATTGGTCCTTTTCTCCAATATTTCGGATGGTACCCTTAGGATATGCATGGGTTACCATCATTTAGACATGATTATGGTTGTGAACTGGTATACATTTCCATGTATAGAATATATCTTCTACTAGCTCAGATATGACACCCTAAAACTCGTAATGAATTACATTTTTGGGCAAGTCATTATTACATGCATTACTGATTCATATTATATTATACACACAAAAAATTCTTCAATATCTTATGTTACATTCAAGAATGAGTTTTAACAAACAAAAATATGTTATTAATAATATTTTTAAAACTATATTCATCACCTATCCATTTTAAATGTGGGTATAAATAAAAAACATAAGAATAAAAATTGATTATTGAATTTATTGGTTACCAATTTATTATAAAAAATAAAAAACAATTGAATATATAGAAAGTATATTTTTAGAAATCTATTTTATGCACCAAATGTGTTTTATTGTAATAATATAAATTACTTAGTGAAACTTATTTACAATATTTTAAATAAAGGTTTTTGGAATTCATTCAATTGATTTTTTAAGCATAATATAAGAACAAAATCAAATTTCCTCATAAATTTAGTATTTTTCAAAAGGAAGTTTTGAATATTTTTAATGGACCATTTCTTTTAATTTTTTTGAAACATTTGTAAATTCAAATTTTAAAAAAATAAACACAATATTTGAAATAATAATTTAAAATTATTTTACTGTAAATTTTATTTTATTTTTTAGAATTTTGATTTTGTTTTGATAAGTGAAAAGTATTGGATTTTAATTAAAAACTAAATTTTTTTATAAATAATTAATAATGATAAAATATATTTTGAATTGGGTTTGAAGTCAAAATAGTTCAATTTCACATCAATTATTCTGATTTAGTTCATTGGAATCAATATTTATATCTATTTTGAATATTGTATTAATTTGATCTTTTCCGCTTTAAAAGCATGTTTCCTTGACATGTCTAGGGATTCATTTAAAACTAATTATGGCCAAATTAGTGAATTAAATTTGGAAAAATAGATTTCATATTTTGAATTTGAATAATTCATTATTTCTAATAAGTTTAACTTATTTTTTTACCAATGTAATTTGTAAAAACATTTAAAATACATTAAAATGATTAAGAGAAAAAATAGTTTACCATGGGCCTATACTTCAAATATAAGGGGATAAATATCCTAAAAATATTTATAGAATGAACTAGTTGGACTTATTTAGACTCTTATTAGTTTATCCTTGAATTTTATTATCTTTTAGGACAATTTTCAATAAATTTAACCCATATAGTAAGTTAAGTAATGAAAAGGTCAAAATGATTCCTTTCTTAGTTGTATATTTAAAAGGATTTTAGATAGTGAAACCCACATTGGTTTGGTTATATAGATATATGAAAATTATATAGAAATATAAATTAATTTTTGTTATCATAATTATTTATGTCACATTTTTAGAGATGAATTAGTTACATAAAATCCTTCATAAAGGCCAACATATTAACTATTTAGTTAATAAATTACTAAAATAAATGATACTGAAAATATTATAAGTGAATAAAATTGAATTCAATATTCTTTTACCTTGTTTTTGAAGATTAATATGTCATGTTATAGAACTTTGATCTGGAAATATCCAAATTTCATTATTTTATTGATATTTCTAAATTGATAATTAATTAATAATGTCAAAATTGACATTAATGAAATTTTGTTATAAAATGATATTTTTTAAAATGAATTAAAATTCTTAAAATTATTAAATTCATCTAAGTTATTTATTAAATGTCAATAAATATAAAATATGGTCCATTAATGGTCCAATTTATATTTAATAAATTACTGATTGAACATAAAATAGTAAAATAATTGTTAGTACAATTAGTGTTAAAGGATTGTTTTTTGTATGTTACTTTAAAATTTTTTTAAATAAATTTCAAACACATGATGGGACTGTAATTTAATAAATTAGATATAATAGTTTGGAATTATTGGATCTAAATTGTCTAATAGTTCTCACTGTTAATTTTTTCTACTAGATAAATCATCTTAGTTACCTTATTGAAAACCCATAATGGTAAAAGTAGGGACACAAAGAAGTTAAGGAACAACATTATAAAAATAAATTTATTTGTGATTGATGGATGTGTATATCAACCAAATTAATGACCCTCTACATTATTTTTAAAATTTGGACCAATATGAGGTATGAGGGATCTCCCAATTGTGAATAATTTTTTATAATTACAATAATTCCACGCCTCCTTGATTAAAAATGGCACTTAGTCGTCTAACTACTTTACACCTATTAGCTCATTTGTTTCACCCAAAACCTATCCATGTTACCCCAAAACGTGACTAACATTATAATTGCATAATTATTTTTGTAATAAATAATTATTTTATGGTTTTAGTTCAATCTTACGGATGATACCCGAAGAAGATGTAATATTATTCTAAAATAGTTTTTATTTTATATCATTCCAAACATATTATTTATAATTATACAATGACTGTATAATGACCTCATTTACTTCCATATAATGAGATTTTGTTATGTTATATATACATCATAAAAATACACACACTTCTATCGAATGGGTTATAAAATAATCAATTGTGTATATGGTGGACAATCGCCTCATGAAAAAATGTTTGTTTCTCCATAACCACCATTCAAGGTGCAGAATAATGACATATTTATAGTTTATATTTGGTATATATGATATATATATGATATATATGATTTTATTTTTATTTTTAAATTATTATATCACACATTTCATAATTCCTTCCTATTTTTTGGAATATGATATCTTCTCTCATGTGTACGGTGGACTACCGGCTTCGGAAGCATTGTGATTCATTTATGCTTTACATTAGATGTATTAATGATGGATTTTAAAAAATATATTATTTATATGTCTTAAATATGATATTTTATTTATAATCTATATATATATCATTTAATTTTCCTTCATTTAAAATGATAAGAAAATGGAGACAACGTTCATGTGAACATATGACATACCATCCCCGTTAATGGTGTATTTCATTTTTTTTCACCATGTTTTATTGATTATGATAAATACAAATATTATAGATATATTTAATATTTATAAAAAATTTTACATTTTGGATGTGATTAAATTATGATCAACATAAGAGGAACAAAAACTAACATCTCAAAGCATTCTCTATGAAGCCATTAACACCCGAAATGATTAAAATAAAGAATGGTTATTAATTAATGGGTAATAATATGATATAAAAGGATCATAAATGATATCATAAATATCAATACATTTTTCTTAAACATTAATAACAGGTATAAAGTCATTATACATAAGGTTAAAGAGTGTTCAACAAAAAAGTTAGGGTAGGGTAAGGGATTTCTTAACACCATTTCAACTCATTGTGTTAATATTCTACTTCATTTATTATGTCATGCTTGTATTTTGTGTGTAATTACTATTCACTATCTTATATTGTGTTTCCCTTTTTTTGTTGATTTATAGTGGCCACACATAATCTAATTATTAATTCTCACTTCAATGTTATGGTTATTTTCAAGGATGACTTCACGATCTAATTCTAATTGAGAGTGTTTATTTATGAATATCAGTTTAACAAAATTATTTAACCACTTCCTAATAAAAATTTCAATTTTATTCCAACATAGTTTATTATGAAATGTTTAAATTTATTTTACCATTTTTTCATACTTTGGTAAATAAAATATTTTAGAAACTATTTTGAAGAAAATACGACATCATTTCTCTCCTCGGCCAGAAATATGTTTTCTTCCAAACCCATACTTTGTAAAAAAATTAAAATGAGTTTTGAAATTTTTTAAAATTATTTATTGAATTTATTTTACCCCATTTTAACTCTTTAAAAAAATTCAAAAAAATCAATATATCACTTTCAAAACAATGATTGTTTGTATTTTAACAAAAACAATTGAATGAAAATATTGTTTTATTGTGTGTATCATGAACAAAGTATCCTAATATCATGACCACTCAAATGTTTTTAAGATTATTTAATTTTTTAATGTTTCTTTTCAATGAAAATATATTTAAAAAAATTATTAAATTTTTGTTTTGGAATGTGATTTTAAAAATTCTTTGTAATATGAAAATGATATTTTACTCCATAATGTTTTTAAGGATCCTTTTGATGTATATCTAATAGTTAATTGAAAAACAAAATTTATTAATACTAAAATTTGTTTATATTGTATTGATACCATCATTTATTATTCTATGGATTGTTTATAATCATTTTTACTATGGAATTTATTAACTTTTACATTCTTGGATTATTGTTTTGGTCAATAACATTCCCTTGGAATATTCATTATCCATTGATCATTGGACATTTACCCTCACTTAAATATCCATATTAATGTGTGATGGATATGATTATACCCTAAACAGTATATCATTTTGAAATAGGTGATTACATTGAACCTTATTTGATTAATTGGGGAAATATTCATAAATTTGTATTCTTCACTCAATATTGATATTTGATAAGGCACATTTTTTATGAATTAAATTGAATATTCAGTGTATGTGGAATGCTTTGGACATGTATGAAATCGGTTGGGGACCATTTAATTTGATCCCATTGATTTACCAGTAGTCTCTTAAGACAAACATAGTTGTCCAAAAACCCTTATCGATTATAACCAAGAAGTTTTAAACATTCTGGATGATGGATATTTGAAATAGTGTCTTGTAAATGGTCTTGAAACATATCGAATGGGTTTTTACCCAGCATTTTTTAAAATATCTAGTGATATATATATATATTCTAATGGATTCATGTTACTTGGAAACAAGATGGCCAATAACTAATAATTCCACTTATTTAGATCGATTTTTCCTTATCCATTGAATTTTAACAATGTTATAATCTAGTGATGTATTTCATTCTCATAAAATTGAATAAATGATAGGTGTTCTATATTATTTATTATTGTATATTTCTTAATTACATATATTATCATGATAGTCAGATTCTTTAAAAGGAATGTTTCTTTAGTTATTTGTTATTATATATTATTTACTCTATTTATTCGTAGTTTACTAATTACATGGAAAGTGTGTTCAATTATTTTGTCTTCAATATAGATTATTCTCATATATTCATTATTAATTTGGTATTATTTTACCCTTACATAGGATTTTATCCCACCTTTATTTTATCCCTTTCCTAGGATTCGATAAAGACTACTATATCTAATTTTTAGGGACACACTATATGGAATGAAGTTATTTTAAAAAAAATTATAATCTAATTTTTGAATTCCAAATGTAACGTGATAATCATGATCATATCGATTCTAACAAGAAATATAAATTTATTGGTCTATTGGGATGTGTTTCCATTAATCCTATAGAATATTAATGGTAGCTGGCACCAGCTTTGGGCTAATGGAGTCAAGGTCACTACAGTTGGTATCAAATAATTTTTAGTATAAACAATGTGAACTAGAATTAGAAAACACATATACTATGGATCATAATATTACGGTATACTTTGAGGTTAAGTATTTAATAACACCATAAAAAATTAAGATATATAATAACGTTGATCAAATGATCAATTTCATAAGAACCCCTTTTAGGTTTAATGTGATCAGAATCTTCCAAAAATATGGATATTTTGGGGGAATGTTACAACATGCATACGTCTTAGTGAAAAAGAAATTATTTAAATATTAATTCCATTATAATTAATTCATATATGTTTAAAAGTATTTATAACCTCTATGGTTAATATGATCCTTAAAGACATTGTAAATATAGTCAAATAATATTATGATACTTTGTGTAAAAAAAATTGCATTGATAACATTATTAAAAAATTTATTTAATGATTAATTTTATTTCATGTATATCCATGATATTTTTTTAAATTTTGTATGAATTATATAGTTAATAAGAAGGGATATCTGCATGAAGGGTCACAACCCATAAAATTAAATATGTTAGGGGGATTGAACAGATGATTGAATGATGATAAGGGTTTCAAACCGACCAATTACCTACATCATTCATTGGTTAATATGACCTTTTTTATAGCTAAACTATTTTAAAAATAAATATAAATAAAAAATGAGTATTTCTACATTTTTGGTTTATAGATTAATTTATAAAAATATTGGTTTTGGAAAATAATTAGAGATAGATGGAAAGACTTGCCCCTTTATATGGAACTTTTATTAAATGTAATTTTTAGTGGATCAGGAATTCAAATAATTTATTGTTTTTTATAATCATTTCATAATGTTAGGGACGAATTGAAAATTGGTTGAAGTTTAACCAAAGGATGGGTTTTTATTAAATATAATTATATCAAGTATGTATATTTCTCTATATTAATAAATAGTTAATATATTATTCAGAATTTAAAAAATTATATTGGAATATAAATGTTATCCAACTACCTTCATTTATGTGGAACTAATTGTGTTTTAAATGATCATATATTTATGGTTCTGAGCCCCTTAAATTTTCATTGATCACTCACTTTCTTATGATAAATGATGTCAATAACACTATATAAATAATTATGATTTTCCTCCATGAATATATATTTACTTTACTCCAATTTTATAGCAATATATAAATCTAGACATTTTTTATTCAATATGATGTTTCTATCCATTTCTCACATAAGGGGATATTTAATTAACACTTTTATGATGTCTTTTTTTTAATATTAGTATTTCCAAATGTCAAACCCTAGAATAGTGAGATGGTGTTTAAATTGTGAGGATGATATTATTTAATGTGGGTAAAATTTAGAACCCAGAAAATTCTAAAAGAATAAAATTTTATTGGAAAACATATATTACAACTAATGCTTAATAAGCCTGTATTACACACAGAAAACCATTTCCTTGATAGCAAGTGTTACATGTCAGACTGTGTTTTACTGAAAAATAATATATTATTATTATTATTATTATTTAATATGATGGTTATCTCCTAGCTATTATATTGTTGGGTATAAATAGTATTAAATTTTTTATCAATATTTATGGTTTAACAGATTGGTTACCAATTAATTATAATTTATAATAAAACCCAAAGGAATAAAAATGAAAGATTTTTTATATAAAATTTATTTTTACCTATAAAATATATATTTTATTAATAAATAAAATTAATTAAGGAAATTTATTTATTATATATTAAATAAAATGTTTTTATATTAATCCAATACATTTTATTGGCATTATATAAGAAAAAACCAAATTTACATAGAAAAAAAAAGATATATTTTTCTAAAGGTAGACTTCCCCCCTTTAATGGAGAGGTTTTTTTAAGACTAAATTTTAAGATATTAATATATTTTATTAGAAAAATTAAAATTAATTTTTTATTTAATAATGTAAAATTTTTCATTGGGTCAATTTTTTCTATTTTTCTGAGAAGTTCATTTTTTTTGATAAATAGTGAAAATATTGAATTTAAATGAAAAATTACATTTTTACTTAAATAAATTATAATTTTAAACTATGTTATTAATTAATTTTAATTTAAAAATACCTCAATTAAGAATCTATTAGTATAATTTAGTTTATTTAGATCAATTTAAAATCAAAATTTAATATAAAAACAATGTAATCTTTGTATGTTTTTTTGCTTTGAGAATCTGTTTTATGAACACATCTATAGGATTTATTTTAAATTAATTTTAACCACTTATTTGAATTTTTTTTAAAATTAAATCCATATTTAGAATCATAATAATATATAATTTATAATTAGGGAAACATAATTTTTTTTACCAAAGTCATTAGTGAATACAATTAAAATTGATTACATCCATTAAGAGAAAAACTAGTTTGCAAAGGGACCAAACCTTGATCTTAAGGGTTCAAATGACCAAAAAACATTTCCATAAAAAATTATTTGTCCATAGTTGGTCTATTATAAATTTAGGATCTAATTGTATGGTTTGTTTTATTTTTCCCTTGAAGACGACCCATATAATATGATATGTAAGGAATAAGAATATAAAGATTATTTTTTTTATTTTAGTATTTATAATGCTTTGGGATAATGACAAAATCCACAACATTTTGGTAATATATTTATATTAAATTAAAATATCAATTAGTTTTTTATCCTAATAATATATTTTTTTATAGTTTAATTAGTCACTTAAATTGTTTAAGAAACGTTATCACATTAATTATTTAGTTAATAGTTAAATAAATCAAATGATACTAGAAATAAAAAAAGTTGAGAAATTTGAATGAATTATTGTGTTACCTAATATTTCTAGATTAATACACCATGTTATGCATATTTTAATATAAATGAATCATATTCAATTATTTTCATTATATTTTTAAAATCAAGTTAAATTAATAATGTCTAAATTGACGTTAATGTTATTCTATTATAAATGATATTTTATTAAATTGTTTAAAATTTCTAAAAATACTATATTCTTACAAGTTATTTTTAAATTTTAATAAATTAAAATTCTAGTTCCTTCATGGACATATTTTTCTTTTATAATAATCATTTTGACCAGTAAATAGTTAAAACATTATGAGAGTGACTAGGGTTAAAGTGGTGTTTTTGTGTGTCAGTTATGCTTCGGCTAAAAAATTCTAACAAACAAGGGAATCTATTTTATAAATTAAGGGTAATATTTATAAATTATTGGGTATAAATTTTCTAATATGCATCAATTCAATTTTGTCTTAATGTATAAATTACATTTGTTACCTTAGTGAAAAACTAAAATAGTAAAAGTATTGTATTATAGAAGTTAAAGGACAACATTATAAAAATGCATTTCCTTTTATGAGTAAGAGGTGTGTATCAACTAAATAAACCCTACCCTAAATTATTATAAAATTTGGGAGTAATATTATTTAAGAGGGATATCCCAATATTGAAAAGGTTTTATTATTTACAAGAATACCACTCCTCCTCAACTATAAAGGACACTCACTCCACCCTATTCAAACCTATCTCGTCATTTGGATCCTATAAACCATACCTAAAGAACACCAAAAAATCTCAACTCTCATCCAAGATACCTTGTTTTAGTAAGAAAAAAAATTTAAGGTTTTATTGCAAACATATGGAGGAGAACCGACAAAGAGGTAAGGTTTTTCAAAAAGTTTTTTTTTCATTTCCCCACACATACTTAAATTTTTATTATGTCATTATTATATAAAATCCTATGTATATTAAATATAATGGAGTATATTATTTTTTAGGGTATTTCCTACAACTTCACATGCTTCCATCAAATGGGTTACAAAATAATCATTATGTGTATGACACACAACCTCCTCGTGAACAAATGTCATTGAATTTTTTCATTACCACCTTTAAAGGTTGGAAATAATGTTGTATTTATAGTTTAAATATTATATTTTTTATATTTAGTTTTATATTAAGAATCTATAATTATTATACAAAATATTACTTCCTGATTTCCATTTTTTGGAATAAAATATCGTCGCTCGTGTTTACGACAAATTACTACCTCACGAAGCGATGTGATTCGTTAATGATTTACAAGGAATGTATTAAGGATGGGTTTAAAAAATATTTTATATTTAAGAAATTAAAATTATACTATAATGAATAAATATATATAATTTAATTTTCTTTCTTTTAATATGATAAAAAAATGGATGCATCTTTCATGCGTACGTACGATCTACCATCTCAATGAACAATGTATTTCATTTCCTATCACACAATTTTATGGAATACCATAAATATATATATATATATATTATGATTAATATTACATAGATTAAATTTTGGATATTATAATATCATTATATAATTAATAGAAACAAAAAATAGCAAGTCAAAACATACTCGAAAAAAAGGTAATTAATACCAGAAATAATGAAAATAATGAAATCTTATAATTGAAAAGGTAATAATATGTTATAAGAGGATCATATATGATATAATAAATATTAATAAGGTTATTGTTTATGTTAATAACATGATTAAAACCATTATATAGTAGGTTAATTTGTGTTCAACCAAAATGAATCGCAAGTTAAGGGATTTCTTAACTTAATTTCCACTAATTGGGTTAAACTTATACTTCATCAATTATATCATGATAGGATTATGTGTGTAATGAATTTTTATTTTCATATGATGTATTACACTTTTTATTTGAATTTAATGTGGATAAACATTACCTATTCATTTATTCTAACCTCAATGGTATGACCATTTGAAGGGTTTGTTTAACTATCTCATTCTAATCAAGATTATTTTTTCTTGAATATCATTTGAAGGAAATTATATTCCCATTTCCTAATAAACAGGTCCATTTTATTTTCCTCTAGTTATTAATTAACTCATTAATTCAATTTCAACATTTTCCAACTATTTGGTAATTAAACATTTTAGAAAAAAATTTCAAGAAAATATATCATTTCCCTCTTTGGTCAGAAATTTGTTTTCATTCTAAACTGCTTTTTATAAAAATCATTTAAAATTTTTAGAAAACCATTAAAATTATTTAGTAATTTATTTTTCTCCCATTTTTAGTCTTCAATTTTTTCTAAATTAATCATTATTTTTTTAGAAGAATTCTTGTTTGGAATTTATTGAAAAATTGAAAGGAAACATTGTTTTAATATGTATTTAATTAATAAAATGTATAGACATCATCACCACTCTAATTTCATCAATAATATTTTATATTTTTAAAATCATATTTTAAAATAAAATAATTTTGAAATTTTTTTCTGAAATTTATTCAAATTTAAAAATAATTTTCAATTTTTTTTCAAAATGAAAATGATATTTTCCACAAAATGTTTTAAAATATAGTTTTAATTTATTTCTATAAATAAACTACTAAAACCATTTATTATTACTCCAATGTTTATACATTTAATTGAAACCATCCATAACCTTCCTCTAGATTGTTTATAATCCATGTGGCTAAGGAAAATTTTAACATTCACTTTTGCGATTCATTTTTGTGGTCAATAAGCTTCCCTTGTAAAATTCACAATCCTATGATCTGTGGAATTTAAATTTCTCACAAATATCTATATTCATATGTGAGGGGTATGATTATTTAATAAAAAATAAACCATTTTTACATAGTGTGTTTACTTTTAATGTTATTTGAGTAATTGGAGAATATTGATAAATATGTATTCTTTACTATATATAGATGTTATATAGGACATATTGTTTATGAATTAATTAGATTATTGGATATATGAGAAAGGTTTTTTGAAGGTGTGACATGGATTTGGGACTATTAATTGTAATCACCATGATTCATTGGTTGTCTTATGAGATAAAATCATTTGGTTGAAAAACCTTCTCCTATGTTACTAAGCTATTTTAAACTACCTTGAGAATAGATCATGGTAGTAGTGAATTTTGAATGTTCATTAAAAAAATATGGTTTTAAACCCATAATGTTTTGAACAATCTTATGGAATGATCATAATGGAAAATGTATCATCTATAAATGAAACATGACATCGTATAACTATGAATTTCCTTTATTTAGATCAAATTTTCACTATCCATGAGACTTTCACTATGTTATAATATATGGATGCATTCCATTCTAATATTGTTAATTAAATGGAATGTTTTATTTTTTATTTATCATTCCATATTTTTTATTCCTTTTTATCTAATGATATTAATGTTATTTAAGTGGCAATTGCCTTAATTTATTTAACATTCCATATTATTTATGCACTTCTCTCTTAGTTTGTTGATTACATGGAATGCGTGTTCAGATATTTACCTTTGAAGATTGATTATTATCCATTATTTATTATTTATTCCTCTATATCTAATCCTTACTAATAACTTGAGCTCACCCATATTTGGTTTCCTTCCCCCAGTATTCCACAATGTTTACTATGATAGATATGCAGGGATATTCTATCTAGAATAAAATTTATATGAAAATAAATTAAATTTCAATTTTTTTATTCCTAATGAACTCTTGGATTGAAGTATAAATGTAGTTTATGAATAATAATAAATTTATTAGTTCTTTGAGATGAATTTTCTTTTATCTTATTCTAATGTAATGGTAGTAGGAATTTGATTTGGGATACTGGGGTCGAGGTCGCTAAATTTGAGGTGCTCGGTTGTTCTTGAAGATTGATATGATATGAGGTTATCATAAAGAGAGTGTTAGGCCATTAGATATCCCATGAATAGAATTATAAAGTATATTTGGATTGAATGAGTGTTTGTTCATTCCATTCATTCTCACGAATGGGCTAGTAGTTCTCATGGCATTGATAAAATGGGATATCCATCCTTTCCAAATATTTTTTATGTTCATTTTTTTATGATACCATGGAATACTCAAAAACATGGACCAACAATTCCAAACATCCTGAGACTATGTTGAATACATATAGAGAGTATCAGTTATATCAAAAGCTCAAAAATTGCCACTTTCATATGGATAAGACTCACGTCATAGGTCATATAATCTCTAATATAAGAGTATAAGTTTACCCAAAAAATGGTAGATACATTTTTTTTCATGTGAATACCATGAACATATTTGAGAAATATGTTTTCCAAGGTAAATTTGGTTATTATAGGAATTTAATAAAATATTTATCATGATTATCATAACCTTTTATGTGATTGACTAAGAAAGGTGTGAGGTTTATGTAGTTAGAAGTATGTGAGATTGACGTTCAGTGCCTAAAAGGGTTTTTGACTTCAGTATCAATTTATATTATTATAGATCTTAAGAGAAGCTATATTATATATTTGAATTCATTATATATTAGTCTTGAAGCATTTCTGATGGAGAAGGGGTGAGTCGTGGAATGCAGGTGTCACAACCCATCCCTGTGGGGCATGTGTCATGACTCCACAAGCCTGCCTCTTATATTCTAGGGGCTGGTGACTAGCACCGAGTAGCCATATCACTAACATGGGAGGCATTGCCTATGTACATGTACACACACACATGTCCATTTCCACAAATGATGAAATGTAAAAACTACAAAAGACAAAAATTCATGCATACAACAAAACCCAACCAACAGAGTACAATGGAAGTAATGTGCAGAAGGTAAAATTGGGACAAAATACAAGCCCATCAAAAAAAAGAGTCTACAAACTACAAACTTCAAATTGTAAGAACAAGGAGTTTCTGAGACTCCAGATCGTAGCTATAAGAACACCACGACATGTAGGGAACTCCTAAAGCCCGGTCTGGTCCTAGTCTTCCCTAGAATCTATCAAATGGATGCTCATATGTACAAGACAATACATGTATGGGAAAATCCCATGCAGGGGTGATTATATATATACCTAGTAGAGTATACCAAAAATCACAAAGATATACACAAGGAAAAGGTACAATCATGTCTACACTATATATCTCTACCAAACATATAACAAGAGAAACACATCTATATATACTCAAATCCTAGGCCCGTAGTCTAGAGATAGATCAAAAAACCACAAACCAATGTTATAGATTTGGTTCGAAGGCTCTACAAATCACTCGTCGGGGAGAACTCACTCAATGAGTCAGATGGCTCTAATGACAGTTGTCTGAGATGTATCGTTCATCGGTAAAGGTCATGATAGATAGATACACTCATTCCAAGAGAAAACACTCCTAAGTGGGGAAATATCATGATATAAAGAAGAGGATCACTATCAGGGCCTTATAGGACACCACGAATCATCCATATTCACCTTCTAAGTAGAGGATCAGAGTCTTTTAAGATTATTCACGATGATACCTAACTCTACCTAGGGTCATGAATGGATAGAAGATATCGCTTTGTGACTCTCGGAGGGATACCTAACTCTATCTTGATAAGTCCAACTAAATTGGTCATACTCCTGTGAATGAAAACAATACCTGACCTTCAGGGTAACGAGAAAGAAGGGGAACTCGCCCAAAGGAAACTTTCCCACAAAATGGTGGACAAGAGGATCAATCCATGTTCCAGAATATACACAATGTGTACAAAGGGTCATACGCCATGTCTCATAACTCAAGGTATTGCCTGTGTATAATGACCTGAGTCAGAGGGATCATGCCATTTAGAAAGGTAAGTACACAGCATGTATGGTGGACCACACATCGTGTCTGAGTAACTGGGGTCCGTTTTGTATACAGAGTCGTTTTCCCGTAAACGAATTCAACATGTGTGGTTAACCTCATGTAATCGATACAAGGGGTGACCTACATAATCATCTTAGTTTTTTTGTGTGATGGAGTACACAGTCATGTACTCCACCCTTTGTATGTGTATCTTTTGAGATACACACCGATTCCTATGTAAGGACCCACACACCGTGTTCTTCAGAGAACACACCGTTTCTGTTCTTCTCGTCGCCCATAACTCAAATCGCCAGTGGGTGGGGCCAAATTTCTTGTCTCTGCATAGTCATGTTATGTTCTTCATCGCGTTCAATGTGAAACTCTAGCCATTGTCGCTGGTCCCACAAGGTGTGTTCTTTGTGTTATACATCGTGTGTTCCGAAATTTTCTAGAATCACAAAAACTGCTTTTTCGCACCTCAGTGATGATCTTATCTTCATTCCAATGATCTTTTTTCAAAGAAACTCAAAATTTATGGTCACCTTGATTCCCCGATGTTTTCTTCATTGTTTCCGGGCCTCTGATCATCCCTAAAGATGTGTATCGATCCACACACATGAAGAACGCAAGAAGAGCGGTCTCTCATGATTTGTGTCGATTCAACGTCTGCCATCATTTTTTCACCTCTTATAGGTCATTGTTATGTCGAATATTTAAATTTGGGATTGTTGCATTGTGAAATGAACACACAATAATATGTTGTTCATTGCCCTAGGAAGAACACAAAGAATGTGAAGAAAAGAGGAAGAAAACCAGTAAACTGAATTGAGGAATGAACCTCCACTGTCATTTGTCACGATGTTGGTCCACTCTCATTGTAAAGATTAAAAAGGGAGAATCAATGATAATAAAAAACTGTTATAAAAAATATCCGGAATAAAACCCTAAATGAAACAGAAAATAATAATCCTCTAGCAAGAACGCATGACCCTCGAATCATCATGTTCTTGTGTTGATCACTGTTCATATTTTAATCAAAGAATGGGGAAAAACCAAAGAATAAAACCCCTACCTCAAGAAGGGATTGATTGCTGATGAAAGAATTTCTATGTCATCACTGCCGAGAGCCTTTAACTCCACTGGCGTAGTAATTTGTGCCTTTGATTCATCGTCATTTGTTGTTGAGAGTTCTCTCCAAGGATCCAAGAATTCCCCAAAGTTTCTATCAACATTTTTCCAATGATCAACATTTGTTTGACCTATTAAAAGAAGGTAATGTGGTTCAATGTTCTGTTACATTGTGGCAGTAATGAGGCATCGTTTCTATTTATAATTCATTAATTATTAAAATAGCTATTATTTCATTTCACTACAGCGAAAGTTTCCTTAAAAAATAAACATTTCAAATTATTTTATTTTATTTTATTTTATTAAAAACACCCAAAATTTTACTTCTTTACTCAACCCATACCGACAGAGTTTTATTCTATTCTTAGGTAAAGTTACCATCTCGGATGCAACGGTCCCTCATATTTTTAATCTAGGATTCATTTTGGAAACTGCCACAACTATGCACACATGCCGACTCACTTAACTAAAAAAGTTCAAACCACCATTTCTGGCTCACCGAGCCTCAAAATTACGTTTCCTCTCTATTCTTGGTCTCAAAATAATTTCACTTAACATTTAGAAATAATACAAGGAAAATCCGAGACATTACGTTCTCTCCACCTTGGGGCTTTGCATCCCCAAAAATCCAAAACAAGGTCTACTCAAAAATATGTGGGCACTGGGTATGGATCTGATCCTCCCTCTCCCATGTGCTCTCCTTAAGATTCTTGTGTTGCCACCGGATATGCACAAAGAGAATCCATCACCCATAATGGGTCCTCTGTTGTTGATCCTCGATCTCCACTGGGTACTCAACAAAGGTTGCTTCATCCTCGATGTCTGGCTCGCCCAAGTCAATAATGTGTGATTGTTTTTATGCATACCTCCTCAGCTGCAACATGTGGAATACATTATGTACCCAGTGAAACTATAGCGTTAGAGCTAAGTGGTATGCCACCTTGCCAACTATGTGTAATATCAGAAAAGGTTTGATGAGCCTTGAAGATATCTCGCTGCCCTAGCCAAATCTATGAAACCCTTGTCGAGTTGAGACCCTAAAGAATACATGGTCTCCCTCCTCGAACATCAGAGGTCTCCATCATCTATCAGAATAAGACTTTTGTTGTCTATGAATAGTCTTTGTCCACTCCAAGATGATCTTCACCTTCTTGGTGGTAGCTCTCACCAACTCTAGACCCATGAGTGTTGACTCTCCATGGTCAGTCCAGCAAAGCGGTGACCAGAAGGTTGTCCCATATAAAGGCTCAAATAGTTCCATACCAGTGGTGGAGTGGTAGATATTATTGTACACAAAATCCACCAGTGGTAGGTGGTCCTCCCAACTGCAACCAATGTCCTATATACAGTCCCACAACATATCTTCCAGAATATGAATGGTAATCTCCATCTGAATATCTTTATGGGGATAAAATGTTGTGCTCAAGAGTAGCTAAGTCTTGAAAGCCTCCTGCAATCCCTTCCACAACTGGGATGTGAAGAGGGAATATCAATCCAAGACTATTATTGAAGGAACACCATGAATCTGAACTATCTCTTTCATGTAGAGGCACCCAAAGCTCTCCATGGAACTCTGCTCCCTGATAGCTAGGAAGTGGGACGACTTAGTGAGTCAATAAAAGATCACCCAGATGAATTCATTCCCCTTGGATGTTTGTGGTAAGCCCGTCATTAATTCTATCAATATTCTATCCCACTTCCACTTTGGAACCTCCATGGGTGAGATAATCTTGTTGGAACCTGGTGCTCAGCCTTCACCTGCTGGCACATACTATATCGAGAAATGAACTCTACTACTTCCTTCTTTATGCATGACCACCAGAACTATCATCGGAGATCCTGGTACATCTTCCCCACGCTAGCATGTACCACCAAGGGGGATTTATGAAACTCCCTTAGGACCTCCTCTCATAATTCCACAGGCACAGCAATGCATCCTTTGTAAAGAAATGTGTGCTCCCCACCAGGAGAATATCCATAAGGAGCATGTCCTTTGGATAACTGAGCATGTAAAGCCTCATAGGAGACATCCCTAAGTTTTGACTCCCTAAATCCCTATAAGAGTGGAGGGATGAAAATCATCAACTAAAGGTAAACTACTTCCTCTCTTCCCAGGAAGGATAACTGCAACGCGGACAACTGCTCTGTCGCCTCACTCAAAAGTTGTCAGCTCTCTATCCTGCTAAGAGAATCTTCCACCTTGTTCTCCTTCCCATGAGTATATATGGACTAGAATCGTAATCCTGGAGGAACTCTAGTCAATTCCCTTATCTTTGATTTAGATCCTTCTATGAGAAGATGTATTTGAGGCTCTTGTGGTCATAGTAGACGATAAATCACTCTCCCATAAGGTAGTGTCACCACATCTTCAACAAGAAGACTACCACTGCCAACTCAAGATCATAGGTTGAATATTTCTAATCATGCGATCATAACTGGTTAGAACCATAAGAGATCACCAGTTATCCCTGCATCAGGACACAGCCAAGCTTGGTCCCTAATACATCGCAGAAAACTATGTTCTCGATACCCTCCTCCGGTAATCTCAAGATCAGGGAAATCATCAAACTTTGTCTTAAATGCTCGAAGGTTGGCTGGAACTTCTCTTTCCACATGAAGGGTTCCCTATTCCAGGACAAGGGTATCATTGGTGCTGATATTCAGGAGAAATTAGGGATAAATCTCTATTAGTATTTTATTGGCCCAAGGAAGCCATGCACCTCTGTCATGCTATGAGGTGGCTCACATGATAACACAACCTCCACATTGTCTGGGTCCATAGCTACTCCATATATTTAGATAACATGTCCCATAAAATGGACCTCCTAAATTCAGAACTATTACTTTGAGAGCTTCCCATAAATCTGGTGCTTCAGAGTACATCTAGAATCATCTGCGGGTGTCTCGCGTGCTCCTCCTCTGACACCGAGTTCACAAGGATTTTTTTAATGAAGACTACTATAAACCAGTATAAATACATCTAGAAGATCTTTTTCATAAGTCTCGTGAACACTGTAGGGGTTTTCATTATGCTGAAAGGCATCACCAATTACTCATAGTGACTGTAGTGGTATCTGAATGAAGTATTTAGTATATCCTCATCCCGTATTCATAACTAGTGGTAACCTAATCGAAGGTCAACCTGCAAGAACCACTGTGTCCCTCTTAGTTGATCGAAGAGTTTGATGATCCATGGTAATGGATACTTGCTCTTCACCATCAATTGGTTTAGGCACTGTAAATCTATGCACAACCAAAAACTCCCATTTTCCTTCTTAGCAAACAAAACTAGGGCCGCCTAGTATGAAACGTTGGGTCTTACGAATCCCTTCCTCTGTAAATCCTCTAGTTGCACCATCAGCTCACACAACTCTGTGGGAGCCATTCGATATACTGGTAAAGATATTGGGGGTATTCCCTACCTATAATTCAATGCAGAATTTGATCTTCTAGTTGGGAGGAGGTTGGGGAACATATTTGAGAAAGACGTACCCATACTCCACCAAAACCATTGGGAAATGGAAGCCCGCAACATCTACTACTTCAAGGGTAAGGCAATCCAACTCATGAGTGATTGACTGAACCCTCCTATGAATGAGCCAATCCTCTATTGTCTGGGTCTCCTTTTCACTGACAAATGAAAACCTCATCCCATCACTGCGGACACACTACACCCTTCTCTTAAAGGATTCAATCTGGGAATGGAATGAAGATAACCAATCCATTCCGAGAATGACATTGTAAGGCATCGACGCTACCAACAAGAGGTTACAACCGAAACTCTAACCTCCAAGGGTAAGATCACACTATCTACAAAGGTGTGTGATCATCTTTTCCCCTCCCGTAGGTGTCTCCGGGCATAAGGGTCGAGTCAACGACTCTACCGAAATCTCAAGGTTTCGCACAAGACATGTGATGAGTAAGGAATGACTGGAACCTATATCTATATGTTTGGATTCTAAGGTAGAGAAGACCCATATTGTACCTCGGATCATACCTAGAGTCTCTGGGTCATATGCGTCGACCACATGAATTCGTCGCCTCCTCTTCCCCCCATCTCCCTGAGCCTGGTGTGGACCTCCTGGGGATGGTGGTAGAAGTAGATCGAAGCATCTGCCACCACCTTCAGCTCTCACTTCTCCTCTTCCACATCGGCCGCCTAAAAGGTCTATCTACTCCACTCTCCGCCTCTGCCTCGATGGTTCGTCCACTACCTATCTGTCAACAACTCAACAGTTTATACAGTCTTTAGCGAGGTGTCCCATATCATCACATGAGTATCATCGCCTCTCCCTAGGTGCACCGGATCCAGCCTGAGAGACCTGGACTTTCGATCCCCTATCCTGGGTCCTCTTGTGAAGTCTCTCATATCCCAAACCTTGTACCTAACATCAGATCCCTACTGCTGACATCTTCGTACCTGCCTTCTTGTTGCTGACTACCATTGGAAATCTCTGTTCCACTAAGAAACTCTTGATCCACCAAGGCCTACTTGAGCACTCCAGCATAAGTCTAAATGCTTAGAGGCACGACACTAGATCGGATGTCCCATAATAGACCTTACTCTAAGGTCTGATCTCTGAATTAATAATCTCTGACCATATCTATTGAGTTCCTATTGAGGTTCGTGAACCTCGATGAATAGTTAGCCACTGTCAAATTGTCCAGCTGGAGCTAAATAATCTCCTCGATACGCACCACTCTCAGTGTAACCGGGGAGAAATACTCCCTAAAAAGTTTCTCAAAATCCATACATGAAAGATTCTCATCGTTGTCAGTCTGAGTGTCCAGACTCCACCATCATCCTGTTGAACATTGAAGGAGGCTCCCTCCTAGGATCACCATCTGATCCGCTAGTGTCCTCACTAGACAAAAAACTATGGTCACTGCCTCAAGCTAGTCCTCAGCCACCTGAGGGTCGAGCTCACCTTGGAACCTGAGAGGTCTCTATCTCTGGAACTCATGGAGTGTTCTCAGGCTGTTCGCCTCACCTTCCGGTAATGCAGTTACAACGGTCTCCTCCACTGGCGGTGGTATAGGAGGATCACCAACTAGAGGTAACGCTTAGGGAACTGGTCCTTGTATCAATGACTCGTCACTGAGGGGGGCTTCCTCTTGATCGTGCTGCTAAATCCTAGCAGGTATGCATTGCAGAGGAATCATGTAAGAAAAAAAATACATACCATGGTCAATGAGTATGTCTGGATAGCTAACACAAAGGACATGAAAAAGAAAACCCATTATTATATGATACATGTACCATTCTTTTATTTCCCTAAAACTTGTGTTTTTATGCGCTGAGTCAAAAATCAGGTTATCAGAGTCCTGGTGTATTGATACATTGGCCACCCACACCTAAAATGGAGTCCCTGGCCTGAAATATATGCTCAAAATACTTAACACTATTTCCCCAAACCAAACTCACAGACTCTTGGTCCTAAGGTAGAACCAAACCCTCTGATACCACTATATCATGACCCGTCCCAATGGGGCCCATGCAGTGCCTCCCAAAACCCACCTCCAACAGGAAAGGGGATAGTGACTAGAATTAAGTAGGCTTATCACTAACATGGGAGGCATTTCCTATGTACATGTACACATGAACACATCTCCAAGACCCCAAATGATGAAATGTAAAAACCACTAAGGAACAAAATGCATCCATACAACTAAACCCAATGAATAGAGTTTAATGGAATTAAAGTTCAGAAAGTAAAACTATTCCAGAATAAAAGACCATAAAAACATGATTCAACAAACTACAAAGTCCAACCTATAAGCACAAAGAGGTACCAGGACTGATGCTCGTAGTTGTAATAACACCACATCTTGTAGGGAACTGATAAAGCTAGTTTTGGTCCTGGTTTTCTCAAGACTCTGTCAAAATTCTACATTTCTGCACAAGACACGACACGTGTAGGCAAAGCCTATGCTGGGGTGAGTATGAAAATACTCACTAAAGGATCCCGAAAACCACAAAGCAATACACAAGGAAAAGGAACAATCAAATCTACACAGTATGTGTCTACAAAACATATAACAAGAGAAACACATCTAGATATACTCAAAACTCAGACCCATAGTCTAGAGGCAAGTCACACAACTGCATACCAATGATAGATATTCAGTTCAAAGACTCAATGAAGAACTCGCCCAGGAGAAATCACTTCACAAATCTGATAGCTCTGATGAAGTCCATCTGAGAAATACCATTCATCAGGAAATGTCATGAGATATAGATACACTCATTTTGAGAGAACACACTCCTGAGTGGAGAAAGATCATGATATAAAGATGAGGATCAATTCCAAGGCCTTGTAGGATATCACAACTCATCTAGATTCACCTTCTATGTAGAGGATCAACATCCTATAGGATTAGTTACATCGATACTTGACTCTACCTACGGTTCAATAATGGATATAGGATCTTTCTCTGGGCCTCTCGGAGGGATACCTGACTCTATCTTGGGAATTCATGCTAAAGTTATCATACTCCTGTGAATGGAAATGATACATGAACTTTAGGGGAGCGAGAAAAAATGGGAACTCATCCAAACAAAACTTTCCCAAGGAATGGTGGACAAGAGGATCACGCCATGTTCCATAATATACAGGACGTGTAGAAAGGGTCACATGTCGTGTATCACGACTCTGGGTGCTTCCCATGTATAACGGATTGAGTTATAGGGAACATGCCATGTAGAAATGTAAGTACACAATGTGTATGGTGGACCACATGTTGTGTCCAAGTAACTGGGGTTTGCTCTGTGTTCGCGGTCATGTGCTCATAAGCAGCTTCAACCCATGTGGTCCATCCTGTGTAACCGGTACACGGGGTGACCTGCATAACCCGCCTGATCAGGTCATGTGGTGGAGTATACGACTATATACTCCACCCCGTGTTTGTGTATCTTCCAAGATACACACCGAGTCCCGTGTAAGGACCCACACGTTGCGTTCTTCATAGAACATGCATTTCAGTGCTTCCAGTCACCCAGAACTCCAGCCACCATTGGGTGGGGCCCACATATCATGTCTCCTCAGAGGCATGTTGTGTTATTCATTGTGTACAGCGTGAAACCCTAACTGTCGCCATCATTCCCACATGGTGTGTTCTTTGGGAAACACGTTGTGTGTTCCAGAATGTTCCAAAATCGTGAAACTGCTTTGCCACACCTCGACGACGCTCTGATTTTCATTATGACTATCTTTTTTCCGCGAAACTCAAATGTTAATGTCGCCCCAACATCCAAATGTCATATTTGTTTTATTTGGGCCTCAGATTGGCCTCAAAGATGTCTATCGATCCACCCACGTGAAGAATTCTCAAAGAACATTCTCTCCTGATTCGAGCAGATTTGTCTTCTACCATCGTCGTCGCACCTTCGCTAGGTCGTTGCGACATTGAATCTCTAAATTTGGGATTGTTGTGTTTCGAAACCGATGTACAATGATCTATTTTTCGTCGACACATGAATAACGTGAAGAAAAAGAAGAAAAGAGGATGAAATCCAATAAACCAAATTGGGGAGCGAACCTCCACCGTCATTATTCACGACGTTGATCTTCCCCCGTTAGAAGGATTAAAAAGGGTAAATCAAATGATAATAAAACAACTATCACAAACAATATCCTGAATCAAACCCCAAAAGAAATAGAAAATAATAACCATGCCACAAGAATGCACAACCAGTGGATCAACATGTTCATGGGTTGATCCACATTCTTTATTTAACCAAAGAATGGTGAAACAAAATTAAGCAACAAAACCTCTACCTCCAGAACAGATCGATTGCTAACGAAGTAATTTATATGTCGTCTCTGCCGAGTTCCTTTAACTCCATTGGTGTAGCGATTCATTACTTTGATTCGTTGATATTCATTGTCGAGAGTTCTCTACAATGCTCTAATAATTCCCCAGAGTTTCTCTAAACTTTTTTCCAATGATCAACATTTGTTTAACTTATTAAAATGAGGGAATGAAGTTCAATGTTCTGTTACGACGTGGCATTAATGAGGCAACGTTTCTGTTTCAAATTAATTAATTATTAAAAATGCTACCATGTCATTGAGTTGCAACAAAAATTTAAAATTAAAATAAAATAAACTTTTCAAATTATTTTATTTTATATTTATTTTAATAAAAATTCCCAAAAATTAACTTTTTACCTCAACCTGCACTGGTCGAGGTTAAGCTTGTTAATAGGTAAAGTCATTATCCCAGATGCAACAGTACCCATGTATTTTTAATCAGGGCATCTGCTTGGAAACTGCCACAATCGTGCACACATGAGGACTCACATACCTAAAAAATGTCTAAACTGCCATTCCGAGCTCACAGGGCCTCAAAATGATGTTTCATCTCCATGACTAGTCTTGAAATAATTCCACGTAATATTTAGAAATAATACAATAAAAATCTAAGACATTACAACAGGTCTCTTCATTTGAGTCCACATGAGAGGAACTATGAGAAACGTGATTTTGAGTAAGTCATTGTTGTTGATGTATTGCACGGTGGAGGAATTAATTATTAGGAGAGTATTCCGTGGTGTTTATACACCTTAAAATCCTCAAGTGTGTATTTACACAACATAAAATGAATCTCAGTTAATTAAGGTTGGTTGAATACGTATAGTGTTTTGAATTTGAGCTAGCCAATATTTCCATGGAGGAGACTGTTGATGGAAATGCATCAAGGGTAGGGACTCAGACATAGGCATTTCAGGAGGCCAGTAGAGAGTGGTATCTTATGGACTCATTCTATTAGATTCATTTGGAGGATTATGAATGTGATAGAAATTATATACTTTAATTATTATTAGTGACCTATTCACTTTTTTAGACAACTAAGTTGAGCCAGAAATCATATTTGGATGGATTGATCTTATAGGAGTGTGTTGTATATGATGTCCCGCCACTTGGTTGAATGATTTATGAGGATGACATTTTCACATTAAAGGGAATGTATGAGTTCATAAAAATGTCCTATAGAGGTTGATAAGAGAGTACCATTCCCTTATATTTTTATCATATCCATGTCTTACAAATAATTATCATGACTTACACAATCCATACTGGTGTATGAATATGAAGTGATAGATAGTTGGGTTTGTTACTAGATATGAATCTTGTCTATAAGAGATGTGATAGAATTAGTGACTAGGAGGGACTTTATAGAATTTTCTTATTCCTGATTAGATATGGGAAGAAATCACCATGGATTTTGTGATGGGTTATCCTAGATCTCCTCAATGAAATGATGTCGTATGGGTGATCATAGATAGGTTGAAAAAGGTATCACATTTAATACCTTTTTGGGAGACTTTATCATTGGATGATCTTGTAAGGATCCACATTTGTGAGATCATATTCATCAATGGGGTTCCAAATTATATTGTATTAGAAAGGTATTCTCAATTCATGTAGTGATTCAAGAAGGGGTTGTATATGGAAATGGTTTTATAGGTACTATTGATTATAACCAATCACCGATAGACCAATGGTCAGTATGAATTTAAATTATAGGTCTTGGAGGACGTTCTCTGAGAATGCATCCTTGACTTTAGAGGATCAGAAGAGAAACACTTTTCTCTCACCGAGTTAGCTTATAATGATAGCTTCTGGGAGACTATAAAGGAAAATATTTATGAGTCCCTATAGGTCAGGTATTTTCATTCACTATCTTGACAGTTTTAGGTAGGGGAGACTATGCCACTGGGTCCTCATCCTTTTCATGAGACTTTAGTGTAGGTTCATCTTATTAAGATTTTAATGTTTGTAGATCATTATTGAATGAAATTATACACCGACCATATCCATTGAACATTATATTTAGATATGGGGAGTTGTGTCTTTATTCTCATCTGAGATAGACTTGGGCGTATACAGATTTAGAAATAAGGGAATCTAACTCGTCATTATTTGAGGCCCTTCTACATTCTAGTGGGAGTCCAACTAGCATACTATCTATTGTAGTTACCATATAGGTATCACTTCATGAATGATGTCTTTAAAATAATTCAACATCGCAGATATCATTATAATGTGCCATATATTTTGTCATCTAGGGATGATGATTTGGAAGTAGATGTTTCCTTCTAGAAACATCATATATGTATTTTTGATCAAGGCATGAAGGTCCTTCAAGGCCGGCTAGATCCCCTAGTATGACTATTATAGTAGCACGACCATGTAAAATATGATACATGAGAGTGGGAGGCTAATATATGGGATCATTGTCTAGAGTTATTTTCAAACAATTCATTATCACCATTGGAATGTATATTTGTATATGAGTTGTATTAAGGAAATAGTTTTTATTACATAGTTTTTCTATGAGGTCCGAAACCTTTTTATTTCCATTTGATTCATTAATTTTATTCTAATTTGAATTCCTAGTGGGTTCACATAGGAAATATAGGAGTCATGGAATTTTTTTTATCCCAAATTCCATGATTTTAGAGGATGAAGCTAGGTTTCATGGTGTGTAGAAACCATGATTCCAAGGCTTCACAGCTTAACTTAATAAGTATTGTTGTCCAATCCACCTTCTAAGGCTGCACAGTTTGATGAAATTGTGCACCCAGGACACAAACTCTTTTATTTTATATAGATTTTATCATTGAATTAAAATTTATGGTTGGAATATGGGTTTTCTAACCATCCCTCATGACTGTGCATGGAGGTTATTGAGGTGAATTTGGGAATATGGTTAGTGACCGGTTTATCCAACCATGAAAACAAAACATGCCAACCAATTTTTAAATAGGGAATGTGTATTTTCATAAAATATTTGCAATTTTATACCTCCTATTACATAATTATTTCCATCATACCATAGGTATTTATCCCTCCATTGAGGTTTAATCCATGCTTCTCTAAGGGATTGATTGACTTTTTCAATCTGATGTATGATTCAAGAGGTTTTCATCATGTTGAATAGACAATAGTTTGTTAAATTTTCCTTATAATAAACTGACTTATTGAATTACTATGAGAAACATTATTTTGGTATATACTATTATTTCATATTTTTATTTTCTTCATCCAGTCTTTCATTTTATTCTGAACTGGTGCAACATCCTGGCCCTAATTCCACAAAAATGGATCCCTTATCTGATTGTTTAGGAGGCCTAAATCATACCTCCCCTATAACAACCCATACTTTACAAACATTGTTATTACTTCAGAATTGAATCATACTTATTAAAATATATAAAAAACCCATGAAAGGACTGTATAGGTATAGTGTCTTCAGAAACTGGGAAACATAAACAACTGATTCATAAAGCATCTACATTGTCTCCCGTTTATTTAATCAAATTTGAGTCCCTTTTGGAATATCCTATTGTATACCCATCTTCTTAGACTGGGGAAAAGAAAACATACAAAATGTTGAGTTCAAATGCTCAGTAAGGGTAAATGAAAAATATAACAATCATATCATATTCATAAGAACATAACATTTTGAGAATATTAACCTTCAAAATAGATCATAATATCATAACATTTGATAAATCATAGTAGTGAAATGTAATACAAATAATCATAACATAAAACATAAAACTTTGTGTCATACACACATAATCATAGAAAATCATTTCTTATTAGTCAAGACTCATTGCCAAGACTATCATTGTGGACAAAGTCCATTTTTGAAATGAGTTCACTCCTCCTTCCAGTCCTGTATCACTGAACTGGATTAACTTGCTATTCCATCCATGTCTATCTCATGAGATATAAATATTTACCCAATGCATTGGAGAAAGATATAATTCCCAACCATCTCATAATGAAACCATTCTTATGTGTGCCACAAAATCATAAATCATATATCATAGCATAATATATGTAATAAAAATGGGATTCTTAAACATCATACCATTATAACATAATCCATATAAGATAAAAGGACTTCATAAAAATAATTCCATCATAACATAATAAAATCAATGTAAAAATAAGGATAGAAACAGAACCCTATATTATCTTAGATGGAAAGTAATTTTGATAAAACACTTGAACTCCATTCTTGAAGAAAATATCCTTTCTACTTCAAAAACATTTTTCCTTTATTAACATTTCACATAATTTTAAACCAAAAGAAGTTAATTAAAGATAAACTTGAAAAATTTTAATGGAAGATTCATGGAAATAATGTTCTATGAAATCATAAAAATCCATTCATTTATTATAAGTTAAAAAAACATTCTTCTCATAATATGGCCGGAAAAGTCAAAAAGTATCTTGTACTGAAAATGAGAAAAGATTTATTTCATATATTTTACTAAAATTCACCAATATATATAATTGGATTTAAACAATTTTAGGAGGATATAAATAATATTACATATTGAGGAAACATGGATGTGGATGATAAATATTCCCCAGTAAATTCTGAAGTATAATCATTCTCGGATAAAAATGAGATTGTGGGATTTTACCTTATCTTAGGTCTGATATGCTTCGTACATATCCGAACCTCCTGTATAATTATTTAAATAATGTCATTGAATTATTCCAGAATCATACTAATTTTTATGATAACATATATTATCGTATTCTTAGCTTCTTATTAGTAATATTTAATTGCTACTTGTTCTTTGGGTGTTCATTGCTTTATGTTCTTATGCATGTTCTGTCGAATAAATTATTATTCCACTTTTTAGGTTATAGCTACATCATTTACAGAAAGGTATCAGTATAA
This sequence comes from Viscum album, assembly GCA_963277665.1. NCBI lineage: Eukaryota > Viridiplantae > Streptophyta > Magnoliopsida > Santalales > Viscaceae > Viscum > Viscum album. Next base: position 221,598,452 of record OY728163.1, read on the forward strand.
TATATATCATATTTCTTCATTCAATTCATTTATATAATCATTTTTTAGTGAAGATCATGTAGAACGAATCACATCGCATCGTGGAGACGGTAAGCCGTACGTACGCACGAGCGAAGATATCGTTACCATAATTATTGAATGGTCTTAGAGTGGATGGTAGAATATCTAATAATTAGTATCATGTTATAATAATCATATAAATAGTTATTATTTACACCACTATACCCATCCAAGTAAGGTGGTGGTGGCAAACAGATTACACCACGGCGTAGAGACGGTATTCTGTACGTACGCGTATGCGGTGATTTCATTTCCTGTAGGATGGATAGAAGATGAAATAGGGTTGTTTAATATTTACAATAACATGTAAGTATATGATTGATACTGATTTTATTACTTTATAATTAAACAACTAAATAATAGGAAGTAGAATAAGGAAGAAACTTGAAAGAATCGGTAGAAGAGATTACCTCTTCCTCGACGTGCCGTCGTTAAACTTCCTCTTAAGGGAATAGATTTGGTCTTTTGAGAAGACCAGAACCTCTAGAATATTACTAGTGAATTTTAGAAGGTTAATCGGTAGGTTTTGGACGATCTTAAAGGTTCAATTTTGTGTAAAGGGGAGAGGAAGGAGGTTCCCTATTATAAGGGAGGAGAGGGGCACCTTTGGAAACCTCAAAAATATTAATTTATAATAAATAAAACCCCACTTAAAAACCTCCAAAAATGACTCATATTCGAATATTAGATTATATAGGGTTTTAATATCATCAACCAATAAAATTTAGACATTTTGGAAATTTATTTTAAACCTTATCAACTTGATTTATCCTTATTTAATCTATTTTATTATATCTGTGGTAATAAGATTCTAAATTTTAAATTGTTATAAATAATTACTTATGTGTTGTGAATTGTCCATAATTTGATAATTTATTACATTATCGACCATATGAATTTGAATTTATAATTTTTAAATATTTTTGTGATTTTTAAACAATTTTATATTATGTTATTTTTATACAATAACAATAGTGTCAATTTTGACACTATTCATTTATTTGAATTTAAATAAAATACACACAGAAGATATGTTCTAAATAAAAGATTTAATAGATTCATAACATATCATATTTATCTAAAAAATTCGTGTATCACATTAAATAGTTCATATATTGTTTATTTTAATATTTTTAAAACCATTTATTTGATATTTCAATCAATAAAATAATTTCAACATCACTATTGTGTCACCTTTAATGATAAATATTTAATCCTTAAAAATTCTAAATAAATTCCAATGATTTAGATAATTTTATTATCTTTCTAGATACTATTCATGTTCGAAGTTTCATGAAGTTTATCACTAAATTAAAATTATTATACTTATAACATTTAAGAGACTGACATGTTGTCACTTTCCTTGGTTTTAATAATAATTATATTATTCTCATGGAAAAAGTACATAAAATAAATCTATTAGGACCCTTAGTTTATATGGGTCAACTTTTAGTCATCTAATAAAATTTTCTCAGGTGTTAGGGTAATTTTTGAATCTTATTTTTACCCTTAATTACACGATTTACCTTTAACTGCAGTAAATAAAAATTACCGTAGTTACTATAATATCTAAAAATTAAAATTAACCTATTAAAATAATTTGGACCCACTGAATTAAAATATAGAATCCATTTTTAAAAATTCAAAACACATAAGTTGTAGTAATTAATTTAAAATCAATCTCGTTGTAAAGAAGACGGGTTTTAAAAGTTAAAACATTCCCAAAGATTGAAATGTTTCTACCTATGAATTCAACGTAAAATTAATGGTAATGAGTTACATTATATTAAATGGTAAAAATATATTCTATTTATAATTTAAAACTATTGAATATTATAATTTAACAATATAAATTATTGCGATGAAAATAGTTGTTTTTAATTAAAATATAGCGTGTTTTTACTATTCATTAAAATATGAAATTTATCATAATAATATGAACAATTTATCCAAAGTAAATTTTTATATCCTGATTTCAGAGAAGGATTTTATTTTTTCAAATTGAACTTATAAATATGTCAAAAACTAGATTTTAAATGGGTGCGCCATCAAAAGGCGGCGAAACTGCATTTTTTTGAAAAATACATATCTTACCTGAAAAAATTATATTATTCTCATACCATGTTCTAGAAAATGTGTAAGATGAATAATAATGTTATAAAATTAAAAATGTATTTAATAATATTCATAACATCTTGTCCATAATAATATTATAATAATATATCGTTGTTTAGTGAAACCCGGTATTGTGTACTACACACGCTATCGAGGAAGGTCGTGATTGCGTGTAATGCAAGCCAAGCCATTGTTGTGTGTAGTGAAATATTCCCTTGGTGTTGCATATAACATAATACATAAAAAAATATTTCTCATAAAATCTCAAGGTGTTACATCCCCATACACTAGAGGCTGCCAAATAAGAGTCGGGGTATATGGTGTTATAGTGGAGAGACTATTCCCTCATATTAGAGTAAGAAAAAAATAGAAATGGAAAATTATATTACATAGTAGAAATAAAATAGATTAAAAAAGCAGTAAATAAATTGATATATATCATGCTATAAAAATAAATGAAATTGTTAGAAAAGCTCGAACAATTATTTCATAAAATACAACAGTGGTGACCCACTGGAATGAACATACAAATATAAAATTAAAATGGAACTAAAATAAAATTACATCAATATATAACTCACTCTAAGAAATAATTCATAACTAGTATCCAAACATAGTCAAATAACCCCATCCAGATTAGTAACCGCATGGGATGCTCTGCTCGATCAAGAAACTATGGCACTCATCATTGACCTCCATGAAACTATTCCTAACTTGAAAATCATAGATAATGAATATATGAAAATTGAGGTGGGAGTGATTGGGTGAGAAAGAATCTCAATAGGCCACCCCAATGATGAACCTATAAAATACACTACTATAATTTTATGAAAAATAAAATCGCTCAACCTAGCTGAAGCACAATTGAAAAGATTATTAAACATATTAAAAATGAAACCACGATCAAACCCCATGTATGTAATCTCAATTAATTGGGAAAGTTCCACCATGTATGTCCATATCAATACATGTATAAATATATAGTCCCATACCTATACATATATACATAAATATGAGTATACATGAGTATGTGAATGAAATAACACAAAACCAATTATCAGCCGATCCTTTGGTCCGTAATACGAATAAATTAGAAATCCTATGTAAAGGAATCGAGATAGACCCTATGGGACTCAATCTATTTACCATTAATTCAATCTATGGGTTTGTAACCTTAATCGATATATACCTTCTCTGTCCATCACTAGAAATACCTTTTAGAAAGCTGCATCACCAAAGGGGAATGCTCATTTTACAACTGGGTTCACCTGTACTCACCTCCAATCACTGTAAAGAAGGATTCTAAATAATTACATCCAAACATCCTATTAATGGTCATGGAACTAGATTCCAAGATTCTCAGTCCATTTATATGTAGTCCAGTATCTGAACCCTAGATCTGAGTCCATAAGAGGTCATGATATTCATAACATGCATAATCCTTAAGTGTTAAATCATTAGGTTGTCTATAAGGATAACTCACTAGTGATATTCCATGACCACCCTGATAATCTCTAATAAGGGATAGAGGAATCATCCCAATCATCTAGAAGAGAATAATAATTTTAGGTATCCAACAATGTGAGACGCCATGCCCTGCATCGTAGTTAAGTAACCTATTACAGAGTTCGTCATCATCCCTATCCATCAGGAGAGAAAAATCATCCATGAGTATAATAACATTAATGAGAGAATAATAATACTCATAAAATATCAAATAGTAGAGAGTTGAATCATCCTCATCACTCAAGAGAGAGGAATCAACTATGAGTATTATTACTATGGATTCTATGCTCGTATATCATAGTCATAGGCTGAATAATCAGATACTAGGAAGCAGCTCTAGAAATCATAATAATATAATAATCCAATATACGAATCAAAATAAAAAACCCATGTAGTACCTCTGGGTATATAAATAATCATATGAAAATAACATTGCTCAAAATCAAGATCCTAGGAATCATGTTTGGGAATCCAAAAAGAGAGTAATAGTCCTCATGTAAGGCTTAATAACCTACAACTAGGAAGTACCTTTGGTAAACATAATTGTGTCAATAATAAACATGTGAAGGTATAAACATAGAGTGAGGGGGGTTAAATGTACAAACCAAATACTGTAGCTACTTCCTTAACATGCTTACAGGTTTAGCACATGTTAAAAGCTAACACCCAATTCCATCTATTCCAAATTTTAACATACTAAATCAAGGTAAGTAAAACAATGGGGCACCCACACTGTCCCCCAATACATAACCCAATAGAGGCATCCTACTAAGAATCCTC